>JANUYF010000003.1:91290550-92490550 GCA_026167975.1 Phrynosoma blainvillii | reverse complement strand
TGTGTATTGTGTCAATTACATATCTCCATCATTGTAAAATTGCACATCATGTCTATGATACAGGATTATATGCTTCATTTTCTTTTACTAGGATGAGTACTCTGTTGCTTTGTCTAAATTAAGTCACCAACAGAAGTCTTTGTCTGAAAGTCAATTTGGTTTGTTTTACCATTTTAAAAAGAACTGAAATAAGACAGTATCATTTTAGGAGTGTGGCATTTTAGCATACTGAAAAATTGAATTGGTTGGTTAAATGTGGCTGCATTTTCCTTTTTAATACAGGAATTTATAACATTTTTAGTATAAGATTATTCTAAAAAATCATAAAAACATATTTTAAGTAGTTTTTTTTAAAAAAAAATAATCTTCTAGGAGTGGAAAATATGTTTACAAGCCCACTATGAACCAGACGTGTTGTCCTCAGTATACAATAAGGTAAGGACTTACTATGTGCAATAATTCTTTTCTCTCCTTTCCAGTTGTACAGAAAATCTCAAAAGGCTATTTGGTATAAATGTTAAAAGTAGGAGGGGGATGATAGTTGGCCATATCACTATATTTCAGTCACCAGTTTGGAGAATTTACTTCTTTGGACTACAATGTTTAGAGTCTTCCAGCCAGTCATGCTGGCTGTGGGATTCTGGGAGTTGTAGTTCAAAAAAGTAATTTTTCTAAACTTTTAACATTAATCTCTCTTGAAGATTACTATGGGGATTACATACATAAAAATCGTAAGTAAGACCTCAAAGGTTACTAGCCTGCAAAGTTTTGTGTTTTTTGTTTCTGTTTTACTGAGGCCTGGTCAAGGAGTGATGGAAACTCTGTTCCTCCTCTGACAGTTCTCTGCATTTCTGTCCCGGATTCATGGAAGGGGCTGCTCAGATTTTGTGCTGGGCACAGAGAAGATAGAGAGCAATTTGTATCTTCTCCTTCAGCTCACTCATTCAGATGCATGCAGTTCCTTGTTACCTATGGGTGCCTATTGAATGTTTAAATACATGGCTACTTGATGCATATAGCATTTTTATTTGCATCATAGTATGTAAAGAGTGCTAAATAATGAAGAGTACTACAGAAATATTTATCATACTGTTACATTACTGCATGATCCATTGAATTTTAGTTTTTTGGCATATGCAGGCTTTATAATCCCAGATATTTCACAGAAACACCAAAATGTCATGAGTACTACATTCTGTATTACTGTTAATACAGAACAATACCAAGCTGTATGAACAACATTAGGTTTTACAGTACTTTTAACTACTATTAATAGTAATAATAGTGGCAGTAGTAATAGTAGTGCTGCCGTGAATCCCATCTTGGGAGAAAGGTGGGACATAAATTCAATAAATAAACAGTAGAGCCAGCATAATGTAGTGGTTTCAGTGCTGGACTAGGACTCCAGGAGACCAGGGTTCGAATTCCTGCTCAGCCATGGAAACACATTGCTCAGCCTCAGGAAAGCTATTGCAAACTGCTTTTGAACAAATCTTGCCAAGTTGGCGAATAAGTTGGAAATGACCTGATGGCATATAAAAACACAACTATTAATAGTAAACCTTAATGTTATTCATATAGTCTAGACTTGATGACAAGTTAATGTAGTACAAATCAAATCCACTCTTAATATACAGTATTAACTGGAGATGACTGCATTACTGTTTTTTGCTTTGTTTTTTTTCTAGATGCCGGGCTTTACATTTTCAGCCTTCCAAATCTCATAAGAAGATTTTAAAGAAGATGCTGAAATTTCTAACAAAAGGAGAGCTTGCTAAATTAGATAGTGAAGGTAAAAAGTGGCCACTAAAATTAGTTGCTGCTGTATTCTGCATTTTTAAATTTGAGACTGAAATTAGTGGGTCAACTGTGGCTGCATCTACACTGCAGAAATAATCTGGTTTGACACTACTTTAACTGCCATGGCTCAGTACTATGGAATTCTGAAAAATGTAGTCTGTTGTGGCACCAGAACTCTGCTGCAACAGAAATATGATACAGTGGCCCTCGGTATCCACGGACTTGCATTCCTCGGATTTAAGCATCCATGGATAGCAAGCTCGGCTTGTTCCCAATGGCAGTGTGAGCACACCATTAGGGAGAATGAGACTTCACGTAGGGCTCGGTGGGCTCCAGAGGCAATCTGGGTGCTGGGCTTCCCCACTTCCTGGAAGCCTGGAGAGGAAAGGTGGAGAAAAAGGAGGGAGGGATGGTGGCCTGTTGGCCTCAAGGCAGGTGGCTCCAGAAGGAGCAGGCGCAGAGCATGGTGGACAGCAGAGCCCAGGCAGCATTCAGAGTGAGTGAGCGCTGCTTCTCCTCAGCATGGGTGCCCACTGGCCCGTCTGCCTCGGCCAGGACCCTGGCCTGGCGCTGCCCTCTGGCCTGGCAGGGGGAGTGGGGGGTGAGGGGGGCAGACAGAAGGAGTGCCCTCCCCTCACTGAGCGAGAGGGGCTGTTCTTCCTCTCCCCCTCATCCTCTTTCAGACCGGGCAGGATCTGGACTGGGCTGATCAGTTGGTTACTCACCCCCACTGGCCAGCTGTCCATGAATCCTGCTCCCCAGATGGACAGAAGGAAACGCCCTTCCACTCTTCCTTCCTTCCCTCCTGTGAAGAGGGGAGTGGAGTCCCCACAGTTCTTCTTCCCTCCCTCCTTCCTCCCATCGCTCTTGCCTTCCTTTTCTCCTCCTCCTCTGCCTCTGCTTCTGCCTCTCTGAGGAAGAGGACCAGGATCCCCCTTCCCTTTCCTGGCCTGAGGATCTCTTCTCTCTCCCTCCCTCCTTCACTCGTGGCTCCTTCCCTCTGGAGGCGCAGATGTGGTGGCGCTGCTGCAGCGGGGCATCCCGTTGGTCTGGAGAGGCTCCTGGCTGAGGAAGGACATGGAATGTCCAGGACACACCTCTCCAGTCAGGACATGCCCCTTTTTGCTCTGCCCAGGAGGGAACTTGAGCACCCATGGATTTTGGTATCTGTGCGGGGGTCCGGAATGGATCCCCGCAGATACTGAGAGCCAACTGTATATATTTTCTAAGAGTACCTTTAAAAATATTTTGATAGGATTTGGAATATTTTGGGTAATGTAAAGTCCTTCAGGAGTAATTTTGGATTAATAATCCTTCCGAATAATTAATGTAAAGTCCTTCAGGATTTTCAGTTTACCTGTATAAACTGGACATTATGCTAGCCTTATATACATTATTTGCTTGAAATAGCAGTTGAGAAATCATATTACTTGTGTTAAGAGTCATGTTAAAGTAGAATGATCAGCTGATTTTTAGCAACCACTTTTCCAAAGTTCAGCTATATAAAAATTATGAGCTCATCCTTATATAGCCATGGTTATAGTTGTATAATTATTTTGATTGGTTTTAATGTAAAAATTATGTTGCCCATTTCCTTTTCCTGACAATTTGTTCTTTATTTTTTATATCCAGTGGAACCCATGGATTCTCATACCAAAGATGCTGATGGCTGCAGTTTTCTGTTAAAAGATGAACCTGACACCAGCCAGTCTGAGCTAGAGCCCCTCAATATTGATTATACAGAGAAAGTAGAGAGTGAAGAAGAAATAAAAGGCGTAATAAGTGTAAAGAAAATAGACACTGAACATATGGAATCTTGTAATGAGAAAATTCATGCCAACTCCAGCAAGCCATTGCAGTCAGCTAAAAAAGTTGGTCATACAACTCCCAAGCCAGGTAACTCCATTATGGTATAAGATAAACAGTGAAGCAAGTGTTTCATGTAGTTTTGTTCCTTTGCATTCTGATACATCTCTTTTAAGGTTTGTATGTACAAGTTTATGGATTTTAAGTTATCAGCAATCCAATACACTGAAAGCATTAATCAGGTAATTATCAGATAAATCTTTTTGAATCTGATCTGTTGGCATTAGTTTCAGATGAATGGATATAAGAAGCTGAACATGAGTTTATACCAATTTCACTAATATTTTGCATTTGTCTTGGCACAGTGGTTACTAAGAGGAACTAGTAGGGAAGTAAAGCTAGTTCTAGTGTTGCAAGGTTTTCAAGATAGTAATAAGGGATGGTTGAGCTTCATAGCATGCAGGGTTGGCAAGTAGCAATTAACAAGTTTATGTTCTATGTAAATACCAAAATAAAAGTATTTATTTCAGTTAACCTAACCATGAATTTCTCTGTAAAATTAACATATTGCCCACATTCATAAACTACATGATGTCTGCATTTTTATACACACCCCGGTGTGCAGGATTTGTGTGTGTGTGTGTGTATCTTGTTGTATCTATGTAAAACTTTTTAACTCTCAGTTATGGGACTTCCATTATAATAAAGGATACCTGCTAGCCTTATAAGGGACAAATTTTCTACTCTTCAAATAAGGGATGTCGTTTATAATAAAGCACACCTGGAAATCCTGGCTGGTTCCCTTTAAGCAATCATAGAAAGCAAATTATATTCTTCCAGCCTCTCCATTCTTTTGGTGCAGCTGTTTTGTTTAGCTACAGTAAATGGCACTGATAATGGCTGTTAAAGAGGTGTACTTAGAAGAGCTTGAGATATTGTTTAAAGAAGTAGTTAATTACAGTGACTGTTCTCAAACTACCCAAATTGGTTAGTTATTTTTCTAAGCAGAGTTTTTACAAAGTAACTTGTTGCTTTCCTGTTTCTCAAACATAGTTAAAATTGGATTTTGAAAATTTACCTGTGCTCAGTTTTGGAGTGCTGTGTGCATTTTTAATACTTGCTCTTGAGCTGGTGACATGCTCTACATTTTGATCCTCTGGATCAAATGTCTTTTGTGTATAGAAACAGACCTTTCATTTGCAGGGGACAAAATGGGATTTCACCTTATGTATTTGGGGAAAGTACACTTCTATAGTGTTCCCATCTTTTTTTTTAAAAAAAATGTATCTGTGAAAATGGAGCATCAATGGTTATTTCCTAAAAAATGAGAAAGAGATAAAAAATGACCTTCATAATGGCATTTGGTTTATTTACCAGGCTGACCAAACTCAGAAGCTCCATTTCAAGGAAAGGAATGTCCTAGTCACCTGTGACCCTAAAATAATTCTTCAACTGCGAAGTGAATTTCAGCCATAGTTTTGTCTTTCAGATTCTGAATTCATTTTAAATTCCTAAATACCAGTATTAAACTTCTAGGAACCTGGGTTAACATGTTTTTTAGGGGGTTTGTTTTGTTTTGTTTTTTACATTTCTTTGGCTTCTAACTAAATGTAAGTGAAATTACTTCAATTGTCCTGTGACTTAGCTAGTGTAGTCTGGCTTCTATCAGTCCCTGAAGGTTTTTGTTTCTTTTCAGGAAGATAATATTGTTTTATTTTTTAATCCATTAGACCAGGGGTAGGCAACCTTTCCCCTTTAAGGGCCGAGGGACTTCAGCTCCCAGAAGCCTCAGCCATGTTGGCCAATAGTCCCATGTTGGCCAATAGTTCCTGGGATTCTGGGAACTGAAGTCCCTCAGCCCTTAAAGGGGAAAGGTTGCCTACCCTGCATTAGACTCTATATAAAATATAAAAGTTTGGATTCTAAAATACTTAGATGAAATTTACAGAAGGAGCATTGCTCCCTTTTTTTTTGGGTTTCCTTTTTACACCCAGCCCCCATTTGTTGAAGAGAGCCCCCTGATCCCAGAAAGGATGGAGTGGGGAGTCACAGATGACTAGAGGCAGATAACTTTCCTTTCTTCAATTTCCTTATCCTGACTTACCTTGGGATCTAGGGCATAATAATTTTAACAATTTTCGCATCCATTGTGATCCTCTTTAGAGTATAGAATGAATTATTATGACTGTTTGCAAAACACATGCTTTCCTTATTGAATATGTACATGTTGCTATTCTAGGCATTGGAGCAGACTTGAGTAAACCACCCTGCCGTAAAGCCAAAGACATACGGAGGGAACACAAATTGCAAAAGAGTCTTCAGAACAAAACACAGAATCCTGCAGTTCAAGAAGAGACTCAGAATTTGCATGGCCAAAGCTCTAAAACTAAAACAAACCAGCCAAAATCAATTGAAGATTTCATTTTTGCTAACCTGCCTTCTGAAGCTTTGCACCAGCTAGAGGTACTAAGATATTATAGCACTTAGCATATTATTCCTGTATTTTTGTTAATTTTTAAGGCAGTTGGCTGATCAGATATGCAGTTTTAAACACAAAAACAATAGAGATTGATTGTGTCAGAAAAGTATTGAGGTCTGTTATTGGTATTTGCAGAAATCTTGTGTTTTACAATTTATTTTCATAGAGTACAATTTATTTTCATAGAGCCCTTCTTATTCATGGATTTTTTTAATCCATGGATTCAAGCATCCACAGCTTGAAAATATTCCAAAAAAGTATAGATTCTAAATAGCAAACCTTGGTTTTCCATTTTATGTAAGGGATAGCATTTTACTATGCCATTGTTATTTAATGGGACTTGAGCATCCACGGATTTTGTTATCCATGGGGGGTCCTTGAACCAAACCCCAGGGGATAACAAGGGCCCACTGTATCTTTGTTTCAAAGGTTAGTGAATATGTTCTTTCCAGAAACACAAGAGGGTGCTGTGGTTCCATATAAAATGGCATAACATACTTACAAAACAAATATAATGAAGTCTCAAGCTTTAATGAAAATGTGATATTATGGCTGGTCCAAGACGTGGTGTTGCCTGAGACAGAGTAGCGTATAGCACCCCATATTCATCCAGATCAAGGTGCACAGCAATCAAAGCCAGCCAAGTGGTGACAGTCTTTCAAGCTCTTCTCCTTGTCTTTAGCAGTAAAATATCAGTAGTAACATAGAAAATAACTAGCATTTGACTGCTCTTTCATGATATCTAAACCTCCTGATTCAAGCAGTTGCCACACTCTGCCTATATGCAGAAGAGGTGGTTTCACAATTCTTGGCAATTTAATGAAGCCCAGTACCACATTTTTATTTATAAACATAAACCAAACATCAGTTGATACTAAACAGCATTAGAATAATTCTTTTCTTCAGTAGATTAAAACTCTGTATATTTAATTAATTGAGGATAATGTCCTAACTTTACTGGCAAGGCAGATCATCATCGTCATCGTCACTTCTTCAGGCAAAAGGAAGCTTTTTTGAGAACAGTTTTTGGCCCTTAGGGAATGAAGCCTAGCTGTTTTGACATGTTCTCTATAAACAGTCTGTCTGACCCCTCCATTATTTGGGGGGACAATTGGAGGTCTGTGCATGGTTTGTTTATTTTATTAATTTAATATTCTACCTTTGCTGGCAAGGAACCCAAGGTGGCTTACAAAATTTAAAATAAAATGTTTAGCTAATAGATATACAAAAGTCTTCTTTAAAAATCAATTAAAATGAGTTCTGTGAAAAACACATAGTTAAAAACAGTTTTAAAATACATTTAAAAATAATTTAAAACTTGCAAAATAAAAACAGTTTTAAATAATATTCTGTCATATAGAAATCAAATTTCTAACTAAATATAAAGGTCTTAACCTGCCAACAAAAAGAGAGCTGGATCTCTTTTAATTTGCTCCCTTTTGGGGCATCCCCAAATGAACATAAAACCATTTTTCTTTTCCCATGGGTAAAAGACTCAGACCGAAATCCATTTTGCAACCAGAGTAGATCCATTGAATCAGTAGGATTTGCCTAAGTATTAATTAGCAATTGATTCAGTGGATCTATTCTAGTCTAGTCTTGATCCCCAGGATGTTCATGTTGCCTCTTCCTGTTCCATCTTTGATTCTGTCATTCTCCTTCTTGAGTGTTGCCCATCCCACTTTTCATTGTGAAGCTATGCCATTGCCATGTTCTGCCTCTTCTATTTGACCTGTTTTTAGGTTGTCTCTGGCCCAGGGGGGCATTTGACTCAGACTCTTGATTGCTACCTAATATTAACCCAGAGTTCCATTGCCAAGCTCAGTTCCAATTGTCATGTCATTTTGGCTCTGTTTCTGGTCAGTGTAACACGTGGCCACTTAATATAACATCATCATGTGTAATGAAAAACATCATTTGTTTTAAATCTGCTTTCCATTTTATATAGCTGCCATCTAGAGCTGAAATGGAAATCATGCAGCCCTTCATATGTTATTGACTTTAACTTTTGGCAACCTCAACCACCCACTGGTGAGGAATGCTGGGAGTTGCAATCCAAGAACTCTGATGGGCCTCATGAGACTCCCACCCTTGTTCTAGGGTTCTAAATCTGTTAGTTTGAATTAGTCAATTATTTGCACGGAAACTTGGTAATTCAACTTGTGTACATTTAATTCATTTACTGGATATATTGGCATTGGGACTAACAGTTGGATTTAGGCCACAGTAGCTATGACTGACAACCTAAATATGCTCAGCCTGATTAAACTCAGTTAGTTTTTGGTGGTGTTCAATGTTGGAATTCAATGTGCTTGGGATTACACTTCTAATGTGTTTTGTAACATGCCCAGAATTGAAATTGGTGTATTAATAGAACTTGCAAGGTGTAAACCACACATTTTGGTTTAAAGAGGCTGAGAAATATAAACTATGCAATTTTAATTAAAAAGATCTCAAAAGCTTTTTCACGGTTAGGCAACTGTGTCCCTTCAGGAGCATTTACAGGTTGAATATTCCAAATCTGAAATACTCCAAAATCTGGAACTTTTTTCATGGGTGTCTGAGGTAGTGACACCTTTGCTTTCTGATAGTTCAGTGTTGTTTGTTGTTAGCTGCCCTCGAGTCGGTTCCAAATCATGGTGATCCTGTGGATGAGAAATCTCCAAGAATCCCTATCTTCTTCTTCGTGTTCTCTGCGAATCACACAAATGAGTTATCTCTGCGCCTGCGCAGCTAGCTCGGAAAGTTCTGGTATCACTGGACAAAACTTCAGTTGCAACTTTTTGGCAGTGTTCCCGCTCCGCCCATGCCTATAAATCCCTTGGTGTTCCTGCTCTTTCTCCAGTTCCTTGTGTCTGCCGCACTTGCAGCTAGCAAGGAGCTTAGCTCGCTAGAGTTGCTTCACTAATTGTTGACCTATCAGCTTTTTACTCGTGTTCTGGTTTCTGACTACTCTTTGGATTTTGGCTTGGTGATTGTCGCGCATTGATTGACTCACGGATCGTTTTTGATTTCGAGTTTTCCTTCACGAACTGATTTTGAAGAACTCGGTATGGCTTCCTTTAAGTGTTGTGTTAAGTGCAACTCCATAATCCCGACAACTGATCATCATGACCAGTGCGTCCTTTGTCTGGGCGAAGCCCACAACCCTAAAGTTTGCACCCTGTGCAAGCCAACCTCTGTACCACCTCAGGCCTCATTGGAGCCTCAACCCTCCACATCTGGCAAGGGGACCCGCCGGGATAAGGACAGGTCCAGGGAAAAGTCCACTAAGGACAGGAAAATGGCTGATCCTGATAAGGAGTGGGGTGATGGATCCAATTCCAGATCCAAAAAGCACCGTGGAGATAGGGCTGGAAGAAGACAAGCAAACACAAGCATTTAGACCCCAAGGAGATTCTGTGGGCCATCATTCTTCTAAACGGGCTCGTTCTATCTCACCTAAGAACTCACATTGTGAGAGGCCTTCCAAAGTGGCCAAGACACCCCCGGCGTCCTTCAGTTCTGAACTGGTCAGGGAGGTGGCTGCTGATGAACTCTTGTCCCCCCCATTTCGAGTGGAATTGGATTCGGAGGTTGAAATTGTTGAGATGGAGCCTCCAGCCCTAACTCCGCCTCATTTGGAATGGGTGCCCCCAGTTGCCTCTCGGGATTGAGAGCATTCTGTCGACTAGGCCCAATTTCCATCCCTGGGACTCGAGGCTGATCAGGCAGGTATGGAGGATAGACCTACACAGCAGGACCCCCTGCTACTCCAGTATCCTGACCTTCGTTTTGAGGATGGCTGATACTTCCTGGCAGTTGGCCTTGAACAACTTTGGTGTGAATGGTAGCGTCCACCAAAGCTGCCTCCTCCTGTTCTACCGCGCCATGCGTCTCTGTTTTCTCATAGGCCGCTCCCAAGATCTCCAGCGGGCTCATTGACTTCGAGTTACTTGGTGCAATGGTCCCGATCTCCATCTCCAGAGGATTCTGATTTGGAGAGACCATCTAGCCCGACAGGGCTGGTCATGCACTTCGCCACCCCTCCCTTTGAGGCTTATTTTAACACCTGGGCCTCAATCACATCTGATTCTTGGGTGCTGAACATTGTCTGTGGCGGTTATGCACTTGAGTTCGAGGACCTCCCGGCCACTGGAGCTGTTCTGTCCACCAATCCCTCAGACACCCTACTCGACGAAGTGCGCACACTATTAGAGAAGGGAGCTATTGAGCCCGTAGATCCCTCTCGGGCCCAATATTGCTTCTTTTCGAGGTACTTTACTGTACCTAAGAAAGACTCAGGCCTTAGGCCCATTTTGGGCTTGAGACAGTTAAATTTGTGTTACTGCCCTTTCTGCATGGTAATTCTCCATTCTATTTTACCACTTTTGCAGAAAGGACACTGGTTTGCAACCCTCGATCTCAAAGATGCTTATTTTCACATCAGCATTTGGAGAGATCACAGGAAGTTCCTTGCCTTTGCCATCGGGTCTGACCTCTACCAATACAGGGTTCTGCCCTTCAGACTGTCAACGGCACCAAGGGTGTTCACAAAATGCATGGCTCCTGTGGCTGCCTACCTCCAATGGAACGGGATCACAGTTTTCCCCTACCTGGACGACTGGCTTTTCACGGCTCCATCCCAACAAAGGTTGAGAGAGTATCTCCGATTCACATTCTCAATTCTCTCGGACTCATGGTTAACGAGGAGAAATCAAGTCTGACTCCTTCAAAACAGGTCAAATTTATTGGCGCACTCCTTGATGCCGACAGGACCATGGCCTTCCTGCCCCAGGACAGGTTTCAGGCCATTTGCATGGCCATCAGAGCCTGTCTCACACACAGACGAGTCAGGGTGCATGTGATCCAAGTGGCCCTGGGTCGCATGGCTTCAACAACTTTTGTCACCCAGTGGGCTCGTCTTCGCCTAAGACCAATACAGTGTTGGTTCCTGTCTGTGTTCGATTCCACCAGTGACCCTCCTTTGAAGTGGCTCACGGTACTGAGGCCGGTAGCCAAGTCATTGGCCTGGTGGCTTGATCCTGACGATGTATGCTTGGGAATGCCCTTTTTGGCCCCTTGGGTTCAAATCACCCTGACCACGGACACTTCCCTAGAAGGATGGGGAGTGCACACGCAGAGCCTGACCATCAAAGGGGAATGGTCACCACAGGAGAGGGAGCTTCACATCAATGCTCTGGAGATGCTGGTAGTGGAGAAGGCTCTCAAAGCATTTCGGACTTTGTTAGCAGGGAAGGTGGTCCTGCTTCTGACAGACAACATCACCGTCATGTTTTATTTAAACAAACAAGGGGGCACAAGGTCTCGGACATTGCTACACATCACCATCCACATATGGGATTAGTGCATCTGCAACAGGATCATGCTTCAGTCAGTGCACCTGCTGGGAGAAGACAATCAGCTGGCGGATAGTCTCAGCAGGTCAGCCAGTCCTTGCCACGAATGGCGCCTCCACCTGGAGGTGGTCTCCGATCTCTTCTCCATCTGGGCAGGGTGGAGATCGACCTGTTTGAAACCCCCCAGAACTCTCAGTGTACCAGGTTCTGTTCCCAGGTTTGAACTCGACTCTTGCTAGGCGATGCTTTCCAGCTCAGGTGGCCTAGATGGAGATTTTAAGCCTTCCCTCCGTTCCCACTCATCACGAAGGTAGTGGCCAAAATGAGGTCCGACAGGACGGACGCCATCCTGATCACCCCATGGTGGCCAAGGCAACCATGGTTTGCACCTCTACTGCTGATGGCAACGAAGGAGTATTGGCGACAGGAGACCTGCTCAGATCTGCTAACCCTATACGAGGGTTGGGTCTTCCCTCCAGACATAGACCAACTTCCTTTGGTGGTGTGGAGACTGCATCCGTAATGAACTTGCCCCCACCTGTACAGACTGTAATCCGGGCTGCCCAGAAGCCCTCCACTATCAAATCTTATTCTTTGAAATGGAACAGGTTCTTAGACTTCCTGTCATCTAATGACATTTCTCGGTCCCATGTGTCGATCCTGACGATCCTGGAATTTCTAATGTCGCTGGCTGACGCAGGACTATTTATCTGCCCTATGCTCTCATTACCAACTCGAGGGCAGACCCTCTCTGTTTTTGGACCCTCTGGTCAAGAGGTTCCTTAAAGGACTTTCTAATTTACACCCCCAGCTTCGGTACCGACATCACCTTGGAGCTTGGACTTGGTTTTGCCTCACCTTTCTTCTAAGCCCTTTGAACCTATGGCCACAACAGATTTAAGATTGCTGACCTGGAAAACAGCTTTCTTATGGCTGTCACATCTGCTTGTCACGCTGGGGAGATTTGTGCACTAAGGATGGACCAACCATACCTTCAGTTTCATAAGGACAAGGTGGTTCTCCGTACCAACATCACATTCCTACCTAAAGTGGTGTCGGCCTTCCATATTAATCAAGACATTGTGTTGCCCACCCTAGCTCCAAACCCGACCACTGATACCGAAAGGCGATTACACACCTTGGACGTTTGCAGGGCCTTGGCCTTTTATCTTGACAGGACCTCGGGTTCGAGGCGCTGGGTTTTCTAAGTGGGTGACTGCCGCCATCCATCTTTGCTACAAGCTGGTGGGCAAGACCCCATCGGAAACACCCAACTAGGGTGATAGCTGCATCCTCTGCTTTCTTGCCTGGGGTGCCGCTGGAGGATGTCTGTAAGACTGCTGTCTGGTCACAACCATTGACCTTTATAAAACATTACAGGTTGGATGCAAGGGCCAGACAGGAAGCCTCTTTTGGGAGGGCAGTGTTACTATCTGCTTTGCACTGAAAGGTTATTTCAGGTGTGATGTTGATTTACTGTATTTCCCGATGTATAAGACGACTGGGTGTATAAGACGACCCCCAACTTTTCCAGTTAAAACATGAGTTTGGGATATATTCACTGTCTAAGGCAGGGTAGGCAACCTTTGCCCTTTAAGGGCCGAGGGACTTCAGCTCCCAGAAGCCTCAGCCATGTTGGCCAATAGTCCAATGTTGGCCAATAGCTCCTGGGATTCTGGGAGCTGAAGTCCCTCGGCCCTTAAAGTGGAAAGGTTGCCTACCCCTGGTCTAAGGCTACCCCTCTTCCAACGCACACCAAATAAAAATTAAAACAAATCAGATTTGATTTCAATATGGTAATTGTAATTCAAATGCTTATGACATGCAGGTACTTAGCAGGAAAACTGTCACTTATAAACACAACAAACTACAGCTCCCATGTTCCCTAGCATTTCTGTAGTGTGTTTTGGACCTTATTTTTTTAAAAAATAGTCCAGATTTAAATGCTGCTTTAAAAATTATTTCCATCTCCCAGCTATGAGATGGTTGGGGGGAAATGAGAAAGTGCTGGGGGGAAGGACTGCCAATATACTAGGTGATGCATTCTGGGGTATGTACAATTTGCGGCCAAATAAGTGACCCTGGGCATGTCACACACTCTCAGCCTCAGAGGATGGTAATGGCAACCCCCCATTTGAAGAAACATGCCAAGAAAACCCCATGATAAGGTTGCCTTAGGGTCGCCATAAGACGAAAGGACTTGAAGACACACAAGAACAACAAAGAAATCTGCAGTTGTTTCATAGGTAGTACATGGGAATAGGAGCCAGCATGGTGTAGTGTTTGAATGTTGGACTACCACTCTGGAGACCTGGGTTTGATTCCCCACTCTGCCATGAAACCCACTGGGTGAACTTGGACAAGTCACACTCTTTCAGCCTCAGGGGAAGGCAATGGCAAACTTCCTCTGAACCAGTTTTGCCAAGAAGACCCCAGGAGAGGATCGCCTTAGGGTTCCTCTCTTCCTCCTCTTCTCCCAAGGCTTCTTCCCGCCCCATCTCTGTCCTCCTCTTCTCCCAAGGCTTCTTCCTGCCCCCGCCTCTGTCCTCCTTGTCCTCCTCTTCTCCCATAGCTTCTTTCCGCCCCCACCTCTGTCCTCTTTGTCTCCTCTTTGTCCTCCTCTTCTCTCAAGGCTTCTTCCGCCCCCACCTCTGTCCTCCTTGTCCTTCTCTTCTCCCAAGGCTTCTTCTCGCCCCACCTCTGTCCTCCTTGTCCTCCTCTTCTCCCAAGGCTTCTTCCCACCTCCACCTCTGTCCTCTTGTCCTCCTCTTCTCCCAAGGCTTCTTCGCACTCCCACCTCTGTCCTCCTTGTCCTCCCCTTCTTCCAAGGCTTCTTCCTGCCCCCGCCTCTGTCCTTCTTGTCCTCCTCTTCTCCCAAGGCTTCTTCCCACACCCACCTCTGTCCTCCTCTTCCCCCAAGGCTTCTTCCCACTCCCACCTCTGTCCTCCTTGTCCTCCTCTTCTCCCAAGGCTTCTTCCCCCTTGCACCTCTGTCCTCCTCCTCCTCCTCCTCCCTATACCCGGCGTATAAGACGACCCCCAACTTTAACCCCAGATTTCCCTGGTTAAAAAGTCTTATACGCCAGAAAATACGGCAATCGTACTATTAATTGCATACTTGGATACAATAATTGACATCAGAATGTTTGGTGATTACAGTTTACAGTTTATTGTTGTTAATAAAATTTATCTTGTTTGAACTCACAAGATTGTGTCAGGACACTCCCTCCTCCACTGACCTAAGCTTGTCAGTCTGAATAACCCATTTGTGTGATTCGCAGAGACCATGAAGAAGAAGGACAGGTTGCTCACCTGTAACTGTATTTCTTCGAGTGGTCATCTGCGAATTCACACAAATCCCGCCCATCCTCCCCACAGTTGTGTCCTGCTCATTGCTAAATTCATGCTGTCGGAACTGGAGAAAGAGCGGGAACACCAGGGGATTTATAGGGGTGGGCGGAGCTACCGCCAAAAAGTTCCAACTGAAGTTTTGCCCAGTGATAGCAGAACTTTTCGAGCTAGCTGCGCAGGTGCAGAGATAACCCATTTGTGTGAATTCGCAGATGACCACTCGAATAAATACAGTTACAGGTGAGCAACCTGTCCTTCCACTGCCTTGCCCAGATCCTGCAAACCCTTGTCCATAAACTCCCTGATTGAGATTATCCATCTCATTTGTGGTTTTCCTCTCTTTCTTCTACCCTCTAACTTTCCTAGCATTATTGTTTTTTCTAGTGATCCGTGCCTTCTCATTATGTAGCCATCGTACAATAGTCTCAACTTGACCATCTTTGCTTCCAAGGAGAGCCCTGGTCTGATCTTTTAAAGAACCCATTTATTTGTATTCTTGGTTGTCCATGGTATCCTAAGTACTCTTCTCCAGTGCCACATTTCAAATGAGTTGATTTTCTTTCTGTTCCCTTCACTGTCCAGCTCTCGCATCCGTACATGGTAATTGGGAATACAATGGCCTGAACGATTCTGACTTTAGTACTCAGTTGTATGTCTTTGCTCTTTTCCATTTCTTTCATAGATGCCCTTACCATTCCTAGTCTTCTTCTTATTTCTTGACTGCAGTCTCCATTCTGGTCAATGTTTGATCCTAGATATGGGAATTCTTTAACTATTTCTATTTCCCTGTTGTATAGATTGAATTTGTGTATTTCTTCTGTGGTCATTATTTTTGTTTTCTTTATGTTTAGCATCAGACCTGCCTTTGCACTTTCACCTTTGATCTTATTAACTGTTCCAATTCCTGAATGTCTTCTGCTAATATTATGGTGTCATCTGCATATCTTAGGTTGTTAATGTTGCTTCCTTCTATCTTAACTCCTCCTTTTTCTGATTCTAATTCTGCTTTTCTTATGATGTTTTCAGCATATAAGTTAATCAAGTAGAGTGATAGGATGCAGCCTTGCCTGACCCCTTTGCCTATTGGGAACCACTCTGTTTCCCCGAATTCTGTTCTGTCAGTGGCCTCTTGTCCTTGGTACAGGTTCCTCATCAGGACTATCAGATGTAGTGGCAACCCCATGTCTTTGAGGGCATTCCATAATTTTTCGTTATCTATACAATCAAATGGTTTGCTGTAGTCTATGAAACACATGGTGATTCTTTTTTGGAATTCTTTGGGGTGCTCCATTAGCCATCGTATGTTTGCAATGTGGTTTCTAGTGCCCCTTCCTTTTCTGAATCCTGCTTGCACCTTTGGAATTTCTCTCTCCATGTATGGTTGGAGTCTATGCTGCAGAATTTTGAGCATTATTTTGCTTGCATGTGAGATTAGTGCTATTGTCCTATAGTTGCTGCAGTCTTGTATCTCCTTTCTTGTGGATTAGTATGTATATTGAGTGTTTCCAGTCTGTTGGCCACCACTTTGTTTTGCATATTTGTTGTCTTATTTCAGTTAGCACTAAAGTTGCATGTGTCTGTAGGCACTGTAGCAGTTCAATTGGAATATCATCTGTTCCTGGTGATTTATTTTTCCCGATTTCCATTATTGCAGATTCCACTTTACTACTTAGAATTTGGGGTTCATCTTCATGTAGCTCCTCATTCCAAATATCATTCATCCCTTCATCTCTTTTGTATAACTCTTCTGTGTATTGCCTCAGTGTTTTTATGTCTTCTTGTTCCTGTATTATGTTCTTTTTCTCTCCATAGAGTATCCCTGCCCTTGGTTTGAACTTGGCTTTAATTTCTTGGATTTTTTGATAGAGGTCTCTTGTTCTTTCCTTTTTGTTGTCTTCTGTTTCTCTGCATTGGTCATTGTAATAT
Organism: Phrynosoma blainvillii; assembly: GCA_026167975.1. Classification (NCBI taxonomy): domain Eukaryota; kingdom Metazoa; phylum Chordata; class Lepidosauria; order Squamata; family Phrynosomatidae; genus Phrynosoma; species Phrynosoma blainvillii. The sequence goes on along the minus strand of JANUYF010000003.1, from coordinate 92,473,849 downwards.
TTCTCCTTATCCCTGCGTGTCAAACGTTGGACAGTTGTGTTCATGCTTCTGGCTTTGTTCCTATCTTCCTTTGCTTTTGCTTTTCTTCTTTCTTTGTGTACATAAACTTTATTTTGTGAACAAAATTATTAATAATATTATATAAAATAACCTTCAGGCTATGTGTATATGAAACATAAATGAATTTTGGGTTTTGGCATGGATCCCATTTCCAAGATATCTCATTATGTATATACAAATATTCCAAAAATCCAAAACCCATCTATCTGGTCCCAAGCATTTTGATTAAGGGATACTCAACTTCTATTGTGTAGCTCCCATTATCCCTAGCCAGCATAAGCAATGGTAATGGATTATGGGAGCTGAATCCCTGAACAACAGGATATCCACAGTTTACCCATACACAGAGGGACATCAGGAATTAAGATGGAAATGAAAATGTACTTTATTGAGCCAATCTTTTATAATGGAAAATTACCCAAACTCCTCAATGTGAATTCCACCTATTCAATGTTTTGGTTGCTGCTATAATTCATATAGTCTGTGTTTATGAATTTAGTTTTGAGTAATTTTTAGTACATGTGTGTATTATTTCACTTAAAACTGATTTTTCTTACAGATTTTTTTTTAAATTAAGGTGAAGTACATTGTTTTATTTATCAATGACTGGAAACTAAACTTAAAATAGTTACATTGGAACTAAACTTTTTTTAAAGTATCAGTGTAATGAAGCTGAAATTAACATTGACTACATTATTTTTAGCTACAAAAAAGGGTGTTATTGTTAAAAGTTGATCTATTGTATTGCAGAATTAGTTCCAAACACTTCTGACACTTCTAATTCTCTAGTGACTACTATTGCAGTAATTAATATGTTTAATTCTTTGGAAGGTGAGGCTGGTGCAGTCATCTCCACCAAGTTCCCAGTTCAAAGCCACATTTCAGGAGTCTTACCAGGTCTATAAACGTTACCAGATGGTTATTCACAAGGATCCACCTGATAAACCAACCACCAGTCAGGTCAGACAGCATGTTGCTTTGGTCTATTCTGAGTCAATTAAAAGACTTATTTTAAAATGCTTAACTCCCAGTGAAACTTCATAAATGATATAAACGCAAACAAAATGAACACAGGGGAATACAAGTCAACTTTGCAGATCTCATGAGTGCATAAATAATTAAATATATAACAAAAATTAGAGATTTGCTGCATGCATTCCTTACAAATTAGCAAGTGAAGATTTCCCAAACATAAGACAGTTAGATTTTTGAAACTGTGTTTTATGCTTCAGGAATGGGCAGTTCTACTGGAAACTGTCTGTTTCATATATTTATGTAAATGAGGAATGCTTGTTATTGGAAAAGTTCCCCTTGTTTGAGTTTGTGCTGGAGATCCTATCCATAAAGTATGTTACACATTTGAAGAGGACAAGCAAAATTATCTTGGTGGGGTGAGGGCGTGACTCCTCATCTTTTAAGATAAATCTTTATCTGTTCTTTTCTATTTCCACTCTCTTTCCCCTATCTACAATTCCCCCCCCCCACCTCTATAGTTGTCATGTTCACAAGGTTATCCCAGTTACACATTTGCCTTTTGGAGTTTCTGTACAACTTTTTGAAGAAGTGCAATCAAGCAAGACATATGGTCTTTAGGGCTAGGTCAAGTTGTTATAGGTACTCTGTGGTTGGTATCCAGTGTTTCCTTTGTAAGGCTTCTGTTCACAGTGTGTTGTTGATTCCACTCTTCTTGCATATATTACAATTGATCATTGTCCCCTCCTGCACCCTCTGGTACATCTTTAACACAGGCTTTCCAGATTTTCTTCTAACTTGGCCATTTCCAATTGTTTTGTCCTGTTGGCCTTTGATGTCCTGGATTCAACACTGGAAATGCATATATGTATATATGTGTTTAAATAAAAGATAACAGAAGTTAACATTTTAGGGCTTGGAGAATAGAAAGAGTTAACTTTTAAAACAAGGATTAGTTGAATAAGTACATTTTTCAGAATTGTGGGCACTGAAAATATTTGCTTGGCATAACACAAAATTGTGTGACAGTGCAGCTTGCTAGAGTGACATATTGTGGAACACACTGTGGATTAAAAATAGTTTCCCAAATGTGTCATACTTTATGGATAAACCCCTCTGGCATTAACTGTTTTCAGCATCGGATTTTATTTTGACTGAAGTTTACCAAACACAGAATGATCAAAGCCATGGGTACTCAAGAGCCACTAAGGGCCTTTACAGACTGCCAGAAATAATGCAGCTTGAGGCACCTTTAACTGTTCTGGCTCAGTGCTAAGGAATAATAGGAACTTTGTGGCACCAGAGCTCTCTGACAGAGAAGGCTCAATGTCTCAGAAAAAAAAATACAATTCCCATGATTCCCTAGCATTCAGCCAGGACAGTTAAAGTGGCCTCAAGCTGCATTATTTCTGGCAGTCTGCAAAGGCCCTAAGACCTAAAAAACCAGGCCCTTGTGATTGATGTTAAGATTCTTGCCAAGGCCAGGAACTTATTTCTCTGGTTTGGCTCTTTCCTTCCCCCATATTAAACTCCAGTGAAAGTGACAGCTATAACTAAAACATATACATATTGTAAGAATGTATTACAATTTAAGGGATGCATGTTTTGTCATTTGTCAAAAATAATCATGGTAAACAATTTGGAGTGAAGGGAAACCCCTTTCAGCAAAGGAGTCAAGTTAACCCTCAAATTTAGGAACTCTGAATAATGGAGATCTTCTAGCAATCTAGATCTTCTCTACTTAGTAATGAATAAACCTTAACTGCACCGCACGTTCACACGGAGCAGTGACCAGAACTTTGGTCAACACTATTGCCTTATCTGCACCAAGTGCTCATCCAGCTACATGTTGCACTGAAATAACAGCAATAAGGGATAAGCTTTCTTCCAAAGAAACTTATCATCCATTATTGATTTCATTGAAAAAACACAGAGTTCCTCTGAACATAATTGTGAAAACCTCAAATATATCCCTTTAGAACATGAGATAGTCAAGTCCTTGTCTTACTGGGAATATTGATGACCCCTACATATTTTGCATAAAGAAGTGATTGGCATGGAATATCAAGTGGCCATATTGAAGTGTGGCACTAAACATTACAGTTTCAGTTGGTATACAGACTTTATTGTGATCTGTAGAGCAGAACCAGCTTAGCAAAAGAGTTTTACACATACCTGTGACTGTTGGGCTTCCTGGTGAGTCTTCCTGGCAGAGGCTTTGAAATGGATTTGAGGAGATAATAACCTAGCCTTACCTTCAGGAGCATTTGGACAAATTCAAACAAAATATCTTTGTTTTTCCTTGCTCTGAAGGTGAGGTTAGTACCAGTTTCTTTTGAGGACCCACAGTTCAAATCATCTTTCACCCAGTCTGCCAATTTATTTGCCAAGTATCAGATGGCCATACACAAGGATACTCCTTTTGAATGTAACGAGAACCAGGTACAGTCCACTGCATGTGCTTTTTGTCCATATTATTGCTAGTGGTTTAAATAGCAGTAGATTGGTGTAGGTCTTAATCAGCACAGCAAATAAATTCTGTTTAGTTGAAGTAATTGCTTATTGAATAGGGCAGGATGGGCAATGGCAACATGTCTGGGGACTCTTGGGACTTTTTCAGGAGTTCATGGTGTGTCAAGAATGCCAAAAAATAAATACCAGACCAAAGTAACCAGATTGCCACTTCTAGTTTTGAAGTAAAATGGCATCTTTAATGTTCAACATTGCAGGGGTCCTCTGCAACCCATTTAAAAGATGAAGTGGCACCCCTAGAGACTTGAATAAGTGGAATTAATTCCTTTGGTGGCAAGAAAAAGGGTGGTCTATGGAGTGTGTGGAGGGGATGAGGACTGCAAAAACAGCTTTGGAGTCTCCATGTGGCCCAGGACTACACTTACCCACCCCTGGAATAAGGTCATGACGCAGATTTAATATAATTAAGTAGTTATTTATGAAGAATGGTTATAATAATGATGATCTAAAATACTGATGTTGGGGAAGGAAATTAATTCATAGGACATGGAATACTGAAATTGAAACTAGTGTGTGTTTGTGCAGATACATAGATAAGTAGGTATGTATGGTGAACAAAACACTTTCAGTTTTGTATAGGCCTTAAATTGGCTAGTAGTGTCATAATCTCTTTATGTTATGTCTGGAACTTGCTAAGAACACTCTTGCTTCTGTTCTCCTTTATCAGTATGGACTCCATAATGGTAGAAAAGCAGAATATGAACTGAATAAATAAAATAGTTAAGTCACCACAAATTGGGGAGTAAATACTGTTGTCACCATTGGGTTGCTCTGAAATAAGTACACTGGATTCAAATCCAGAATAGCTACCGTTAGCCTTCTGTATACACAGATTCTGCATCCGTGAATTTAGCTATCTATGGCTTGAACGAATGGGTAGATAAATAGATAGATAGATAGATAACAAACCTTGATTTTGTCATTTTTTTAAATTAAGGAAACTATTTTACTCTGCCATTGTATATAATGGGACTTTGAGCATCCATGGATTTTGGTATCCATAGGAGGTCCTGGAAATAACCCCCAGTAGATACCAAGGACCTATTGCTTAATGCTTTCTGATTCCTTAACTATAGCGTGAAAGAGATGAGCCAAATAAAGCGGTTTCCACCCCCTTTGAAGGTGGGGCGTTCAGATGATGCACGCCTGTAATAGCGGGTAGAAGCCGGATTGAAGCTGTGCTTCTCAGCTGAAAAGCAGAGCAAAAAGAAGCTGTGATAGTCTGACTCAAGCTAGAAAATGCACACCTTTAGACCCTGCATGTAAATGTCTCAATGTGAGAGCAGTTCTGAAGGAACAGCCCTTCCTAATCCTAATGCTAAAGCTGCATATAAATACACAGGTGCAAGTGTGCATTAAAAAAGGACAGAACTGGAATATCTAAGCAGTCGGGACAGCAATGCCAAAAAGTGAAAGTGTGACATCTCTAATGGATATAAGTACAACATTTACAAACCAGACAGTCCAAGAGGGGGCATGAGGTGAAATGGACATGTGGAGTGGGGTCTCCATGATTGTGTTTTGCCAGTGTTTTACTGGGCACACTGATGCTCTGATGCCCTGTACTGGTGGAGTATTGCAGGTGCGACTGTGTGTGGCCGATCAAAGGGATGGCCATCCAGTGAGATGGCATCTAGGCAGCAGGCAGTTGCCAGCGGTGTGTTTGTGCGACAATGTGCATGCATGGGGGGGGGGGGGGAGGTGACAAAAAAAATTACCCAGCGGTGTGGCTTGATGTTGCACCATGCAGTCGGGCTGTGCACATTTGGGCTGCCTTGGGAGCGGCCAATGTGGACAGCAGGGTTTCAACCCACTTCCAGAAAATGCAAATTCTAGCCTCTTTTTCCTGCCCATCTGTTCTGAGCCTTGGTTCAAAATGTTGAGAACATTTTACGTGCTTCTCTCCATCCCTTTCCCTTGGGTTCATGACATCCATTTCTTCCCTACCTTCCTTTTAGCTTAAATCCTCCCATTCCCTTTTCATTGTTGATTATGTTTAGCAAATACATGGGGTCAATGCAATAGATAAATTTACCTTTATACCTGTATATCAAAGGAGCTTAAAGTGATGACCGTGGCTAACCTTAAACTCATTTTCAATGTAATAGTATTTGGTTGGTGCTGAAAGTGTGTATGAGAGCTGAGAGAAATTGTGTGGAAGAAAAAAGAAGGGTGAGAATAGGAGAGCCCAGCAAACTCCTTTGTTATCTTAGTCATATTTATATCAGTACCAGAAAGTAGGATCACTCTGGGATTTATAAAAACATCAGGCCAGGATTGAGGTAAGTAACTCATGTTTATCATGTCTTCAAGATGTTTGAAACAAAATATCAATATTGATTTGGAAATCGTAACATTTTGAAATAACAGTGTCCTGGATCTTGTTCATTACCTGACTGAACTATTGCAGAGTCATTTATTGCATTTTTCCAGTTCCTGTGATACATTTCTTGAAATAAAAGTTCAGAAAAACCACAGTTAATGGTTCACAGAAGCTTCAAGGTTCCTCAGGTGATGGCCAGATGTTACAACTTCTGTTTTTTTGGAAGCATAAAATTGCTTGGGGCCACAGCTTAAAATATGTTTTACTGTAGGCTCTTCCTGACTTATCTGAGTGCCCCCTTCCTTTGTTTTCCTGTGTTGGCTCATATTATTGTTCCATCAATATTTATGTTTGCCAGTGATACTAAAAATGTCATCACTTGCAGACTATGTCCTGAAAAATTCAAGTATGTTACGCTGGACAAATTGATAAGTACATTATACTGGGCATATATTAATATAATTCATAATTAAGATTCGGTGCATAAATCTAAACCATGGTTTAGTGCTACATGAAGCATAAACCTACTTGATAGTCTTGTGTTCTTCCTTTTTGTCCTTCCTCCTGTGAAGAGATATAGTCGGCCTTCCGTATGTATGCACATACTTTTTATCCATGGATTCAAGCATCTGTGGCTTCAAAATGTTTTTAAAAAGATATAAATTCCAAAAGGCAAACCTTGATGTTGCCATTTTATATAAGGGACACCATTTTACTATGCCATTTTATTTCATGGGACTTGAGCATCCATGGATTTTGGTATCCACAGGGGAATCCTGCAACCAAACCCCAGTGGATGCCAAGGGCCCACTGTACTGGTAAGCTTCTACTTTCTTTTTAAAACTAATTGGAGTTTACTACTGATTGAACTTGGGGTAATTTTGGTTAAACTTTGAGAAACAAGCCAAAAGAACGTAGTGCCTTAGATTTCATTAACAAGAGTCATTTGAAGAGTTATTTTTAAAGGTCTATCCTAAGCCTGATTATATCTGAACCTGGTGAAATCCCCTCCCTGATGAAACAAACTCATAGAGGTAGAAAGACCAAGGAGTGGTTTTTTGTTTTTTTAAATAGTGTGGACCTCCCAGGTCCTGTGGGCAGAGTATGTAGCCTCGGGACCTGGGAAGGTTGTCCGCCCATGTCATCGATGGTGTCTGTTAGATATGCCAAGATACACTGGCAGTTATATTCTTCCAGATATTCTGGGACTGCAGCTTCCTTGATCGTGTGCCATTGGAAATGATGGTGTGGTTTAATGGGAGCTGCAGTCCCTGAACATTTGGAAGATTGTTATATTCCACCCTGGTAGAAAGTAGTTTTTATTTGCCCAGCCATATATACTACATATATGTGTGTTTTTATGTTAGAAATATTATCTTCCTTACTGTTAGTTTGCTTTGTATTTGTATTTATTGTAATTGTGCTTTCTTTGTAGCCTTTTCTGTAAACCTTCCCAACTGAAATGAGGGAGGGTAACAGAACATTAAAGAAATTAAATTTGATAATAATTAGAAAGGATTTTAGAAAGAAAAATAAATAAATGAAGCAGTCTTTATTGCATGGATGAGATGGATATTATCTACTAAGACACAATTTAAAATCTTTAAACTGCACTTCAGCATAAATTTAAATTTGTAATGCCTTCTAAATAGCTTTATTTTTTAAGGGGTTGATTATGCTATGTAACAAAACAATCAAGAAATAAATGGATTCCACATAGAACTGCTATTACGTCAGAAACAACTGTTGCAGGGTGGTAAATAAACTTCTGAGTTAGGAGGGATTGGCTCTGTTTCAACAATGGTTCATATGTTGAACCTCCCCTGACCCTGCTCTCAATAAGAACAGATTATCTTTAAATCCAGGTTCTGTGACTTTTTATACCTCACTGAAAAAGTGATTTGTAATCCTCTGGATTCCCTTTTCTCTGGGATTTTTTTTTAAAGAAACCTAATTTCTTTTAAAACTATGGTTTCATAGAAGTGTATTGTTTCCATTAAATATATGCAAACTTGTTTATATTTGACTTTCCTATATTTCAGGAATTATGTAATTCATGTAAATTAACATCTGGGATAGTTTTTTAAATAGCAAGTGGAGAAGATATAAGATGCAGATAAGTTACTTTATAATTTTAAAATGAAATTTCTACCTTGTAAAAAGGTGTGTAAATGTGTTAATGTTCATTTTATTTCACTGATCTTTTAGTACACTGATAGGCTGTCTGTTGTCTGTTACAGTCCTAAGCATGTATACATGAAGTACCCTGTGTTCAGCAGGACTTATTCTTAGGAAGATATATGTAGGATTCCAACCTTATTCTCAGGAAGATATGTGTAAGATTCCAAGCTTCTAATAATATTAATTAATGATATAATTAACAGTGAAAAAAACCTCCACTAAAATTAAGGATCAAGATTGCATGATATTCTCAGAACAGTTCAGCTTTTGAACTATATGTTTTGTCATTGAATCCAAATGTAAATGTGATGTCTCAGTGCAAAAATTAGTTGTTTATTAATGCAAGATACAGCCCAATTTTATTAAATCTATTTAGTTGAAGTGAATAAATTGTTCAGGGACTAAACACATTTTCTGTTTATCTAAATTTATTTTAAATTTAACTTTCACATTTGTCATACCAAATAGAAACCACTTACTCTTGTTGTTAGCAAAGGAGCTGTATATGCATCTTTCAATTTGATTGCCTCCCCTTTCAGAATTTAGTTTCATATACAGATCAAAAAACACTATAGAGAATTCAGTCACAGTACTTCTGTCCTAACATGGAAAGCTGTTTGAAAATAGGACACAGTTGTGTAATATTTTATACCTAATATTTTATTTTATTTTTCTTGGAAATCTCTGTTCTCAAAAGAGATAAAAAAAAACCCTGCATCCAAGACATTCTCACCTTAATGCAAATTCTGAAATAAATTAAGCCAGGTAAATAGCAGCTTTGTGTTTTCATGCACATAGCCTCTAAGAATACAAATGTTGAAGCAGCAGCCCTGTGCAGTTTTTGTTAGGAGAAAACCCCATGGACTCTGCAAGACTTGCTTCTCAATAAATATACAGAGGATTTTGCTGTGGAAATAAATGAAATGATACAAAGTAGATTGATAACACTGAGTAATAGCACTATGGTGAGATTCCTGCACTCCCATGGTTGTATCCAAACTAAAGTAATAACATTCTGGTCCCCTTGGAGTTGATGAAATTTAAGTCATGGCTAATTTCATTGCTTTCAACAGAATATTTATACAACTGAGTTTGGATTGAATCCATGGTATCTAAAGTGGGATACAGTGAGGAGGCATGATCTAATTTTGCTGTTTATGAGGTCTGGATTAGTGTGACAGCAGCATGGCACTAACCGAAGCAGTCTGAACAGAAATTGATTTTAAATATGGGCAGAAGTGCTTTAATCCTGGGATTATTTGGGAGAAGAATAAATACTGATTAATAGGGTGCTGAATTGAAGATATCCTGGACCAAAACTGCTCTGAGTTTGTAAATGTAGATATCAGGAAGAAGTGAGAAATACATCCTGAGTATATACACTTGAAAGTAGGGTCAGTGTAATATGTAATAATATGACTGAAAAATACTGGGGGTGATTTTCATAGATTCCTCATACCTTTCTTGGTAACGGATTTAGAAAGTTGTATGATCACTTACCAAGTATGCATGTCGACTCTGATCTTATTTGCATTTTAATCTATCTGTCCTGGAACAATCCTTCAACCATGCATTCAAAATAACTATTGTTTTCTTAACAAAACAGAAAAACATAATCTGTTTTAACTACTTTTAATGTTTATCAGGACTCGATCTTTTCAGCCCTCCCTCTTCAATGATTTTTGAAGCTACTACTTGAAAGCTGAGTGGGCATGAACATGCAATTTAAGTTGCACAGTCCCCTAAGAGAAGCTGTTCTGATAATGATATGGGGTTCCTGACAGTTAAATAGGCTGTTAGTCTTTGCTTAAAGTAGTACCTTAATGGAATGGAATTTCCTCTGGTGGATTACTACCTACTATATGCAAGCACACCAACGTTCACTATATGATGTTAGGTGGTTTTGCACTTCTTTAAATTTATGGTACAAGTTTGGAAAAGATTTAAAATAGTGTTATGAAGCTGCTACTCACAGATATCTTTCTTTTAAGACAAGTGTGTAGCAGAAAGGGTATATTGCTCCAAGCAAATGTCTACACTTCTTAATGGCTCATTTATATCAATATAAATAGACCCACACCTTGATGGTATTATTGTTTACAGAGAAAACTCATTTTTACCACTAGTTCACATGGCAGCAAATGAAAATCATAACACTATCAGTATGTAACTTCTGTCTCCTTATCATACTCACTAGTTGTAGTCCAGCCAAATGATAAACATCTGTTCTCAGTTTTCTTGTGCTTCTGTTACAGGAATATCATGCCATTTCTGCTTCTGTGCCTTCTCCCCTTGTCTTTTTTAATGGAAGCTTGCCATGACATGTGCTCTAGGGTTAATATTTAGAGGGCTAAATAGAAAATGTATGTAGAAACTTAGATTAATGTATATCTCCAGCTGTCTGAGTAATATATATATTAAACAGTGCTTGCAATATGAAACAACTCAAATAATTGACACCAATAAGACCGTTTGTTCTGGGTAGGCTTTGGCCTTCTGCTTTATTAAGATTAACTAATAATTTTAAAACATGCATTTTCTGCAACCAGAAGACCTGTTATAACTATGTTATTTCTCCTCCTTCAACAAGAATGTAACATCAAGCATATTGTGTGTTCATATGGAATAAACCACACTACTTACATTACTATATTGTAGTGCTGTTTTTTTCTTAAATCCTTATTATTGAATATTCAGAACTAGAATTATGCCACTCTTTGTGCTAGCAAAGTTTGCTGTGAGTTTATATTGGATTACAATTTACTTGAAAATGTCCTTCTGCCTTCTATTACTGCCTTTGATAAGTGTTACTATTTTGGGGCTGCCATATGCAGTTTCCATAATGCCCTTTTTGTTAAAATGAACTTTTGGTTAAGTCCCTTTATGGTATTCTGTGTCTTCTGAAGAAACAGTTTACATCTGCAGGGTAACCAAAACAAACCAAGTGGCAATTACACCAGTTAGAAAACATTTCCATACATGATCATAAGTCTGACAGTAGTTCTTGCAAATACCCACAGTTAACCATTTTATTGCTGTTCAGCCTTACTGAAGAAAGCATTCTACTCCACTACTTTTGGCATATTTTATCATGACAAGTTTATAGGGAAAAAAATAGTGTGTTGCTCACTTTCCACCGCAAAACTGGACATGCTCCTTACCTTAGGCTTAGTCAAATATTTGTTTTGGAAGGAAATTTATTTAAAGACCTACAAAAATATTCACTCTTGAAAATGCTGCAGTAATATGGCTCAACTGGTTGTGAATAGTCTTTTCCTTTCTTCATCTTTCTCCCCACTCCCATAGTGTTTAAATAGGGAGACTGAAGTGAGTAGAAGGTAAAGGAAAAGAAAACAACGTTCATATTGAGAGTATACTGGTCTGTGTGAGCATAGATATTTTGCTTCACCCCCTTCCCCCAATATCCTTCTAGACTGAAGTGTAAATGTTTGGAAGAATCCATAGTTTCAGACTTTTTTGCTTTTTTATTTGTATGCTATTAACAGAGTCCAGGTATTTGTTGTGAGGGTGAAAGCTCTGAAGTGGGCATAAAGCTTCATTGAGCATCCATCCTAATGGAATAGGTGAGTTATGTTGTGCTTCCTATTGAAATGAGTGAGGAATCCTGTGCGTATAAGTATTCCGTATGACGGGTTGGAGCAAGGCAGTGTTTATCCACTGTTAACTCATATTTTAATCCCTCTTCCAAATTTATTTTGCTTTCTTCTACTCCTCCATGACCCCCACTAAGAGGGAGAACTTTTCTGGCTGATTGTAGGAAGATCCTTGTATTCAACTACAGTGGGCCCTTACTATCCCCTGGAATTTGGTTCCAGGACGTCCTGTGGATACCAAAACCTGTGGATACTCAAGGCCCATTATATACAATGGTGTAATAAAACAGTGTTCCTTAAATAACATGGCAAAACCAAGGTTCCCCCCCCCCCCCCAAGCCATGGATTGTTGAACTCATGGATGCAGAATCTATGGATACAGAGTGTCAACTAATAACTAACGTTATTGACAAGCTGCACACTACTCAACCCAGTATGGCATCAGAAGAGCCACTAATGAGAATAGGGCATCAGAAGAACCACCACTATCACTTGATTCCTTATAAAATAGCAATAATAATGACCACAATTTTTGCCCTTTTCCTAGCCAGGAAAAGAAAAAAGATAGGCTTCTAGAGTGACAGAAAAGGCTTACAGTGCAGAAGACACAACACAAAGCAAATGGGAGAGGAAAAGCAATCTTAGTTGTAAAGGACTGAAAGACAGCCTATATATAAATAATACATTGTAATGGTCTCTTCTGGCAGGGGTTAGGAAGCACATTCCCTTCATCTATCCTAAGCTGACCAATGGATGGGGCCAAGGTGGCTTTTCTCTTCCCATGGTGATGATTATGGAAGGTATAGGTTCTAAACTTCCAAAGATCCTAAGTGTCCTGAGTATTACAGAGGAAAGAGTGTGCTGCACATGAGCTCTGCATTCATTGGACAACTTTGTTTCCTTGTAGGTTTATCAAGTACTCTGGGCAAACTAGTACTTTCAACAAACCCAGTAAAAGCACACACAGAATCCTCTTACCTCGCAATACTATTGGTTGTGTCCTTTTTTCTGTTACTTGGTGGAGTCAAAAGGGGGCAAAAGTATTCTTTCACACAAAGGTTGGCAACCTGCAGGTTGTCAGTGCATCCTCATCAACATCCCAGCAGCACTCTCCTTCCACCCTTCAAACAATTTAGTGTCATTCAAACTATTTTGGGCTACATGACAACTTATTATGGGGTGGGATGGGGAGTCATTGAAAATAACAAGAAACAAACTTGCAGCATACAAAAAGAAAAGTAGTCAGAGGCTTCTAAGCAATGCTTAAGTTTTGATGATGATCCCTTTTTTTTATGCTTAAAAAGGTCATGAGCATCTCAAACAGTCTTAATGAGAACAACATATTAGGTTTTCTGAGCTCCCAGACTCTGATAGGATGTTGAGACAAGGCAAATGTTATCCCTTCTACAATTACTGTGAAAAACTCCAACATAAAGAAAATTTGATGGTGGGTAGTAAAGACTTTGACTATTTAATTCAAATTGTACAAGTGTAATTTTTTAAAAAATGTCCAGAAACAAAGAAGGAGTAGAGCAGGGGTGTCAGCTTACGATTTCTGAGTTTAGTAATTCAGGTTGCGCCTAAAATACAGTAAACAGTGTACTTGGCACTATTTGTCAGTCATTGTTTGCACTTAAAACAGAGTTGGTATATGGATATCACAATATTTTTGACAAGGAAGAGGTAGAGTGATCCTAAATCTTTACTTCTGTGGCCTCTTCTTTTCCGGGTGGTGAGGGCAGAGGAGAACCTTTTGCTTCTCTTCTTGATTAACTGCAGCTAATCATTTCATCTGGACTTGGAAAATTTTGGTTAAGCTTAACAAACTAATTTCAACAAACCACAGTTAAGATTAATTACACCTCAGATAACACTAAACTGCTTAATCAAAAACAAATGGTTATGATCGACACCTTGAAAACACTTTGGAAGAAGGGCATCTCATTGGGTCTGAGATTTATTGCAGTTTCTTCCTGTCCTGACTTGGTAATTAAAATCTAGGAAACCAGGAAAACAACATAGCCCTTACTTAGAATATAGGGTGTATAGTGTCATGCTGCTCCACTTGCTCAAAGCAGAGGTATTCTGGTAGTGTTTTCATCCTTGTGCAAGTGTTGCAACTTAATAATTCATTCTCTGTGTGTAAGCAACTGGGTTGTCAAAACACTGGCAAAATCAATTGAATGGTGCTGTTAGCAACCACTTTTGATTGTGATGCTGAACTAACTGAAATATGAGCTAAAATGCAATATATGTATTGAAATTAACCTTTAGCACAGGATTAAAAATTATGTAGTCCTCCAGATGATGTTGGACTTCAGTTTTCAGAATTCCTCATTTTTTGGCTATGCTGGCGCAGGCTGCTGGGAAGTGCAGTTCTGCCACATCTAGAGGGCTGCACAGTTTTAAACTATCTTTTGCTTTTTTGCTTATCCCTTGTCTGTTTCACATTGGAGACAGGTTGGAGCAGCAGTATTACAGTGACCTTCCATCTCTTCAGTACAGCCAGTCCTCCATTTGAGGCTTTGACTTGCGGAATTGGTTTTCACAGATTTGGTTAATGTATTTTCTCTAGGAATCTCTAGGTCCTCCAGCATGACTCTGTGTCCAACCTCCACCAGAGTTTGTGCTGGAGGATCTACAAGTTCCTAGAAAGAACACTTCTCTAGGCTTTTTTAGGTCATCCACAATTCTATAGTCAGCTTCCAGTGGATGTTCACCATAGATTTGCACTGGAAGACCTAGATATTCCTAGAAAGGTGTTCTCTCATGTAAAAAAGAAATAGTGGTATTTTATTTGTGGATTTTCCACTTTCTCAGGGGTCCTTTGCCCCTAACTCCAGCGAATGCAGAGGACCCACTGTACTGATTTCATTGTAATAAAGTAGCAGTCGTAACACTACATATATACACATTACAAAAAGAAAAGGACACACCTAACAAAGCAGAACATGCAGGCACAGAAGCATCTGAATGATACAAGAGTCTGTTTTCAAGCTTATTTATTGGATCCTTTGGACTGTTTCTTTGAACGTAATAACGAAAGTTATTACTTCTCTGCTACCCAAGAGGACCATAGACAAATGAACACACTTCATAACTTTAATAAATTTTGTGTTAACTTTTCAGCGTACCTAAGGTGAACCTACCACAGTTTTCTTGGCAAGATCTGTTCAGTGGGGCTTTGCCTTTGTCTTCCTCTGTGATTGAGAGTGTGTGACTTGCCCAAAGTCACCCAGAAGGTTTCCATGGCTGAGTGGGCACACGGCATCAGGGCGCCCTCTTGGTGCAGCGTGCACACATGTTGCGCCAAAAGGGCACAAATGAGCTGCTGCTGCTGCTGCAGCGGCTCTAAGGGCGGCTTTTTGTAACCCCAAAAAAGAGCGGCAAAAAGGAGGATCGGTGCCGCGGCATGTAATTGCTGCGGCCCCAATCTGCTGCTCCTAGAAGCAGCCCAGAGCTGCCCCAAATGGGCCATCTGCATCGGCCCATAGTCTGACTCAAACCACTACACTATGCTGGCTCCCTGAATCAATGTACTGAATTGGAAATTGAAATTTGGTTAGTTCTTTTGATAGTCCTAACAGTTGGCTTCAAACTAAAACTGTTCAGGATCTTACCCAGACCTTGAAAAAGTTACTTTTTGGGCTACAGCCTCTAGAAACCTACAGTCAGCATGACCAGTTGCCATAATGACCAGGAAATTCTAGGGAATTTCAGTGAAGGGTTGAAGAGAAGAACCCATGTAGGATGTGCAATACTGCAAATTTTCCTGTCCAGCCATATCTGGTCTGTTCATTCAGAGAAACATTGGCCGGGGAGGGGGGGGAATTAATTGCACATGATTCTTCCCTCTTCCCTCATTTTGTCTTGAGAGGGATAATGGAAGTCCAGGGGGTTGTTCACACTATGTTATAAACCGATTTGCACACTGGTTTAAAATAGGGTAGTTCACACTGGCGCGGGGCTTTTCTGACCTAAATTCAAGAGAGCCCATGTCAAATCGCCCTTTACACAGGTTTTCCAGGATCACGTTTCCCCCCATGTCTTTTCAAAAGCACCAGGAGGTATCGGGGTACTGCCAATGGGAACTTGCTCCTGATCTTATTTGGGGCATCCAGGAGGGAGTGGTGTAATGGGCAGAGGGTGGGCAGAGGGACGGAACATACAGAGGTGGATGGGAGGGATTCCTCCCCAAGGAGAAGCTCTCATAGGGGTTTCATGGCACGGGGTCCTCAGAGGGGCTTGCCTCCAGGGCTGATGGGGGAGGATTTGCCCAAACAGTGGTGAGGTAGATGCACATCATTTGGTTGACAGTTAAAAAACAAACAAACATGAGAATGATCAAAATGGCGGCTACATTTTATTTATTTATTTGGACTATTTATAGCCCACTTTGCAGCCACAAAGGCCCTCAGAGTCGCTTACAAATAGTTAATTAGACAGTTCCTTGCCTTCAAGCTTACAATCTAAAAAGACATGACAGAAAAGGAGAAGAGAATGGCAGTGAGGAGGGGGATCAGGTCTAACAGTTCTTCTCTCCCTCTAAGGCCTGGACCATGGCAGCTATTACAATATTAATTTTAATATTAAATTAATATTAAATATCAATTTTAAATCTATACAAATGGTAATGTGATCTTCAACAGGGTTAAATTGCCACAGAGAGATTCGATCAGGGTAAATATAGTGGGAACTTCGATTTGGTATTGCATCATCGAATCTCTCTGGATCTCTTCAACACAAAAACGCTGATGTGAATGGAGCCTAGACTAGGTCTGGAGCCGGATTGCAGAAATAATCCAGTTTGACACTACTTTAATTGCCATGGCTTAATGCTATGGAATTCTAGGAATTGTAGTTTGTGATAGAATCAGAGTTCTTTGATGGAGAGAGCTAAATGTTTCACAAAACTACAGACCCCAAATTTCCATAGCAATGAGCCAAGACAGTTAAAGTGGTGTCAAACTGGATTATTTCTGCAGTGCAGGAGCAGCCTAAGTAATAGCCCTATCCTCTGACTGCTATCTTGTCAAAACTATTGAACTTTCTTAGCACCAGAATTTGTGAAGTTCATTGAAGAATAGTTCAATGTACAACAAAGCACCAAAAATAAATCTCCAAAAGCTAAACTTACAAGTGCTACTTTATTCATATTGTAAGGCAATTTAACATGGTTGTTGTTTTCTTTGTTATTTCCAAAGATTACTGTGGCTCATTAAGAGGCAACTTTATGATTTGCAGATTTAGTTTAGGGTTAAATGAGGTATAATTTGCATTCCTGTAAATAATATTGCATAATAATAAATTTAAGATAAAAATCTTTACTTACTTGTTTCTCTCTGTTTTGTTTGTGTTTTGTTCCATGCTGAACATGTATCCTTGGTGACATGGACATCTAATAAATATACCTAATACAGTTTACACGGTTCCTCTGTGATTCTCCACTTGAGGTATGAAATCATCTTTAGTTCTAAATATCTGCATTGCCTTAATAGAAATTATGGTTTGCATCTTGTATGTTTTTATAATTATCTTTATAATCAAGAAAATTGAATTTTCACAGGTCTAATAAGCAGGATTCTTAGCATTTTATTTTGCTATGATTATTTCTGTTCTTTGATGTTCTTTTTGAGTTTTGCTTGCAGTCTTATTGGTAGGTACTTTACTAAAAAGTGAATTACTTAGCTGTGTGGTTCTCTCTGCTCTTAACAGCTGGTTATATTTCCCTCCCTATACCTTGAATATCTTCTTTTAGATAAAGGGACAGTGGGCTACCTTTCAAAACAAATTTGCATTGTGTCTGTATGCAGCTTATCTTAAGTGTATTATTGATTTGTGAAAATCATTTATAACTTGATCAGTGTCTACTGTGCCCTTCCCATTGTGCAAAGGATTTCCAAATGAATGGTTGGGCATGAATAGAGTTATGGAAACCTGCCTGTTCATTGACCTTCCTCTCATCCTATCTTGTTTTTCTCCTCAGACTTGTTTTGTATCACATTATGAGATTGTATTTCCTTCCTGAACTGAAATTTGTGCAATTGAAAAGCATTTTTCTTAAGCTATGTTTTTCTGTACACAATTTACTTAGTTTATCCAGTTTTCCCCCAGTGATTTGAGTGTGCTTTTGCACATTCTTAGTTATGTACATCTTATCCATTCAAAGTTTAAAATACATACATTGTTTTGTATGTACAGTGGTACCTCTACTTACGAATGCTTCTTCTACCGAAAAATTCAACTTACGAAACGTGCCTCCCGAAAAAATTTGCTTCCACTTAAGAAAGCGTTCCAACTTACAAAATTGGCGCGAACGAGCTGCTCTCTGAATTTCGTGGCATGCCATTGGTTAGCGAAATCTAGCAAAGCAGCACTGTATTGGCTAGCGAAAGAGGAAGTGTTTGCCTAGCGAAATTCACCTAGGTAGCACTGTTTGGGCTTGTGAAAGAGGAGAGGAAGTGTGGCTAGCGAAATTGGTGGCTTCTGAGATCCAGGAAGGTAGGACTTGTGGCTTTTGAACTCCAGGACTGTATTTTTGGCTTGTGATATTTATGTCTTCTGATCTCCAGGACTGTATTTTTGGCTTCTGATATTTTTGGCTATTGATCTCCAGGACTGTATTTTTGGCTTCTGTGGCTTCTGATATTCAGGACTGTATTTTTGGCTTGTGATATTTTTGGCTTTTGATCTCCAGGATTGTATTTTTGGCTTGAATCTGGGGCCCTGGAACGGATTAGGGCATTTCAATGTTAAATTTGCTTCTACTTACAAAATTTTCTACTTACGAAATGGCTGTTGGAACAAATTAATTTCGTAAATAGAGGTACCAATGTACTTAGATACTCCCTGTAAGCCTTGCAAATGTGCAGCTGCTCAAGATGGAGCACATATTTTCTCGCAAGTCTTGATAGATGTGAAAATGCTAATTTTGTTGAGCCTGAGCCCAACAAAATTCATTGTATCTGTTATTTTTTTTATTCCAATATTTACATTGCACCTTATGTGACAGGATCTCAGGATGGCATATTAAGCAAGATGTTAGCTATCCATACATCCAGATGTTGATGAAATCATGAAGGCCCCAAAGATGTTTTAATAAAAAGCCTATTTTAACTTGGTGCTAGAATCAAGCCAGTGTAAATGTCAGTTGTAACTACAAAGGAAGAACATCCCATAACTGGGATGCCACAGCAGAGAAGTCCCTCTCTGCATCTTCCACAATGAATTATTTCCACTTTTGGAACACAAAAGACAACCCTTCCACCAGGCTTCAGGCCAGCATATAAAGAGATACATGTTCCTTCAGTACTGAAGTCTAGCCATTTATGGCTTTAAGTGTTCTCAGCAAAATCTTAAATTCAGATTGAAAGTATATTGATAGCTAATGCAATCCCTTTAAATCAGTGTTATATGGTTTCTATATGAAGTTTCTGTTAGCAGTCTAGTGACCGCATTTTGTGCTGTGTGCATCCTCTGAATCATCTTCAAGGGCAGCCTGACATAGAACGCATTGTAGTAGTCTAATTAGAAAGATACCAGGGTATGATCTACTGTGGATAGGATATCCATGCACATGAATTCCTTTTCATCTTTAGGTTGAATTATATTGATCTGATTAGAACGAAACCAGAAATGTGTATCACCAAACTTTTTCAGTAGTTGCTAAGGACAAAATAATATGTCTTCTATGTAAGTAGGCCACTGGCTTCTGGTCAGAATACAAAATCTTTACCTTGAATAAATGTGTGACTGCATTAATGAGTTTCATGTTTAAATTCATTCTCAGCCTTGAACTTCCATAGGTGATCTAGGGTCAATCATTGTCTTTTATACACCATGCAGAGTTAGGGCCTTTACAGACTGCCAGAAATAATGCCACTTGAGGCCACTTTAACTGTCCTGGCTCAGTGCTAGGGAATCATGGGAACTGCAGTTTTTTCTGAGACATTGAGCCTTCTCTGTCAGAGAGCTCTCATGCCACAATAAACTACAGTTCCCATGATTCCTTAGCACTGAGCCAGGACAGTTAAAGTGGACTTAAGCTGCATTATTTCCGACAGCCTGTAAAGGCCCATACTGTGAATATAAATTTAAGTGGGGGAAGGACTCTGTGTGCTATCTTGAACTCTTTGGAGTAAAAGTTGGATATAAATATAATGAACAAATGCCTAAAATACCTTTGAAATACAATAGCAAAGTTTTGTACTAAATTTTATAAACAAGCCCATATGTGTGCCCACTATGATGCGCAAGAGTAATGTTTCAGTTGGACAGCATGTTTGCTAAATCTGAGTATGCAAATGTTCATAAATAACATTAGTTTTATCCTATTCTTAAAATACTGTTTCCCAAGGCCCATCATACCAGAAGGTAAAGAAAGGCTGCTCCCTCAGGTGGCAGATTCTCAGGGGCAAAGCCTTAATATAGTTGTGGCATAAAACCTGTGCTTAGCCCTCAAAGATAGTTGCTTTGAGTAGAGAACACTGACCTATTGCTAATGTTCAAGTACATTTGAACACCCAGACCAGTCACTTTTTGTCAGTGGAAAGGGGAACATCTTATCCCTTAGTTCAGGAACCAGAGTATCTTAAGCTGGCCCCAACATTTTCATTTGTAGTTGTAATCATGGACAATATTTTATTTTTATTAACCATCAACATTCTTGGGAAGAATCTTTTTCATGGGTGGAAAATACATTTATAATTTGGTTTCTGAAGGTATCAAAAGGCAACCTTGAGGGTGGTGAATATGTTAGTTGTTTTGGATTAGCCATTTATCTATTGCAGTCGTCCCTCCTAGTTCGTGGGGGATCCGTTCTAGACCCTCCCTTCCACAAAATAAAAAAATTGGGGCTATTCGAGCCCCATTTAGTATAATGGTGGCGTGCTCCTGCGTGTGTCATTTTGTCCCTCCTGGCTTCCCATCCACGGAAACTCAAAACCGTGAATGGGGAGGGACAAATGTATATTTTCTAGTCCTTAGTAACATGAATACCCTTTGGGGTAGGATTCAGAGAGATAGCTATGTTAGTCTGGAATATCAGTATGCAAATTGATCTTGTAGCACTTTTGAGACTAACTGTATAGAAGAAATTGTAGCATAGACTTTCATAGACTTGATGTTCCTGCATATGAGGAAATAGACCAAGTCTACGAAAGCTTATGCTACAACTTCTTCTACACAGTCTCAAAGGTGCTACAAGATCTATTTGCATAACGAATACCCTTTGTGCTTGAGTGGATTTACAATATTGCTGTACATTTTGATTGTTGTAGTGGTCCTTCAGGTTGTTTTTGACTTATGTTGGCCCTAAGGTGACCCTATCAATTTGTTCAGAAAGGGTTTACTTTTGTTTTCCTCTGAGACTGGAGAGTGTGTGACTTGCCCAAGGTGACCCAGTGGGTTTCCATGGCTGAACCAGGATTCAAA
Source organism: Phrynosoma blainvillii (assembly GCA_026167975.1). Taxonomy (NCBI): domain Eukaryota; kingdom Metazoa; phylum Chordata; class Lepidosauria; order Squamata; family Phrynosomatidae; genus Phrynosoma; species Phrynosoma blainvillii. The sequence continues at coordinate 92,452,735 of JANUYF010000003.1, read as the reverse complement.
CCTTGGTCTACAGAGTCCTAGTCCAAGGCTGAAATATTTGGATTGTCCTCATTTGGAGGTTCAATATCTCACAAGGAGCTGCATGTCCAGTGAACCAAAAGCATCAATTTGCACACATGGGAGTTTCCTGTGTGTGTTCAGATCTTCGTTTCTGTGACAGAACTGAACTGAGATTCTTCATGGTACCCATCTTCCATAATGACAAAGCCAGTACAACACATTTGACCAGTGTAATATTCTGCCAGTTGGATGGACATGAGAGATGCATTAGCTCAGCATCAGAGTTAAGCAAGTAAGTATCATTTGCATTTATAGATACAGTGAACTTTGAATAGCTGATCCCTAAGAACAGAACAGCCAGAAGTCTGATAAATGTATGTTCAGTAAATGAACTTATTGTTGCCCTTTCCTGACATATGTTACCACTTTAAAACGATTAATGGTGCATTAAGAGACTTTAAAAGCTTAATGGTTTAAAGGCTGAAATGCAGTAAGGATCATTTCCCTTTCTTTTTTAAAAAAAGTATCCACGTGGTATTGCAAATTGATATCTGTTAAACTATCTTTGTGCCTGGCATCTGAGGCTTCTGAAATGCATTCCATTTTCAACTCCATGCTTGCTTTTCTTTTTCAAACAGTGTTTAGCTTCTTGATCAAATTTAGTTTGTCTGATCTCCTTAATTATCCATAACATGAGTATTTGAAATCCCATCAAACTTGGATTGATGAGTCAGTTTCCTGATATATATTTTCCTTTTCCTTTTCCTTTCATCCATGAATGGCTGGTTAATCTTTACTGGTACTTTCTGATGTAGACTCTATAACACAGACTGCTATTTGTGATAACCTGGCAGAGGGCAGTTTGTAACACAGAGCGGTAGAAATGTACATGAACCCCTGGTTCATGCATACCAACAGAAAAGCAGGTTTTTATTATATATATAAACACTTATGTACCCCCCCTTCGCTGCATGTTGGAGTCTTTTAGTTCCAAGTCAGTCCTTTAAATGCATTCAGATGGCACAGGTATTTTGTGAGCCTTGCCATTGCACTCTTTGTGCAGACAAGGAAGACTTCACTTAAACAGATGTAAAGTGCGATTTTTTAAAAAATGGAAAATTTGGATGAAAAAAACTCCACATCTGCCGAACACTGTCTTATGTTGCCAAAAACAAATGTTCAATTATCAAAGCAGAACATTTGCCTTCCAATTTAAGGTGTTTAAGAGATATGTTAAGGAGAACATTTGCCTTACAGTTTAAAGATTTAAGAGAGATTTTATGCTTTGAGACCTTTACCTTCCCTCCTCTCATTCTTTCTTATTTAAATCTGAAATCAGCCTTAAGTTTTTGAACACAGTGTTTTGCTACAGAGTAAGAGCTGGTCAAGGCTTCAGATTACTTCATTTCTAATGGATAAGAGGACTTTGTTTGTTGTAGGTCTTAAAGAGTTAACTACCACATGAGTGTAATGAAATTGTCAGGTTATAGTAATTGCACCAGTAATTTGATATGTTGAGGTTTGAATAAAGCCATGTGTTGAGAGTTTGTTACTTTTCTGTGCTGAAACTACCCCCACCACTTTTACATTTCGGCAACCTGAAGGCTATGAAGGCTAATCGGGATCATTAGACTTAATAGGTAAAGAGCTTTTATCACCTCGTCAAGTTAGGCAGTAGATTTCAATTATTTCCCTTATTTTGTATGGCTACATGGATGCTTATGTACACTCCCAGTAAGGTTTATGCCTTGTTTTTCCCTGGGATGTCTTTTATTGACATTTTGAATCTTGAATTGAATTTTGTGTGGCACTACTTGCACATGTTTTTGATTAAATGCAACAAAATAAAAAGGGTTGCATATCCAGGGCCATAAGGATTTTTGAAAGTCTCTTTCTTAAAATGAACTCCATCTGTTACTTGTAAAGTGTGCAACCTCTTTATCATGTACACCATAAATAATTTCAAATATTTTTTAAAAATCTGATTTTCTTTTGAATTTTTAATTATAGGGCTGGACTCATGGTACTGTGTTAAGGCTAGGACAGATGAATCACAGAAATTGTTGTGATGTGTGCGTTCGTGGAATGTCTTCTATGACTTATTTTCAGTGGATTGATCTGAAACTTGGTAATGTAGAAGAGACCACTCTGAGGATGGTCTGTGTCACATCTGAGACAGAAAGAGACAGAAAGAGTAAGATAAGATGTAGTTATAGGAATTTAATTTTGGCAAGTGAACTCCAGCAGTTGAAAGGTAGTGTCTCCTTCCACTACCGATAGGTGTTGCTGGAGTTACATTTTCTGTCTAGTTTCTCCGTAGAGACTCTTTCACATAACATTTCATTGTGTTAGGTCAGATGGACATTCTAACATATTGTGTGCTCCAGGAGAAATATTTGTAGTTTTTTCTCTTAATTTTTTTTAACATATTTTATCCTATAGACTTTATAAAATCTGTTCTGTATATGCTTAATATATGTTAGGTATCTAATAAACCTTATTTGTGGGAAGGAGGGAGCAGAAATGAAATGAGCATGACTGGAGATGGGAGACTGCAAGTCCTGTCCGCTGTAGTTCAGAGACAAAAGATTTTAGAAGAAATGTCAAAGTGCAGGGGAGGAAAAATGTCTTGAAAATAAAAGTCATTTATTATACTCAAATGTTTAATTCATTTATACTGGTGTTGTAATTGATTGTCTATATACATCTTAAGCAGTCGCATGTATCTTATTCATCCCAATGGTTTTGATCCAGCTATTAGTAAAATAAAATCTATTCTTGAGAAAAGGCCAAATGTACACTGTTTTTCAGAACTAAGAAAATATTGCGAAAACCCAGATTCAGTCTTTACACTTAATTTCAGTAAAGCTGAGCTATGGAAACCATTGTGGCAAAGAATTTAGCAATTTCCAAAGGAGGATTAAATATCAGTATAAAATTATTTTGAGACAAACTGAACAATCGGACTGCTTTTACAAGGAAATAATTTAGCAATTACCAAAAGAGGGAATAGATATAATTATAAAATTATATTTATACAGTACTTGCCAGGTGATAATGCCAAACTCCACCTTTGGCTGGTACCATTTTATGACTAACTCTGTCCAGTATTACACCTTTTACTTGGTGGGCTTCAGTCATTTTCATTTCAAGGCTGTTCCAAATGTAAAAAATATGAGAATCCCTGGTGTAAAGCATGGTGTTCTAAACCACAGATTCAATCTGGGCTTTTTTGGGGAGAGGGAAATCACTCCCGCCCTCTTCTCTTTGTACTGTTACAAATAGCAATCTCTCTCCCTTCCTTGCTGTTTAATGCACATCAACTGGATCTTTTTAAAAAATGCCTTAAAAAGAATATTCCTGAGTGTGAACAAGATCTGCACAATTTGCATTCCATCAGATTTCTGAACAGCTCGCATCTTGTATTACACTTTTGAGCCCTGTATCTTTTGCATTATATCAAATTTCTTGTCATATAGCTAACCACCCCCTCCCAAAAATATAGGAATAGAACTCCACTCCCCCTTAAAGGAAAGCCCTCCCCTCCAAGTATTTCATACACATGCTTGTGTGTTCACGCACATGTACCATAGAGGGGCATGTCACTCTCTCACCTTGTAAACATCTTACTCTTTCCTTCTGGGGCTCATATTTGATTCTGGCTGTTTTTGCATCTGTTTTCTCATCACTGACAGTTGTGTAAAAAAAGAATCCCAACAGTGGTTGCTTTGTATATTTAAGTAACATTTTCTGTGTAGTGTTGCTGTATATAACATTTCTCTAAATATGACATATCTACATTTCCTAAGCTGAAGATGGTTCCTTATGATGATGATTAAGGAAAATAGACGAAGGAGCAGATTAAAAGGCACAGTAGTCTTCAATCAAGATTTGCTCAAAACAATCACAACCAATGATGTCAGAGATGGAATTTATGCGGCTTAGATATGCATACTTGGAAGGGATATTTTTTTCAAAAAAGGATAGAGCCCTGGATTGCAACATTTAACTCAAGCTCTGTGAAAATTATGATCAAGTTATTCCTTATAGCAACTGTAAGCAGTGCATTTTTTGCTTATTAAGTTCTTAATAATAAAACTATCTAATCCAAAAACTATATCTTGAACAGTTCAAATGAGACTGTTTGCCCTCTCACTAACTCTGAAGCCTGTGTTGTAATAATCAGAAAAAGTTCTGCTGCCCATGATCTCCTGGAGAGTTAGTCATAAAATTTGACTGCATTAACATACTCTGGTTTTAATAAAAAACCATTGGCAATCTGTAACATTGTCAGATTTACTGACTGAGAAGCAGCTCTTCCTGAATAATATTTTTGTATCATGAAAGTCAGATAAATTAATTTGAGATAACTAAACTAAGGAAAAGCAATTTGAGGTTAAACAGGAGTATGTGGGTGGTGGTGGTGCTATTCTAATGCAGAAATTTTAAATTGTCTGGTATACTCTTTTACTTTTCAAACTTCCTTGTTTTCCCTCTGACCAATTACAGTAAATGAAACACAGGTATACCTTGAATAGGTTGCCTACCCCTGTTCTAGAGACCACTTGAAAGCACCTTCCAATATGTATCAAGGTGTATTTTTTCATTTACCAGCCTCCACGTTTCTTATGATTTACATTTTGTGGCCTAATGTATAGATCTGTGCTTTTTTAACATTCTGGCAGGTAGCTGGTGATGCAGGTTTATCTACTCTCCTCTTTTCTCTCTGTAATCTGAAGGCAGCTGGTGTTTGCCCACCTATTGTAGGCGCAGACAGCTACAGTAGGATTAGCTGACTAGAAAATCCCATCTTTTCCCAGCTCAAGCTTTACTGTAATGTTTACTGTAGACGTGGCACTGCAGCCTGGCACCAAAAGTGTTTGTTTCTCCAGCCCTCCTTCACTTCACTGTACTGATGCTGCTAAAATGCTTTTAGCTAGATAGAGGACAAGGAGAAAGAGTTGGAGGCTGGATAGAGATAAAGAGACTTTGTAAAAAGGAGCTTCTTTGTCAGAGGGTTTGTTAACTGAGGCATGCTTGTACATTTGGCCCTCCATATCCACAGATTCAACCATCTACAGCTTGAAAATATGAAAAATAAACAAATCCAAAAAGTAAACCTTGATTTTGCAATTTTATGTGACACCATTTTACTATGCAATTATACATAATGGGACTTGAGCATCCATGGATTTTGGTATCCATGGGGGTGGGAGTTGGAACCAAACCCCAGCAGATACCAAGGTCTGAGTGTAGTACAGGTTGAATCTTCTGCTCGGGAACAGAAGTGTTTTGGATTTTGGGTTTATTTTGGATTTTGGAATAGCTGTATTTCCATATATGTAGATAATGAGATATCTTGGAGATGGAGCTCAAGTCTAAACACATCATTTAATTATGTTTCATATACATAGCCAGAGGGTAATTTTATAGAATATTTTTAATATTTTTGTGCATGAAACAATGTTTGTGTACACTGAACCATCAGAAAGCAAAGGTGTCACTATATCTGCCACCTACAAAAAAAGTTCTGAATTTTGGAGTATTTTGGATTTTGGAATTCTGGATAAGGGAGACTCAGTCTGTAGGTCTTTCTTTGTATCACTGTCAAGTGATCTGTATACTATAAAATGTAATATTTAAATGGGAAACATTAACCTGGAACTTCTGTTTGATTTAGAGTCAGACTAATCTTGATATTAAATCCATACTGTTCAGTTTCACTTCTTTCTTTGGGCTTATAAGATTGAATTTTTCCCATCACCACCCAGAGACAGGCAGGAAGAACAAGCAGGTTTCATGATAGATGAAGAAATAGATTTAAACTTTCCCACATACCTGTTTTCATCTAAATATTCAACCTCACCATGCAGGGTTTTTTAAAGTATTCAACTGCTGCTGGTGGACTTCTCCTTTTAGCCTCCACGCAGGCACCCTTAATTTTTAGATTTTAAGAAAAAGGGTTAAACTGATCCTTGTCTGGATGAGGCTCATGGACCCTTACCTATACAGCACATAATTCTTATATTATGTACTATTAACCATTTGATTGTAAGTTTCTTGAATTTGTATATGTCCCATTGTAAAGTATCATATACATTGATAATGGTATTTAAATAACAATTCCCATTCCAATGTGTTTGCTTACTATCCTCTATGGCTAGGACCCAGAGTACTGTTTAACAAAATAGATCTGTATTGATGGAATGGCAGAATCTAGAACTGGGGGAGCCATGGTCCCTCTTTCCCACTGTAAACTCCATGTAACCCAGAAACCATGTCCTTAGGACTATGAAATCCTCAAGCCATTTTTCAGATGGAGAGGCTTAGGAGGACAGGAGAGAAAGAAAATTAAATTGCAACGATTAGCATAACTTTATCCCCTCTGTTGTCCTTCCATGGATAGATAGACAGACAGACAATTTTAGTCCAGCTGTGCTTTTAATTTTTAGACTGATTTGTTTAATGAGCTGAATTTTAATCTAATAGGAACTGTTCCTTCTTTGTAAAAAAAAAAAAAAAAAGTATGGCTTCTCATTGGATGTATTTTTAATGATGCTTTAAATTTGTTTTTATATTTTAGTAATGGTTTCATATATGTACTTTTTAGTGTGAGGGCATAGGGTATACTATTAACAAACTGAATATATCTCAAACCTATATTCTGTGGATGATGGGCTTTGTAGTCTAACACATCTGGGCGGGGCTGGATGGGGCAAACCTCAGGGAAGCCAGAATGGCCTCCTCTTTCTTACCTTTTTGTCAGCAGAGTTTTTTTCCCAACAGGCTTTTAGGACTGAATGTTTTTAAAGAAAGGGATTTAGAAAGGACTGTATTTGTTTTTACTGAATTGTGTTTAATCCCTTTTAGGTGTTGTGTTTTGAATTGTTTTAATAATGTGAATTAATTCTATTTTATTTTTTACTTTTTATGTTTTTGCCTGTATTGTTTTAAATTGTAACCCAACTTAAGTACCAATTTTTGGGGAAAGATGGGGAATAATAATAATAATATGTCATCATCATCATGATCACCTACTGTATCGAGTTTAAATAGGAAGAAGGAGATGTAGTTGCTCAGTGACTGGAAAAAAATTGGACAAGAAATGTTTTTATCACAATTTTTCTATGTTATTAAATAAATATGTTTACTGCATAGTTAGCAAATGAATCAATTTGTGTAATTATTTAAAAAAACAAATGCTTTGGAAGTAATTCAGGTCTTGTACCAAGCAAGGAAAACATTTTATAAGTTTGTTTGAAATCATGCCGGGAAGCAAATCAAACAATTGATTAGAAGAGTTTTCTAGATAGCCTTGCCCTACAGTCTTAAATTTCATTCTTTTTGTTCTAAATTTTACTTCTGTTGTTTGAATAATGTACAAAAATCAAACTGATTCAAAAGAATAATTATATGTTAATTTTTTATCTGTAGGCAGAAAATCTACCCAATGGTCCGGATTGTGGCTACGGTTCTTTCCACCAGCAGTATTGGCTTGATGGAAAGATAATTGCTGTGGGTGTAATTGACATCCTCCCAAAGAGCGTCTCTTCTGTGTATCTCTACTATGATCCTGATTATTCTTCTCTTTCTTTAGGAGTCTACTCTGCACTAAGGTAATGAAACATTTTAAAATATGCAGTAGTCTATTATCTAATAATATTTGAAGTACAGAATGAAAGTTTAATTCTCATCTTGAAGCAGAGATGAACAAAGTACGGCCTTGGGACCATATTTGCCTACCCTGGGCTATTTTTTGGTCCATGACCCTTCTTGACTCGCTGAACCATTTCTGGACAAAGAAGGAATCAGTTGCCTCTCTTAGGAGCTTCTAGAAGAGGCTGTTCACTTTTTAAATAGGTCACAGACTCCCCCTGCATTGTTTAACATTTAAAAATAACCAGATTTTCAACACCAGAAGTCCACTTCCAATTACTTCTGATTTGTGGTTTTTTGTTTGTTTTGCATGTGAAAGCAGCAGTTTTGATAGTTCTTGTATCCCTAATAGATCCCAGGGGCAGAAATCTGGACCCCAGACCTATGACAGTTGCTCACGTTTGCATGAAGGGATTATTAGCTTTCTTAACAAGAAAATACTTCATGAATTCTAAAATTAAAATTCAAAATCTAGGGAACTGAGATTTTGAATTTATGAGATGTAAGCATTTCAAACAGAGATCTGAATCCTTTTGTTAGTAACTGGAGTAGTCCCATTGAATAAAAAAATGGAGTTTACATACAGCCTGTCCAGCAGTTGATGTAATGATTCTAGTTGGAATTACTAATAGGATTCAGACCATCTTGTTTAATTGGTTTTGGGGAAAAAACAACCCATTACTTATGGAATTAAGTAGTGAAATCTGTGATCAGAGCGGCAATGTAGTACAGTGTACTGTTTCATTTCATTTCATTTATTAATTGTATGTGTTGCTTCCTGCTGCAAAGAAGCAGTCTTGCAGTGCCTTACAAAAGAACAAAAATCCATAATCATTAAATCATGAAAACAAAGTCAGTATAAACCATTATACTGTAATATCACCCTGGCATGGATACACAACAATGGAAAGATTCTTTAAAAACAATATAATGCTAAAAGTGTTCATCATAATATATAGATCCACAACAAGTGTATAGAGACAGCTTAACCAGAAGAAATATCAGCCCAGCAAGTATCTTGAAAAAAAAACCTAAACACCCTGAAGGTGGCAAATCTCATCTGATCTTGGAAGCTAAGCAGGGCCAAACCTGGTTAATGCTTAGATGGGAGATAGCCAACTAACACCAGGTGCTGTAGATTATATTTCAGAGGAAGGAACTGGCAAAACCACTTCTGAGTGTTCCTTGCCTTAAAAAACCCTATGAAATTCATGGGATCACTATAGCTCAACAAGTGACTTGAAGACATTTACAAATACACACTGTTCCATCCTCCATTTCTGTTTTTGGCTAATGCTAGAATCGTTCAAATATTCTTTGCTGCTGGATACAATTTTTTCAGGATTGGACAGTGATGGCAGAGAAAATATTTCAAATCCAAATAGTATATATGTTGAGGGTGTCTTGAGGGCATATATACACACAAGTATCTTGAATAATGTCCCACCGCTTTATCCCCAGAGCAAGAAATGTGAAGTTTGATCCAAACCCTATTCCATTTGTATCAGCATGGTATTTGCTGGAGCCCTGACTCAACTTCAGGGAGGAAAAGGAAGGTTTTTGTTTCCTGACATCAGAAATATACCTCCACACTGCAGTGTGGATGCCAGAAACAAATAATGATAATCATTTAATTTCTTGCCCATCTCACCCCAAAGCTTGAGGCAAGCTGCTACAACATAGATTAAAATAAATATGTAACACATGAAACCATTGAAACACATATGGTAAGTTAAAACTCATAAACATAGGATTAAGACAACCACTTCATGTTAAAATCATCCAGACATAATTAAAAAAAAAAAGACATGCCCAACACTTTACTGGGTTGTAGTTTCTGTATTCTAAGTAATTGTATCTTAAGAAATGCTTTTCTGTTTTTCTCTTTTTGTTTCCTCCGGTTTCTAGCATGTTTAAAAATACAAGCATGCTTACCTATTTATCCAGTTTATACTTCTAACCAGCCACCCGGAAAAAAGTGTAGTACAAACGAGTGCATTTTGCAAGTTTATTCAGTGAATACAAGTCATTGTTAAGTTTCTCAGTATTTGTCGGATACAGGTCAACCTGAGACACAAGAGCATTCTCAGAACTACCAAACTAACCTGTCTACTCTGACTTGGGCCCTCTCCTATGTTCTGTCACTTTATTTTTACAGCTGTATACAGCCCGCTTTTGCTTTAAAATAAATAAAGAAAACTGGCTAGTATTGTGTTGATGTGAATACACTTTCACATTTACTTATCGACAGATGGAACACCTTGTTTTCATCAGGAGGATTGCAAATTGTTTTGTTTTTAATATCTTATTAATGGATAATAAGGTGACTGGAGAAATGTTTTGGAGTGCTGAAATGCTTGTAATTTTTTTTAAAAATAAATAATAAATATTTAGGTAGGTTCTCTGTACTTTCAGGAGTTAGGTATTTAAGAAGCCAGCTTGTTAAAACCTGCATAAGAAGCAGTAAATATGAACTCCCTTCAGGATTAGAAGTTCTGATGTGGAGTTACTATTTAACGAATGCCAGGAATATAGAGCTCTTAGGATGCAGTGAAGGAACTTGATACCATACAAGCTGTTACTAATTTTCTTCAGAGAGGACTGAAAACACTGTGGTAGCACTCGATGGCATTATTATTGTGTGTCAAGCCCTTAAAGGAGTACATTCTAAAACATATTTTAAACATGGGTGAATCCATTTAATAGTTTACTCTGGTCTAAGAATCTAAAAATACTACATGATGTGATAATGCAGTATGTCATAATTTCATGATGTGCAAGTGCAACCAAAGGACAAATACTATGTTTTATGAAGGAATCTCTTGTGTGGCTCTCTCCTCGAAACAAGAGCTTGTGGGTATGTTAGCATACAAAATACTACCATAACATCATAAAGCCAAAATTTTTATGGCTATGTAATGAATTCTGAAATGATGTATCTTACCCAGAGGGTTGCTGGGGTTTAGGTTTGAAGATTAAGCTAGTCAGGACATGCTGTAAGGAGTGGGGTGATGATGGAATGGACATAGTCAGTAAAGGCCCACTTCTTCATGCATTGTTTCATTGTATGAACAACACTTGGTCTCTTTTAAAAGAGTGTGAGGCAAATTCATGGGGCATCAGTGGCAGTAAGTCATAATGGCTGAGACAGACTGCTTTTTGGACAAAATGTCCATGTGTATTCTGATACCTAATATGGATTGAGTGGTGGTTGTGGTGGTGGTGGTGAGTCTGAAATACTAAGGCAAGAGCCTGATAATTTCCATGCTGAATGTACAGTGCCCAAGCAACCTTATTATATGTATGGACTTTTAAAGGGAGGATTTTGACCTGAAAATCTGAATATGCATAACTGAATATAGCCTCATAACACGTGTCACTACTAGAGACATGTACATTTGCTTTGTTAATATGTGCTTGTTGCTTAGATTCACTTCCTATGACATCTGATAACATTCATACAGGAACATCAAATTTGAAGAGTTCTCATCATGATTCCAACAAAACTTTGGGCCTTTGCAGACTGCCAGAAATAGTTCACATTAAATTGAGGCACTGCCCTGGCTCAGTGCTAGGAAGTCATGGGAATTGTATTTTTTTCTGGGACATTGATCCTTCTCTGTCAGAGAGCTCTGGGGCCACAATAAATTACAGTTCCCATGATTCCCTAGCACTGAGCCAGGGCAGTGCCTCAATTTAATGTGCACTATTTCTGGCAGTCTGCAAAGGCCTTTTATCTCTAGAACAGGGGAGGACAAAATGTAAGCAATTCCCATGCTATTTTGGTGGACCCAGACAGCCAAATGACTGTCTTTTTTAAAAAAGCAAAAGCAGTTTTTCTTCTTTTGGAGAGACTAATGGTTTTGTAGAAAATGGGTGCACAGCCCTCCCATATCCCCCAACCACTCAAAATGAAACCAGTTATGGTGTTGTTTTTATGGGGGGGAGGTCACTTCTTGTTTTGATTTTCTGCCATTTTTTATCATTATTGATATTGTTGGGGGGGCTTTTGGTGGGTCTTGAATGTGGACCTCTGAAGTTTCCTCTGTAATATTGGAGGTGACTGGTTATTGACTTGGGGTTTTGAATGGGGTTTTTAAAAGGCTGGTATGTATGTCAAATGGTCAGTTAAGATTATGTTAGGAAAGTTAGTCAGGGTCAAAGATAGAGATTAATTAATTTCAGGTCAGCATTTCACTTTGTAGCCTCCCAGCTGTTGTTTTTTCCAAAGTTTTAATTCTTTAAATGTTTGAAGATTTAAAAAAAACAAAAACCAAGAGGGTCAGAGAGCAAGTTGGGTATCAAATGAGATCCCACTGCGCATAGTGGTGCTCATGGGTACTGTGTTGGGTACTCCAGAATTACCTCCTCCCTGGCTGCCATTCTGTGATATCACAGCTGCTCAATAAGGGTGCCAGCTATTTGGTTGAAATAACCTAAACAAATTTGGGGTCAAGTAGGGATATTACTACAAAACAGGGAGAATTTGGCAGTTGCATATCCCGCAGTCTCCCAAACATCACTGAGAATGTCTTAAGTTAGATGGAAGCAGCTGTTCCCAAATTACTGATGTAATACTGAAATTGGGTAAGCTGAAGACGCACATGTAGTCTCTCACTATCTCAGGACTGAATAAGGAAGAGAGAAAATAGTGCTGTTTTTCTTTCAAATAAATAGAGTGGACTAGAATGAGTAAAGAAAACAGTCACTGGGTATAGAAAAGAGTATTTGCTGCATATAGGTATTTGCATGTAAATTGCTAGAACTCATTGGATGTTTTTCTTTGAAACTTGCTGATTTTAAAATTCTCTGAAGTCTGCATGTACTGTCCTAGCTTGGCTAAATACAGTGACTGGGCCAGATGTCTATAGCACATTGATACATGAATATTAAAAGGATAGCTGTTAAAAGAATGCCTTAAATTAGTTCCAATTTGAATTTCAGATTAGCTTTTTGGCAGGACAAAATGCAAGATTGGGTCTCTTAAGTTTGTGGTTTTATGAGGTTTTTATATAGAACTGTCTCTGCATTTATTATTGTCATTTTTAAAAACTAAAATGTAATTATTTGCTTTAACCTAGGCCAAGATTTAGGCCATTCAGTCTTACTTTATTTTGCCTTACTGTATGGCACTCCTAGTGTTTATGAACATGTATCTCCAGTATTATCTTTTTATCCATTCACAATTATTATTATTTTTTGCAGGGAAATTGCTTTTACTAGGCAACTTCATGAAAAGGCTCCTGACCTAAGCTATTACTACATGGGGTTTTATATTCATTCATGCCCTAAAATGAGATATAAGGTAAGACTGAAGTTGTTTTATTAGTACGTCTGAGCTCAACCTGATGTTTGAATTGAGTGTTTCATGTGCTTATGACATTATGTTCCCATTAAATTCTTCCATGCTTTTGCTTGACAAAAATGAAACTGGATGAGATACTCGATTATTTATATATTGTATGTTTTTTGTTTTAATGTTTGTTTTGTGTTATACGTATATAGGTTTGTATGTTTATGTGATATGTTTTATGTTGATTTTAATTAAATAAAGGGAAAAAAATGGAACTGGCTGAAGTTCAGTTTGGTACTAGCGCTGAGACTATTTTCCAGTTGTGTCTGCCTAAGATATATAGGCTGAAATCCATACCAGTGAGCAACTAGTTCTATGATGTTGAACAGTGACCTTGAGTTTCTCAAATAGCTGCCCCTGTGCCAACTAGTAAACCACTTTTGAAATGGAAGGCATTTTGAAAGTGGCTTGTGATAGTTGGTAAACTTCTTTCTAAAGAAAAAAAAAAGGTTAAATGATCCAGTGAGTAAAGCACCCCTTGGCTGTCCCTAAAGAGGTTCTTTGGGCTTTGGCCATTTTGTGTAAGTAAAGGCCTTTGCAGACTGCCAGAAATAGTGCACATTAAATTGAGGCACTGCCCTGGCTCAGTGCTAGGGAATCATGGGAACTGTAATTTATTGTGGCACCAGAGCTCTCTGACAGAGAAGGCTCAATGTCCCAGAAAAAAATACAATTCCCATGACTCCCTAGCACTGAGCCAGGGCAGTGCCTTAATTTAATGTGCACTATTTCTGGCAGTCTGCAAAGGCCCTAAACCAAATGTAACTAATTCAGGATATTTTTATTGCTGTGAATTGTGTAGTGTCTAAGAATGTATATGCTAGGTTTTATAGAATTCTTTACTCATTGTGTTGTTTAATAAGGTTTGTTGAAAAGAAATGCATAAACCACCACACTGATGTCCATTGGATGCTTAAAACTTTCTTATTAGACATGAGGGTGTTTGGAATAATATTTTTCATGGATTACTACAAATACATATTTAGTGTTTGATTACTAGATATATTCACCAAACAAAGTAAGTTACTTTGTTTCTTGTATTTGCATTTCCATTTTTTGTAAAGTCTGTGTAATATTCTGACAGTGAAATTCTAAGAACTCAGAAGTAAGTCTCAGTGTGAATAGTTGGGGGAACTCCCTACAAAGTGTTTATAATAGCAGCCTAAATGACCATATTACTTCCAGGCATGCGTAACTTTCACAAATAGAAGTTTACACATAGATTTGTATGTTATAGAACAACATACATACAGTGCCCTTGTAAAAGGCAGGTGCTGTTTTATGAGCACTTTTACATATATCACATGTCTCTCATATGGTAATTGGCCATTAAAGAAGTCACTCATTGTTTCATTGAGAACAGTGTTGTGTTGTCCTGTCCTGCTCTTATCCCTCCTGCCCACTGTTTTTCTCATACCTCAGCCTGTTTTCTTCTACCATTCACTATTCTTAATTTGTCCTTGCTTGTTTTTGTCTGAAAAAGGAGTAGTCTCAGTCACACTTGTAACCCACAGCTTCCTGAAAAGGAGCCAACTCAAAGGAAGTTTGTGCTGGCTGCCAGGCAGGCAAGCCAGCTGGAGGGGTCTTGAAATAGAGATTTATGGGCCTGGCCACGACAGAGTTGAAGGCTCTCTTCCAAGTTTTCACCTGCTTCCTTCCATGTCCAAGTGGGGCCAGCCTGACTTTTGAAGTCCCCAATCTCCAGCAGTGTAACCACTGGCTCAGGAGATCTCCTAGCCAAGAGGAAAATTGTGGTTTTCCCTATCTAGGTTGCTAGAGGACTTGCAAAAGTCAGCCCACCCGCATTGCTGGTGTTATTTCCACATGACCAAGAAACAAACCAGTTATAAATTTAAGATGAAACTAATGTTCCTTATGCTACAATAATGTTAGTCATTAGTTACCACAGTAATTTTATTTTGAGTTTTTGAGATACACAGTTCTTCTCTAGAGTGTATATCCAAATCTGTAAAAAAAACACAAAAAAAAGGTTTTTGTACTGTTATTCTTAATAGCACAATTAATATTCTTATTTCCAAGGGCTCGTCCAGGGTGAAAAGAGTATGGCTGCATCTGCACTGCAGATATAATCCACTTTGACACCACTTTAACTGTCATTGCTCACTTCTGTGAAATTCTGGGAATTGTAGTTTGCTATGGCACCAGAGCTCTTTGACAGAGAAGGCTAAATTTCTCACAAAACTACAATTCCCAAAATTGCATAGCATTGAGCCATGGCAGTTAAAGTGGTAACAAACCGGATTATTTCTACAGTGCAGATGCAGCCAAAGGTTGGTACTGAGAGTACTATATATACATAGCTCTACAAATAAATATTTCTACATGGAAGAATACATTCTCTTTCAGTGACTGCTTGTGGGTGCTGTTCCACTCTTATATTTAAATATGATGGCCTGGAGCAGGGGTAGGCAACCTTTTTGAGCCGGGGGCCGGGTTGCTATCCCTCAGACAATTGGGGGCCCGAAGTACCAAAAATAAATAAATAAATAAATAAATAAACATTTTTAAAATAATTTAAAAAATGCATGCACACTCTCTCAGCCCCAGAAAAGCCATGGCAAACCCCCTGTGGAGATTTTGCCAAGAAAACCCCAAGAACAAGTAATACCAACAATAATATCATCATGGCAGGCGGCGGTGGCAGGACCGGCTTGGGGCCGGTCCAAAGGCCTCGGGGGGCCGCATCCACCCCCACCCCCCCGGGCCTTAGGCTGCCTACCCCTGGCCTGGAGGATCAGAAAAATGATATCTGTTGTAAAAAGATAATGTGAAAGGGTAAAGAAAAGAAAGAGTTTGGTTGTGGGGAAGGATCCACACACTCAAATTTGCCCTATTGGTATTTGAGATCAGTTCATAGGAGTTAATTGTTTCTGGCATTCCTTTTTAAAATCCCATTGGGAAGCTGTAGATACTTAATTTGTAGAAAATAAATTATGGATCCATGATAAGTTTTCTGATGGAAACCAGAATGTTTAGATTTCAGCAGTATTCTCTCTCACAGGAGCATATACATTGCTAGTGCTACTGAAAGTGGTGGTCCTTGGACTGACTAGTACTGGTTCATGAACCATTTCCAGGAAATGGGAACAAATATGCTACTGATCTCTGACACATTGGGGTAAAAATGACCGGTCCCTTACATCAGATAGCTTGGGAGACACTGCTTTAGGCAGTAGAATGTCATTCCATGAGCCTTATCAAATGTACTCTTGTCTGTTCTTTCCTTCAGATCAAGCACTTCTTCAATATAAAATCCAGTTTTTATGCACAAGTGTTCTTAACACATTTCTTTGAATATTCTTCTCTATTTTTGTATTTTACAATCTAAAAAAAGAGTGAGAGAGTCCTGTATTCGTATTTTCAAGTTTTAGTGGATTGTTTCAGGTGTGCCTCCTAATGGTGGAATGACAAACCTTATCTTTTGACAGTGATTAAGAATTTCAAACCTTTTTTTAAAAAAAGATTGGTTTCTGAATATAAGCTTACAACATGTTCTGTTATGTTTAATTAAGTACATAAATTGGGCAATTAGCCCTTGAAAATCTAGGGTCAGCTTGTTGTACAGGAAACATAATCTGCTGTCCAAAGGTGATCATGTAGTTCATCAGTGACCAGTTGTTAAACATGGAAAGTCTGTTTCTTTTCAGCTTAATAACCAGAGCTGTAGTCCTTTCCATCAAGCAGGTCACCCTCTCTGTCCAAACAAAATGGCCAGGAAAGAATGAGATGGCATGCACTTTTTACATGGTAAAAGGAAAAGGCTTTGCAAAAGGAGAAACCTCTGGGATATCTCAGACTTTTGCAATGAGAAGAGCATTTCTCATCTCCTTGTGTGCTGTCTTTTTACCAAGTTATAAGTGATTTGCTAAGGAAGCAGAGCTGGCCAGAAAGGGAATACCAATTGTTGCAAGGATCAACAGCACTAAGAATACCTAATAAAGCAAAATGGAATATTTACCTAGATGCCTTTTTATAAGAGTGTAAGAAACTTCTAGCCTAGCTCCATGTGTGTTGATTGGCTGCGTGTCAAAAGAGATCTGAGATACTTTTTTTAATATGTTAAATCTACATTCAGAGCTGACCCAGGCCTGAAGCAGATGAGCCAAAAGGATCATGCTGGGACTGCGGTGACCACATGGGCCCAGGCCTAATCTGGGCCGTGGCGGCGGCGGCGGTCCTGAACCAGGCCTCCAGAACGAGCTGATTATATCCGCTCCTTTTTGGACTGGTTCTTCTTGCTTGCTGTGGCGTTGCTGTGGCTTCTAGCCACATTCAGGGTGTGTGTCATCCAAACGCCATGTCCCCAGTGCAGCCCGAAACTGCATGATTTTGCCCGTGTTCATGCCTGAACTGTGCATGCCTACTGGTCTCTTACATACAACCTGATCCCAACTTCTCACACACAGCTTCTCAACCACTGCTTTCTATACGTTAATATTTGCTGGTCAGGTAAGAGATTAAAGCCTCCGATCTGCCACTGTTTCACATTTGAAGCAAATGGATTCAGTAATAAAAATAAAAATAGATTTGACAATCAGATAGTATATACGAGGAATGTTGAAAAAGAGCATCATGGCTATAACACCTAACTATGCTGGGATTTTTATTTTTTTTTAAGTTCGTATGGAAGCACTGTGTGTGCTGGAAAGTTTGGAAGCAACTCCCTCCCTCTCTTCCAAAACGCCTTGTGGCTGAATGGTACTGAGTACTCTGGAGATAGAATGATTGAAAAGTGACAGTTGCACCCTTTAATATAACATAGTCTCCATTTCTCACATTCCAGTTTTCCTGTCCTTTCATACTACAGTTGAGTAAACCCTTTTTCCTTGGTTTGGCTAGGGTAACTTCCTTCCAAACCTTCCTTCCAGTTACTAAAGCACAGTGATGTCTCAAAATATGTTACCATCTGCTGAGCAAGATGGAATATTTTCCTAACAGAATGCATTTTTAGTGGTTACCTGGCTTTTCCATCTAGAAATGTGATACTCTTTGCATAATTGTTGTGGAGATGTGCTGATCCAGCTTTTGGCAAATATTGTTAGTATGAAATATAGTCTTTCTAAACTAAATTTTGCTGGAACTACAAGAAATATTGCAAAGAAACTGAAACATATAACTCAGTAGCTAACTGCAAGGCATTTCAGCTTGATTCCATACACCACAGAATATTGCCTTAACCTAGATCCCATTTGTCTTATCTAAACACATGCTGCCTTGTCGGTAGCTGTTATAGCCATAAATTATATTCCTCAGCTGTCAGTAACTTTTAACTTGTATTTAAAGCACACAGATCTGGTTCTGAACTTGTCTCAGGGATGGAATCTTTGTTGTGATACATTCTTATATTTTTTTTCTCATATTCTGTTGGGCTGGATTTTTAGAATGCTAAAATTTTGTAGAGTTAGGATCCATGTATTGCAGTGTAATAGTAGCAGTGCTGGCAGGACCAGGCAGCAGTTGCTGAGGGACAGCAGTGGTGCCCCCCTGCCAGTTTTATTTACTCTTCTGGAAAGAGCTATGTCTTTCACATAACCTTTCCAGCACCCCTAAATTATGCTTATATCCACCAGCATTGCTGAAATAAAATTCTGCTGTATATGAAATTGGAGGGGGGGGGATTTGTCTTCTGCTGAAGCATCAAAATATAATAATAATAATAATAATAATAATTTTTATTTATATCCCGCCCCTCTGCCAAGCAATCGGGGCGGCGTACAGCATTACAAAATTACAAACAGCAAATCAACTTGAAATCCCATCCCTCCTTTACCCACCCACCCATCCTCTAGCATTTTAAACAGAATCAATAACAATAATAAAAATATACAAATTTAAAAATGCAAATACAAAAAGTTTCTTATCATTAAAGTACTTCAAGGACTGTGGATGGCAGAACAGTCCTCCGGGCGACAGGTCGCCGCCGCCCTTCCACCTGGTGCTGGTGGAAGGTGTCCTCCGCAGCAGTTCTTCCTGGCAGGGCTCTTAAGTCCTGCCCTGGGCCGCGGGGACACGCCCCCAACGCCGCCGGTGCTCCAGGTGGGAAAGGGAGCTCCAGGTGGGAAAGGGAGGGAACCGGGTGGTTTGCGAGGTCTCACGCCCTTGCCTCCAACGCAGCCTCCCGGCGCCGCCGCTGCCGTGTCCTCCGCAGCAGTTCTTCCTGGCAGGGCTCTTAAGTCCTGCCCTGGGCCGCGGGGACACGCCCCCAACGCCGCCGGTGCTCCAGGTGGGAAAGGGAGCTCCAGGTGGGAAAGGGAGGGAACCGGGCGGTTTGCGAGGTCTCACGCCCTTGCCTCCAACGCAGCCTCCCGGCGCCACCGCTGCCGTGTCCTCCGCAGCAGTTCTTCCTGGCAGGGCTCTTAAGTCCTGCCCTGGGCCGAGGGGACACGCCCCCAACGCCGCCGGTGCTCCAGGTGGGAAAGGGAGGGAACCGGGCGGTTTGTGAGGTCTCACGCCCTTGCCTCCAACGCAGCCTCCCGGCGCCGCCGCTGCCGTGTCCTCCGCAGCAGTTCTTCCTGGCAGGGCTCTTAAGTCCTGCCCTGGGCCGCGGGGACACGCCCCCAACGCCGCCGGTGCTCCAGGTGGGAAAGGGAGCTCCAGGTGGGAAAGGGAGGGAACCGGGCGGTTTGCGAGGTCTCACGCCCTTGCCTCCAACGCAGCCTCCCGGCGCCGCCGCTGCCGTGTCCTCCGCAGCAGTTCTTGCCTTGCCTTGTGTGCATTGGATACAGTGCTAAATAAATGATCTACTTATACAACTCTGTGCTGTGTATTATATGAACTTTTGAATAAGCTGGGCAACTCTTGTCTAGAAGTCAAACGTTCTTTTACTCTAATTAGAGCCTGGAAGGATTTTGCTATGAGTGATAGTTAAGTATTGCTCTTGGAATGATAATTGGTTTCCATGTAAGGATGAATCCACAAGCTGGTGACGAGGAAGATAGTTGTGTAACCCCTGACTAAGGAACTGTATCAACATTGTGAAGTTGAAGGTTTTCACAGCCAGTGTCCATAGTTTTCTGTGGGTTTTCTGGGCTGTGTGGCCGCATTCTGCAAGAGTTTATTCCTGACATTTCATCTGCATCTGTGGCTGGCATCTTCAGAGGGTGGTGGCATGGAAGTGTGTGGGATATATATATGTTTGGGAGGAAGTGATTTACATGTTAATCTATGTATTAGTCTGTTGAATGGCAACGTATCGACATATTTTCTGTCTGTACATGGTAATTTCATAGCCAGAAGAAATGAAACAAATAGAAGAATTCATCATGCTCATTATATATTTTTACTCTACTGCAGCAAAAACAGTAAGGATTTTTGTGGGTTTTTCGGGCTGTGTGGCCATGTTCTAAAGATAATATCTTCAGAGGGGAAGATGCCAGCCACAAATGCTGGCGAAATGTCAGAAAGAAACTCATCTAGAACATGGCTACACAGCCTGAAAAACCCACAAAAAACTATGGATGCCGGCCATGAAAACCTTTGACTTCACACAGTAAGGATTCTTGTGTCACCTTCAGCACTTGCAAGTGTTACATGGTTTATGTTTTCATGGACTTCAAGTCATTTCAACAGGTGTGTGGAGTGTTACTCCTGCATGTCAAGTGTTATTGTAACTTAAACTATGAGAGTCTATTGGTCATTTGAATTCATATTCCATTGAAACATAACTTGAGTCCTCCTGATATGTGGGTGGGAAAGACTGGCCTAATCATCTCCAGCCATCTCGTCCTAGAATCAACACATGGAACCAAGTGGGATCAGAGCATGGAAATGTGTCAAGGGAGGCTTGGTGTGCTAGTTCTTGCAGAGTTAGCACTTTTTCTTCTTCTTCTTTTGCTATGGCTTGGATGAGCTCTTTGATAGTATTCTGTTAAAAAACACAAATTATACAGTACAATGAATTAAAGCCCAGACTATGTTCCCATGCCTTTCTCTCCAATATTATTGTCTCCTTTTACTCTAAAAGGTGCCATCAGACAGATCCTACTTTATATTCCTTTGGTGGTTGTATATTGTTTGCATGTGAACAGTACTTGCCACCTTTTTGTTTTGTCCTTCATTAACCTTAAGCTTTATATAAGTTGTCAAAAGATACTCATTTTGTTTTTTAAACTAAGCTTCCGTGCCCTGTGGCATTTCCCAGGCTCTCTTGGCATGTACATTTTCATGCAAATTAGTTTCAGTTTAAGCTCACAATGCCACTTTACTTTGGCCAGCTTTCTATTTTCTGAAAATGTTTCAATTGAATTTGCTGTCCCCCCCTCAAAAAAAAAAGGTATACTTTGAAGTTTATGGTAGAACTAACTTTTCCTAAAAATTTTACATCTCTGTATATTTTAGAAAATGTTCCCTTATACTTGAACAAAGTGTTTTACTAGAAGCTTCAGATTTGCATAAAAGCCACAGGAAATGTAATTATTTCAATTGGCCAGTCCATTTCATTGTAATAACATGGCTTGATATCAGTTGGAGAGAAGGGTAGAAAGGATTCCAACATGTCAGAAAAGAAACAAAAGGCTAATTCATCTGTTATTAATCATTACGCTAAATACTTCTGATAGGCTGTGGTCACAAGCAGAAGGGTGTTTTTTTAAATTTTGATTGTGCAGTGCTTGAGAACCAGTTTCTGTGGCTAGGTTTTGGGGGATTCAGCAACTTCCCAGCAGTGCTGAAAGTTTGTACAGTAGTAGCCTGCAACTCCACATCCGCAAAGTCAAACTTTGGCAGCCTAAATACCCTGAGCTCTGCCTTTTTCACAGTTCCCTGACTGTGGGATTTAGTTAACCTTTTTCAGTAAACTTGGCTTTGCTGCCTAAGCAGAAATGGAAAACCACAGCAAAGCAAAGGCCCGACAGGATGTTGTTTAGCCACATTCTCTTGTGAATCTGCCACTTTTACACTGAAAAGATAGCACATCTCTTGCCAGCCCCACACACAAAGTGCTGGCACTTTCTGTCTCCCTGATGAATTCTTTAGTCAGCATCATCCTATTTTAACTTACTTCATATATCAATCAGCTATTCAGTAAAACATTAATGCAGCCAGAGAGTTAGTATGATAAAGGCCTATGATATAGATTATTCTGAACTGGCACCTTTCTTTAGTGGTTGGTTGTAACCAATATCCAGATGTGTTTTAGAATATAACATACTGATGTTGCATGTAAAAATAGCTGTCCATGCTAGATGAATTATATGTATGGGGAAAAGATTATGTGCATAAATGTGACCCTTGAACAGGGTAAAGTGATCATGATGGTCACATACCACTATACATCACAAGTTAGGCCAGTGTTTCATAAGTGATCTGATGTGGGTGACTGGCAGGCTTTTTCCCCAGTGTACCAGGAACTGGCACCCTGCTTGTGCCCATTGGTTACAGCTATTTCCTTCTTTCCTGGAAACCCTCCAGGAACTGGCAGAGGATGGCTTATCAACCAGCACTTTTCCACAGATCACCACTTTGAGTAGCACCAGTTAGGAAACTTGGGGAGAAATTGTGTAACAGGCCAATTTCAGATCTTCCATTTTAGCTACTTGAGAGTTAAAATGTGTTGCCTGTGTGTATGTGTGTTCAATCCGCCTGCCAACTTATGGCAACCCCATGAATTGCATTGCATTTTCTTAGACAAGGAATACACAGAGGTGGTTTTGCCAGTTCCTTCCTCAGACATATTGCCTACAACACCTAGGATTTGTTAGATCAGAGTTAATGTGATTGCTCTTTGTGTCTCATAGATTGGCACTTATGGGTTAAAAGAATGGTATTTTGTAGAAGAATTGACCCAGCTTAGTTAGACTCAGCCAACTTAAATCACTCTTGATAAAACCTACATGGAACTATGGCAAACACTTGCCAGACTATGTGATGTTGAGTGAGTGACTGGCATCTTCTAGCAATGAGAAATGGGAATATATATTGAACGTATAATAATGTGGCCAAGCCAGCTAGACAAACACATTGTCTACACAGGACTGTATTAGGGGTGATGGATGGACGTTATCATAGCAGCACATTACGGATTCTCTCTTGTTTGTGGTAGTTTTGAGACACAGTAAGCTCATCCCCTTATTGGATGAAGATCAGATAAGAAAATATCACAGAAATAAAAATTACATTAATGCATTTGTGCCCAGATAGGCTGCTTTCTGGTGCTGTGTCCTGGATTATGGCCAGCACACACAAACCTACGCGTATAAGGATGGCTCAACAAGGTAATTAGCTATGCAGCTAGAAAGAGTCCACAAACCTTGCAGGGAGTGAGAGAAAGAGTCAAAGCTGAAATCAGGGATACCAGAGTCACGATAGTCAGTCCAATCCAAGGGTCAGGTCAGCCAGTGGGTAGCAATAGTCCAGTCCATTCCGAAGTCAAGAGTCAAGGCAAAAAGGAGTCAAGATGCAGGGAGCCAGTGCAAGCAGCAATCACACTAAAGGATCATGCAATAAACTCTGGCATTGAGTTGGTGTCTCTCTGCTTCCTAAATAGGGGACGCCCTCCCCCGTACCAGATGAGGCTGGTTAGCTAATTGCCTCGCAGCAATTCTCTGAGATCTGCGTCTGCCAGCACTTTCAGCCCTGCGCTGCCTGAAGGAGGGAACCTTCAAGACTGATTCCTCCCCAGAGTCACCACTAGGCTGCTGTACCACCAGAGGAATTCCATCAGTACTAGGACCTGACTGAGCCTCCTCCTCTGGGGCTGGGAGATCGGGGCTGGGCTCTGGCAGAGCAGGATTAACACCTGGTGTAGCCTCAATTACCTCCTGCACTGGAGCAGGATTAGCCCCTGGTGTAGCCTTCATTACCTCTTGCTCTGGAGGAGCCCCATCCTCCTCCTCATCCTCTGAGACCTGTTCTTGGCTGGCCATGACATGCTGTTTTCCATACTCTGTGATGTTGGTTAATAGAGAACCACTCCATCCTGGACAGAGGATTATTGTTGCTGTTGTGTGTCTTCAAGTCATTTCTGACATATGATGACCCTAAGGTGAACCTATCATAGAATTTTCTTGGCAAGATTTTCTCAGAGGGAATTTGCCATTGCTTTCTTCTGAGGCTGAGAGAGACCATTGTTTGCCCTAGCTCACCCAGTGGGTTTCTTTGGCCAAACAGAGATTTTGACTCTGGTCTCCTAGAGCAGGGGTAGGCAACCTTTCCCCTTTAAGGGTCGAGGGACTTCAGCTCCCAGAAGCCTCAGCCATGTTGGCCAATAGTCCCATGTTGGCCAATAGCTCCTGGGATTCTGGGAGCTGAAGTCCCTCGGCCCTTAAAGGGGAAAGGTTGCCTACCCCTGTCCTAGAGTCCTAGTCCAACATTCAAACTACTGTTGCACAAGACCCACAGAGAGTTCAGGAAAGTGAGCTTTATTCCAAGTAACATGCGGGCTCTTAGTGGAATAAATTCCAAATACCAAGAGCCCCGATTGACATATGTTGAACACTTTTATAGTTGATTGATTGCATTGTGACATATGAACAGGAGCCATTCTCTCTCCCTTAATGATTTCCTAATGCATGCTCTACATTTCTCTTTCTTGCAATATTGTTTACATTTTAATAAATCTGTTACAGAACAGTACAAGACAAGATAACCAGGCCGAGGACCTCCTGATCAGTTTGGAAATGTTGACAGAACAAATTGGCAATGTTAACCGAACAACAGTGCAATCAGTTACATTAGTATTGCTGCGTCAGCAGCATCTAGCAACCATAGATCAGAAGATGTACTTAGAAAGGAGATTTTCAAAATTATATTAAAAGCATATTAGAAACATATTGGGGTTCTTTAGTTTGACTCTCTGCATAGCTACCACACTCCCCCCTTTAAATACATAATTTTAAAACAATTACAGCATTTACTATCAATGTAATATTATATATTGTAATATTTTAAATTATTGTTGTATTTTATTGTATGTTTTAATCTATAATTGATTTAATAATTTTTTAAGGGGGGGAGGGAATTAGATTTTACAGTTGTATGTATATTTTATTCTTGTTAGCTGCCCCAATTGATCTCAAAGAGGCGGGATATAAATAAATTTTATTATTATTATTATTATTATTATTATTATATTATCAATATTAAACATGGAGAGCAAATCAATTAACATCCTTTTGAACCATTAAAGCTTAAAATGCTGCAATTCTACTGGCAGTTTTCTGAAAGAGATTAGTCAAACACTGCAGCAAGCAAGGAATACAGAGGCATAACAGGATAACAGTAACTAGAACTGGTGTAAACATAACAAATAAACCCTTTAGCCAACTAAAATTAGGAAGCCCATCAGTTAACCAGCCATACCAGGTATCTTTATTTCGTTGTATGTCTACCACTATGCTATGTAGGGTATTAAGTTGGGCATCAACAGCATGACTATTGTCAGTGAGATTAAAGCAACAGAGATTCTGGTGTGTCTTACAACCCAAATGGTAGAGAAGAAAGCAAATGCTGCCATTTGCTTATAGAAGAAAGGACAAGGCCTTTCTGGTGTAGTCTATACTGGCCTGGTTTTCTAGTATAGCATTTTAGATCATGCTGTTCTTTATTTAGTAGGGCTAAAGCTCGTGAAGTAGCATTGATATTTTTGACAAGGGCACAGGCTAACCTATTTATTTCCATACTGTCATATAGTGCCAAGCCTGGAACCTCTACCAGGAAGATGGACAGGGCTAGCATTTCTCCATCTGAGTAGAGATGTAGGTGGTTATTACAGTCCTCAGACAGTTGCAGGGCTCTGGAGTGTTGACGAGCTTGCACCGGCCATGGTGGAAGGACAGAAACTAAATGGCTCAGACTGGAGGGATGGCTATCAGACAAATTAGCTGGGATGTAGGACCAGGTGTGAGAGCCGCAAGTCCAAAACCATCCATGAAGGAGAAGTATATGAGCAAAATAAAAAGATATGTCTTGCATTGGATTACAGTGGAAAGAGGGGCCAGGAATGGCTTTACATCGTTTAGAACGTTTAGTACAATTGAGCATCCGGGCACAAGTGACATTTATTATGGCCACCATAGGGATGCGCAAAGCAAATTCAGTGGGGGGTAGAATTCCTGAGGCTGTACCCCAGTAATGGCTTTGGGAATATGTTATATTTATGTGGAAATTAGCATGAGGAAACACTGTATGGTTTCGAATTCCCTCCGGATGATGACACACAGGTAAAAGGCAAGAACTAATAAGGCAATTATCTGGCAAATTGTTTGGTAAACAAAAATGGTCTACACCTGAAATATTAGCAAGGTGAAGCCAGTAATTATCAGCAAGGCGTTGGGACAAAAGTCCTTCGCCTGGTATAGAGCCCCCTCTGAGGATTAATAGAAATGCAGAGAAACAGAAATATAATACTGTGACATCCATATTTTATAATCTTCGGGATCTGACCGTACGCAGGACCGCTATTTCCAGGTTAGTGGCAGTAAAGTCTAGCCCCTATCTTCTTTCTGCCCCAGTGGCAGGTCTGAACGTACACTGGACATGCAGCTTCTGGAGTGTGCGTGTAGTAGAGTCTAGCCTGAGTCTTCGTGCTGCCGTTTCAGGGCGATCTCTTAAGGGTTGTTAGAATTATCAGCAACTGTCCACCCCCCCCCCTTTTTGCCCTCTTGGCTTGTGTCCATTGTATCCAGGGCTTAATACCAGCTACTTTTACTGCTGTAGGGGTGGAAAGTATAACAGTTTTAGGACCTTGCCATCGGGGGGGCCAAAGAGTCATTTTTCCATTCTTTAACCCATACTTCATCCCCTGATTGGAAAGGATGAACCTCAGTGATGGGAATAGGGGCCCTATTTTCCAATATATAGTGGCGTTGGGCCTGCAAAACTTTGCTCAGTGCCTGGACTTCCTGTTGTAGACTGACATTTCCCAACTCTTATATATCCCCCCTTAACCCAACCAAAATTTGTGGGGGCCTACCAAACATCAACTCAAATGGGGATAAACCAGTAGTTTTGTGGTGGGTGCATCGGATCTGGAAAAGAGCCAAGGGCAACATTTCAGTCCATTTTCACCTGGTTTCCTGACATAGTTTGGCCAAGTGAGTCTTGATAGTTCAATTCATCTTTTCTACTTGTCCGGAACTTTGTGGGCGATAGGCGTAATGTAGCTTCCATTCAATGCTGAGCAGGCAACTGAGTTCCTGTAGTACTCTATCAATAAAAGCCGGTCCATTGTCAGATCCAATAGATAAGGGCATTCAATGTCGAGGGATGATATCTCTCATTAACGCCTTGGCGACCTCTCGCCTTCTCAGTCCTCGTAGGATAAGCCTCTACTCATCTCGTAAAAGAACAAACAAAGACCAGAAGATAATGTTAGAGTCCAGCTCTGGGCATTTCTGTAAAACTGACAACCAGAGACTCGAAGGGTAAGGTACCATGATGCTGAATGCCAGGTGGAGGACCTTTGCCTTGTCTTGGATTGTTTCTTGAGCATACCATACACCGGATGGAGGCTGAATTAGTGAGACTATGGGGGGTTGCAGACTGCCAGAAATAGTGCAAATTGAGTCCACTTTTAGGGTTAGGGTTAGGGTTAGGGAATCATGGGAACTGTATTTTATTGTGGCACCAGAGTTCTCTGGCAGAGAAGGCTCAATGTCTCAGAAAAAAGACAATTCCCATGATTCCCTAGCACTAACCCTAACCCTAAAAGTGGACTCAATTTGCACTATTTCTGGCAGTCTGCAACCCCCCTTAGTATCCCATTAATGTAACTTGCTTAGTATTGCTGCTTAATGTAGACATTAATATTGCTGTGTCAGCAGCACTACTGCACCACACTGTTTCCTACAGAGGGTTATAGCTATGCTGAATTAGTGCAGTGAATTTACTGCAAGGGTGAACTAAAGCCAAAAGTATCTGAACTATAGCTTGTAAGAATCTAGATTCAGTATATGTACTGCAGTGTATTGGAAATGCTACCAAATACTGAAATTCCTCAACAGATTAAATGTAAGATGTATGCTGGTCATATACAGTGGTACCTCTACTTACGAAATTAATTCATTCCGACAGCCATTCGTAAGTAGAAAATTTCGTAAGTAGAAGCAAATTTAACATTGAAATGCCCTAATCCGTTCCAGGCCCCCAGATTCAAGCTACAATTCAATACAAATGTATAATGCAGGGTTATTTCGTTAAGTACCTCTAATACAAACATGTTACATTACCCTTAAGGAACAAAAAACATAAAAATGAGTTGCAGGACTAATGTAAAATACAATCCTGGAGATCAAAAGCCAAAAATACCAGAAGCCAAAAATACAGTCCTGGAGATCAGAAGCCACAAATATCAGAAGCCAAAAAGCCACAAGTCCTACCTTCCTGGATCTCAGAAGCCACCAATTTCACTAGCCACACTTCCTCTCCTCTTTTGCAAGCCCAAACAGTGCTGCCTAGCTGAATTTCGCTAGGCAAATACTTCCTCTTTCGCTAGCCAATACAGTGCTGCTTTGCTAGATTTCGCTAACCAATGGCATGCCACGAAATTCGGAGAGTTCGCGCCAATTTCGTAAGTTGGAACGCTTTCTTAAGTCGAAGCAATTTTTTTTCAGGAGGCGCATTTTGTAAGTCTAATTTTTTGGTAGAAGAAGCATTCGTAAGTTGAGGTACCACTGTATTATAAATATGGTGCAAGTTATATTTATTCCTTACCAATGCAATGTTTTACAAGTACCAGATTCATGTTCTACAGGTACCATGGATTTTATAAGTATAAGAATTTCCCCTTTTAATAGATAATAGGCATAATTGGCATACCAGAAGATGTAATATCTATAGAAACAGCATGCCTAAACTGTACAATCTCTCTTTAAGAGAATGTGCCTGGATTGGAAATGTCTGGGTGATAAGACTCCTCCACAAGGAGTGGCCAGGTATGATGAGAACTGTAGTCTTAACGGCAGCAGGAGGACTACAGGTTCCCCACCCTTGTTATAAATAAGGATTCAAGTAGAAAAGAACATTGGAAGTTATGGGCAAACCATGATTCTGTACCTTTTTAACCATCCCAAGAACAATTTCAAGCCTCTTACATATTCATGAGAATATTAACTAGCTCATGTTATTTAATATATAGAACATCTATATTGGATTTATATTCTCAAGGTTATTGAGCAAAGAGAGCTGTGTTCCTAAAGAAGATGCAAGGTGAAAGGCAGATGCTATAAATAGTATGTTTCGATACTGACTTTGCCATTCCAGAGTCATGTCATCAAAACTGCATCATGTTAATGAAGATAATAATTAAGTATGGTTTTTGTTCTAATGCACCCAAATGATTTTTGGTACAGAGGCCCTCTTGCTCCCAAAGGATGCAAGGAATTACTAAGCAAGGGCACATGGGAGTTTCAATTTAATAATGTCTGGAGGGCCATGAGTTGCCCACCCTTGCATTATAAGCAGTTCAAGCAGGTCACTCATCCTGCCTTAAAATTTGGTTAAAGGACAATATCACCATTGTATCCTTGTGTGATATCATGTGGAAGGAAGGTTCAGCAGCATTGAGGAAGTGAAACACACAAGGTTAATTGATATAGCCTGAGTAATCTTGTAGATCTATTATGTAAGCAGTAACATCCACCCTGGCAAGTGTTAATGATTCTTCTGATGCAAAAAAGTGATGAATGTGTCACTTCATGAACGTTTCACAGTATTTGGGACAAAGTCACAATAATTGTATCCAATCAGCCACTGTAAAGCAACAATAAGAATGTTCTGTGCAAAAACAATGGTGTTTGTAGTTTGATTTCATGTGCACTTGAGCTACCTCAAAGTAGTTGGTCAACATATGGAAAATGGTGGTTTAGATCAATGCTACTCAAAGTGGCAATTGGTGGACCAATTCCAGTTTCCAACCCATCAATTTCAAGTTCATGGAGAGTTTCCAGAAGAGAAATAAACAGTTGTAGCCAATGGGGACAAATATGATACCAGTCTCTGGCACACTGGAAAAATTAGATGACTTCTAATTTTTCCAGTGCCCACCTCAACATCAGGAAGAACTTCCTGACAGTAAGGGCGGTTCGACAGTGGAACACACTCCCTCGGAGAGTAGTGGAGTCTCCTTCCTTGGAGGTCTTTAAGCAGAGGCTAGATGGCCATCTGTCGGGGATGCTTTGATTGGGAGTTCCTACATGGCAGGGGGTTGGACTGGATGGCCCTTGTGGTCTCTTCCAACTCTATGATTCTATGATTCTATGATTCTATGGGTAAATGGGTGCATCTATCAGTGTGCTGTGATGGAGGGCAAAGCTTTATTACCATGATGCTTATATACTTATATACAGTTGTCCCTCCATTTTTGTGGGGAGATCTGTTCCGGATTCCCCTCCCCATGAAAACGGAGACTTGCCAATATTCAAGCCCCATAGGGCCCTATTGATTAAGTTAGTTGAATTAATTTGAGAAACAAGTGACTTTCCCAAAACTACACTGTGTTATGGTTCAATGTGATCTTCAACCTATCTTTCATATTCAGACCATCCCACATTTCTCACTGTTGCTTATATTGGCTTTTGCTGCCATTTGCTTATAGTTGCTTTTGTTGAGGTGGTTAACAACAGCACTAAAAATGATAGAACCATTAAATAATAAAACTATTAAAATCACTAAAACAAATGAGACAAGGAAACCATTGAAATAAATCATCAAAACAATATAAAGGGGTAGTTTAAGAAATTATGTTTTCACATTCTTCCTAAAAGCAGTGAGAGTGGGAACCAGTCATAACTCTTTTTTTTAAATTTTTCATAATTTAAAACACATATAACAATTTATACATACAATGACAAACAACAATATAACATAAACAAACATACATACATAACGCACATACATAAAATAAGACTTCCCTTCTTTTACTTTGAATAATTTTTAGTTAATATTTTTGACTTCCATATATCATCCTTATTGTTATTGTCTATTAGGAACCAGTCATAACTCTGAGGAATGCATTCCACAATCCAGGCATAACACAAAAGAAACACCTCTTCTGTGTGTCTGTCAAATAAGCCTTCTTCACTTCTGGACATTGAGGACTAGAACATTGCCAACTATGGCTGTGGCTGGTGCTGTTGGGAATTGTAGTAAAAACTATCTTTCTGGAAAGCAGCACATTGGGAGCATATTTTCCATTTTCATCCCCACTGTTGGAAGATCTTTGCTTCCTTTTCGCACCTCTTGGATAGATAGGGATTTCCTATATGCAAACTCCTCCCCCTCTCTCTCTCATTCAAACTAACCGCGTGAGTTAGATCACTGTCTTGGGACTAATACATTTTCTCTTAAGATTCTCAACTGAGCTGTTTCATCTTCCTGCTCTACTTTATTTGAAAGATGGTGAAGTAAATATTTCTCTTTACCCAAACCATCACTAGTTAGATTACGATATAGCTTTTTTATGTATATATAGATTAAAGCCATTGTTTTGAACTAGAAGCTACGTATTTGTTGTTTTTGAGTCAGTCTAAGTTCTTAGGGAAGCATAGCTAGAAATAGTCACTGTTCTGCTAATTTAAAGCCAGACTCTTAACAGGTTTGGCTTTCATATTTTGATATTTAAATATTTTTGTTTCCTTAAAAAGGCTGAAGCCTTAGGAAACTTAAATTACCCCACATTTCTGGGTTATGGGCCCAGTCTATTTTGTTTTAAACTGCTTCCCCTGAAGATATTGGCTGCAAGAAAGGTTTTACTACTCTAATAATAGAGAATGGCTTCTGCTAATACTAATCCCACAATGACCACAGAAATATTAATTGGAACAAATTATAAAACGTGCACTTGACTACAATGGGACTATTTAAAGCAGTGCATGGGCAGAGACTCACAGAAGCAGGAATAAAGCAACAACTGTTTGATGAAAATGCAGAGAAGGCAGCTGGTTATATTTGCTTGTTTATAGATCCCAGCATTACATACCATACCCAAGGTTTAGCTGATGCAAAACAGACATGGGACAAACTACAGAAAGTGTTTGATTCTCCAGATACTTCTAATCAAACAGCTCTCATGATCAAACTTGTTAACACAAAGTTGCATCATCCTCAATTTTTGAATCAGCATATTAACATAGGGGCTCTACAGACCACCCTGACAGAGCAGAATCCTGCCACCTTCAGCGCCGGATTGGGGTCACAGCAACTACATGCCCCGATCTGACAGTTTGCTGCTCTAAAAAGAAGCTGCAAAATGCCGCTCCTTTTTAGAACAGCAAAAGGGCGCCTTTGCCGCCATGGTGGCACTTTCCGGTGCTCCATTTGGTGTTTGGCGTATAAACACTGCACCAAAGGAGCGCCATGATGCTGCCTGCCATGCGGTCAGGCATGCAGCATAATGCTGACATGGGGCCAGTGTGCAGCCGCCATGCCCCCACTCTGCCCCAATGCCAGTATATGTCTGTACAGCCCCTTTGTCTGAAGTTACTGCACCTGGACAATCTTTTCCAGAACATGTAAAACTTGGACTGCTTTTGGCTAGTCTTAGAATCATAGAGTTGAAAGAGACTACAAGAGCCATCCAGTCCAACCCCCCTGCCATGCAGGAACTCTCAATCAAAGCATACCTGACAGATGGCCATCTAGCCGCTGTTTAAAAACCTCCAAAGAAGGAGACTCCACTCTCCGAGGGAGAGCGTTCCACTGTCAAACAGCCCTTACTGTCAGGAAATGCCAAAAATATTACTGTCCAATAATTAATGATTTGCAAGTTAAAGGAGATGTTTCTTTGCAAGATGCTATTGCTCAAGTTGTTGAATTTCGAAATAGGCAGAACTTAATGGAAGGCAACTATAATACAAAAACAACCAAAGGAGAATTAGCTCAGTTTGCTGCAGAGGATTTTCAAGCCTTCTCTTTTTCTCCCAGGTCAAATAGAAACGATGTTGACAAGTCAAAGCCAAGAGCTGAGCTGCAGAAGTCGCAAAGCCAGGAGCTAAACACCAAAAGCAACTTTAAGAAAGCAGCCTTTAACCCTAAACATAAATCTTCCAGTCATATTGATATTGGTTTGATTCATGAACAATTAATTCAAATTGCTGGAGATAAATATAAAAACCAATTTTCATTGATTCTGCAGCAAGTGCACATTACTTCAACAGCAAAGAATGGTTTGTTGATTTTGATGCAAATGTAACTTTTCCTGTCTATCTTGCTAATGGTCAAGAATTTTTTGCACAGGGAAAAGGGACTGTTATTTTGCAAACAAAACCTGGTCCTGACAGCATAGGAACCTTACAAATCTCTGATGCTTACTATGTACCAGATTTGCAAGCTTGCTTTTACATTGTGCAAACCACAACATCAAGAGGCAACCGTGTCAGTTTCAGAAAGCAATCCTGTTTTGGTTTTCATAGCAAAAAAATTGATTTTTAGAGCAGACTTAGGATTTCATGGCTGTTATCAGATGCAGATTTTGCATTCTTCTGCAGTGTGACCCAATGCAATCACAAAGGCTGTTCAACTTTATGGCATTGCAGATTTGCTCATCAAAGTGTGGAAAATATTGAAAGACTGGCCAACCAAGAGCTTGCAAGAGACTTTAAATTCAAAGCATGCTCCAATAATGAAAAATGTGTAGAAGAGCTTCACACCCTCCGGTTACTGAGAGACAATCCAACAAGCCATTGGATCTTTTACATGGTGATCTTTCTGGACCAATGAATCCAAAATCAGCAGGTGGCAATTCTTACTTTATAATGAGTTCAACAGATGCACAGACATTTACCTTCTCAGAGAGAAGAGTCAAGCATTTCAAAAATTCAAAGACTACTTTAATTGAGTCTCTAACAAATTTGGCTACAAACCAAAGAGCCTGCGCACAGACAATGGCACTAAATTTGTCAATGCTGAATTTGATGAATTTTTAAAGTAACATGGCATTGAGCATCAGACCACACAGTTTTATTTTCCAGAACAGAATGGTGTGGCAGAGAGAGTGAACAGAACTCTCAAGGATATGGCAGTCACCATGCTTTTGGAATCCAATATACCTAAACGCTATTGGTCTGAATCCATCATTAATGCTACATATCTGTGTAACTGACTTCCAGCTAGATCCAAAGATGTAACCCCATCCCAGTTATGACATGGAGTTAAGCCTAAATTAAATCATCTAAAGATTTTTGGAAGCAAAGCATTTACCTATATTCCCCAAACTTGACTGCAGAAGTGAAGAGGGAGTTTTTGTTGGTTGTGCTAGAAATCGTTACAGAATTCTAAATCCAGATGGATGCACAATAAAATTAACAAGTGCTGTTTATATTGTTGAAAGACCACAGACCAAATCTAATCCAAACCAAGATGTCTATACAGATTTATTTGCAGTGGAAGAAGACTCCCAATAGCAACCAGAGCACGTGGAGGTCTTTTATCCTCCAGAAGTCTTACATCCTGCTACACCTGCATTGGATCAGCCTAATGATGAGGAACCGGATGGCGCGCAAGAAGTTGAGCCAGATATCCAAGTCCAGGTGAAAGGTCAGAACACTCCAATAAAAGTATGCCACCTGACACATTCTCTTATCAAGCCACAGAGGAAAGAATTCCAAAACCCTCTGATTGGAAAAAGATCAAGGGACTGCCAAAGACAGATTTTGAGAAGTGGAGCAAGCTGCTAGTGAGGAGATGCAATCTTTACATAAAAACAAGACATGGGCTTTGTCAGAATTGCCAGAAGGAAAAAGAGAATTGGCTGTAGATGGGTCTTTACCATAAAGGAAGATGCAAAAGGGGAGATTTAGATATACAAAGCAAGACTTGTGGCTAAAGGCTACACAAAAGTATGGTGAGGATTACAATGCAACATTTGCTGGGGCAGTCACACACACAACCATGAGAACTCTCCTAGCTGTTGCAGCCTAGAAGAAAATGAATGTTCAACATCTGGACATTCACACAGCTTTTCTCTATGGTGATCTGTCTGAACAACTATATATGGCACTACCTCCAGAATTCCAAGTACCTGGAAAGAAACATCTTGTATTCAAATTACAAAAGAGCATTTATGGTTTAGAACAGGCCACTAGAGCATGGAGTGAGAAAGTGAACCAATTTCTTATCAAAGAAGGGTTCACTCCCGGCACTGTTGACAAACGTTTGTAAAAGAGATTCAGAAATAATAAATGGACTTTCATCACAAATTATGTTGATAATTTGATCCTGTGCAGTGAGGACACAGGATAGTGAAGAGATAACCCAGAATTTCAAGAAAGAGATTGATATTAAGAATTTTGGAGAAATCTCACACTACCTTGGAGTGCAAATACAAAGAAGTAGTGATGGAAGTTTCTTCCTTAATCAGAAGCAGAAGATAATGGATCTTCTTGACTGTCTTGGACTGAAAGATGCAAATGCTATGCCAACTCCAATGGAAGTAGGATTTCTAAAGGGCATTAAGGGGCTATACGGACAGCCCCTTTCCTTTCCAGATCAGGGCCATGACAGCCGCACACCGTGGCCCTGATCCGGCACTTTGCCCTCCAAAAAGAGCTGGCCAATGTTGTTCCTTTTTGGAGTGGCAAAAAGCTGCTTTTGCTGCATTGGCGGCGGTGGCTTTTCCACGCTCCATTGGCGTAGTGTGTCTGAATGCTGCACCAAGGGAGCACCTTGATTCCACCCACTGTGCGGTAGGGTACACAGAGTGACGGTGGCATCGGGGCAGACTTGGGGTGGCCGGCATGTGGTTTCCACACCCTGACTCCACTCCCAGGCTGCCCCTTTTGGCCATTCTGTATTCCCCCGAAGAAATCTGAACCTTTGAAAAATGGAGACAAATATAGGACTGCAGCTGGAAAATTCCTATACATAATCAGTTTCACCTGACATTGCAAATGCTGTTGGTATCTTATGCAGAATGGTGAACTCTCCTACTGAAAGACATTTCATTGCAGTGAAGAGTTGCCAGATAATTAAAAGGAACTGCAAATCACAGACTGATGCTGCCAGTCTGTAACCAACCACATGTGATTGCCTATGCAGACGTAGACTGGGCTGGAGATCTGGCAGACAGAAAATCAACCAGCAGAAGCCTGATCTTCTATGGTGGAGGAGCTGTAAGTTGGACAAGTAAGAAACAATCCACAATTACAGCTTCTTCTACTGGTGCTGAGTGTGTTTCAGCAAAGGCAGCATGTAATGAAATATGGCTGCACAATTTACTTCTGGACTTTGGGATAACATAGGGTTGCCATTTTTCAGTTTTTCCTGGGAAAACCCCAGTTTTTCAGGCTCTTGGAATGTCCTGACTAGTTTTAAGATCATGTCCTGGTCAGCCAAGCCCCAAGGAGATCCAGGGCAGGACAAGGCCTTTGTGGTGTAGTTGCACGGGGCCTTGGCCAGCTGGCCGAAGCTCCAAGGAGATCCAGGTCTGTTCCCCCCCCTCCTCAGCCCTGACTGGGTTCCAACTGTGCGCTACCTCCCCTCCCCTTGCCTTCCCTCCAGTCAGCGGTTCCTCCGAGGTACTCCATTGGCAGGGGTTGCCAGTTTATATTATATTAATATTAATGTTTTATTATATTTATATTTAATCCTATAATAATATTTTTATTTTAGTAATGTTTTCGGGTTTTAGTTGGTCATGTCAAATGTGTACAAAAAAGTGTTCATTCTTGAATGTCCTACATTTTGGCTTGCATTTGTTCTACATTTTGTACTTCATTTTGTCCCTATTTTGTGGAAGAGAATTATGGCAACTCTAGGGTAACAGAATCCAAACCAACCATTTTGATGCAAGATAATCAAAACTGCATCAAGATTTCTGAGAGTGAAAAGCCACTCAAGTAAAAAATATTGACATTGCCTTTCACAAAGTGCAAGAGATGTGTCAAAATGGACTTGTCCAGTTAGAGTACTGCAACACTGAAGTGATGATTGCAGACATCCTTACCAAGCTTCTACCAAGAGATCGGTTCTAGAGACTACGTGAAGAGATGAAGATCCTTGACATAAGTCCAAAAGAATGAGAAGGGGATTGTTTGAAGATCTTTGCATTCTTCCCGCCCCCTTAGCTAATAGGGATTTCCTATATGCAAACTCCTCCCTCTCTCTAACCATGTGATTTAGGTCATTCCCTCTTGGGACTAACATATTTTCTCTCAAGAGTCTCAACTGAACTGTTTCATCTTCCTGCTCTACTTTATTTGAAAGATGGTGAGATAAATATTTCTCTTTACCCAAACCATCACTAGTTAGATTAGGATATAGCTTTTTAAAGTAAATACAGATTAAAGACATTGTTTTGAACTACAAGCTATATGTTTTTTGGGGTTTTTTTGCAAGTATATGCTCTAACCCTGTCTAAGTTCTTAGGGAAGCATAGTTAGACAAAGTCACTGTTCTGCTACTCTGCTAATTTAAAGCCAGACTCTTAACAGGCTTGGCTTTTATATTTTGGTATTTAAATATTTTTGTTTCTTTAGAAAGGCTGAAGCCTTAGGAAACTTAAATTACCCCACAGATACACAAACACACATTTGACATAACTACTCATTTTTAATGACAGGCCTTATCGGCTTTGTCAAATGTGTACAGAAAAGTGTTCATTCTATCAAGACTTTTTCAGATGCTCTGCAATAACACACAAGGTGAAGACACCATTGAGTTTAAGATTGTAAAACGTTTACAATAAGGTGAATGGAAATTTTGATTTGGGAAGAAATTGACCGTTTTCTACAGAGACATTTCAACATATACACACAACTCTAATAGTGTGTGTGAAATAGTGTGAAATGTGAATGTATTCATAATTTTGTATTCAAAAATTCATGCTTAGACTGGATTAAAGCATATACTTGCTTTGTCATTACGAAAGTGTACTGAATATGTTTATATAAAATATGTTAATGTGATAATAGAGGAAAACAAAAAACAATATAAGAAACATTAACATTGTGTCCTTCCATTTATTTGAATCTATTTATGCCAAAATATATTTGAATATATTATTCATAACATTTATAATGTTAATTTGCTAACAATCTAACACATAAACAATAAAAGGAATATATTAACCTTCTGCCCTCCCACCCCCTCTTTTTTTAATAATCAGTGTGTGCTTAAAGGTTCAAATTTCAGGTCAATTGAGGAAGAAAGGAGGGGGTCTAATGGCATCTGAGTTATTAGGGGTAATTTGACTACTGCTGTCAAAGAGAGCTGCCAGAAAGATTAATTCCAGATTTCCATAACAAGCCTGAGACAAACTGTTCTTGAATGAGACACTAGGGAGAGTTTTATCATGTCTAATCCATGCCCTAGTACTGTTTTACACTTGCTAATCACAGCAGACCATAAAGAAGATTTTCATGAATTATATCAAAAACTAGAGGGCAGCTCATGTAATGGTTCAAGAGGTACCAAAGTGTGCAGAGGACTCTTTTTTTAGAAATGTATCATTTAAATTACATATAGATGATTTACCTTTTCTGTAGCCTGCCTTCTTTCTTGACCCTTCTTCCATTACAATTTATTCTCTACTTTGGAAAGAAAAAAGCATTGGAAACATCAGAGTCCTGATGCAGCTTTGCAGGAACTATGCATGCAACTGTGCTGATGTTTGTAAACTTTTCTTCTAGTTGATACAGCAGTTTTATAGTTAGTACATGTTATTGGATGGCATACATCACACTCTGTGTTGCTAAGCTAAAGAATTCTTTGAGTTTTCTTGATGTAGCAATTCATGTTTCATAGCTCTGTCAGCTTTCTAAACTTGAACAACATTCCTAGCTTTATAGTCAATGCCTATCCTTAAACACTTATTCTAGGAAATAAGGCTTGAGTGTGCTTCAGAAACATTTGGTTACCTCTTAGTATATGTGAGAGAAGTCCAAAGTTACAGAGGCCATAGCCAAGCATTGAAAGTAAATACAGTGACTCAAGAAAGAAATACAGTGACTCAAGTAAGACGCAGTTAGATCTAAAAATATGTTCTTGGGAGTTTCAGAATATATCTTCCAGACACTGAGGATATTAAAAATTAGAGACCAATCTCATTGTTAAACCATGATTATAAGATCTTTGTGTCAATATTAGCTGAAAAGTTAATAAATATTAGTAGAATGGATTAATAAAGATCAATTCGGTTTTCTACCTTCATGACAGATTAAGGACAATGTGAGATTTGTCTTGGATTTGATAGAATGGCATGAAAAGAAAATTAGCAATAAATTGGCTATGCTTTTCATTGACTTTGAAAAAGCATTTGACAAAGTTAATTGGCTATGCTTATTTCAAGTTTTGGAGAGGGTAGAGGTTGGCTTTAATTTCATTAAATGGATTAAGGCGATTCATTTTAGACAAGAGGGTTGGGTGTTGATTAACAGTGAAAAGACTAAAAAGATTGACATTCAAAATGGGACTAGACAAGGTTGCCCTTTATCCCCACTGTTGTTTTTGATGGTCATAGAAGTTTTAAATAACAATATTAGAGAAGATAAAAGAATAAAGGGGGTAAAATGTAAAAGTCATGAATTTAAGGTGAAGGCCTATGCAGACGACTTGCTGGTTACCTTGTCAGATGTAGAAGAAAGTTTAAAACATCTTTTAATGGTGTTGGAAAAATTTATTCAGGTTTCAGGATTAAAAATCAATAAATGACACCCAGATATACCTCTCCATGACCAGATCATCGTCTCAGACTTCAAATGGCGCCTCTCCTCTTAATGACTGTCTCAGAGCGGTAATGGGTTGGATGAGGAAAAACAGATTGAAGTTGAATCCTGACAAAACGGAGGTACTTGCAGTGACAGGCCCGAAACTAGATTTGGGAATACAGTCTCCAGTCCTGGATGGAGTCACACTCTCCTCTAAGGACTGTGTTCGCAGTCTGGGGGTGCTCCTTGATCCGTCGCTTCACATGACTAGTCAGGTGAATGCGGCGGTCAGGAGTGCCTGTTATCAGCTTTGGCTGATACGCCAACTGCGCCCTTATCTGGATATGAGGGATCTGGAAACTGTGGTACATGCCCTGGTAATCTCACGTCTGGATTACTGTAACGCACTCTACATGGGGCTACCCTTGTGCCTAACCCGGAAACTACAACTGGTGCAGAATATGGCAGCCAGGTTAATCACTGAAACATCTAGGAGGGAACACATAACACCAGTGCTTAAATCCCTCCACTGGCTGCCGATCAGTTTCCGGGCGCAGTACAAGGTGTTGGTTTTGACCTTTAAAGCCCTACATGGCTTGGGCCCATCCTATCTTAGGGACCGCCTCTCCCTGTATGATCCCCCCTGCGCCCTACGGTCCTCTGGGAGGAATCTGTTACAGCCAATAAGAACTAGGCTGTTCCAGACCTCCCAGAGGGCCTTCTCCGCAACCGCCCCCAGACTCTGGAATGGCCTGCCGGATGAGATCCGTCTTATCACTACTCTTGCTGCCTTCAAGAAAGCAGTAAAGACGGATCTTTTCCGGCAGGCCTTCCCGGAATAACTTTCAGCTGGGAGATGTATTTTAATCTGTTGCCCTGATTTAATTCTATGTTCTTATCTGTTTTTAATTAATGTGGCTTTTTAAATTTTGATTGTGTTTAATTCTTTTTTAAGGGGATGGGAGGGTGGGATTATGGGATGAGGGACTGATTTTTAACTTTGTTGTTTTAAACTTGTTGTTCCCCGCCCCGATTGCCACGCAGAGGGGCGGGTTATAAATAAAAATTATTATTATTATTATTATTATTAAAAGTAAGATCTCGGTTCTAACAATGAACTTATTCAAAAAACAGAATTTAGAAGAGATCTTGGGGTTTCAAATATGTAAAAAATTAAATATTTAGGAATTGCATTAACAATGAAAAATGTAAATTTATTTAACAATAATTATGAGAAGTCTGTGAGGGAGTTAAAAAAGGACCTAAAGATGTGGAGTAAATTGAAGTTATCTTGGCTGGGGAAATTTTCAGTAATTAAAATTAAGGTGTTACCAAAATTTATGTTTTTGTTTCAAAATATCCCCATTATAACAAACTAAACCCTTTAAGATATGGCACAAAGAACACTCCAAATTTATTTGGGGTGGAAAAAAACCAAGGCTAAGATTTCAACTTATGCAAGATATAACCTCAAAAGGAGGTCCAGCCTTACCTACTTTTCAGATTTATTATGGCTCTTGTTGCCTGGATTGGCTAATGGATTGATTCTTGTTGAAAGATGAGGGATTGCTTTGCTTGGAAAGGGTAAATCAAAGATTTGGATGGCATGGCTACCTATTATATGATAAACACAGAGTTCATAGTGATTTCCTGAATCATTTTGTCAAGAAATTGCTTATGAATGTCTGGTTGAAATATAAAGCAAGGCTATGCAAAGGATTACCAGAGTGGACTTTGATCCACAAAGCCGTCCATAGAAGAGAAGTAATAGCACAAGGGAGATGGGTTACTTACGCCGATTTAACAACAAAGACATCGGCAAATCTTATCTAAGGGACCGCCTCTCCCAGTATGATCCCCCCGCGCACTTTGGTCCTCTGGGAAGAATCTGCTGCAGCCTATGAAGACCAGACTCTCGCAGACCTCCCAGAGGGCCTTCTCTGCGACTGCTCCCAGACTGTGGAATGGCCTGCCAGACGAGATCCGTCTTATTGCCACTCTTGCTGCCTTTAAAAAGGCAGTAAAGATGGATCTCTTCCGGCAGGCCTTCCCGGAATAACTGTCCAGCCAAATGGAGGTGATCTGCCATTCTCACCTCTCCAGCTGCCACGATATGTTTGCCAACTGGTTTTGTATTTTATGATTAAATTGATTTTAATTTTACAATAGTTTAATTTAGTTTTAAGGGGTGGGAGGGGGTGGGGGTGGAAGGCGTGGGATGTTGGAATGTTTTAACTGTTGTATTTTTAGCTTGCTATAAGCCACCCCGATTGCCGAGCAGAGGGGCGGGTTGTAAATAAAACATTATTATTATTATTATTATTATTATTATTATTATTAAATAAGATGCTGGAATTTAAAAAGTTGAATCAACTTGTGGAAGAAGGTTATATTTGTGGATGGCTGCTCTATAGATAGCTTAAAGAAAGATTTTTAGTTGACATTAAAGAAACAGGAATAGGAGTTAGGCATAATAAGTTTGAAGAGATCATGAAGTCAGATAACCCTCATAAAATTGCCTTATTCTATAAATGCCTGTTAGAATTTGAAATGGAGGAAGAGGTTGTCAAAGAGCCAATGATTAAGTGGGCCCAAGACCTTAAACAAAATGTCGGGTTAGATCAATGGGAAAAAACATGGAATAGAAGATTAAAATTTACCGCTTGTTATGGGTTGAGAGAAAATTTCTTTAAAATGCAGTATAGATGGTATTGGATGCCAACCAAATTAGCCAAAGTATACAAAGGACCCTCAAATAAATATTGGAAACGTAAGCAAGAGGTAGGTTCATTTTACCATATCTGGTGGAACTGCAAATGTGCGGAAAAAAATTGAGCTAAGATTCATGAGACGGTAAAGAAAATCTTGCAAATACAGCTACCAAAAGATCCTAAACTTTATCTATTAAGTATATGTAAGTATATGTGATAATGATGAAATTGAATATAAATATGGAAAAATTTTGTTCTATATTACTACAAGTGCTATGATAATATATGCTAGTAAATGGAAAACTGCAAATTTCCCCTTTGTAGAAGAATGGCTGTGTAAATTAATGGACTTAGTTCAGTTGGATAAGCTTGCTATTCTCTTAAGAGGCTAAGACTGGGAAAAACATGGCGAGATCTGGAAAC
The DNA here is from genome assembly GCA_026167975.1 of Phrynosoma blainvillii. Lineage (NCBI taxonomy): Eukaryota > Metazoa > Chordata > Lepidosauria > Squamata > Phrynosomatidae > Phrynosoma > Phrynosoma blainvillii. The sequence goes on along the minus strand of JANUYF010000003.1, from coordinate 92,409,995 downwards.
CATTATATGAATATTTAAATAAAAAGGTTAGGGAAGACACTTAAGATATATAAGGCAACATTAAGAAGATAATGTTTTAATTAAATAGAAGGATGTAAATTAGAAAAGAGAACAAAAGGAAACGGTATTGGAATATATAAATTTAGGCTATGATATAGATTTGGTTTTGTTAAACTGAAATAATAGCCTATAATTGGGAAAAATGAACAAAGAATGGCAATAAAGAAGTGATAATTTATGACTAAGAGTTTATAAAGTAACATTCAAAGTTGATGATGGTTGAATAGTAGAGCCTTTATTTGTTAATCTGATTATAGGTATGTGATTATTTGTACAGTCATATGACTATATGTGTGTCTATATTACGTGTCTATGCTGTTTATGTTAATGTCAGTGTTATTGTATGTTTGTGGATGTATAGATGGTTATGTTTTTTCATATATTATCTTAATAAAAATTAATGTAAAAAAGAATATATCTTCCAGCTGAGTTGTATGCCAAACAAGCACAGTTGTCTCTCCTGTCGTTCACAGTGGCTGCTGAACAAGTTTGATCTTCAATTCCCTATCACCTCTGTTATATTAAAATAATTGGTTAAAGGAGTTAGCATAAATCCAGGACATATATTTACCTCCATGGTTAAATTTCTCATAAAATCTCTGAATGAGAGCGCTAAACTTCTTGTAGGCTTTATTTCATAATATGTTTGCTGTTTCAGAGCAATGCAAATTCCTTTAAAAGGAAAATGTCACATAGCTCTGGTAGCTCCTACATTATTCTAATCTGAGTGCAATCAGGTAGCCTCCTGCTTGGCGCCTTCTTTCCCATTACAGTATCTAGGGCCCAGTAGAGTTTTATAATGTTGTACAAAATAAGGTGCCAAACAAAGCAGCTAGCTTTTATTAAGCATTTTTGGGGGGTGGGGTTGCCTCTTTGCAGTATTTGAAACAGGTTTGATGATGAAAGCGAAAAGGCTTTTTATCGAGTTTATTATATTTATGATGATGATTATATAACTTGTAACATTGGAGAAACTGGCAAACTGCCATCTTTGTTTTGTTAAGCCTGAGAAACCAGTTGCATAATTGTATCATTTCTGACCAATATTGAAACTTAGGTTTATCTACAGTAGAGGAAGAAATTTAGTCTGGATTAAATAATCAGTTTTTAAAGGTGTATTTATTTATTTATTCAGCTCATGGTGCCTTGCCACATTGGTTTGTATGTTGGTTGTCTGAGTGCACATGTCTTCAAGTCACCTGTTGACTTATGGTGACCCCATGAATTCCATAGAGTTTTCTTACAAAAGGAATTAGTCAGAGATGATTCTGCTAGTTCTTTCCTCTGAACAGTTGGTATTCATTGGTGGTCTGCCATCTAAGTACTAACCAGAATGGATCCTGCTTAGCTATCAAGATCAGATAGGTGGCTTCTATGCTAGTTACCTCACTTGGGGCTGCTCCTGAATAATTTCTGGGAACTACATTTAATTCAGAACATGATAGACTTCTAGATTGCCACCTGTATTACAGACATATCTCATAAATCCTTAAATAGCTGTACTGTCTTCTGATCCATTTATGGGCACAGTTAGAAATGATAGTGCTGACCTTTATAAAGTTTTGGACCAGGATTACCTTTCTCCATATCAGAGTGGTTTTCTTTCAGTTGCCTTTGCTAATATGAGATACAAGGAGTAGTATCCAGGGAGAATGTCTTTTAAGTTTAATTAGAGTACGGTAACTGAAATTAGTTTATATGAGTGTAAATTCTCTGAGCCAAACATCTTAGTAGCTTTAACACAAGGAGGTGGAGAAAATTTATTCGTATACTACATTTTAGTGCTAATTCTAACATATTAAAATTTCAGATGTCGCAGTTGATGTTTAATCAGAATTCTGCTACAAAAAAAAGCAGTTAGTTTACTGTGCCTTCCTTAGGTTTAGTGGATCCATGGTGTGGAAAACAGGGTAATTACAGCTGTCTTGCTGTGTTTTATATTTAATTTGTTTGGGCAATTTAAATTGGACCATATGCCAAACTGTTTTAAGTATGAAAAAGCAGTGACATCTTGTTTTCCTAACCACTGGGATACTTTGGTCTTAATTAAGCTAAAATTCAGCATTCAACGAAAACTAGTCTGTAGCGAAACAGGATTAAAATACTGACACTCCAAGCTAACAGAATCTGCCCCCATTAAGTATAAATTATAATTAAGTATAAGTGTGATTGAATTCTAAGAGGCTTATTATGTACCAACATTTCCCCCCTGTTTAAAGTTTTGAAAACTAATTTAGAAAGTTGTTTTGGAAACAAATATCTGAATGTAGAAAGGAAAAAGGCCTTTGATAAACAATTTATATTTATATGATATCATATCTCATATTATTTCTTTATGGAGAATTGTGTCATCATGTTAGTGAAGCTTATAAAACTCATTATATGTGAAGAATCTTGGAAAGAGGGGTTTATTTTTTTAAAAAAATACATGATATAGTGTATTAATCATTGGGCAGTTAGCATTTGATGTGAAATTATATCTAGAAAATTTCTGTCAATTGTCTTTTTTCATCTTTGACCTTTTAAAAAAAGATATCTGTGCTCTTTAGCTGCAGTTTCTCACATTTCCAGTGAAGCTGTAAAGAAAGAACATATTGTGAGTCCAGGCTCAGGATTCCACCTTGCTAATGGAGCATTTCTGTGTAACTTTCAATCTGCAGTAGGACTAAAAAGATGTATGTAAGCTTGTTTTAAAATAAGTTTCAAAAGGGAAAAATATGTTTTATGGGACCTAGAGGAAATGTGATTCAACTGCGGTATCGAACTTGGATGTCTCTAGTAGAGTATGTCAACAGATAAATAAAGAATAGTCCAGGTCTCACTGTTGGCTTCCTGTAAGGAAAGAAGTGAAGTGGAGCATATAATATCAGAATGGAAAAGAACAAATTATGTTATGGGAGAGCAAAGAGAAACACTTGTTCTTGCCATACTTATAATGTCCAATCTCAATAGACGTAGGATTTTAAACCTATTTTTTTGTATTTGCAGCTAATATGGAGTGGTAAGACTTAAGGAGCATAAGAAAGGGGAAAATGAATATATAATGGGACAGATTATAGTTCAATTTAAGAATCTTGCATCATATTCTTACTTAAATATCTCCTCTTTAAATAAGCGTAACTGTAGTAGAACTGTATTGTTAATGTAAAATATGTAATCATTGAACATTGGTAATGTGTATATCTCTTTAGACCAGAGTAAAGGACTTCTAAACATATGTGATTTGTGTGTGTCTTGTTCCAGACTGGTTCACTTTCCTTTGGTAGCAATTTTTATATAAGAATATTAGCAAAATCTTTTATAAAACTATTAGTAGATCTTCCAGGTGTTTTATATATCTTAGAGGAGAGATTACTGTTTAACTCATATAGTATTAGATGCAAACAAAATTAAATAAAACATTGGAACTGAAATATCCATTAAAAAGTGTGCATGTATACTTGCCAAATTTTGTTTCTGATTGAGGTGTGTGTGTGTGTGTGGGAGAGAGAGAGAGAGAGAGAGAGAGCATTGTGAACTTGAATCCCAGAAGATTACAATAAAACTGAAATTGATTTAATGAAATTGCTGAAAACTGGTGTTCATAGAAAGCATTAAATGTTTTGCTTTCCACCTTTCTCAGTAATTTTTATACAAATATTGACCACAATCCATTAAATCAGTTATGAATGGATAACCTAGAGTTGTGCAGTCATAACTGCTTTGTATTAGTGAACCCTACATATTCCTTAGTTTGGGGATAGATATGTCAGCACCATGAAAGTCCCCCAAATCTGTTTTACTAAGCAGCTGCTGCTGCTGTCTGTGGAGGGTGAGGGTCTGTTCCCCTGGCAATCAGAAAACAGCTGACTGACATACCGCCTTCCTATAAGTGATCAGTAGAAGGCCGGGTTGCAAGAGGGATCCTACCTCTACTTGTCACACTGGAAAGCACTCATGGGATGAGGTGGGACCATCAGTCAGTTTCTTCCCAATGGACAAGGGAACATGCACCCAATGATCACAGCAGATGCTACCTTGTAAGTGGCAATTGGGAGTGTTAGGCTGGGGGTCACTACATAGATATGTAACTATAGTGGCTACTTATTTATAAGCTAGTGGATTCTGAATACAATTATTAGGATAAATGAATGAAAAAGAGAAAGAGAGAAAATTGTATTTTGGAGGAGAGAGGTCTTTTTCCCCCTCTGACACGGTAAGCAGTATTACAGGTTGAGTCTTCCTTATTTGAAATGTTTGGGTCAGAAGCGTTTTTGATTTCAAGAGTTTTTCAGAATTTGGAACATTTGCTTATACATAATAAGATATCTTGGAGATGGCACCCAAGTCTGAACATGACATTAATTTATGTTTTGTCTATACCTTATACACATAGTCTGAAGGTAATTTTATATACAATAGTTTTGATAATTGTGTGCATGAAACAAAGTTGGTATACGTTGAACTATCAGAAAGCAAAGGTGTTGCTATCTCAGCCACCCATGTGGACATTTCAACACATTAATCACCCATTGTCCATATAGACAATGTGGTTCCACCCAACCTTACCATGCAGAGCAGCTCAACCTCTCTGACCATTCATTCAGCTTGTGTCCCTCTCAAATTTTAAGCTTACATGCATTTTGTAATGTTTCAGTACAAAGAAGAAAATGCATAGACAAACAAAAGTCATTGAGTATCAGCTATATTAAATATTTAGAAAAAAGGGTTACATAATTTGATTTTCTTTATCCCGTCTTCTCATATGCATGCTTCATTTTTTAGTAGACTGCTTTTGTACCTGCCAGTCTGTTTGATATTATTATTTCATTTTTGAATAAACAAATCAGACATCTTACCTCACTAGGCAATCCATAAAACATTCTATTTCTGTCATCAGGAGTCTGGAATCAAGGTACAAAAGCAGCTGTAGTCTAAATAATGTTTATTGGTCTTGAAGGGCTAATTGCATAATCTTCTCATTCCTTTGTTTTAACATAGGGCAAAACCTTGAATACTCTTCTGAGAGTTTTTAGTCTTTTCAGTGCCTTGTAATTTCTAAGATAAATTATCCAGTAGTGACCTTTAAGATGGTATGGTGATTGATTGTTTATAATTCTTCCTATTAAAGCTTCTGAAAGATTTCAGCAACTTCTCACTCGAAATATCTTGGGGTCTATTATACAATCGGTTGTTTAATAAGACAATTATAAGGGATTACATTGATTAACTGAACGTGAGCCCATTTAGTAAATGGCAGTATTTCCCTATCTTCTGAAATATCTTGTAGACGGAATGTATTATATTTGGTTATATCACAGACATGGAATCCTTTTGATTTCATTTAAATAAAATAAATAAAATCAGCTGGTGTGCTTCAGGCACTAGTGACCAAGATCTAGTATTAATGCATTATTCTTATTGAGTTAAAGGAGCATAAAACATAAAATAATAATTTTTAGAAAGGACAGTGTGACCATGTATGTTACAGCCTGGGAATCAAATATTTACTTGAGAAATGATCAGTGGCTTTGGTCTATCACATGGGATTTTTCATTTTATCTTTCCCCTTTGAGCAACATATTCTCATGCTGCATTACTTTTGTAAACTCCTCTCTTTCAAAATATGCTTTCTGTGTGAGGTATATGTTGAGAAATGCTGCCTCTCAGCTCACTTGGATTTCAGTTCATTGCACAGTTCTTTTCATCCCTGCTTATAGTTACTTTACTAGATATTTATTTTTCATTAGCGGATAAGCTGCTGTAAGCCATCTTGGGTCTCATGTTGAGAAAAAGGTGGCCTATAAATTAAACAAATAAAGAGATGAATAAGAAGCTAATTGTAAAGGCATACTCTGCATTGTCATATTACAGTTAGGAGATTAATACAACAGTGATGAAGCAAGGTAGATTCTCTAACATAGTCCAGGTATATGCAATCTTTCATCAAAAGGCATTTCATGAAATTACCTCTCTAGGAGAGTTAGCAATTTGTACTATTGTCTTACTGCTCTAAATTAATACATTTTGTGAATACTTCGTATTTGATTTATGGAGTTTGGGGAAACTTGCTCAAGATTTTTAAAAAAAGATTCCTACAATCATGAGTGCTAAATTTGATGCCTAATTATAAGAATCTCTAACATAGAATAGAATACAATAGTAGAATAGTGGTTGGCCATCCTTATCCTATGTTATGAATAGTTTAAAGCAGTTTCCTCATCGCTGAGTAGTTTGGAGCAATTTCTACAAAACCGTCAAGTTCCACAGACCGGCTTTACACCTGTAGATGATGATGATGATGATCCTGCCTTCCTCCCAGCACAGGGGCTCAAGGCAGTTAGTTAAAGTGATGAGGAAAACAATTAATATGGGCATTCTTTTTCTGTGTGGCTACAAAAACATTGAAATTATTAAGGATGAGATTCCAGATGTTCTTTTGAATCTGACCTTGATTTTGGATATGTAAGATTTCCTTGCCCTCCTTAACAGATTTTGAGGGTTGGCGAATTCCCCATTCCCAATTATCCTGGCAGAAATTGATGCTACTAAGCCTATATATTAGAACAGCTTTCCCCTGATGATTACATTTCAGGTGGGTATTAGCAGATCTTATATTATAGACATCCTTGTATGGCTGGGTAACTATGTAAGATTAATTTGCATTGATTATATTATTTAGATTGTGTGTCTGTTAGTAGAATGGTAGTTCTCCCTTGTGAGAAAAATATCAGGCCATAACTATTGTCAAATAAATAGTAATATTCATACATTCATTCATCAGCTATACCTGCTGCAGTCCAATGAAAAACTTTGGAGCACAGTGCCCCAGATAGTAAAATTCTGGGCTTTGGTTCCTATTAAGAATTTATGGTAACTATTCTTGCAGAGAGCTAGTGTGCTGTACTAGTTGAATGCTGGTTAGAACTCTTCAAATCCCCACTCATCTAAGGAAATCCACTGAGGGGGGTTGCAGACTGCCAGAAATAGTGCAAATTGAGTCCACTTTTAGGGTTAGGGTTAGTGCTAGGGAGTCATGGGAACTGTAGTTTATTGTGGCACCAGAGCTCTCTGACAGAGAAGGCTCAATATCTCAGAAAAAACAAACAATTCCCATGATTCCCTAGCACTAACCCTAACCCTAAAAGTGGACTCAATTTGCACTATTTCTGGCAGTCTGCAACCCCCCTGAATTACCTTGGGCTAGTCACACACTCTCAGCTTCTAAGGAGAGTAAGATCCTCCCCTTGAACAAACATTGCCAGGAATATCTCCCAATAGATTTGCCTAAGGGTCACTGTAAGTCAGAAACAAGTTGAAGGCACACAACAACAACTTTCTTGCAGATAAATAGGTAGCTGCAGATTTAAATGAACATGTACTGATGATGCTAAGTAAGCCATGTTTGCTGACACTAAAAGAAAGTTTTCCGAGTTTTAATTTTTTATTTAAATTTCAAGAGGAATATGTATAGTTCTGTAAATACCTATATGCATGTAGATATAAAGCCATGCTACTTTAAACTAAAAACTGAAATAATGCAATTTTTGCTCTTTTTCCACTGTATGCAAGCTGAAAGACAATAGTTCAGTCAGACTTTTCTCTGCACTTTTGGTAGTGTAGATGGCTTCATAACAAGCTTGGCAGGGATGTGACCATCAGTTAGAAAGTGTGGTTTCATAATACCTTAAAACCTCCACCTAAAAGAAAAATTAGAAGACCTATAATAAAAGATGAGTTTGCAGCCTTACAAAGGGAAACTTAACATCATTTTGATTTTGCAAAAAATTCACAGCATTATGAAACTAGAAAAATGGTGTGTGTGTGTGTGAGGGGGGGGGAGAGTTCCTAATATGCTTGCAAAAATAGAATTTGTGTTGGGGAAGTTCCTTTTGAGATGTTTACAGCTATAGACCAGACCACAAAACAGCGACCCTTACCATAGGGAACTTCCTACCTCAGCAGGACAAAGTGACCTAGCTGAGTTTTTCCAGCTCTTGTTTCAGTGTTTCTGTTAAACTGTTTTTTATGCAGAGTTCACCTGGCAGTCACTGATACTTTTTGTAAGCTTGTAAAAGGCCAGTGTATCCTTACAAGAACTAAGAATGCTTATATTTAACATAGGTAATACACTTTAAAGCACATTTTAGAAGCCTGTTGTTTTGTCTCTAGTGAGCAGTTAAATTCTTCAAGTCAGTGTGCTCCACATATAATAGTTGTTTTACCTTCTTTCCTTGGGCACAGCTTGTTAGGGTTCTCCGGAGAGCTAGTGAAAATTGAATAGTCCAATGGTGTCTATTCTGCTGCAGAGAAAAGGAAATGAGAATTTCTACACTATCAAATTTCTTTCAAGAAGAGGTCAGTTTGACAGAAACAGAATTAATAGCTTCTTTTTCAAAACAATAGGGAACCACTCTCTCTGTTATTCTTTTTGCATTATTGCTGGTTCTTTTTCATTTATTTTTTGTTTTTGTTTGTCTTTTGTTTTTGTTTTTACAAATCCTCTTATTCTTAAATAATAACAATGGGATACAAAGATGGAAGATTTTTTGGAATTAACTAAGTACTACAAACATGTACGTAATGTAGAAATGATATGACTCAATGTCCTTTGGAAGGTAGTAGTCTGACTCAGAAGACAACAAGCAGTCCTCCTGACCCACATAGATCTAACCTCTAACATAGTGGTTCTTAACCTTTTCTTTACCAGGGACCCCATTTAAATATCTTTTGTTGCCATAGACTCCCCCCCAAGATTTAAGAATTTAAAATAATAACAACAACAACAATAATACCTGAACACTCAACCATTAATAATTAAACCTTTTATTAAACCTTCCTTTAGAGGTGCTGAAGGGGAATGGAAGACTTTTCTCCTGATTCTTTCTGCCAGTTTGCAGCTGTAGCAGATTGAAGAGCAACGCACAGGTCTAGCCAGCCAACTGGCCTTTGCCTTGCCTCCTATCACATGGCCACTCTGCTGTGGGAAGGAGTGGACTGAGCAGCCTTCAAGCCTTCACAGACCCCTTGTGAGGATATCATGGCCCCCCTGGGGGTCTTCAGACTGTAGGTTAAGAACACTTTATTGCCACCCTACTCTAAAGCATTTGCTTACAGAGGCTTCTTCATTCCTACTTAATGGTGGGGTGAGCATTGGTCTTTCTTTGATCAACAATTATGTCACAAATATATGGATTGCCATGAGTCAGAAACAACTTGAAGATACACAACAACAAATATATTATACAAATAAGGAAGCCAACAGTATTTTACACTAGGTTGATCCTTGTCTGGTAACTAGATTGACTTACTGACCAAACTGAGTTTTGCAGTCACATCGTGTAAGGAGCAAGACTGCTAGTATGCTATATAGAAAATGAAGGAAGGGGCAAACAACAGAATGAGAAAGTAAACAAATATGGAGACCTCTGGTGGCCTTCTCTTCCACTGTACTGAGAAATTTATAGGTCTGTGGTATCTCGGAAAGAGATAAGCAGTGGAGATAACAGAGGAGGGACAGTATTTTGTTTTCCACGTTCATTCATTCTATCTGTGTTGAGAAAGGTTAATCTTAGGAGAGCCAAGGAAGTTAACAGGATCAGGTACTTGGCAAGAACACAAGTACTTGCATGGTTTCTCTTTTAGCCTAAGAGAAATAAAAGATGGTGATATCTCTAACAGCAAATGTTTGGGAGAACAAAGAGCATTCATGTTAACAACCCTTCTTAGTTATCTTCTGCTTTGGTTTTCTTACTTAAAATTAACCACAATAATATTTATTTACCAATGTACTTTTTAACAATCTTTGTCTATAAAACAAGTCTTTCTTTTGCTATCATTAGGGTAGCTCTTCAGTCAGTGTTTATCATTTTTGTGTAAAAGCCAGGTCGAAATTTTATGAATGGCTTAGTATTTTTTCATTTTTGTCTAAAATCCTGGTTTAAATATTATCAATAGTATTTTACAAAACTGTGTATTATCATCAGATGTTTCTCTGCAGTGGTCATTTTTTGACTAATAGTTTCCAGTTTTTCTGGAGCTGGTTCTAAAGGTCTGTGACATGTAAGTTACATTTGTATAGGAGATACAGCTATTTTGCAAGAAGCAAATGAAACAGAAGACAGTAATTGAGCCCTGAATTCACTTGTATGCATTATAGTAAGACTATAGACTGGTTGTTGTGAATGGATGAGATCCTGTTCTTCCCCCACTATCCTGTTCATTCAGCAAAGGCAGTAGCAAAAGCAAGAACAAAAAAGCATCCATCAGGAGTAAAGAACAGAAGAAAAAGATCAGCAGGGGCAACAGGACGAGGAGGTGCCTATTCCAAGCTGCTTATTCCTTGAATGCCTTGCTTTGTGCTGGAGAAGTGTCCTCAGAGCCAAAGTCACTTGGGAAGTTTCCTCTTCCTCAGGGCAGACGTCTAGGCCAGCTGATCTCCACCCAGACTGCTTTGGCTCCAAGGATTACCCCCCCTCCACAGTCAGGCTTTCAAGGAATAGGCAGCTGCTTCTTTCTTATTTTGCCATTACTACCTTTTTGAACATAGCAAGTTTCAGACCACTCACATACTAAATCCTTAAGTGAGCTGCTTATCACTCTAAATATTTCCTTCTTAGAAAATATGCATGAGTAAGCTACTAGACAATTTCAGCCACTTTCAGATTAGATCGATTGACTTGATTTCTTTCATTCTGGACTGAAATGGCTGTGGCCATGCTGACAGATAGCCTATAGTAGACAGATTTGAGGCTAGAAGAACTCAAGATCCACCAACAAAACTGTGTTGCATGATACATGCGTTGCATAGGTAGATAGCCTCAGATGGGCAGGTACTGAGGAACATGTATCTCTGAGCATATGTGTCGCCCAAGAATGTATGATCAATTTTAGAAACAGGTTCATAAGTCATTTTGTGCAATAATCCATTCCTGGCCTCCCTGGACCAAAAATGTTTTTTAAAATGTTTCCTCCCAAAAATAATTTGATATCCTCTCTAGGGCCCCTGGAAGCCCCCAAAATATAGTGATAATACCACTATGTCCCCTAGAGTGTGTTTGGTGGTATTTGAGGGAGGGATTTTTTCCCAGGGGCAGGGGAGTGTGGCCCTCCAATGTCTCCTGATGGGCTCATGTCGCCCCCTAACTTTCCATAGTTGCCTTCCCATGATCTAGAGATTTGGATTAAAGTTTTGTCATGATGCTAATGACATAGCTCTACATCAGCTGCCTTAACTGAATTGGATAGAAAGAACATCTGAATTGATGCATGCTATTGATAAATGGATAGGATAGTCAATAAATTGACAAGAGAAAGCTATCCTAACAAATAGAGGAGATGCTACTCAGTTGTTCTGGATAGTAATATACTCTTTAAAAAAAATCAGACTGGAGGTACTTAGACAATTAGCTTTGCTACTAGAAGCCCAACTGGTGCTAGTGGTACAAAGGATGTTCCGCCATAAGTGATGAGCCATCGACAGCCCTTGCTGGATAGTGATAACTTGGTCACCATTATCTGTGTTCTGGTAACCTCTCAGTTAGAAAACTTCAATATGTGGAATTTGCTTTTTGAAGCTATTTGAGAATCACTTCTTTCAAACTAGAGCTGTGAAGTTAGCCCGAACTAGCTGGTGGGAATGGCTCTCACTACTTCACAGACTTGCTGCCAGCATGTTTCTTAGTAAAATTCAAAATGCCAGTGCATACTTTAAAGCCCTAAATAACTTAGAACCTGAGTACCTAAGACCACTAGTCTCACTTGAACCTACCAATGAAGTTATCTTCAGAGGCCCTTTTCCAGGTGTTTCTACCATGTTTCATGTTTCAGTGGTGGTAATATAAAGCTTACTCAGGTACACTGAGAATGAGGGCTATAGCATTTTGAAGATAAATAAATTTCTAAAACAGCATTATATTTAAAGACTGGCTGTAGCCCTAGAGAGAGCTTGGTTACAGAAACTGGGGTCAGCCTTACCTTTAGACAGATGTGAGAAACTGCTTCAGGTGGAAGGTGTTGATAGGTATGGAGCAGCAGCAGCAGCAAGTTATTGGAGGACAGACAGTATGTGCCATAGATCATGTTCTAAGCTAGTCCACTGCGTCTATGTGCAGCGGAGGATACTATCACATTTCAGGCACTGAAGTGTCAGCATTTGGTTTTTGTATGGGGAATGAAGGGAGGAGTGCATTCTTAGTTTTGCCTTAGATTCAAAATACTTTGGGCCATCCCTGTCTCTGGTTGACCATTTGTAGCTAAGTAAGAAAATTCTGAATGCCTATTGTTTGTAATATGGTCCCATATCTCTGTTGAAAATCTTATTTCGAAACCAATTCTTATCCAACAAAATAACAGTTGTGTACTTGTATATGTTTGGAGACAATCTGTCCTTTCCCAAACCCATCAAAAGTTTCAGAAGGAATAGAAGGGTGCATTCATCAGGGCTTTCTCTCACTTCTGTATGTCTGCCTTCCTTCTCATCTCCCTAGTTTCTGATAAGTGTAATGAGGTTGCTGCCTGTTTTCACTGACTAGCTGCTATCTGCACATATGGGAGATGGAAAGCTGGGAGATTGAAAGGTTTATGGATTGAGGAAAGAGGCCTAACAGAAGAGATGCAGAGACCTTCAGGAGAAGGAACACAGCTGGGAAAATGGAGGAACGAACAAGTGGGAAATCAAGAGGCTAGAGTACAAACTTGTGGAAGCGCAAGCCTGTGGGAGTGCAGAAAAGCTCTCTGGGATATGCAGGGGCTAATATATTGGGTGCAAGGATTGCTGAGATTTGGAAAATGGGGGTAGCTAAGATGGACATGTAGATATTGCTTTGAGGAAATTAATAGGGGTAACTGGGTGATAATTACATGTGGTTTACAAATATACATATCTGATCACTGAAATGTCTGGAGGGGGCAGAAATGGAGAAATATTTTTCTATCCCTGCTCTATATGTTTGTAGGCATGTAATTCAAACCCCAACAGGGAAAAGCAGCTTTTGGAGGTTTGAAACTTAATCCAGATAAAATAGAAGTAGTGTTGGTTGAGACTCCTGATTTCTCTTGTGGTTTCTTTTTTTCTAGCTGGTTGTCAACAGGGTTACACTCCCAATGATGAATCAAGCATTCACCTTTGGTGCATGCCTGGACTCACTTATCTATGGAAGTGCAAATGATCTTAATGGCTGCCTATAGCTAGCTTCAGTTACAGAGATACAAAAATATAGATAATATACACACAAGTTATGTCCACAGTAGAAGGTATTCATGTTTTAACATAATGTAATTAGCCCATGAGATACAGGAGTGTAAGTAGTGCAAAGGAACATAGAAAGACCAGAGAATGACTTAGAATAAGACAGCATAGGCTTGTTGAGTCCCCCATATTCAGAATTTCAAAATAGTCTAAAATCCAAAACTTTTTTCATGAGTGGCTGAGATAGTGACACCCTTGCTTTCTATTGATTCAGTGTACACAAACTTTGTTTCATGCACATTTTTTTTAAAAAAAATACTATGTATAAAATTACCTTGAGGCTATAAAGTATAAATGAAACATAAATGAATTTCATACTTAGGGTTGAGCTCATCACCAAGATAATTCATTATGTATATGCAAATATTCCAAAATCCATTTTTTATATATATATTTTAAAAAATTCCAAAATCCAAAACACTTCTGGCCCCAAGCATTTTGGATGAGGGAGACCCAATCTGTATGTATGTATGTATGTATGTGTGTCTGCCTACATGTGGATATATTTATTGCGTGCTTTTATGTTTTTTCTGACTTCTGATGACCCTAAGCCGGTGAAGCTATCACCGGGTTTTCTTGGCAAGATTTGTTGAGAGGGACATTTACCTTTGCCTTCCTCTGAGGCTGAGAGGAGAGTGTGATTTGTGCAAGGTTACCCAGTGGGTTCCATTGCTGAGTGAGGATTAGAACCCTGGTCTCCAGAGTCATAGTCCAACATTCAAATCACTACATCTCTCCCCCCACCACACACACAATTTCCCTGTATAAAGCAATACAATCCTTTTGAACTTGAGAAAAATCTAAATGTGATGTACATAATAATTTGAGTGATGCATCCTAGATCTAAAACATTTAAATAATTGCCTGGCCATACTAATTGTGATAAGGAAATCTGTTTAACATAAGAGTGTATCTAATATCTAGATCACATTTTGGCTGTATACTTAGATCATTGTTACAGCTGCATGTACACCAACTCCCAGCAGAACACAGCTGATAATTTACCACACATGCACTTTAAGCTCTTGTATTCACAATGTGAAGTACTGGAGGTGTGAAATAACATTTAGGCAGGAGAGGCACCAGGAGAGAATGTGCTAAATGGCTTTCTCTGCCACTTTTAAGCCTTTCCCCCCCAGTGTAAATGTTAAACTGGGGACAACTTGACAGCTTAAATTATTGTTATTTAAAAGAGAGCTTGCCATTTAAAATATCCAAGCCTTTTGCAGTAGGAGCTTGAACAATGACCAAAAATGTGCCAGAAAGCTAGTGTGTAAGGGGACAGGAAAGGTCGAAAGAAGACCCAGTTTGGCTGTCAAAAGAACCCCACTAGCTTGTTTGCTTCTCCTTCTTATCCCTCTCCCCCTTACCAATAATTATACAATTTCATAATTATACTAGTTCAGCTGTTATGCTTAGAGAGGATTGATTGTTTAAAATGGTCAATATTCTTGTTATTGTGTACCTTTGAGTTGTTTCCAACTTATGAGGTTTTCTTAGCAGGATTTTTTTAGAGGGAGTTTGCCTTTGCCTTCCTCTGATGCTGAGAGAATGTGACTTGCCCAAGGTTGGTTTCCATGGCTGAGGTGGATTTAAATCCTATTCTCCAGAGTTGTAGTCTAACACTCAAACCACTACACCACAGTGGCTTCTTATTAACAGAATATAATTAAATAATAGATGTTTTCACTTTCTTTTATTGTAATTCAAGGGCTATTTTATTCATGGGAATTGTTATATATATATATATATATATATATATATGGACTCTGTAATATATTCTTAAGTAAGCTGCATGTTGTTAACATTGCATCACAGAGGATATGAAAGCTTGTTACAACTTCTGTGATTATTCTTAATGAAATGAAATAAATTTGTTTTTCTATGAAGAATTTCAAGGAACCTATTATCTCTTCCTAGAGAATGTTTGAAGTGGGACATGTATACCGAGAGAGAGAGAAAGAGACTGAGGGGGGTTGCAGACTGTCAAAAATACTGTGAATTCAGTTCACTTTTAGGGTTAGGGTTAGTGCTAAGGAATCATGGGAATTGTTATTTTTCTGAGACATTGAACCTTCTTTGTCAGAGAACTCTAGTGCCACAATAAAATTCAGTTCCCATGATTCCCTAACCTTAACCCTAACCCTAAAAGTGGACTGAATTCACACTATTTTTGACAGTCTGCAACCCCCCTGAGTCTCCCTTATCTGAAATGCTTGTTAGCAGAAATATTTTGGATTTTGGATTTTTTAATTTTTTTTAATTTTTTTGGATTTTGGAATATTTAAAGATAAAAGGTAAAGGTATTCTCCATTAACAAGGTTGCCAAGTTGTGTCCAACTGTAAGGAGTGGTGTTCATCTCTGTTACTAAGCCAAAGAGCCAGCATTGTCAGAGATCATGTGGCCAGCATCACTGCACAGAATGCTGTTTACCTTCCCACTGAGAAGTGGTACCTATTTATCTACTCACATTTGCATGCTTTTGTACTGCTAGGTTGGCAGAAGCTGGGAATAGTGATGGCAGCTCACCCTATCATGCAGCACCAGGGCCTCAGACTGCCAACCTCTCGATCTTGCTATCAACAGAGTCAGCGTCTTATCCACTTGAGCCAATATTTACATATGCATAATGAAATATCTTGGAGATGGGACCCAAGTCAAAATATGAAATTCAATTATTCAAACATAGCCTGAAGGTATTTTTGTACATAATTGAAATAATTTTGTGCATGAAACAAAATTTGTATACAATGAACCATCAGAAGGCAAAGGTGTCACTATCTCAGTGTTCTATGCAGATAATTTTTGATTTTGGAACATTTTGGATTTAGGAATTCTGGATAAGGGATAGTCACCCAACGGATGGATGGATGGATGGATGGATAGGTAGGTAGGCAGGCAGGCAGACAGACAAGACAAGACAAGACACATACATATTGGAGCTAGTAGATCATAATTTTTAACTCAAATTGCAAAATAAACACCATACCTGGGTCCATTATATGTTATGTGTTATGACACTTAGCTCTAAATTTACCCCTCTTTGCACATACATTGTAAGAAGATGTTTCACAAAAGTGGGACTGTAGAGCCATGCTTCTACTCCACCCTTGGCTGCACAGGACTGCTGCCCTAGGATCCTGCCCAACTATGGAATATTTGGGAGCTGAGGTCACTGACACAGCTCTGTTCTACGTAGAGTTCCCTTTTACATGGTGCATGCATGAAATGAGATGAGACATGGAACTTGTTCAAGTGTCTGCTGTTCTTGTGTGGTATATCCTACCCATAGTTTTTTTGGGGGGGAGGGAGTAACTGAACGTACTTGCAAAACATGCTCTTGGGGGGCAGATAATGCCTATCTCTATAATGAAATGAGAGAGCAAGGGTCTGTTGTAGTATTTTGCTGAAGGGATTCCACTGGTATTCTCTTTCAAGGAAAAGACTGAATTTAATAAACCTTTAAACTGGCTCACTTTTTCTCATGGTAGGATTGCCTTTGTCTTAATGCATTGCTGCTGATAATTTGGAGTTATTTTGTTTATGTAATGTGAAGTCTTCCCTTTTAAGCAGTTGGCTGGAAACTGAGATGTAGGCTGCCTTAATTCACTTTTAATAAAAGATCAATGGGTTTATTGTGGAAAAATAGAACACAGATGTACTCTTTACCTGATAAAAGAATTAAATGTGTATTTAACCTTCTCTGTTTGTTCTGTGCTACTGGTACTTGACCTTCTTTGTTTTTTTGTAACTATTATCTTTCCTTGGAGCTTTTACTTTTCATATTTTGTTAAGTCTGTAAAAACAAACTCTCCTAACGCCCCTTCATCTCAAATATGCACCAAATCCCTTAGATTTTCTAAAATATTTAAAAAGTAAATCTTCAGACTTAAGTTTCATTAAAACCTTTGGCCTTGCCTTCCAATACAAGTCCAGAGATATTTTTGATTGGTTTTAGCACAGAAACATGAACACAAAGCAAAGCCGAGTGAGAATATTTCAATTAAAGAACCTTAAACTAAAACTGTCAAACATGCCTCCAGCAGTTTCCAATTAAAAATTCTGCCATGCTCTATATTGCCTGGAATTAATATCATATGGATGGATTTTTCTTTCAGTATACCTTGTAGAAGAGGGAGCAAGTGACAAGTTGGTAGCCTTTCTTTTTAGCAGTAGGAAAAGGGAAACGAGAGAGTAGGGAAACAAAGGTGAGAAAAAGTAACAATATTTATAGGCCAAAACTGTGAAGGAGTGGTTATCATAGTTAATGTTAGTTGCCTTAATGCAGTGCCATGTAGAGTATTGGGCAATCTAAACAGCAAATACTTGAAAGGTTTCCATCTAGAATGCCAGGTACTCAACTTTTTTCCTCAGGTGTCCTTTATTTGCTCCCATATGTTGTATGGAACAATAAATAGTTGTGCAAATACTTACTTGAGGAGAGCCATTTGAGGAAGGTAATTGTAGTGTGGTATCCCAAATACAATAGGATTCACAAGCTACAAAAATGTGTAGCTGTATTACTTGTACTGCATGTGATGTTCTCTTTTCATTTTTCTGTTTATTAGTGTGGAAGAATTCTGTTGCTTCTATTTTTGAGGACTGCACTTCATTGTGATCTCCAAACCAAGACAAATGTGCTTACTCTTAACTATGGTTTGTTGAAGCAAGCAGACTTTGGGCCTATACAGACTGCCAGAAATAATCCAGCTTGAGACCACTTTAACTGTCCTGGGTCAGTGCTAAGGAGTCATGGAAACTGTAGTTTATTGTGGTACCAGAGCTCTCTGACAGAGAAGGCTCAATGTCTCAGAAAAAACTACAATTCCCATGATTCCCTAGCACTCAGCCAGGACAGTTAAAGTGGTCTCAAGTTGGATTATTTCTGGCAGTCTGTATAGGCCCTTCATTTCTCATGTTTCAAAAAGCCATTGATAATTGTGGCAATGTACAAAAGCAAAACAATACTGGAAAAAGATAACATAACAAAATAAAAGAAGCACTACAAATAAACTTTCCTTGCATTCCAGAATTATATCTGTTAAACATGTTAGATATGTTAGATGGATAATCAGAGAGAAAAAATATGGGAAGGTTTTACTATACATGATCACAATGGCCATGATTATATATGCCAGAAAATGGAAGAACAAAGAAATACTATCGTTAGAAGACTGGAAAATAAAATTGATATACATGTATGAGATGGACACATTAACAACTTTTTTAGGTAGTAAGACAACAAAACACTTTGAAGAAAATTGGGAGCGTGTTAGCTCTGAGAATAAAAGAGAAGGGAGTATGTTACTCTACAAAGGGAAATTAATTGGGGAGAGAAAAAGAAAAGGTATAAGTAGAGACAACAACAGGATCCAATTTTTTTAGTTAACAAAGAGAGAAATACAAAAAATAAAGACGAAGAAACAGACAAATCAAGAAAAATGTACCGTAACAATTCAAGAAGGTGGAAAAAGGAAGTAATTTTCTATAATGGTGATTGAATGTGGTGTTAGTTGGGTAGTGTTTCTGTTATATTGTTAATGTATCCAAGGGAGTGTGCTTATATATGTAAGCATGTGTATGTGTGCCTAGATTACTTGTACTCCCTTAATTACGAGTAATAATTGCATTTTTTTCTTTCTCTTCTTCTTTTTTGAGTTGTTTTACGTTGTTTTATATTAGAATATTGTTATGTATTAGAGTAATTTGTAATGTAATATTTGTAATATTTTAAGGAATATATAATTGTTTTACAAATTAAAATTAAAAAAAATTGATAACATTAGCCAACATTTGTCCAGGTTTAGATGTCACTACAGATTCTTTCACTGCATACAAAACAGAGCTCTTGGAAATGGGATAAAAAAACATAGGGTATGCTGGAATAATTTATCACTGAATACACTGTTTGATGAAATACTGAACTGTAAAGAGATACAGTATATGTTAATATAAAAGGATCCAGATTGTGACATTAATTTGCTTTTCCCATGTATACTAATAGATTATTGCTTAATATCCATTTACATATGTGTATGAAAGTATCTAACTCTGCATGGAAAATATTAATTCAAAACTATTAGAAAGTAATCAAGATTTGTCTTAAAAATATAATGCAGTGCAAAACAGTGCTTTGGAAACTTGTAAAACTGTTACAAATTATTTATTATTTAATTTTTGTATTTACATTTATTTTATCAATCCAGAGAACTTAATTACCAACCAGAAGTCTGTTGCTGCTGCATCTCATACACAAGGCCTTGCACTGAGATTGAAATACAGGGGTGCATGTGCAAGAAAGCGTACATCTTTAGCAGGGGTAGGCAACCTTTCCCCTTTAAGGGCCGAGGGACTTCAGCTCCCAGAAGCCTCAGCCATGTTGGCCAATAGTCCCATATTGGCCAATAGCTCCTGGGATTCTGGGAGCTGAAGTCCCTCGGCCCTTAAAGGGGAAAGGTTGCCTACCCCTGATCTTTAGCATCGTTAGATTCTCTCCCAGGAACCAGCCATTCACACATCGTGAATAATTGGTTATTACATAAAAAACTGTCCACATCTTGCCGTCTATAGATTTTGACAACTGACTTTGTGCTAGTATAAAAGTGCTCATGCTTTCTTGTAAAGAGAATCATTTTCAAGATGTTTAAAATAACACTGGAATAGTCAGATGTGTATTGCAATCATGACATAAAGCAGTCAGGTAGTCTATTCAAAAGGAGTTCAAATTTTGATTTTGAACCATATTCGCAAATTTTATTTCATTGAATCTGTAAATAATTGTTTAAACGTAGTCAAGCAGTTGAGCTTAGAATCAAATGGTATGCATACTCACTATCATTTTCACAGTGGGGTGATATCCAACAGTCTCTTAACCTTGTCTTTCTAAAGCAGGGACAGGCAACCTTTTTGAGACCTGGACCGGTCTCCCGTCGCCCAGGTCTCGGCTGGGGCAGGGGGGGGGATGGCGGCGCGCGCGCTCACGTGCGCATGCGCACTCTCCTCCGCCACGTGCGACCCCCCCACGCATGCGGCCGCGGCAGCCGCTGCTGCGGCCACTGCCCTAGCGTGCGTGGCCGCAGCCGCCACAGCACATGTCACTGCCACCATTTTGGAAGTCCAAATCGCGGCCGCAGCAAGCGCGGCCGAAAACGTGCCCCGACGGCGGCAACCTACGGCCTGGGCTAGTAAGTCCGGGGCCTGGGCCCTTAACCGGCCCCCGGGCTGTAGGTTGCCGGTCCCTGTTCTAAAGTAACCACTATACCACTTTAAACCTCACCTGTAAGATTAAGCCAAATGAAGTGAAGTGATAGATTTGTTTGCTGAATGCAAACAGAATGCATTCTGTTCTAGACAGATACTCTCTTTGAAAGCTGCAACTTAAAAAGGTTTGAAAGCTTTTAGAGCTATTTGTTCAAAACAAATTTTTAAAAAGTATGTTGGACAAATTAAAGTTTGTGTGTCACTGGTTTTACTACTAAAAAAGCAAATGTTCAACAAAATTTTAATGATCAAGGAAGTTAATGATGTAGATATAATGTTAATCTTAAAAACAAAAAAGAAGGTGGATCCCAATTCAAAAGGCATACTTATATGTTGGAAAATTGGATGCTTGGTGTAGATTAATTTGTTTTGGATTTTCTCTTACAACTACACACATTTTGGAGCCATACATATTTGGAGAGTTTAGTTTTGAATTTTTAAAACTGATATGCTATTTATTTATTTCCCCCTTTTTCTAGGGGCAGTACAGACCTTCTGACTTGTTGTGTCCTGAAACCTATGTTTGGGTACCGATTGAGCAGTGCCTGCCTTCTCTAGAGCATTCAAAATATTGTCGCTTCAATCAGGACTTAACCGCAGGTAGGTGTCTAGATTCCACTTTTTAAAGCTTCACCCCCTTCTACTTTCTCACTATCTGGATTGTCTTTAGGTGTTCTGTGACTATTCTGTGATGTCTACATTGAGTCAAATACACAACAAATAATGAATCCTAACCACCCTTTCTGCTTCTTAGGGCCTCTGCAGACCAGCGGCCATGGGCCGCCCTGAGAAGCCGTGGATTGGGGCCGAGATACAATTCATGGGAATTGTATTTTTTTCTGAGACACTGAGCCTTCTCTGTCAGAGAGCTCTGGTGCCACAATAAACTACAGTTCCCATGATTCCCTAGCACTGAGTCAGGGCAGTTAAAGTGGCCTCAATTTGCACTATTTCTGGCAGTCTGCAAAGGCCCTAAATGTGCCAAACACCTACTGGGCTGCAGCAGTAGTGAGGGATGACACTGGCGGAGTATCTGTCAGAGACGGCGGTAATAGAATCATAGCTAACATTTGTCAGTACTGTTCAGAAGGTGGCACAGTAAACCCCTTTTCAATGTCTTTTCCCATAAAACTCCTATGATGAGACCATCCAAAATGAGATAAGACATAGTGCCAGAAGATGATATTCCTGGGTTAGTAGGTACTCAGCAAGCTACTGGGAAAGAGCAGAGGACAACTATGAGTAGTGCTGTGGCTAGTGACACAACTGGATTTAGCCGAAAAGACCTTCAGCTATTGACGTGCTCAGAGGTGAAAGAAAAGTCTGAAGCTGCATAACACATATTATAGGAACATGGAATATGAGAAGCATCAATCAGGGGAAGCTAGACATAGTAACACAAGAAATGGAACTTATAAACATTGCAATACTTGGGGATAACAAGCTAAATTGGACAGGAATGGCAAATTTTGAATCAGATAATTACACAGTGTTTTACTCAGGAAATAAAAATCTAAGAAGGGGTGGCCTTTATAAGTGAGGAGAGATGTAGCAAAAGCAGTCAAAGGATATAATGCAAAGTCTGATAAGTTGTCAGAGGAAACCCATATAATCCAAGTTTATGCTCCAACTACAGAAGCAGCAGAAGAAGAAATTGAAAGATTCTGTGCTGTAGTCCAAGAGAACTACAAAACAGGACTTGTTGTTAATCATAGGCTATTGGAATACAAAATACAAAAATAAGAAATAACAGAATCAAAGATTGTAGAAAAATTTGGCCTAGGATCAGGAAATGAAGCAGGAAAGAGACTGAATAAAGTGATCCCAGCATGGATCTCACATAATGAGTAATTGCAAACACATTCTTAAAGCAATCCAAGATGGAACTGTGTATCTGGATATCATCTGAAAGCAAATAGGCTGTATATTTGGAAGTAGAAGGGGGTGAAGCTCCATTTTCTGTGCAGAAACAAGACCAGCAGCAGATCGTGGCACAAACCATGGACTGTTACTATTAAAAATTGGAGTAAAGCTAAAGAATATTACACCAACCATTATGGCAAAATACAACCTGTAGAATTTAAATAAAATGTAAAAAAATAGATTTGCACAAATTTACCAGGAACTAAAAGAATTCTGAATTGAAGCCAGGGACATTGTCAGGGGGAATGTAAAAAGACACTACCTACAGCCAAAAGAAAAGAAAATTGATGACAGATGAAACTCTTCAAGCAGTTAAGGACAGATGAGAAGCAAAATAGTATAGAAATGGGATCAGAATCCTAAATGCAACTGTTTGGCGACTTGTTCACTGGGACAAAGGGAACTATTATATTTAATGAAAATTAAAGTTAGGGTTGTCTGTGTCATCATATTTCCAATTTCTATGCATGATTGTGAAGGCTGGACATTGAAAAAAGCCAAAAGGAAGAAAATCAACTCATTTGAAATGTGGTGCTGGAGAAGAGTGCTATGAATCCCATGGACTGCTAAAAAGACAAAGGGGTCCCAGAGCAAATCAGGCCTGTACTTACCTTACAAGCCAAGATGAGTAAACTAAGATTGTCATACTTTGGCCACATCATGAGAAGACATGACTCACTAGAAAAGACAATAATGCTTGGTAAGATAGAAGGAAGTAGGAAAAGAGGAAGACTCCATTCTAGGTTGGTAGACTCAACCAAGGAAACCACGACCTTGAGTCTGCAAGACCTGAGCAGAACAGTTGACAATAGGGTGACTTGGAGGTCTCTTATTCATGGGGGTCCCATCAGTCACAGAAGACTTGACGGCAGATGACAACAGCAACAATGACACATATAGGAGATTCTTTGAGGAGTTGGGGAAGCTTGTTCCAATTCATCATTGTATTTATATTGTTGAATTTATTTGTTATATCATACACTAAAAATTATTGTAAATTGCTAAAACATATTAAACAAAAGAAGGCAGATGGAAACCACTCTTCTTTTAAAAAATACAGTTCAAAACCAGGCACATGTGTGGATCTATACAAAACCAGTCTGACTCAAAGGCTTTTCTAAACCATCATGTTACCCAGCTGTTGGGGGGCAATAAGCTCACAGTTGTAAACCGCTTAGACACCCCATAATGTGGTATGAAGCGGTATATAAATGAAGCTGCTTTGCTTTGCTTTGCTTTATCACTTGGCACTGGAATAAAGGCAGCACATGCAGTAATCAAACTTCTAAGGGGAGGGCATTAATAATTTGTAACATTTCAGCAAAATCAATTAATATATTCACTGAGGGATATATGAATTAGAGCATAGGTTCATGGTATCACACAGGGGCTATGAAGGGCCATGTTTTTACTTAAAAGGTACCTTTAAAAATTCATTCTTAAAGTCACCTTCATTTAGTGTGTGAACACTGGTTTTTGTTTTTTATGTTTTGTTTTTACACCATTTTGGTATGAACATGCATGAGTATTCATGTAAAGAAGAAGATACTTAATTTACTGGGCAAAATGTGCCCAGAGTCAGTCAAGGAGTTGTTTCATGTTGCCTAATTAAAATGAGAAGAACTGTGTCTTTATAATAAACAGTTTAGGGACAGCCAGTAGAATAGATAAACCAATAAATCCAAGGTAGCAGCAATTTTGGAAGGGAGAAGAAAGGCAATATTAGGCTAAAGAATATGATATTTTTTTATGTAAATTACTTGGAAATGATAAACTACATATGAAAAAAATGTATCTCCATCTGTGGTGGATACACAAGCACAGACACAATCTGAATTCAGACTTGTGTCCTGTGGTTTAAGGAAATTAAAACATAGCTACATGCTGAATAGCAGAAGGCCTGCTGTGAAGTACAGTCATTTGAGGTTTGTGTAGCTGCTGGTTTTAAGGAAGCAGTGCTCCCTTCCAGGGCCAGTTTCCTGCAGAACACCTCCTTACAGTTGTCAGTAAAATACACCCTTTAATTAAAATATTGTGAGTATAAACATCAAGTTAGACAGACAATGGTATGTTCTGTTTCACATGGAATGGCTGTCCCTAAAAAGGCCTGTAGGTATCATTGTGTAATAGCTCATAATAAATACATCCTGATACACTGCATAGTTTATAAAGCATTAGCCAGAGTTGGGTTGAGCACCCCAGAGGCCAGAGTGTATATTTTTTTTCTTAGCAGATGTGAATAACTACTAGAAGTCTTCAACTTCTCTTGAGTTTTCCATGGCAAGAGCATGTTTTAAAAATAACTTTTCTCCATACTTTCTGAAACAGGTGAGATAGAGCAACTATTTATTCTGTTTGCTGTACTAGTTTTCCTTCTGAAAGGTTCTTTGTTAATCTTTATCTCTTTTCATCAAAAATGGTTCTTTTAAGATGAGTTTTGAGGCATCACTGTAAGTCATCCAGAATGCTGTCTTGAATAAGGGAGTGTTGGATTGGTGTGTTTCTGACTTTTCAGTGAATATGCATTTAATGAACATCTGTGGGTTTCAACTGGACAGTTGGTTTATTGTCCCAGCATGTAAAAACATCAAAAAAATACTAGAAACAAAAGAAGCAGCAAAGAAGGGAATATCATTCTAAGGAACAGAGAGTACTGACAGCACTCTAGTATAGCAGGTTCACAAAGTGGTAATAATTCCCTGTGTTTCTGATTCACGTCTTTCTATGGCCACACATGTAGCCAAAACATCACCATCCACACACAGGAAGGAAATATGAGTAGACTCAGGATAAACCATTCCCAGACTATGGAATGGCCTGCTGGATGAGATCCATCTTATTACTACCCTTGCTGCTTTCAAGAAAGCAGTAAAGACAGATCTCTTCCGGCAGGCTTTCCCGGAATAATCCCCCGGCTCTAGCGGAGGTTACCTTACGCCCCTTAACCTCCCATAGTACATGGACATGCCCAAATTGTTTATTTTGTTTTTATTGTTTTTGTTTTTGTTTTTATTATGTTTTTAAGAATCATTTTAATTCTGCTATTATAGTTTAATTTAGTTTTAAGGGGTGGGAGGATTAGGGCGTGGGATATAGGAATTTTACATTGTCTCTTGTTTTTAAATTATGCTGTACACTGCCCCGATTGCTGAGCAGAGGGGCGGCTTAGAAATAAAACTTATTATTATTATTCATTAAACCTTAGGTTTGTAGGAGTATCCTCCCTTCATAAAACTCTGAGAAAAAAATAAGTCCCACAAAAGAGAATTTATTTTCTTTAACAACAGTTGGATTCTTTGATTTGCAATCCAAAACAGACCTTTTCGAAGCTCTGTTCGCATACTTAAGGATTGTACACCTCAACCACCTGGGGAAATCCCAAGTAACATATTTAAAACTTTCAAGATGAAGAATTACCACACACTGCTATTTGCCCCATTGAAGCTTGTGGAGCTTTAATAAAAAGTGTTAATGTATGAGTTTAATGCTACAATTCTGTAATGGTGAAAACCAGTGTGATATACTGGTTTGAGTGCTGGATTAGGATTCTGGGAGACCAGGTTTCAAATCCCCACTCAGCCATGGAAACCCCCGGGTGACTTTGGGCAAGTCATACTGTCTCAGCCTCTGAGGTGGCCCTGAACAAATCTTGCCAAGAAAACTTTATGACAGATTTGCCTTAGGGTTGCTGTAAGTCAGAAATGACATGAAGGCACACAGAGACAGGAAGAGGTAAGTTGATAAGATCTTGTTAATCAACTGTTCTCTGGAAAAACTTTGCTGTGGTTTTCTAGATGTGACTTCACAAAATCCCCACTCCCTTGAAAGACCAAAGGAATTTGGGAATTGAAAGAATGGTTATAAAACTTCCTGATAAAAATGAAATTACAGTGATAAAGATGTAAATAATGAAAATACCAAGTACAAACCAGATTAATGTTCTAGTCTCTGTTGGTTCCAGTAGTATAATTTCCATGTCCTATAAATGAGCATGTATATCCAAATAATTTAACAATTAATTTATTCTGATTAGGTAATTTGCACAGGATTTCAAAGATAAGATGAGATGGATTAGGAGGGAAAGTAGGGAGGGATAAACAATATTAAGGTGTATTGCCATCATGATAATTGATTATAAAAAGCAGTAAGTTAATAAAAGAACTAATGGTTGTGAAAAATAGGCTTGTTTTCCCACAGTTACCATAGCTGCAATTAAAAGGCTCTTGCTTTACATGTTACATAGGGGGGAAATTGCATTGATTATTCCAAGCAACTGCTTAACCTTTTTACATTTTGGAACTTGCATCTGTTTTTAATTAACTTTATAAACACTTGAAGGCAATTGAAGTTTATAATCCAGCATGATCCTTGATAATAAAATATGTTTAAACAGTAGAGATAGTGCTAATGAACTGTATCCAAACAAATTTGTCAACTCTGTTTCTATTTTGTGAAAGAAAATGCTAATAGATGGGTGAAATTTTTAATCACTGACCTTCCTAAAATAATTCTAGCTATGTGGCAAGATTTAGTAGAGAGAAAAAAGAATATAATTATCTGAAGAACATAATTATTTGAAGCATTAATGTTTACTTTTCAAGTACAAATATGTTAAAGTGTACTAATGATCGTCCGACCCCAAACAAAAGTTTGTTTTTGTGTGTAAATGTGTTGGTTGTTAACTTTTGTAAGAGTTCAAATTCCTGCCAGCTTCTTTTTCTTGACCAGTCTTGGAGGGAAAAAAATCACATGGAAACCAGCAGCAATATAATGCATTCAATGTGTATACTTTCACAGGAATTACTCCAAAAGCATTTCTGGGGCAGCAAACTATGTGGAAAGGTCTAAAGATCACTTTAAAATTACAGAGCTCTGCATTCCATTGGGATGAAAGATGACTGACTGATTTCAGCCTAATGCTTCTAATGTGCATGCCTGCACAAGGATCATCCTAGGGCATTAAAGTCCTTGTACTGTATTGGGGGAGGTGTCAGGAAAATTGTAATACATGCTTGTTTATGAAGGCATGTCCACCTAAAGCAAACCCATCCATATTAGTTCAGTAAGAATGATGTATGTTTCCTCTCCAAAGGATGCTATTGCTAAGGAAGACAGACATGTTTTCATCTTGTGTCTATGCTTCTTTTATCCTCTGAGACCATAGCCATCTTAAAATCTCAAAATTTGACTATCGTGGTTCATTGCTAGGATGAATGTGAATAAAAATGCATAAACTATGAACAAACAATTTTAGGAGCTAACATGTTGTTTATATCCTGATCTTCCCAGCTTCTGAATCAGAAATGCCTTCATGCAGGACTGTATATTAGATACTCCTTTAAAAACCTACCTTTAAAAAAACCACCTTTTTTTTTGTATCAGACTGAGCTTCCATTTAATACTTCTTTGACAAACATGTTGTGGAGTGCATGGATGAGGGTTGTTGTACATAGTAGGAGTAAAAACTTTCTATAGCACTTGGGACAAACTGCTAGAGTACCATTGACCACAGCATAATTGAATCCAGTAGTTTCCCAGGAACACCAGAAGCCACTTTCAATGTTTCATAAGGGGAATAGGAAAGGCAAGAGTGATTTCATCTTAAATGCCATGAAATTGAACATGAGAGAAATACAATTCTTGTATTCAGCCAAGAACAAGCTAGAATTAATTCCTCTATCTTAGAAGGGAGAGCAGGACAGAATGAAACTTGAGTTGTTTTATGCAGGGCATGGTGTATGAAGTGCTAAATGTTAACACATATTTTGGGTAGGACACTGGGAGACCAGAGTTCAGTTCCCTACTGAGCCATGGAAACCTACTGGGTGACCTTGGGTGAATCATACTCTCTCAGACCCAGAAAACCTGTGATAGGGCCACTATAAGTTGGAAACAATTTAAAGGCACACAACAGCAATAACACAATACATGGGCGAGGGGGGGAGTGACCATTGTTGGGAAACCAGGACCTAATTTTGGTGAATTTATAATTAGCTCAAATGAGAGGGAAACGCCCAACTTCGCTTCTAAGATCTTATCCAATTGTCTACGGGAGGTATAAGAATTCTGGCTAGGAAAGACACTGAAAAGGACCAAGCTCCAATTAAAATCTAAAATATTTATTTGACAAAACAAGCAAACATCCAAATGCAACACACACATGCACACACTAGAAGAATGAGTGGGGAAGAGCGATAGCGGGGGAGGCAAGAGGGAAACTAGGATAGAGGGAGATATACTCACACCCAAGGGATTCCTCTGGGCTTCTGGCAGTGAATGAGGATGGGTTCCGTGGAAGGGGCATGACTAGCAAGCGAGGGGGTCACGGGAACTATCTCAGAGCACAGACCGACAGAGATTCAGCATGCACTTCCAATGTAGCACGAGGTCTGCTAAAATCCAGGGGTTTTTAAGGGTGATTTCTGCCTTCTAGCCATGAGTCAAACAATAGATGGACAAAGGCTTGATGGGTTTACCATTGTTTACTTAAGCTTGGGCATAGTCTAAACCAGGGACCGGCAACCTACGGCCGGGGGGCCGGTTAAGGCCCCGGGCCCCGGACTTACCGGCCCCGTCCGAAGGCTGCCGCCGCCGCTGCCGCCGTGCGCCACCCCCGCCGCCGCGCGCCGCTGCCGGGGAGCGTTTTCAGGCGCGCTTGTCGCGGCCGCCATTTTGGAAGCCAAAATGGCGGTCGCGACGCGTTTGCGCATGCGCAATACTTTTGCGCATGCGCAAACGCGTCGTGGCCGCCATTTTGGCTTCCAAAATGGCGGCCGCGCATGCGCCATGGCAACTGCGGCAGTGCGCGCTACAGCGGCGGCTGCGGTAGTGGCCGCGTCGGCAGCGTGCGCGGGGGGTTGCGCGCGCAGGAGGAGGGTGCGTGTGCGCATGTGCGCGCGTGCTCCGCCATTCCCCCCCTCCCCTTGGCCCAGCCGAGCGGCAAACTTTTTGAGACCGGCCCAGGTCTCAAAAAGGTTGCCTGTCCCTGGTCTAAACAATGCATTTGGTTTCAAAACTATCAAGGAAAGGAAACTAGAGAAAAGGGGTGCAATCAAATCCGATCCCTGTCCCATTAGGTGCGAGACCAAAACAAACAAACACCATTAGGCATCTTTTCCAATATAATGGGATATTCCCAAAGGCAACTCCCAAAACCTGCCTGTCTAGTGGTCTTAAGCATTTTCAGCTTGCTTACCTGACCTTACATCTAGGGGATTATGGAAGCCATCTCCCAAGGGTCAGGCTGGGGTCATAGGGAACTCCACATGGCTAAAATATATATATGAAAAATGGAGCATATTTACTAACACCATGGTCCACATTGGTAATCTTACTTTGGCCAAGATACCTGTCCGGAAGATACTCCACATCAAGTGTATTTACCTAAGCCTAAAGACTAGGGATAGTCTGGGGATTCTGTTAGTATACCGTCCACCCCACTGTCTAACAGACTCCGTAGCCGAGCTGACACAACTAGTCTCAGAGCTGGTGTTGGAGTTGCCTAGGCTTCTAGTCCTGGGTGACCTCAACATTCCTCTTGAGGCTGGTTTAACAAATTTAACTAGTGCAGCTCGGGAGTTCACGGTTTCCATGACAAACATGGGGCTAACCCAATTAGTCTCTGGGCCCAGACATTGTGCAGAGCATACAAAAAAAAATTTTTTTTTTGAGGCGGAGCACAAAAATCAGTTTGCATAGAGCCATTGTACTGTCTATTCTCCTTTATGGTCTGAAACATGGGTCACCTATCGCCAACACTTACGACTCCTCAAACGCTTTCATCAGCGCTGTATACACACAATCCTAAATATACACTGCACTGACTATGTAACGAATGTTGCTGTCCTTGAGCATGCAGGGATAACCAGCATTGAGGCCATGCTATTGAAAACGCAGCTGCGCTGGGTAGGGCACGTTTCTAGGATGGAGGACCATCGCCTCCCAAAAATAGTACTCTACGGTGAACTTGCCACGGGTCAGCGTAAGAGGGGCGCTCCCAAAAAGCGATACAAGGACTCCCTGAAACAACATCTCAGGCTTGGCCAAATTGATCACCAACAATGGTCCACCCTGGCCTGACATTGGGAGGCATGGAGACGCACTATCCACAATGCTGCAGCCTTATTTGAGAAGTCACGCCGAACAAGTCTCAAAGAGAAACCTGGCTGGATAGATTTAATTGTTTGTATTTTATCTCGGCTTTATTTTTAACTTGTTAATGGTTTAATTTTGTTTTAAGGGGTGGGTGGGTGGGTGGGAGGTGGGGGGGCAGGAATTGTTTTACCTATTGTATTTTTAAATTGATGTACGCCGCCCCGATTGCCGAGCAGAGGGGCGGGTTATAAATAAAACTTATTATTATTATTATTATTATAGAAACGACAACGCAGAAAAAAATCACAACCCGGAAACATCCACCAAGGAGATCTTCTGCTGTGCTTTCTGCAACCAGACTTGTTTATCTCGGATTGGCCACGCTTGCAAAAAGCGTGGAATGAGTCCTTCCTGAATCTTCGTTTGCGAAGAAAAGCCAGAGAGAGAGACCCTCGATATGGTCTTTTCTTCAGAACAGGCATATTCATGGGCGGAGATAGTTAGTATCTCCACATTGTCATGGACAGATCACTTCCTGGTCAAGATTGGACTGAAGGCCACTATTCCCCCCCCCCCCCATTGGGGGTGGAAGACCCATTAGAATGGTCTGCCCTCAAAGGCTGATGGAACCCATCAGGTTCCAGGAAGCCCTAGAGAGTTTAATGGATGGTAATGCCAGCGATTTTGTCAAAGCCTTGGTTAATACCTGGAACAATGATCTTACCAGGGCTATTGACACTGTCGCTCCTAAGCATTCTTTCCAACCTGCTTCAAACCGTAAGCCTTGGTATATGGAAGATCTTAGGAGAGCGAAGTGGGCTGGATAATGACTAGAGCGCCACTGGCGAAAAACTCGACTCTAATCTG
Source organism: Phrynosoma blainvillii (assembly GCA_026167975.1). Classification (NCBI taxonomy): domain Eukaryota; kingdom Metazoa; phylum Chordata; class Lepidosauria; order Squamata; family Phrynosomatidae; genus Phrynosoma; species Phrynosoma blainvillii. The sequence goes on along the minus strand of JANUYF010000003.1, from coordinate 92,378,562 downwards.
ACGACACGTCATAGGGATTTTCTTGATTCCTATAGAGTGACAATAGATGCAGCTAAGTCTTTCTATTCTGCATGTATTGTGTCTGTGAAGTCTCGTCCAGCAGACCTGTTCAGGGTGGTAAGGGATTTAATGCAAATGCCCCCCACCCATTATTAAAGCCTGTTGTGACGCTTTAAATAACCACTTCGCAGATAAAATCTCTCAGATAAGAGCCAACTTGGACGCTGGAATTACTGCAGAAGTGACAGGAGAGGTATCCAGCGACTCTGTGAATACTGTCATACTGGATAAGTTTGAGTCTATGATTACCGAGGATGTGGACAAGCTCCTTGGTTGTGTGAAAAAGGCAACCTGCTCTCTTGATCCCTGCCTGTCTTGGCTAGCTGTCCAGGGGGGAGATGCCACTAAGGCGCTGTTAATCAATGCATCTTTTAGGGATGTCCGATTTCCAACTAGTTTAAAAGAGGTAGTGGTTAAACCACTTTTTAAAAAGCCTTCCCTAGACCCCCTGGACAAAAACAACTACAGGCCAGTCTCCCTTTTGCTATTCTTGAGTAAGGTGATTGAGAGAGCTGTCACCATTTAACTCCAAGCAGTCTTGGAGGAAACTGATTATCTAGATCCATTTCAATCCAGATTTAGGACAGGATATGAAGTTGAGAGTGCCGTGGTTGCCTTAGTCGATAATCTCCGTCTGGGCATCGACAGGAGAAGTGTGACCCTGTTGGTACTCTTGGACTTCTCAGCGGCCTTCGATATCATCGACCTTCTGGAATGCTTGGGAGAGTTGGGAATTGGGGGCAATGCACTGCAGTGGTTCCATTCCTATCTCTCAGGCAGACTCCAGATGGTGAAACTAGGAGACAGCTGCTCTTCTAAAAGAAAACTAAAATCTGGTGTCCCTCAGGGCACCATCCTGTCTCTTATGCTATTTAGCATTTTCATGAATCCGCTGGGTGAGATCATCTGGAGATATGGGGCGGGGTATTATCAGTATGCTGATGACACCCAGATGTGTTTCTCTATGTCTCGAACTGTTGCACTGACTAAGGACAGCATCTCTCCTCTGAATGAATGTCTTAAGGTGGTAATGGACTGAATAAGGGAAAACAGTCCCAAACTGAATCCGGATAAGACGGAGGTACTTGCTATAGGGACCCCTAACCCGGGAATGGAGATATGTCAACCAGTTTTGGGTGGGGTCACATTTCCCCTGAAGGACTGTGTTCACAGCTTGGGGGTGCTCTTGGACTCGTCTCTCCAGTTTACACCTCAGATAGACGTGACAGTCAGGAATTCCTGTTATCATCTTCGGCTGATATGCCAACTGCGACCCTTCCTGGAGACAGGCAACCTAGAAACAGTGGTACATGCACTGGTAACCTCTTGACTTGACTTCTGGAATGCATTCTACATGGGGCTACTCTTGTGCCAAGTTCAGAAACTTCAATTGGTGCAAAATATAGCAGCCAGGCTGGTCGCAGGTACATCTAGAACTGACCATATAGCACCTGTTCTAAAATCTCTCCATTGGCTGCCAATTAGTTTCCGGGCATGGTACAAGGTGTTGGTTATAACCTTTAAAGCCCTACATGGTCCAGACTACTTGCGGAAACGCTTTCCTCTATATCAGGGACCGGCAACCTACGGCCCCCGGGCCGGTTCCGGACCAGGTCACCGGACTTACTGGCCCAGGCAGACTCCTGCCGCTGCTGCGCATTTTCCCGTCCGCGTGGCCGCGGCCGCCATTTTGGAGAACAAAATGGCGGCCGTGCGCACGGGGGCCGTGCGCAGCGGCGGAGGGTGCGCATGCGTGCGTGAGCGTGTGCGCCGCCATTCCCCCCCCTCGGCCCAGCGGAGACCTGGACTTCGGGGGACCGGCCCAGGTCTCCAAAAGGTTGCCTACCCCTGGTCTATATAATCCACCCCACACACTTAGGTCCTCTGGGAAGAACTTTCTGCAGCCTAAGAAGACCAGATTGACAGCAGTAACCTAAAGGGCCTTTTTATCTGCCGCTCCTGGGTTATGGAACGGCCTGCCAGAGGAGATCCATAACATTACCACTCTAGAAGCCTTTTAAAAAGCTGTTAAGACGCATCTTTTCTGGCAGGCCTTTCCAGATTAGCCTCCGCTCCACTGATATTGATATTCCCCGTCTACTCCAAGAAAGATAGATGTCTCACCTCCAACTACCTCTAATTTTAGCTAATTTGTTAATTCTTCTGCTTATAATTAGTATTTCATACTGCTATTCATTTTATATTGTTATTGTTTTTAGTTTGCTTCTTTTTCTTTTTTATGATTGGAAGGGGGGTTGGGGTAGGGGATTATTTAGAAATCTAGTTTTAATTGTACATTGTATTTTATTGTTATTCCTATTTTTTGTAACCCACCTTGATCCGCAGGGAGAGGTGGGCTATAAATTAAATTATTATTATTATTATTATTATTATTATTATTATTATTATTATATACTGGTAGTCCTGCTATACTAAGAGAGTGACTTATAGGGTTCATAAGTACTGTGGAGTGATAATATAATAGTTTGTCTTTTGTCATTGGTAACAGGTTGCTTCTGCTGCTGGCAGAAAAGCATCCATCAGCAATTTTCTGCCATGAGTATGGACAATGCTTCCTTTTGTAAGAGTCAAAGGCAGGGTTAGAAGACCAACAAAGCAACAGATTTTACATCAGTGAATTATGTAATGATTCTAATACTGTACAGGGCTGTGGATTGTACAGACAGGAAACCCAGATACTGCTTCAAGACTATCATGTGCAGGTGTATATAATTGTTTTAAGATAATATGGTTGTTCTGTACAGTGTGTGAGTTTCTACTGTTCGGCATGTTCTCAGCTGAGAAGGGCTGGCCTTTCAGATATTTAAATAAGCAGTATAGCAGGTTGCTTGATATTTTAGAATCCCAGAGGTTTATGTCTGAGAGAATACAGTAAGAGAAACTCAATCCCACTCTCGTCCCAGATCCTTGGGAGGGGAGGTACATGGTGTGTAGTGTGGGCAAGTACCCTGATTTTCTTCATTGTCACACCTTTTTTACTTATCCCATACAATAAAATGAAGCCAATGTTTTTTTTCCTTTATTCTTGCATGGAATAAGGTAGAAATAAGACAGATAAGGTAATCTCCCTACCTCAACTACTGTATATAAATTATAGGTGTTGACGGTATTATTTGGCTGGGGCAGCAAAACAGAATACAGATGGGTTGATCCATATAAATAAGTATACACGTGGGTGTGATGGGGGCAAATTTATTGATTTTCCCTTTTCTTTTCTTCACAGCATTCTACATTCATTGGGATGCATTTTTGTTTTGGATTTTTGAGGAACTTCAGGGTGGAGGGGAAATAGTGTCTACATCAATCTGTACTCAACATAATGGGTTCAAGTCAAAGGTGAGTGTGATGGGACGGGAATGGAACATGATACTAGCAACCTGCTCCTGTCCCATCACACCTATCAAAGCCCAGACCTTTTCAAAGCCAACCAGTCTTGCTCAGTTTTTGAAGCATAAGTTTCAAATGGAGATCCATGGAAATGGGTTAGCAAACTTGCTAGAGTGACTGAAAGAAAGCTTAAAGGAAAAAAATTGGAAGTTTTAAAGCATTATTAACTGAAATGAAATTTACCATAAGCTTGCAAGGTTCTTTCTAATTCCCATGGTGGAGCGTGGAATTGTTGTAAAATGTTTTTTTTTAAAGTTATTTGGAAAACTTGCAGGGGAAATGCACCCAACTTTCTTGATTGTGTCCTGTGTCAAAGCTGTACTTTCTTTCACCCCTACATTGGGAGAAAGGGGGAAGAAAATATACCATATCATATTATTGTGGTTAAAGATAGTCCATTTCATTTTCAGTCCCTTTGTTGTGTCTGGTGTATAAAAGAACAAAAACATATTTTACAGCAAAAATTACAGAAAGGTTACATATTTTGGAGAAGTGTCCTATAGTTGTGTTGTAGGGAGCAGAGAAAGGAATGCATTGTATTGCTCAGTTGACAACAGTAATTTATAAGCTTGCAACTCTTGAGGGAAACAGATAGAAAGCTATCTCCAAAAGTATATGTTTCTAGTGCACTATCCTCTCTATCAGTTGGGAGGTTCCTTTCAGAAAGTTTACAGACCTTTAGTCTCCATTCCTCAGTAGGCAACCGGTCATAGCAGCCAAAGTCTTTGAAATCAGTGAGCTGTTTAAAGATAAAATAAAAACATTTTTCTGTTGTAAAGGTTATAACTAAAATATTAAATATAAACTAGAAGTATTTTTATACTTTGTAGTATGATGGGATGCAGATGTGTTCTTGTGAAATGATCAGCAGCTGCAAACTTGTTAAACTAATATTGACAGATCCAGTGGGGTGGTTCTCAAAGAGAAATTTTGGTTCTATTTCTTATTATACCGGAGAGTTGTATCTTTCTTATTTGTCATAACAGTTCCTTCTTTAAAGAGCAGCAGAACCCATTTGGTTTTTATGTTTTGGTGAATCCAGTTAAAACCATCCTATTTAATTTTTCAAGTGAATAAAATGGTTATTTTCTCTTTCTGCTGACTTTTGCAATAGAGCCAGTAGCCAGCTTCAAACTGACCAAATTACTTTTTCTGTTATGGTGACAAAGGTTCTTGCTCTTAATAAAAGCACAAACATATATCTGAGATTACTTTCATATGACTTTTAAGCCACTCTAAAAAGGCTGCTTTTCATAGGCAGTATAAATCATACTTTGATAAGTAGGTTTTTGATCATACAGTTTATTTCTAAATTTACATTTCTGTGAAGTATTATCATAAAAATGTGCAACTAGAAAGCTACCTCTTAAAAGTGATCTAATCAGTTTATGACTTTTAAAAGACAGTAAAATGAACTTTTTAAAAAATCCTGTGTATCTTTGTGAAGGATTTTAAAAAAATAGTTCTACTTTTAACATTGAACCAGGGTGGCATAGTGTTTTGACTGTTGGACTACGACTCTGGAGATCAGGTTCGATTCTCAGTTCAGCCATAAAACCCACTGGATGACCTTGGGCAAGTCACACTCTCAAACTCAGAGGAAGGCAATGGCAAACCTCCTCTGAACAAATCTTGCCCAAAGAATCCCATAATAGAGTCACCTTAGGATTGCCGGAAGTCAGAAACAATTTGTAGTCATACAACAACAAACATTTAACATTATTTGTAAAAGAGGAACTTTACTAGTTCCACGACTAGCACTTCAGTGTGAAGGCAGTACTCGCTATAATATTCTATGAGCAGATAGTTCACTTGGTTTATCAATATAATTTATTGTAATATTACTTTATAATAGTTTCTTTTAAACATTTTTGCAAAGTTCTACCTGCCACTGTATGACTTTGCATCAGTTCTCAATTTAACTGTCCTTTTGATGGATTTTGTAACTTGGCATAGGCCAGAGCTTCCCAGGCTTCCTGATGTGGTGCCATATTTGTGCCCTTTGGCTACAGCTTGCTTGCTTCTTTTCTTCCTTCCTTCCTTTCCTTCCTTCCTTCCTGGAAACACTCTGTGAACTGCCAGCTCATGGATCAGCACTGATCCAGGAACCACCATTTTCAGTACTGGCATAAACATAGGACCAGCAAATAAGAGGCTTAAATAAGAGGCTTAGATAATATATATATATATATATATATATATATATATATATATAAACTTTATCATTTAACATTAATTTGAACTGTAGAAGTATGGGTTATGTTATTTTAATGAGATTAGATAAATGAGTCCTGCTGCAAACTGCCTTTTAGACCAACTGGGAGGCTGTAGGCCCAATGTCTGTCTAAACCAGGGGCTGGCAACCCATGGCCCGTGGGCCGGTTCCGGCCCAGGGCCCCGCACGTACCGGCCCAGGCGGACCGCTGCCGCTGCTGCTGCGTGCTGCGACCGCCATTTTGATTTCCATTCCTCCCTCCCCGGCCTGCCGCCATTCCCCCCCCCCTCGGCCTGGTGGAAGGGAAGACTTTGGGGGACCAGCCTCCGGCTCAAAAAGGTTGCCTACCGCTGGTCTAAACAATCGTCTATTTCCCCATCACGGTCCATACCAGTTAACTCAAAAACTGAATACTGGGAGCCTGATATGCAGTCTGCATACTGTGCGTCATGGAACTCTGGAAACTTACAGGAACCCTCCTTGACTTTTCTCTGCAGTCTTCATACTCCAATTCAACAACTGTTTCCTCAGTTCTCTGCCAGCAAAGGCCACAAAGCTTCCCTTCTTCCCAAGGGCTGCCACAAGAGTTTGTCTTTTCCTCATCCTCTACTTTGGTTTTGCTCCAATTCATTTCAAGTTCCTAGATGCCTCTTTTGTCAATGCTACTGCTCCTACCACCATTGCTATCACTTCTAGCTGACCTGAGCTTTTTTGCTCCCTTCTTCATATCAACAACTCTCTTCAGCTCTCCCAAAACTGGCTTGTATTATCAGCTAGGCTACTAAATAACAGAGCAAATTCAAAGCAATCCAATTTTCCCCACACCATCTTGCCTGCCACTCAACACCAACAAACTGCTTGGAATGTAGAGAAACCCACTAGTCAAATTCAAGGAGTTTGGACTCATCCTCACAGCATAAATACCTGAACCTTACCTGGAGTCATGGAATATTGGAGTTGGAAGAGACCACAAGAGCCATGTTGTCCAGCCCTGTGTCATGCAGGAAGACACAGTTAAAACACTCCTAAAGAATTCAATCCAGTCTGCTCAAAGACCTCCAAAGATAGAGAAGCTACCACCCTCTGAAGCAGTCTATGTCAGATGATTTCACAGTAAAAAAAAAAAAAAAACCAAAACAAAACAAAGTACTTCCTTAAGTTTAGGTGGGATCTCTTTTCTTCTAATTTGAATCCATTGATTGATGTTCTAGGCTCTTCAAGCAGAGAAAATAAGCTCACTGCAGCATCTGCTTGACATCCCCTTCAGATATGTAAAGATAGCTATCATATCATCTCTCAGTCCTCTTTTCTCGAAGCTATACATATTCAGCTCTTTAAGTTATTTCTCATAGGGCTCACTTTGATCATCTTCTTTAGACACATTCCAACTTGTTAATATTCTTCCCTGAACTGTGTTTTCTTTTGTTTTATTTATATGCCATCTTTCTCCCAGGCAGCTTCCCTAGTTCTACAATGTCCAGAACTAGACACAGTATTCCAGGTACTATCTGATCAAAGTAGAATAGAGTGGGAGCATTACTTCCCTTGGTCTGGATACTAAATGCCTGTTAATGCCTCTTTAACTTTATCCTCATTGGAAGATAGTTCTGGTTTAGAGCCAGGGAACACTTTATGGTAAACTGTATCTCTAACTGAAATGAACTATGCAGTTTTTTCCTCTGTGTGATTAACACTTTCATATTAAAAACAAACTTATAGGTATTTCCATTTCCCTAAATAGCAGTTACTTCAGTCTTTCATATCTGGTAACTTCATTCTAAAATTCTCTTACCAGCATAAAATATAATTGTGCTTAGGAGTTACACTTTAAATATGTGCCCAGCCTATGTTCAGAGAGAAAACTAGTTTGATTGACCAAGTGATAATCTTGTGATTACTTAATATACAGATTTTAGCCAAGAAGGTTCTGATTTCAACACAGGTATAGTTTTTCCTCTCTGTAATGCAAAAAGATATACTGTATATATAGTTTCATGTGCAATCAATGGCACAAAATTGTAGCTAGTTATGAAGAATGTTAAGGTAAATTAAATAAGGCCTGTGTACAGCAGCATCTAGTACAGGAAATATAATCTTGGCCCAGGAGCAATGCAAGTCAGAAAGGAATGTTCTTCCAGTATCAGATTTCAGTGTTCAATAAAAGGAATGAGATTGAAAAATAATGAGCAGTCCTGAAATAAGTTCTGTGTGTGGGTGTTTGTTTAAAGATACGAGCTGGTGCCAGGACTGTTCAGGTTGCAACTAATATTTTGCCTAAAGGTGTTGTAAATATAAGGCTTCCGCTTCCCTTTAAGAAGTTAACCACACTTTATGGTTATGTCCCATCTTGGAGCTGAACTTGAAGACACAATCATTTGCAAAGTTTCTCCAAAGAATAATAATGGCAATTGACATTGGGCAGATTTAGAAACAAAGGGGCAGGGAGAGCTTATCTAGCATAGTAGAGAAATGCTGACTACACTTCCAAAGGCTAATGGGTTTTTTAAAAAGTGTGAACAGCTAAATCAGTGTTTGTGATTTGGTTTTGTGTAAAGCAAATGCCCGTGATTGATAATGGAGAATAAGGTTTGAGTGTACTGTGCTTCATGAAACGTTGATTCTTCTCATTGTTCTATACAACAGGAATAGCCACTGGTCAGTCTAGAGATATAATGCTTACTGTACAGATACCAGCACTAGGGGAGCCTGAGAAAGTTCATGTGGAAACAGTTATTTGAAGTGTTATATCTAATAATGAAAGGATTAGAGAATGTCAGTATCTTTTTGAGCATGAACTCTTCATACCAACAGATGCACTTTAGTGTTGATGCCAGAGCTCTTTATCATGCAGATGTTTTTCCAACTGCAAGAGAAATTATTGCCCAGTAACTTTCAGCTGCCTAACAACTTCCTGCAAGTGATCCAAGTGTTTGGTCCTTTGCACCTCCCTGATAAGTTTGCTTATACAATACAGGTTGAGTATCCCTTCTCTGAAATTCGGCGGGGGGGGGGGGGAACGACCCCAGAAACCAAAATTGTCCACATGAGTGGCTGAAATAGTGACACGTTTGCTTTCTGATGGTTCAGTATGTACACAAACTTTGGCTGCTGCCACATTGTAGAAATAAAGCAGTTTGACACCACTTTAATTGACTCAATGCTATGCAATTCTGGGGTTTGTAGTTTGGTGGGCTTCTCTGACAGGGAAGGCTAAATAGCTCAAAAACTACAAATGCTTGAATTCTGTAGCATTGAGTCATGGCAGTTAAAGTGGTGTCAAACTATTTCTGCAGTGTGGTGGCAGCCTTTGTTCCATGGACAAAATTATTAAAAACATTATGTATAAAATTACCTTCAGGTTATGTGCATAAGGTATATACAAACAATAAATTAATTTCATGTTTAGACATGGGCAGGGGCATCATAAGGGGTGTGGGGAATATGGGCTGTACCAGGTGACACCCTAAAGGGGGTTGACACCTGCTCCCCAAACATCTGCTTTTAGCAGAAATGAGTTGTGCCTGCCTCCCTTTAAAATACTGAAAAGATAGTGTGAGTGGAGCAAGGTTTAGTAGGAGGAGAAAGCACAGGACCCAGTTGTTTTTTTTAAATATCAAATTTTATTTTTTAAAAAAGAATAATTTAAAAATTTTCTTCATCACGTCTTACCAAATTTTCACTTGAACCACGTGAAACTATGTACATGTAAATACATTTAAGCTATGCATATGATATTTTGTAGGTATAATTTTCATATCACTAATTGTTTTTATCACAACTATTACCATTACATTCAGTAATATACTGGAATTACAATTTATAAGTAACGTGAGTAATATTACAAAATTATTTCTACTAAGGATTCTGTATAGTGTGGTATGGGAGGAGGTCAATGGGGGGAGTGAAACCATGAGTTACTGCACCAGGAGACATCAACCCTACTGATGCCATTGGACGTGGGTCCCATCTCCAAGATATCGCATAATGTTTTTGCAGATTTTCCAAAATGCAAGAAAATTTCCAAAATCCAGTATACTTCTGGTCCCAAGCATTTGGATAAGAGAGACTCAATCTGTACCATGGTTTTACAAACAACAGTCTGAATTCTATTTGTTAGTCATAGCAATAGAATAGCATTGAATCAATTGTTGATTCAGCATATATGTAAATTCTGTTGATTCATTGGGTCTGTTCTAATTGAGATTAACAATAAGATTCAGGCCAATCTCTCTCTCTCTCTCTTGCTCCCCCTTGCTCTGTCCCCCTTGCTCTCTCTCTCTCTCTCTCTCATACACACAGACACCCACACCCACATTGCAGGCATTAGTACAGGGGTAGGCAACCTTTCCCCTTTAAGGGCCAAGGGACTTCAACTCCCAGAATCCCAGGAGCTATTGGCCAACATGGGACTATTGGCCAACATGGCTGAGGCTTCTGGGAGCTGAAGTCCCTCAGCCCTTAAAGGGGAAAGGTTGCCTACCCCTGCATTAGTATAAAACCTTGAAACCTATTTGGGTAAAATTCTTAAGGCACAGTGAAATTCCAATGAGGATAACAATAAAATAAAATAGGAATAAAAGAGTCATTTTCTAGACTGAATTGGTTTTTGTGAAAAGCAACAGTGAAGTACTCAAACAAGAAACCAGATATAGAGAAGCAAGTTAGTTTTTCTTTCCAAACTACAGTTTAGCTATTCACAGACCCTACTTGTTTATTCTTACTTTATGCTGTGAGACAGTATACTTTTTATGTATGATTATTCCCCTCTAAAATGCTTGCATGAATGACAAAGCATTCCTTTCCACTGGTCAGCTTTAACAGGAAATATATGTCAACATGAGATGTATATAGTTAAGAAAAACACTTAGTTTTTTCTTTTCAAAATGTAACAATATTCCACCATAAGACTCAGGATCAGGAGATAGGCGCTTTCTTGTAATCTGCATAAGGCTTTATAAGTCATAACCAGCATTTTGAATTGTACCAAACGTAGACCAGTAGCCAGTGAAGTTGTTTCAACAAAGGAATTCTATGTTCCTTATAACCGTCCCTGGTCAGGAGTCTACCTGCAGCATTTCCAAAGACAGCCCAAATCAAAGACATCCCATTGAAAGAATAGTATAGTTTTTGAAACATTGCACAAATGCAATAGTCGAATTCAATATTAAAAAGTTCACTTTTCTTGGGTAATAATGAAGGGTGACTTCAAATGATAGTGGTAATCATGATATGCGTTTCAGCCAACAGTTAAAGATAACACCACTTTCAGATATGAAGGATGCTGGTGGCATCAGCTTTCGTAGACTTGAGCCAACTTTCTCAGATGCCTTTTAGGAATAGGGCTCAAGTATACAAACGCTCATGCTGTCAGCTGCTTTCTTTCAGTTAGTCTCAAAAGTACCATAAGATGCCTTTGCATACTGATTTTCCAGATTCGCATGGTTATATCTTTAAATTCTGCCACTTTTAGATGTTTGGGTTTTGTGTGTCATGGAAACTGCATGCAGATATTAAGTGAGCTTAGTTTTCAGTCAATAATGTATTGAGAGTGGTGAGATCTTTTCCTGCACGCACAATACTTACAATAATAAATCTTATCTATTATCGTTCAAAAGAATTATCAAAGTTCATTTAGTATTGTAGCAAAAATGTATTCTTCCTTAAGTCATCTCAACCTACCGCAGATATTTTTTTTAAAAAAAGATAATTTTGAATAACTTTTGTAAGATAGTTTGTTTTATGTCTTGAGTGTTGCTTTAACCATAGTCTGTCTCGTCCTTTGTTAGAAATAGTGAACAAATCAGATTTCTCTTATATCTGGATTTTTTTTCCACAAGTACATGGTGTGGATTGGTTTAATAATGGAGAATCTGTGATAAATTTTGTAGAAAGTTCAGTAAGTTCTTGGTTAGAGACAGAATAACCCAATAGATAAAATTCCACCTTTGAGTTTTCTAAACCCACTTCTCAAAAATTTAATTCACTCCCTTAATTTTAAAGCAGAACTCTATTTCTTTAATATTGCACAGATGGCACACTTTCTAAAATAAATGTTCTGGACAATTTATTATTACCACTAATATCAGAAATAATAACAAAACTTCATGTGTTTTCTTGTTCATATGGACATATTAATGTTCTCTTTATAGGTGATGAGGGAAATGTGAAGGACCTAGATCAAGTTCGGATTCTCCATAAGAGAACAACCATGCGTTACAGTGTGTATAAGAGAAGGCGGAAGGGACCGAGTGATGAAGAAAGTGTTCGGCAATACGCAACTCTAGTGGGACAAGGATGTTCAGAACGGATGCTACTCTTTAGAAGCTGAAATGTTCCTTCTGTGGGTGTTTTTTGGGACCCCTATTTCACTACTGGTGGATTATATAACCTTGCAGGCTTTCTGTTGATCTGCTTATTGAAAATACACATTAAGTATTTCTTTATGCTTATAGGATAATATAAAAAGAAATAGCATTTTAACATTTTATGTCAGAGATCTGGTAGAATATAGCAATCCTGTATTATTTTTTGGATATTGATTTCTTCCTTGCATTCTGAAAAATGTGCATGGTGTGAACTATGTAGCTGATTGGAACATACTTTTTCTGAAGGGCCTTGAAGATAATCCATTAGGGAGAATATTTGAAGTTACCCGTGTGCTAAAAAATGTGACAGCTGTAGCGAAATGTCCCAGATTTTTATTTCAGGAAGATAAAATGTACAAATGCATGCTAGCATTATTCCAGAACCCAGCGAAGCTGTATGGTTCTTGGAATTAGGCTTGTATTTGTCCTACTGAATCCAATAATAGGCACTAACTTAAATTCTTCTGGGTTGTAGACTTGGCTTATAGAAGGAATGGGAACCATGCAGCCTCCAGATGTTATTGATCTGCACATCACAGCACCTCTGGCCAGCATAGCCAGTGATTAGGACTGTTGGGAAATATAGTCCAACAACATTTGGAGGGCTGTGATCTATGACATCAGATAAAGCCATCAAATGTCAACCAATGCACTATAGCTTTTTAGACATTCACTGCAATTCTTCTAATGTTTGTGTAAAGTCTTGAAATATGGGGTGGGGGGATTTTTTTTTTAGTTGATTTTTTGTAGCTAAATTGATACATTGGGAAAGATTGGAATTAAAGCCAAGTATAGGATTGTGATTGAGCTACCAAAGAGATTCATTTAAATAAGGCAGTGAGCTGAAGTTACATCTTGATGTACATCACAATTTTGCAGAGTGTATCTCTGTGTGTGTTTTGATATTCTTGATGCCTGTTTCTGTTTAGTACAAAATCTTGGAATTCCATTTCCAACAACTAGTTAGTTTGATGTAACGGAATATTGTTTTTCCATATTGAAAACACAGTTGTAGAGGTATCTAACCAACATTGTCAATGTCACATGTTAGTTTTCCAAATTTCATTAAAATTGCAAAACACACAGCTGTAAACCTTAACATGTATTCTGTGTAAACCTGTGTGCTATTAATATTTCTGTTACTGTCTGCCACATAAAGCTATAAGAAATCACTAATGCTACATTGTTGTTAACTGTCTTTGCATCAATCTCAACTCATAGCTACCCTGCTGATGAGACATCTCCAGGCCCCCCGTCCTCCACTGCTCTGCCCAGCTCCTGCAAACTCATATTTGTGGTCTGCTTAATAAAGCCCATCCATCTAGTATGTGGCCTTCCTCTCCTTCTACTTCTTCCCCCTTTCCCAACATTATTGTTTTTTCCAACGATTCATGCATTCTCATGATGTGTCCAAAGTATGACAATCTTGAGTTTTGTCATCTCGGCTTCTAGGGATATCTCTGGCTTGATCTGTTCTAGGACCCCATTTGTTTGTCATTTTGGCTGTCCATGGAATCCTCAGCACTCTTCTCCAGCACCACATCCCAAATAAAATGATTTTCCGCTTAACTCTCCAGCTCTCACATCCATACATGGTAATAGGGAATACAATGGCTTGTATGATTCTGACTTTTGTACTGAGTTGTATGTCTTTGCATTTTAGAATCTTTTCTAGTTCTTTCATAGCCGGCCTCCCCATTCTTAATCTTCTTCTGATTTCCTGAGTGCATTCCCCATTTTTATCAATGTTTGATCCCAGGTATGAGAATTCTTTTACTATTTCTGTTTCTTCATTGTCTAGATTGAACTTGTGAAGGTCCTCAGTGGTCATTATTTTTGTTTTCTTTATGTTCAACATTAAGCCTGCTTTTGCACTTTCTTCTTTGATTTTCCTTAGTGGTTGTTCCAGGTGTGTGAGGTTTTCTGCTAGTATTATGGTGTCGTCAGCATATCTCAGATTGTTGATATTCCTTCCTCCTATTTTCACTCCTCCTCCTTCTGTGTCCAAGCCTGCTTTCCTGACAGTATGTTGTGTATATAAGTTGAACAAATAGGGTGATAGGATACAGCCTTGTCTGACCCCTTTGCCAATTGGGAACCATTCTGTTTCTCCATGTTCTGTTCTGATAGTAGGCTCTTGTCCAGAGTATAGATTCCTCATCAGGACTATCAGATGTTTTGGCACTCCCATGTGCTTCTTCATTTCCTGAACCCTGCTTGGACCTCTCTCCATGTATAGTTGGAGTTTATGTTATATTTTGAGCATACTTTTGCTTACGTGGGAGATTAGTGCTATGGTTCTATAGTTGCAGCGGTCTCTTGTGTCTCCTTTTTTATGCTACATTACTAGTTAAAATAGTACTCTAAATTGTTTCTCTCTCTGCTAGACTCACTCAGACAGGAAACCTCCAGGAAAAGGAGAATTAGGATTGTGGAAAAAGTATCACATTGTTGTCCTTCTAATCTTCCTGGTGCCTTGTTCATAAGAAAGAAGAAAATGATGAGGCCTTGCCTGAATTGGAATGTGTGTGAGAAGAATAATGATTTGTATGCTCACCATGGTCTTTCAGAATTTCAGGCTCTTTAGGGCTGAAGGCTAATGTTGTCTCTCCTGCCCCACCTCTGCCCCAAAGTCCTGTATATACGGAGGTTGTTGGAGTCTTTCTGGGTAGCAAGTGGGGGAAACAGGTTGTGAGACTTTTCAGTTTGCTAATTTTCATTGATTTTAAGTTCTCTCATTTTCATAGATTTTAAGTTCTGCTTTGGTAAGTTATTATTTGGGATGAAGAGTATTGAGTCCCTTTGTACTCATTCAGTGTGTTTATTGCTCACAAAGTATTAGATTGGATAATTCAGTGAAAGGTTTTCCTCACCATTTCCTCTCTCTTGGCTCTCCCTCTTTACCATAATGCTTTCTACCCATCTATGCTTCCATGGGTCACACACTAGTAAGGTTGAAGATGTTACTTTATAGGCAAAAGATTCAGAGTAATCCCTTATATCTATTCAGGAATAATCATGATCAATTCAGTGAAGCTAACTCCTAGATAAGTAGAAACGCTAACAACGCCCATTACTAAACATCCTTTTCCCCCCCTTGGATGAAAAGAGGTGAATCAGGAGGTTTTAGCTTGGCCACAAAAGACCAGCATGGTCAGGCTGCCACAGCAAATGTTCTGTTCTGCTTTAACAATTGCATTCACCATCCCTTGGATTGCTTTCATTCCTTCCCAAACCTTTGCTGCATATCATGTAAAATAGACAGACCTCCCCCGCCCCCCCGAAAAAAACGAGAAAAGAAAAGAATGAGAGCAAATATGACTTTATTTCATTAGTCTCACAGTAAACATTTAAGATATACAAACAAGCAAATATTAAGGTAAAACTGATGCAAAAGAGAACTGGTTTCTTAGATGCATGAACTTTTAAACTGGAGATGCCAGGGATTGAATACCAGATTCCTGGCTTCTACAAGAAAAACGTGTATACAGCTGATCTTTTTAGACCATGCATCTTGATTGGGAATGGAAAGCAGTGAAGATTCACTTGAGTACAAAATCTTCTGTATATGTTGAGAGGCACTCAAAACATATGTGATTTAAGATTCTCTACCCTTGATTCAATTACTACTCTTTATAATCAACCACCTTTGTTGTAATTGCAGTGGATCCTTATTCTCTGTCCGAAATAACCACTGAACTTAAAAATCCCACCTTATTAACATTTAAACATTAAGGTGTTTGAATGACGAATAAATGCTGTATATGTCAGAGGGGGTTAGAAAAATAAGAAGAGAGATGCAGATAATTTAATTTAAAATAAAATGTAATTAAACAAGTTGTAAGATGAGAACCCTTGCTGTAGATCAACATGATCACTTTCAGATGTCTCGGACTCCCACCATCCCCAGCAACCAATATTATATTGTGGGCTTTATAGTCCATCTGTGGGGAAAAGAAGTTGAAAGGAGGCCATTTGAAACTGTAACAGTTTTTTTTTTAAATGAAATGAGCCAATACTGAATTGTGCTCCAAAGGTCAATGGTGACAACCCCATGGCTATTCCCAGTAAATCCCATGGTCTTTTCCGAAAATCATTATTCTAAGTGACGAATCAATGACTGTTAATTTTACAAATTAATGGTTTAATTTGTATTAACCTGATGTCTGACAGCCAACACTATTTAATTAATTTTCAAACTTATCTTTCAAGCTGTGTTCTGAATATGGTTAAATCTATTTTGATTGTTGCATTAACATATATTTTTAAAAAGTGTAATAAAATAAAACAGCTAGATTCTTCAGGGTTTTTTCCCCTTCTAATGTTAATTACTGCCTGAGGAAGAGGAGCATGAGAACAAAAGCGGCACTATGTGTAGGTCTTTGTAACCCAAATACAATATCCACGTTGCTTATATTCTTATAGATAAACTGTGGATGCCTTTCTTTGCTTTCCTTTGCTTTTTTTTAATCCTGTAGGATGAAGATCCATCGTGTCTCAACATTTTAGGTACGGTCTTGTTAGTGAAAAATACTGAATACAAGCCACAGGAACTCCTCCTCTACAAGACCCACTGCTAAAAAGCTCCTAGTGGATTGCATCCCTCAATCTCCTCCTAAAGCATATTCTTACCAAGCTGTGTTCTGAATATAGTTATCTCAGTGTTTAATGTATAAGTAAGAAATACTCTTCCTTATCATATGATTTACTGAATGGGTTTGATAAAACATACCTGATCTAAAATGTTGCAATTGAAATGTAGCAATATTAACTGGCCACTTATATTAGTGGAACTTTTGGGAGAGAGGGAACACCTGTTTTAAGTGGTATGATCTATGAGCTGTAAGATAGGATCTAAAGCAGTAGTTTCCAACCTTTGGTTCTCCAGATGATTTGGACTTCAGCTCCCATAATTCCTGAGAGTTGACCAAGTTGGCTGAGGCTTCTGGGAGCTGAAGTCCAAAAACAAATGGAGGACCAAAGGTTGGGAACACTGGCAATCAGAAATTTCTGTTAGATTTGTATGGATTTCAAGTTTCAAATCTCAGAGGTAAATTTTGGGCTTTACTAAGCCTTCTCAGTCTTTCTACCTTCACAAAAGATGCATCCCAGAGAGTTCCTTCCAGTCAACAGTTAAGCCAATGTGGCCCTGAATAATTCATACATTCATTCTTAGGCAGCACTAGGCAATTTTTTATCCGGTTGAGGTTTTTCTTTTGCCCAGAAGAACATCTTAATAATATCCAAACTGCTCTTTTAAAAATGATATAATCACAAATTATGTTTATCAGGTCTACAGTATGATATGGCAAAAGAGCCTGTTCTAAGAATTTATTACATGCAGGTTTTCTTGTGGGCTTTTTCATATCTATATGATACTCTAAAAAAAGAAGTCTTGTGTTGACGTCAGAAGCTGTGTTCCTGATTCATGATTTATTTAAAATGGAAGCAAAAAAGGACATCATCTAGTTATAATATATGATAGTTTCCTTTAACTGAAGGATTTATGGATACATCCTGTGTGTAATTTTCTTCCTGATATTTCTCATTTCCACTGATCATATGAGGAATCTAATAGGTATTATCTTTTTTAATTATGTGTTTCTCTTCAACAATAACTAACTTCAGCAGAGAAATTCTACTAGTTTCTATGAATCACCAATTGGAAATGGTCATTTTCTTCTTACACTTTCAGAGTTAAAGTTATGTCATGGTAGCCCTGGAGCTTTTTTCAAGGAGAAGAACTCATTCTTAAAATAAAATGCCCTAGATAATTGCTGCCATCCTTAGCATGACAGTTTATTTTATAAAGTGCCCATAAATTACTAGGCAGGCCCTGACCAATCATTTTAAAACAGATGTTTCATTATCCTTAGGCACATCAGTATAGGTCAGCCAGTATACAGTAGGAAGAGTAAGGGAATTGGTGCAAAAAAGACAAGGGAACACAAAAAATGTAAACAGAGAATCAGAATTTTAAAATATTAGAGAAGCTTCAAAATTTATTATTTTAAAAATCTGCAGAAGATATTTTAGAATAAAAGCAAAGATGCATATTAAGATTAGATTAGAGGAATGGGGCCTCTAGTTGCATAGATGCAACTCAATAAATGGCAGAGGTCAAATACGCCTCTATGTTATTATTTTATTAAATTAGTCTGAAGGCTTTATGACTACAACGAAAATCATGAAATATGCTAAGGCTGATTCCACACTGCAGAAATAATCCAGGTTGACACCACTTGGTTCAGTGCCATTGAATTCTGGGAGTTGCAGTTTTGTGAGACATTTAGCCTTCTCTGTCAGAGAGCTCTGGTGCCACAAGAAATTACAATTCCCAAAGTTCCATAGCATTGAGCCATGGCAATTAAAGTAGTGTCAACCTGGATTATTTCTACATTGCGGATGCAGAATGAAGTGAACCTTTCTGACCCTGTAAAGTCATGTCTTCTTGATCCTCTAGGGCAGTAGAATGGAGATGGATTTAACATTGGTGACAATGAGGATAGAAACGGGATTGCGACATGTACAACTGAACACTAGCTGTATATTTGGTACATGTACAGTGATAACCTTGCCTTTCCAATTGAATAGTTTCAGGATTGCTTTATTTTAAATCTTGTACCAAAAACTTGAATAGTTTCAATAACAAAGGGTCAGATTAATCCTGATCTGACTATGTAAGATGTACTTCAGACAGACACAGTAAACATATATCTGGTAGTACCACCTCAAAATACAGTACAGGTAAAATTTCAATACCAAAAAAATCTCGTCTGTCTAGAAAACTACCATAACATGAGTCTCTTCACTAACTCATTAATTTCCTGTTTAAATGCTCACTTACAATAATGGCAAGTAAGAAAAGCCTTGCTAGATTGGAGCAAAGGCTTGCCTAGCCCAGCATCCTGTTCCCCAGCAAAATCTTCAGTGGGATGCTGCCTCTGATCCTGGAAGAAATACATGGCCATCCTGAGATGGAGCCATTGATAGCCTTAACCTCCCGGACTTTGTGTAAGTCCCCTTTAATGGCTAGTGACCATTGCTACAAATTGCAGCGAATTCCCTGTTCAGTTTTCTGAAGAACACTTCCTTTTATTCCATCCAAGTTTTGCACCATTCAGTTTCATTCCAAATGTCCTCAACTGGTAGTATTTATAAGCATCTTTTATCACGTTTTAATTCATCTTTATCATGTATCCTTTCCCTTGCCCTTTTTCTAAACTTAAAAGACCCAGGCGTAACCTTGGTTGCTCTTTTCGGCATCGTTTCCAGCTCATTTCAACCTGCAGCCTATTGCCTGAAGGGACAAAGTTCAGACACAAGATCTGCTTCAGTAAGAATTAGGCTGACGGTAGGTCCTTTGGCTAAACCCAATGTGACAAGTATAAACCCCTTGCACAGCAAGAGTTTTCTCCCCCTCCCCCCTTTCTAGTTCATATACACTGGAGTGTGGCTACCAGGGAGGGACCCAAAATGGAGATACTGGCTCCCCAAATAAGAATAAGTCTTCCATTGCAAAGAGTAAGACATTGAAAATTGTTCGCTCAACTGATGTTTTACTGCAATCCTAGACCTTTAGGAACCGAGCTAACATTTCATTTAAGGGGGATAATTCTATTTTGGAGGGAAAAGTGCCCTCATTTTGCTCTTATATCTATATTCTACACCCTCAGATGTACTCTTCCTGAAACTATTGAGAAAGTCCATCCACACTCCGGATCCCAAAGCAGATTGGAGGGACATGAGTTCAGTCTGTCAGCCTTATCATTCCACCAGTGGGACACAATTTTATTAAACCCCTTAACTCCATCTGAAAATCTCCAGCTAAAGTTCAGGTACCAACTGAAATTGAGCATGAGCCAACAGTGTGATGCAGCAGCTAAAAACAAAACACCCCGATATGATCCTAGGCTGCATTATTAGGAGTGTAGAATCTCTAGATTGAGGGAAGTAATAGTACCCCTCCCCGCAAAGATTTTTGAGTCTTCAGGATAGCAAGAAACATATTCAGAGGCAGTCATGTTGGTCAGGCAACAAAATGCAAGAAAATCAATAAAACAGTGGTGCCTTTATTGACCTAACCAAAAAGTACAAATTACATCATGCAAGCTCCACTGGCTTCTTCATCATGCAACAGTGTTAAAATTCATACAGGAGAAGACAAATATGATGAAGTTAGAGTTACAAGCCTACGTTTTGTCTTAAGATGTTCTGGTGTCAGTTAAGATGGTCCACAGAAGGATAGCACTTCAAGAAGAGAGTAGCAAGAGAGAAGAAAGTGCCCTCCTTTCACATTTGCCTATCTTAATGTATTGTGTACCTTCAAGGCATTTCCAGCTTCTTGCAATCCTAAAGCAAATCTATTGCAGGGTTTTGTTGGCAAGATTTGTTAAGAGGGGGTTTGCCTTTGCCCTCCTCTGAAGCCGAGAGAGTGTGACTTGTCCAAGGCCACAAGGCTGAATGGCAATTCAAACCCTTGTCTCTCAGAGTCCCAATCCTACACTCAAATCACTACGCCACACTGATAATCTTTTAATAACCTGTCCATTTTATGGTGCTGGTGGAGACGCAGACCTCTTTCTTCTCATAGAATCATAGAGTTGGAAGAGACCACAAAGGCCATCCAGTCCAATCTCATTCTGCCATGCAGGAACTCACAATCAGAGTACCCCCAACAGATGGCCATTAAGCCTGTGATTAAAGATCTCCAAAGAAGGAGGCTCCAACACTCTCCAAGTGTTCCACTGTTAAAGAGCTCTTACTATCAGGAATTTCTCCTTATATTGAGGTGGAATTTCTTTTCCTGGAGTTTGAATCCATTGCTGTGTTCTGTTCTCCGGAGCAATAGAAAACAAGCTTGCTCCACCCTTAATATGACATCCCTTCAAATATTTAAACATGGCTATCATGTCAACCCTTAACCTCTTCTCCAGCCAAACATACCTAGATTTCTAAGCCTCATGGTTTCCAGACCTTTCACCATTTTGGTTGCCACCCTCTGACATACTCCATGTCATCCTTTTTGAATTGTTGTGCCCTGAACTGGACACAGTTTCCAGGTGAAGTCTGACCAAACAGAATAGAGTGGTACTATTACTTTCCTTAGTCTAGAATGGTGCAGCCTAGGATCATATTGGTTTATTTTTTTTAGCTGCTGCATCACACTGTTGATTCATGCTCAGCTTGTGGTCTACTAAGACTCCCAGATCCTATTCACATGTACTTTTTGTTAAGCCAGGTGTCACCCATCTTGTATTTGAGCCTTTCATTTGTAGTACCTTAAATTTCTCCCTATTGAAATTCATTTTGTCAGTTTTGGCCCAACTCTAATTTCTTAAGATCATTTTGAATTCTGATCCTGTCCTCTGGAGTATTAGCTACCTCTCCTTAACTGATACCTCACTGTTATCACTATGAGCAAAGGAAGAGAGCACAAATGTTACTTTAATTCAAAGCATAGCAATAACTACAATAACTAATGTAAAAACTGAGATAGTCCAAACACTTTGGCAAGTCACTGCTGTTCAGTCTTGGATCCTTTTTTGGATAAATTATTCTTTGGATCAGATACTGGGAGGAGAGGAATCCCCAAATAATCAAGCTGTGTTTTCACCACCAGGGGGCATGTTAAAGCTTGCAAATTACACTCTGTTCCTCTGTAAAAAGCCTTATTTCAGCCTTTGAATTTTCCCAGCTGCACTTAAATTGTTTTCAGCTGTAATCCTGATGAAGATGATCAGTTGGTATTAGAATCAACATATAAAAATAAAGTTATAAGAGGAGAGGCCTTCTTATGGTTTACTAATTGGTTAAAGAAGAGAAAGCAGAAAGTAAGGATGAAGCTTAAGTATTGCAATGGAAGAATGAAAGCAATGGGGATCACCATGGTTCTGTACTGGGACCATTTCACAAATGATCTGGAGCCAGGTGTGAACAATAAGGTAGCCAAGTTTGTTAACTAAATTATTTGGTGTCATTTGATTAAAACATATATTTGGTAGTATCAAAGCAAAGAGCTCAAGAGTCAGAGAAAGTTGCCCAAAATGGTGCATCACACTGATTCACGCTGCAGCAATGACTCCTATCTTAGCGTATATGCTGATGGGATCTAAAGTGGCAGTGACTTACCAGGAAAACAGTTTTGGGTTTGATGACACATTGACCCAATTATACAGCATTTGTCACATTTATCAGAAATTAAAGCTGCCAGGCTTATAATGGTTTTATGCAAATTTAAGATGTAACCATGCTTAGAATACTGTGGTCATTGACACACCTTGAAAGGAAGAGGAAAAATTATAGGAAAAAATAACTGAAAATTGAAATAACCAAAGGCTGGACTATATATATTTAGTAACCCACCTTGCTCCTGTCATGGGACTCAAGAGGCGTAAAAAAATTAAAACAAAGGATAAAAAAATAATTGTTGTTGTATGCATTCAAACCATTTCTAGTTACAGCAACCCTAAAACAAACCTATCATGCAGTTTTCTTGACAGTAAAGGTTAAAGTATTCCCCGTTGACAAGGTTGTCAAGTCGTGTCCGACCGTAGGGGATGGTGCTCATCTCTGTTTCTAAGCCAAAGAGCCAGCGTTGTCAGAGACTACTCTGTCATCATGTGGCCAGCATTATTGCACAGAATGTTGTTACCTTCCCACCAAAGTGGTACCTATTTATCTACTTGGCATTTGCATGCTTTCGAACTGCTAGGTTGGCAGAAGCTGGGACTAGTGACAGGAGCTCACTCCATCATGCGGCACCCGGGACTCGAACTTCCAACCTGCTGATCTTGCAATCAACAGAGTCTGTGTCTTAACCACTTGAGCCACTGTACAAAAGTAAAAAAAGTAATCAAAAATAATTTGGTTAAAAGTACAAAATGGAAACAGTTTAAAGTATGTTTAACATATAATAAAGATGTTAAAAAACATAGCATACCCGCATTATAAGTCCCTTCTGCAATGTGTTAAGAGCCAAAGGGCTGCCTAGATAAAAGGTCTTAGCCTGCTGGAGTAAAAGGAGCAGAGAGGGGAGCAATCAGATCTTCCATAGAAGGGAGTTGTACAACCTGAAATACAGCCACTGAGATGGTTCCCTGCCACAGGCACCAAATGTGCCTATGGTGATGGCAGAAATGAGAGAAAGCCCTCCTCCAAAGAATTCAGGCTGTTGCCACACTGCAAAATGAATGCACTGTGGCACCACTTTAACTTTCAGGGCTCCATCCTATGACATCCTGAGATTGTAGTTTGTTCTGGTACCAGAGATCTCTGACAGAAAAACCTATCTATCTCACAAAATTGCCAATCCCAGAATTCCATAGCATTGAGCCAGGGCAGTTAAAGCGGTGTCAAAATGTATTAATTTTGCAATGTAAATGCAGTCCCAGGCAGGCTGTTGAGGTTTTTTTAGCTTACAGGAAAAAAGTGAGTAAAGCAAAGCATAAGACAGATGTAAAATCGTGCATGGTGTGGCAACAGGGGATAGGGAAAAGTTGACCATCTGCTGCTGAAATGGGTTTTGAGCAGATGCTGTGTGTTTCTTTAGAGGAAGTGCAACCCCATCCAGAGCAGGCAGCCAAACCAAGTTTCCAGACACAAGAACCCCCCCCCCCTTCCATATACACATGCAAATGCTTTTAGTTTTCCAGTGTTAAGACACAATTTAAGGGCCCACACCAAGCCATCTAAATGTCTATCGGAGGCTTGTGTCATCTCACTTGATTGAGATGATAGTAAGAAACAGAGCTGTGTGTCACCCTCTCCAGATCCCCCAATGAACACTCCCAGTTAATTCCATATTAAAGGCTGTTGGAAACAGGATAGACTCCTGTGATATCACAGAGTGTAAATGTCTTGCAGCTGATGAGGACCTTCTCCCAGTGAAACAGGGGAAACTCTGAAACTGACCCTGCAGATGAATAACAAAATTGCTCCAAGTGTTCCTCTTGTGAGAGGGGTATCATAAAGTTTTAATTATCACCTTTTAACAAATGTGACAGAATGTTTGTTTTGATTTGTAGTTGTTAACTTTTCTCTATGTAGTCTCCATCCAAATTTTATGCAGATTGCACCTTAAACCACTCTTCCACTTCATGAATGGCGTCATTTGTGTTGTCAAATCGGCACCCCTGCAATGGATTTTTCATTTATGGCAACAAGAAAAAGTCACGATGTGAGGTTGGGAGAACAAGGTGGATGCTGCAAGATCTCAAAGCCACATAGCAAGTAGCAATTAGCAAGTTCATTTCTATACTGCAGTACATGCATTTAACCACTGTGCCACAAGGACTCTGCCCTTCCTTTGTTAACTGCAACTTGAGATGAGTGAGCTGGTGCATTGTCAGCTAGGCGACAAATGTCTCTGGAGAGCATACCACGCTGTTTCTTTTTCAGAACATCTCGCAACTTGTCCGGAAAATTGCTGTAGTATGTGCCAGTGATGGTTTGTCTCTTTGCAAGGTAATCTGTGAGAATGACTCCACGACAGTCTCAAAAAACAGAGCATGACCTTCCCTAATGTATAAGTAAAGAGCAGGTTTTGAGGGGTTTGAGAACAAAATTAAGGATTTTGATATGACCCATGGATAAATCAAGGGTAAAACTCAGGGTCATGTACCCAAAGGACAAAGCAACAGAAAACAATGTCAAAGAACATACAAAATTCCAGCAGGCATAACTGTTTGTGTCACCCTAAAGGCTGGATGGATAAGGAGGGAACTATTGTTAAGTGGTGGCTGTGCAATTTGTGAGGAAGGCCACAAGGCAGAGTGAGGCTAAGAAAATGCATACATGTCAAAAAGGATGAAAAGGCAAAGCAAAGAAAATGATGACTACATTGGTAGTGATTACAGCCTTTAATTTTAGTGTAATAACTTTCCCTGATCTGAAGTCAGAAAAGCTGATGAACATACAAGGGTGTCTTATTCAAAGCCTGATTTCACCACCCCTATTTTCCCATTCAGGCATTCAAAAATGTCAGAAGCAGGACATTGTGGAGAGAGTAGAGGGGGTCAGTACTTCTTTTAGGTGTTCCTGGGACATACTAAACTCTCACCTTTTCCCACTCTACTCAGAGAAGAGGATGTTTCCTTTTTTATATATATATATAACAGTTAAAGTACAGTATTTATATTGACCCATGGATAAGTCAACCCAGCTTTTTTGGGAGCAATGTTTTGACTAAAATTTTTAGACTTATACATGAATATATAATAGGCAACCTAGTCAGATATCTGCAAAGGTCCACCATAAATCTCCCAAGAACATTCTCCAAGAAGGTAATATTTGTGAACAAGCAGTAGTTCTTATATAGGGCCTAGGATGTGCTTTATAAATAGTAGGTGCGCCATAAGCTTCTTCAAGAGGAATAACGTTCCACCATGCCCAGAACCCCTTCAGCTAGCTTTAACTAGCCTTGTCTATAAAAATAACTGTAATTTTCAAAACAACAACAACAATTTAGGAATAGCTGCAGCAAAAAGTCGCCTAGGCTGCATCTGCATTGCAGAAATAATGCCGTCTGACACTGATTTAACTGCTATGGCTGCATGCTATGGAATCTTGGGAACTATAGTTTGTTGTGGCACCAGAGCTCTCTGTCAGAAATGGCTAAATAACTCCCAATACTACAAATCCCAGAATTCAGTAGCACTGAGCTATGACAGTTAAAGCAGTGTCAAACTGTATTATTTCAACAGTGCGGATACAGCCCTAAAAAGAACTGCCTTTTAGTAAAATTCATTTTAGTTAATTCAACTTAAACTTCAGATAGCAATGACATTCTGCTGTTGCAATCCAAGTAACTGCAATAGTGTATGGAGTTACTGAAATATTTTTATTAGTGTGTCTTCCACTGGTTACAGCTATTCTTTTTTAAAAGTGGCTCGTTCCTGCACCTATTGTAACTGTTAGCAACAAATAATTCAATAAGAGGTGGTGCATGCAAGTCTTGGTATTGTGAATTTAGGTGCATGCAAGTCTTGGTATTGTGATATCAGGCAAGCACAGATAAATTCTAGAACTGAAGAACTCATAAAAATGGCTTCACCTCTGTTCTGATTTGAGGCACAAGAGGTCCATAAGGCAATGCTATGGAACAAACTTGCTCAGTTCCAGTCCTAGAATGAATACCCCCGAGGGATTCTTTCCATTGCCAGATTGCTGGCACTGTGTTATTTCCTGGCTTGTACCTTTTGCAAACAAAATGTAATTAAGAGCTACTTATTATACATGCACACTGAGAAGAACGCATCAAACCTGGATCTTGTGCCAGAGCTGTGAAGTCAGTATACTTGTTTAATTTTCCTTTGCAGTCACAGGAAGATGACAAATGGTAGCTAAGCAATAATTTCACATGGGGGTGAGCAATAAATTGTATTTTCACCAAGGATTTAGAAGGGTGGAGAGGTGCAAATGTTATAAAGGACACTAATATGTGCATCTAGTTATTTCCACCAATGTTTTGGGGATAAGGTACTGTATAACCTGGCCTGTCCTCACCATTTATGGAGCTACTCCTGATTTAAAAAAGGTAATATTATGCAGTATGTTAGGATGCTTTGGGACAAGGGGACAAGTTTAGATGGAATTTAAAGATTTAAAAAGGAACACCCACTTGAAATGTGACTAACATCTCAGTCTTTCAGAGTTTTGGCTTGGCTAGGCTAGGCTTTAACCAGTCTTTTAGAGTTTTGGCTTGGCTTTAGCCACAGGTATCAAAAACTTTTCAGCATAAACATGACACTTGTCCAGCAGCAATTACCATGTTGCATTATACTGCCAATTGCCTAATTTTCAGCTTGCCGATATAAAATCTGTTATTAAATGCAAATTTCAGCCAATCAATCAATACCTTTATTACCGCAGCCCACAGACCATGATGTAATAAACAATTAAACACAATACTAAAACAATTTACAAATATGCAAATATCCAATAAAATACCAATATAAACATAGACATTTATACATAATATGGAATATGTTGAAATATATATTTTTAAAAACCATTAGTATTGTTTTAATAGTAGCAGAAATGGTGCTGTGTAAACAGCTGCTAAAGTGTTCTTTTTATTCTGCAGAGAAGGTTCCTTATTTAGAGATCATATATTGTTAATCCTTATCTGCTCCCAATAATACTGTCATCTATGTAGTATAGCCCTATGGGTTTTGATAGCTGAGAGAGAGAACTTTGCAACCTCTCCCATTACCCTTTTTTGGTATTTTTAGCAGATATCTCAAATACCAGTCAAGACTCTTTGCTGGAAACTTACTTAATAATATATAATAATAATAATAGCCTTGCCCGGTCATCCTTTAACAGGTAGACAAAGAATGGGCAATAAGGAGTTTAGCGATCCTGCTGTGCAAGGACACACATGTTCATTATAATCAATTTGATGAAACTGGCCTTTTAATAAAGCATATGGGATTACATCAAACCTGGTTTTGCTAAACACACAACAACATTTTGAGAGGATTAAATTTTTGAAATAGTTTGCAGATTGAATGCCAAACCTAAATTAATAGTGAAGCAGGTGGTACGCGGAGCGAATAAGAAGTACTGAGTGGTGTAAATATCTTCCCCTCCCAAGTCTTAGGAGTTTATTGCATGCAGTTTTCAGCCCGATCCGTGAACGGGGCAGGATCGGGCTGGAATGAGGAAAAATGGATTTTACTGCACATGAAATTGCTGCTGCACTGCTGGCCGACCATTACCTATCCCTGATCTGGCCTCTGCCGACTGATTTTGGTAATACCAAAATCAGCCGGCAGAGACCGGACTGGGGATGGGTGATGGTCGGCCAGCAGTGCAGCAGCAATTTCATGTGCTGAAAACTGCATACAATTTTTTTTAAAAAAAACAAACCCAAAACTGCATGCAATAAACTTCTTGGTTCTGAGTGTGAAATGTTTGCTATCTATCTGAATATTTTCAAATACTTAATGTGAAAGAAAATTTTGAAAATATTTTATATGGGTAATAAGGTTGCCTGCTCAGGATTGTTGCAGACCCCGAGATTTCCAAGCCAAAATTTGAGATCTAGAGACATCCCCTGGGACTGTCATTAAGCAGTATGCATAAAGTATCAGCCATATCTGCTCACAGCTTTTCATTCAGGCAGAGAGACAGTATATTTCCTGTTTTGAAGTTAAGACTTCACTAAAGGTGTTGTTCTTAGATCAAGATGATATGAGGGACTCATTCCTTCTCACATATTTAGGAAGACAGGGTACAGAAATTTAATAGGACTAAAACCAGGGCTGGATTCCCTGCATGACCTCTCAGTGGCCATGAAACCCATTGGGTGACTTTAGGCAAGTCACATACTGTCAGCTTCAGGAGAAGGCAGTGGCAAACCTCTGAACAAATCTTGTCAAGGAAACTCTGTGATAGGTTCACCATACATTGGAAATGGCATAACAGCACACAACAATTTTCATGATATGACTTAGGGTCATCATAAGTCAGAAATGACTTGAAGGCACACAACAACAATAACAACAACAACAACAACAATTTTTCTATCCAGAAGGCGGATGCAGAGCAGAACAGATGGAAAGCCCTGGTGCCACAATGACTGGGAAGGAAGGAGGAAGCTAGCTAACTAACTAACTAACTAAATACATAAACATCCCCACCTCCCCCTCAAGAATCTTTACAGGTAGCAGGAACAAATAAATTAAAGCTTGAAAATTGTAGCAAGGTGGTACTCGCTGAGCTGGACATTTACAATTTCCTCTTGCCACAAGTTCATCAGAACTGTGGAATTTACCCTCTTGTTTCCGCCTGGAGATGACCCATGAAAACTGGAGACCCAGGCCCTGAGATTAGGCAACCTTGCTGAGGAAGTACATTTCAGCTCTTTTCTTGTGGAAAGCAAAGCACAGATATGTATGTCTTTTCCTGCACTTTTGGTAAAGTAAGTGAGATAGTTGTCATAACTGCTGTATACTACTTAGGGCCTTGGCAGATGGGAGGCCGCGGGCCACCCTGGGAAGGTGCGCCATGGGACCGAGGCATCCTCATGCCTCGGTCCTGCGGCGCACCGTTGGTGCCCCAAGAAAGGAGCGCTAAAATAGCGCTCCTTTCATATGTCGCCGAAAGTGCACTGCAAAAGCTTGCGGCGCACTTTCGGTGACCCTTCCGCCACAGCGTGTCCAGACGCTGCAGCAGGAGGTTGTCTTCGGAGTGCCGGCCGTGCGGAGGGCCGGCGGCTCCGAGGACGACCTCGGGAGGAGGAAGGGGCGCCGAGCGTGCGGCTGCCCCTCCCCTTCCTTGCGCCGAGGACGGCTCTATTAGCCGTCTGCTGAGGCCCTAAGTCATATTTGAAAGACTGAGAAGCTAACAATCTAGACTTCATCATGAAATGAGACAATACTTTGGAGGGGCAGGGGAGGGAAACAGAGACATGAATCCTATTTGTTAGTCCCAACTAAAGAAGGCCCATTATATTAGTGGGATTTACCTATACATAAGTTTATTCAATAATTGATTCAGTTAGTTCCTAAGTGAGACTAATTAATAGGACTTCGACAAGAATTGTTGGAAGCATTTTGCTAGTACTGCAGCATTCTCCAAATCCCTGGACAGTAAGAAAGGCGTGTTTCGTGAACCCTTTTAAATTATTATATGCACTTATGGGAAATGAAATATGCTGCCTGACTAGTTCTTTTAAAAATGCTCATGCTTGCTTCAGGACTGATTAATTTGTTATCTCTTATAATTAGGGTTTCTTCTCCCAAAAGGTGGAATGCAGAGGAGAAGCCCCTTGGCAGATCTTAATAGATGAACAGATATCTACATGAGAGGCGTTCCATCAGATATAGAGATCCCAAGCAGTTAAGGGCTTTACATGTCATCACAAATACCTTGAAATTAGACTTGAAGCATACTGGCAGATAATTCATTTAAAACCAGTGTCACACAGGTTTCATATGATATTCTTGAGTGCACCTAGCTGCAGGTTCTGTATTATCCTGAAAAGGCAGCCACACAGATCATTCATTGAAGTAATCAAGATGTATAAATTACTCATGAAACTGAGAAGAATATTAAACTTTCCAAATAGTATCAGTATTGTAATGGTATGTCATGAACAAACGATTTCTAAAGGTTACCACTATTACAGGTTATTTGAAATGCTTGGGACCAGTAGTGTTTTGGATTTCAGATATATGTGTGTGTGTGTGTGTGTGTGTTTCCGAATACTTGTATTTGCATATATGAATATAATGAGATATCTTGGAGATGGGACCCAAGTCTAAACACAAAATGTGTTTATGTTTTATATATAGCTTATACACATAGCCTAAAGGTAATTTTATACAATATTTTAAATCATTTTGTGTGTGGACCAAAGTTTGTGTACAGTAAACTGTCAGAAAGCAAAGGTGTCACTACTTCAGCCACCCATTAATTTTTTTTTTGGGTTTTCGAAATATTTCAGATTTCAGAATTCTGGATAAGGGAGATTTAACCTGTCCTACTATTGACAGTCAGTATGCAATGAAATAGAAAGAACAGCATGCCTAACTTTAAACCTCATAACTTAAAATAGCAGCTACCATGAACCTGTAGAACTACAGAGAAAGGGACTGAGGTTGTAATAGTCTGTATTGGTGGTGAGTTTCAGATACTCTTTCTTGTGTCTCACTTGGCTTTATCTTTTTAAAAAGAGACTACCCTCTTTTTTGGCATCTTGTTCAGTCTACATAAAAAGCCTGCTTTCCAGCCCTCAAGTAAGAGTCATCCCTCAAAATAAGGGATATTTGGCAACACTATAAGGAGCAACGGTAATAAGGGTCATCCCTTAAAAGAAAAAGACAACTAGCAACCTTGACTACTGCCCACAAGGAACCATATTCTGAGATTTAGGGTCTTTGCAGACTGTCAGAAATAGTGCAAATTGAGTCCACTTTAAGGGTTAGGGTTAGTGCTAGGGAATCATGGGAATTGGTTTTTTTTTAAACAAAGCAAAACATTGAGCCTTCTCTGTCAGAGAGTTCTGGTGCCACAATACAGTTCCCATGATTCCCTAACCCTAACCCTAACCCTTAAAGTGGACTCAATTTGCACTATTTCTGGCAGTCTGCAAAGGCCCATAGATGGGCAAGTGAATGGACAGAGATAAGAAGTTTTAACATAGTACTCTGGGGATGCATCTACACTGTGGAAATAATGCGGTTTGACACTGCTTTAACAGCAATGGCTCAATGCTATGGCATTCTTTTGTGAGATATTTAGCCTTTGCTGTCAGAGACTGTTGGCTCGATTCTATATCCTGCAGGTGTGCAGCGACAAAAACAAAAACTAACTATCAGCACTGCCTGAGGTGTTTGACCTCAACAGTAGCTTTTTGCAGCAGAGTCTGTAAGAACAAACTAAGTTTGTAGTATTTGGCAATATTGCACTAACCAACCTTGAATGATGCACAGACACAGTTGGATTCTTCCAAAGTCCTTAGAGGCTTTTATTACTTGTTGCAATATGTACAAGTTATATACAAACTTTCTAACTCTCTCCAACATTCACTGTCTGATATACAGCAATCCACTCTCTACAAACAACATACCAACCACACCACAACTCTTCTCTCTTCAAGCCACCAACTTCAACGCACACCTTCTACAACAACCTACAAATCCTAGGATTCTATAGGATGGAGCCATGACAGTTAAAGCGGTTTTAAACTGCATAATTTCTGCAGGGCAGATGCAGCCTAGAATGCTGACAAAGAAGGCAACAGAAAAGGGATTGTTGGATGTGTGATATGAGAGGTATACCGGTTCCCTTTTCTCTTAATGCAGTTAAATTCTTTTAAAGCCTCTACAGATTATGTTGAAGCATTGCCTGTATGAATGTTTGTCAGCTAGGAGGTAATATTTATAGAACAGATAATATTATGATGATATATAAAGGTATAACCATTTTAGCTGAGCCTGTTTTCAAGTCTGTTATTCAGTTCTTAATTGTGAAGTTGCAGAGCAGCTCCAAAAACCTTGCCAAGCAGATGGACTGTGCATCCCACAATATATTAATGTGCAAAAATTCTGATCTGTATCAATCATCCATCTCTCATTTTCTCTCCCTGGCTGCTGACACTGTGATGTAGCACCAGATTGCCAATCTTTAAAAAGATGTGCAATTCCTCTTCTGGCTCAGCCAGTGGAAACTATATCAAATCAGTGCAGTAACCCCTCTCTTGGTCTCAAGTCTAAGTCATTTGCATCCACTCCAAGTATGTCGTTTTCTTCAGTCTGCTACAATAGCTTTCTAATGCCAGCAACATTCCAATAACTTCCTTTCAGCTCAGAAGGTTTCATTTATAGTCCAACTGGAAGTTGAGTATTTTCATGCCAAATAAAATGCTTGTTCAGAAATAAACAAGGGGATATATGATTTACATCAGGGTGAGCAAATGGTATGTTGAGATTTACAGTAGATCTCCAAGAGCTTCTAACGTTCTGTGGCTGCCCAGAATATCTTGTCATGGGCAGCTTTCTGCTAATTGTTCCTCCTAGTCACAGTGTTACTCATCTGTAAAATGGGAGTGGGAGTGAAAATTTTGATGGGGCTACAATCTGGGAGACGAGGTGACAGCATTTTCTTTTGTTGCCTTTGAGTGCTATTATTGTCTTTTAAAGAAAGATATGTTCCCTAGATTAACAATAAAAAATTCTGGCTAGGACTAACTCTTAATCCCAATAATAATAATAATAATAATAATAATACCTGTCATATCCATTTTTTATTCTAACAAGGACTGTTTTTTTTCATTAAATCATGACTTTTTAATTTGTATATGAACTCATAAGTGTATTTTAATAATTTTATAGAATTGTATTTTAACTGTGGGTTTATGTGTTTTAATCATGTTTATATTTTAATGTGCTGTATGCCTCCTTGAGCCTTGAGGAGAAGTGAGAAAGAAATAACATTTATTATTATTATTATTATTATTATTATTATTATTATTTATTATTATTATTATTATTAGTTTTCCATGATACTTCATAGCATCATCCATTTGTGCCTACTTTGGGCCTTTGCAGACTGCCAGAAATAGTGCAAATTGAGTCCACTTTAAGGGTTAGGGTTAGGGTTAGGGAATCATGGGAACCGTAGTTTATTGTGGCACCAGAGCTCTCTGAAAGCAAAGGCTCAATGTCTCAGAAAAAAAAATTCCCATGACTCCCTAGCACTAACCCTAACCCTTAAAGTGGACTCAATTTGCACTATTTCTGCCAGTCTGCAAAGGCCCTTTATCTATGCTTTGTGACATCCTCAACTATCACAACTAATCCTCTTCATCATCTCAGATTCATTTGCATACATGGTATAGGCTCCCACCATTTGAAAGCAAATTAATCTATGAAATGGATTAGAGCACTTGGAGAGATGTGGACCATACACTCAGAATCTCCCAGCCAACATGAAAGACTCAGCATGTTCTACTCCAAAATACTGTAGTGCCTTTTCCACTTGTAGGCTTTGCATGCATACAGGCCAAATCCAGTATGCCTACTTTTGAGCTTCTCCTCTGAGGTAGTGTGCAAGGCTGCCAAAGTTTATGTTATCTCTTTATGGGTGACATGATTAGAGATTACAGCTGAGCAGCTCTTCCTATGGTGCAGAGTTTGTTGATAATTTATGGGCTGCTTTCCATATCCCCTCTTGGGGAAGCTCTCTAGGCCAGTTAGTAAATTAAAACCAAATGATTCAATTGTTGTGTTTACTTTGTATAAACAGAGTGCACATGTAGTGTGCATTTGGCTGTTATCAAGATGTTCTCCTTGTTTGAAAGAGGGAGAAATTTGTATTTTCAGAGACTCTTTTCTAACTGCAGGTTTAGAGGAAGAGCGAATAGTTAATGAACCATTACCACTAGTTTTGCCAGTCAGTGGACATGATGTAAATTTGAAGAAATCAATGGGCAATGAATCCAATCTGGGATTTAGGCTGAAATTTAAAGGGGCAAGCCAAAGTGCTGAACTCTAGCCCCCAAATGGATTCAACACCCCTTGGATGTCTGTTTTAAAAGTCAGACTAAAACCTGGGTCAGGAGCAGATGGAAAAAGCTGGCTTACTCTTGGGTTTTCCTGATTTGCAGGGAGAACCCACTGACCACATTGCCAGCTCCCACAATGGCCCAACTATTGATGTGTAGTCTGTACTGCCTCCTCCCTCTGTGAGGAAAGACCCATCATAATGGAGCATTCACAGCTACAAGCCGCACCATGCCGTTATTTTCCCCCTTGTGTGGATCACATTACTTGTGTGGATCACAAACGCACGCACACAAGTGCATGGATGCTTTGCCAGCAGCTGCCAATCACCTCCCCTGTCTGGCCCAGCTGCCTTTCCATTGAATGCTCAATATGACCGGCCACTCAATTGCATGATTGATTGACTGACCGTGCAATGCATAAGTGCACCCAGTGAGACATCCAAACAGCACAATCATGGTGCCTTCTCCCCATCCCCCCATGTCCTCCTGTTGGGCTGGCCAGTTTGTTAATGTTTTTATGAAACCCATTGTATTGTTGGTAACCTGACATGGTTGTCATCATTCCACAGGGCTTGCAGTGGGTCAGTGGTGCAGCTGCGCACTTATGTGCTTGTGCAATTGATTCACAGGCGGGCAATATATATATATTGCCTGCTGAACTCTAGCCCCCAAATGGATCCATATATATATATATATATGTCTAGCAATGGTGCTGGCAGTCTGCCTGACCCAGGGTGTCTGCTTCTGACCATTTTTGCACCAGAGTGCAGTCCTCACGCTGATGCGATAGTTTGCTCATTCTGGCTTGAGCTGGAGCTAACCGGCATGTTTTTTGCCCTGGTGTAAAGCCCTGGAATGCGATTGGGTCCTCCCATTTCAACTACATGGGTCATCTAAAAAGGTAGAGTTTGCAATGGATTGGGGCTGTTTGTTTTAGCTTGTGCGGACAACCCCTGGAACAGATTCACTGTCCTATTGACATGGAAGCCAATAGCTGCCACTGCATCAGTGGGACCTCAGATTTGGCACCAGCTCCTTGCTGTAAAAACTGTCTCCAGTTCTTGACGGTAGCCCCAATTGCCCTGTTGATATGCTGAGAACCATCTTCACATAGAACTGTGAAAAAGCTGTTGCTCTCGTCCTCATTGTCCTCTAGCAAAATCACATGGATGTTCCATCTGACTTGTGGAAAATATATCTTTGCTGTTCTACACAGCTTTGTTTATGAGCTGTATGATTTTTCTACTGAGGTTTAAAACTTGGCCATTCCCCTTCCATGCCAGCTGAGACCCTGATAATTACCAGATCCCCCTCCAGCTGGTGCTATTTGCATTTTTAAAAACCCTGCACATTAAATCTAATTTAATGTGTTTAGTTTTGTCTCCCATCCCATCTTTGTCTCACCCTCCCCACACTCTCTTTCAGCCTCTTTTATACTAGGAGTGGTAAGGAGCTTGGCAGTTACATTGGATAGGACAGAAATGAGAGACGAGGCCTCAGAGCAGCAAATTGCACCAATTTCTGCCAAGCCAAAAACTAAGTGCGAGTATGATATGAAATGTTTGCAGTATGTCCCTCATGCCAGAATAACCAAGCCTCATTCAACACACAGTCCAAAAGAGGCCTATCCAATAAATTCCTAAGCCTCTTATGAAAACATGGGACCCATCGATGACTTTGTATCCATATTTATCTGTGGGCTGAAGCAGAAATTCTATCAATAAAGAAGAAGGGTTGTGAACAGGAATCATTTGCAATGGGTATGCCCCTCAGATTTTGCAGTTAAATGTTATAAGCCTTGGTCTTCCTTTCCTTCTCAATCTTTCTCTCTCTATCACTCTGCCTCCAATATTATATCTGTTTCAGCATTAAATATTGCCTGTTGTTTTGGACTATAACTTCTGGAATCCCACAATTAACAATTCCAGTTGCCATGCTGGTTGTGGGATCCTGGGAGCTGTAATTCAAAAAGGAACTCATCTGAGTTCTGTGTTTAGTGCTCCAACTTTTCCAAGCTCTGTGCTTTACATTCAACACAGATGTTTTCTTCCCAATTTTCAGTGAGCACTTAGTGAAATAAATAGCAGTCACAACCTTCTACCCTTCCAGGTATTAAATGTTAATGTAACTGAAGTTCTGCAAATGGACACCAAAATTGGAAATAGTATTGGGAAGAAATTCTAAATGAATTCAATATTGTATCTTATACTACAAAAATGTAAAACAGAATACACTGGGCCAGACATAGAAAGAGTCTACAGTTACTAGTGTTCCAGCTATTATTGAGTGTGTGCCACAACAACTGCAATACAGGTTAAGTATCCCTTATCCAAAATTCTTGGGGCCAGAAATGTTCCATATTTTGAATTGTTTTGGATTTCGCAATACATATATGCAAATAAATATGTATTTACATGTATATAATGAAACAAAAGGAGGCTGGAGAGTGACTGAGGACTTGTGAAATGGCAGGAGGCATGGATTCTTGCAATTTCACAGATCCTCGTGTTTCTCTCCAGCTGTGTCTCTCTGCAGCCCAACAAATACAATACAGGTATGGCCATGAAACCCACTGGGTGACCTCCAGCAAGTCACATGCTCTGGACCCCAGGAAGGCAATGGCAAACCTTCTCTGAACAAATCTTGCCAAGAAAATCCCATGATCCCTTAGGGTTGCCATTGGCTGGAAATGACTTGAAGGCACACAACAACAACAACAAACTGTACATCCTACACTACTTGTTCTGTAACTCAAAAAGTTTTGGATTCTGGAGTACATCAGATTTTGGGATTCCCAATAAGGGATACTCGATCTGTAGCTATTTGTTCTCATTAAAACTGTCCTCTGTAATTCTCTGTATCTTTCAAAACATCTTTATTAAAGTCTAGAGCAAACAATACATTGATTTTCTTTCTCTTCCCCTTCTATCTGTCTAGGTATTTACGTGTCGATCTATATTCCAAATGATACAGCAGCAAGGACATCTCTCTTGGTATAATATTGAAAGACTTCCTTCTATGCTGGAGCCCTTGATTGAAACTCCAATGATGCAGTTTGTCTAGGTTAATCAGGATGCTGGGGAGATAAATGGAAACTCTTGGCCTTTCTTTGGCTAAGCATGTGGTGAGTCTAAAGTATTTTAAGTGTGGTGCCCAGGGTTGCCCTTGTGCAGAGAAATTACTATGGTAACAGGCAGCTGGTCTCTAGAAAGTGCCTTGGCGGTGCTGGGGGAGCAGCCAGCGGGAGGACTGGCTCTGTTGTGTTGTGTTTGGGATCCCCCCCCCCAGCCATTGTTTTGCCGGCATAAATATTCTCAATAGGATTAACATCCCGAAGAGGCTAAAGACTGTGGGAAAACTTTTGTGGACCATATTTATCTCCCTTGCTCTTGTATCTTAGCACTCCCACTTGTTGAACAATAAAATGATGGAGGGAGTAAAAGGAAATGTATCTTGGTGGTGTTTTCTCTCTTTCTTA
This sequence comes from Phrynosoma blainvillii, assembly GCA_026167975.1. NCBI lineage: Eukaryota > Metazoa > Chordata > Lepidosauria > Squamata > Phrynosomatidae > Phrynosoma > Phrynosoma blainvillii. The sequence continues at coordinate 92,341,021 of JANUYF010000003.1, read as the reverse complement.
GTCGGTGATAAATTCATGAATTTGCATAATAGCCCTTCCTCGGCAGCATCTTTCTTTAATTCACTGTGTTGGTGGGTGTGTAGAGGGAGTGGGAAATGAGAAAAGAAGAAGAAAAAACCCAAGGGGAGAAGGGACCAGGGAAAACTGAAGACCTCATTAAGGGATCTTGACAACTGATAACATAACTAGGAGCTTTGCTTCCCTCATTTGCACAAAATGCTGAAGGAACAAGTTTCTACTCAGGGCCACTTCCTTGAGAGAAACTGTCTTGTCCCATTTTTCTTTCCCTTTGCATAATTGCTTAAGTTTCTTGCATTTTCTCCCCTCCAGCCAGTTCCACAAAAGCTTCATTTTCTGGCAACCTACACTCCAATTTTGTTTTGCTTTTAAACACATCGGTGGGGGATCTCTGGAATTTGACTGTATAGATGACTGTGTGGCTTCAAATGCACATTTTGGAAAATGGGCATAATGAGGAAAGAAAGACTGGTCTGAAGTTTGGGAGAAAGGAACTCTTGGCAGGGAGCCAAGCCAAGCAAGTTAAATATTGTGTTTTAAATTTGAGGGCCCCAGTGCTTTCCTGGCTTTAACCATGTCCCGGCTCCAGTAGCTCTGCCTAATATGATCCTGAGCTGTTCAGTGTTAGAAGAGCCATGAGCAATCCAAGTTCACAGAGACATTTCTTCAGTGCATTTTTCAGGAAGGATTGTGACTTGTAAAGTATAGGTATAATGCCTAGGAGTTCCTTTTGCTTCCCACTATCTCTCTCTTTCACAGAAATATATATGATAGAAAACCAGAACAAGCTTCACAACAAGATTTCAAGACCATTTTAAAAGCTAAATTCATATTATGAATTATGAACTAGGGCTGAAGAAGAGCCCTAATTAGGGCCAATTTTGTTCAAATCCTGATGTGATGATTTGTATCTAGCCCAATTCGATTCTGATTTATACAGTATTGATTCAATCCAGACTGCACAGCTACCTTCTGAATGCCCTGATTTGGTAGAGTAAGTGCTCTATTAATCTTCCATCATCCCACTTTTCCAGCCCTGATGTTGCTTGGCCACACGTGTCCTCATTTTGATCTGTGAAACATTAGAATATATGGGATTAAGTTTCAGAAATCTGGATCACTGGTTATTTTACTGATATGCATGGGGAAATCCAAATAGTTATCAATTAAAAAAGAGAGAGAGAGAGAGAGACTGGACATAGGATAGACACAAAAGAGGGGATTAAGCCTCTCATATTGAAGTCAAAGGGATCTTTTAGCACCTTTGAGACTATCTGTGGCCTCAAGTAGATGGGCAGAAAAAAACATGGTGGGGCCACTCTGGTACAATTCGCATTAAGGCCACAGCAATCACATGCATTCGGTTCCAATTTGGGCCACCGCTGCAGTTTTGAACTGGTGTGGCAAAAGGAGCAGTAGTTTACTACTCCTTTTTGTAAAACATGCCTCAGTGTGGTTTCTGGTCATGATCGGGGTGTGTGTCATCTAAACGCTATGCCCCAAACACAGCTGGAAACTGGTTTATTTGGCCCATATGTTTCGGGCCTGTGTGAAAGAAGTTGTAGCATACCTTTTGTAGACTTGGTCTACTTCCTCAGATGGCATCTGAGGAAGTAGAACAACTACATGAAAGCTTATGCTATGACTTTTTTTTGTTTCAAACGTGCTACAAGATTCCTTTGAATATTGATATTCAGACTAACATGGCTGTGCCCCTGAATATTGCAAGCAAGTAGCTCCAGAGGTTTCTTTTTTTCAGTAAGCAACTTTAAATTTTACTCCCCCTCCACATAGTTTTTAAAAGCATGCACTCTCCGGTGAGTGCTCAATCTCACAATCAGAAGGTCCTAGTCATTATTTTTAATAACTGGGGGAATATAGTAATCTGTACTTCTAGCAATTACAAAAAAAGGAATATTTCATCTTTCAGTGATTTTTATCATTAATACAGTTCATAAGATTTTATTATGTTTGTATGAAAAAAATCCTAATCTTGGTTTGAGTCCCATCGAAGTGGATAGCTGCTTTGGGATTTTTATCCAATCTATTGGGATTTAAGTAAATGAGCAAAATGGATCTTCAATGGGTTTTTTAAATATACATATTTCATAATATATCTTTGACACCTATCCTTGGCTACATCTAATGGTTATTGTCTCTCTTATTTAATTTTTTATATAGGAAATAATTGGAAATAGGAAAAAGTGAAAAGAACCCATCCCTTGTTGAAGACAGTCCATTAGAGAAAACATTATGTAAGTGGCTGAATCTTTACGACAGGGGTAGGCAACCTTTTTGAGCCAGGGGCTAGGTTGCTGTCCCTCAGACAATTGGGGGGCCGAAGCACCAATAAATAAATAAATAAATAAATAAAAATTTTTAATTTTTTTAAAAATTTTTTAGAAAAAATGCATGCACACTCTCTCAGCCCCAGAAAAGCCATGGCAAAACCCCTGTGGAGATTTTGCCAAGAAAACCCCAAGAACAAGTAATAAGAACAATAATCAATATCATCATGGCGGGCGGCGGCGGTGGCGGCAGGACCGGCCTGGGGCCGGTCCAAAGGCCTCGGGGGGCCGCATCCGGCCCCCGGGCCTTAGGTTGCCTACCCCTGCTTTACGATGTACCATACTTTACAAAATAATGTTTGTAATGATAATTTCCCAGTGTGCAAAAGAAAATTAGTTTAAATTTTGTTTGAACCATTACATTTCTAATGTATCATCTTCATGTGTTCAAAAATAAAAAATGGCTCTTGCAACTGGACCTTATAAGAATTCTTAAAAGGGGGACTTACAAACAAATTAGCTGGGATATGCCATAAATCCCACATCAAACTAAAACCACATGCTGTTAGAAAAGTGTGCTGTGATTATGGGAGACAAATGAACGACAGTCAGTAGCCTTGAAACACCAGATACCAATTATTGCATAAGTGAACTACTGTTCCCTGTGCTACTTTACCCATCATTCTACTTTAAAAGAGAAAACACTTCAGAGGAAAAATTATTATGACCTCACCACTTAATCTTCAGGTGACAAGTCTGTTGGTCTATGTTCTAAAATCTGTCTAATTTTTTCCTCTAAAACATTGCCAAGAAAATATTCATATTTTTTCCAAAAAGCACATCTTGAGCTTTTCTTTATTAGAGGAGGTCCACTCACTGGTTTAGAAAAATAAATAAATAAATAAATAAATAAAAAAATAATAATACTGAAGTCTGCCAATAAAATATTACAGGTGTCATAAACATTTGGAAATATTTTCCAATTAAAGAAGTCAGCATTTTGAAATATGTTCTTGTCCATCTTTAAACATGGTTTCCAAATAACATCGTCACAATTCTTTATAGTGAGTGTTATGGATTCAGCACAATGTTTAGTGTCATCTCCAAATGTGCTATCCAAGAACCATTTCACATTGTGGCAAGAATGTGGCAGGAGAAAAGGTCCTCCATTAAGCTTTCTAACTTTTATACTTTTGTTCCATGTAGTGTTGGACAGCCAGTTCTCCTGACACTAACCAAACTACAGTCAGTACATTGAAGAGGAGGTGGTAGGAATGAGTAATTAAAAGTGGATAATTTCTGTTGCAAATTCACTTTCTCCCATGGAGGTGGCAATGACCTAGGTGACGAGAAAGGAGGAGAAAGATAGGCCTATCACGTGTCAGGTCACTGTTGTGTTCGCTTACTCAGTTCTGTTTTCATTACTTGTGTGGATTGTAGACTTCTGTGTCATGTTGCTGTGTCCATCATTGTCCAGTGATGCCAGTTCTGCTTTAATTTTTCCACTGGGATGCACTCCTTTTAAAGTTCTTCATCTGAAGTAAGAAAGGACTAAGGATTTATTATGTGCATTGGTAGGCTTAGTCAGGGTAGACCTTTTGTAATATATACTATGTAGAAAGTTGATGTGATGTGTACTACTCCCCAGTGCCAGCAAATACAAAGGATAAAGGAAGCAGGCAAGGCCTAAGACAAGACGATAATGATGAAATAAGATGGCTGTAACTGTTGCTGTTGTGTGCCTTCCTATTGTTTCTGACTTATGGCAACCCTATCTTGGGTTTTTCTTGGCAAGATTTGTTCAGAGATTTGTTACTGCTTTCTTCTGAAACTGGGAGAGTGTAACTGGCCCATGGTCACTCAGTGGAGCTTCCATGGCCGAGCAGGGATTCAAACCGTTGTCGCTCAGAGTCCAAAATCTAATCTACACTGCAGAAATAAAGCAGTTTGACAATGATTTAACTGCCATGGCTCAATGCTATGGAATTCTGGGATTTCTGGTTTCCTGTGGCACCAGGGCTCCCTGACAGGGAAGGCTAAATATGTCACAAAACAACAAATCCCAGAATTCCATAGCATTGAGCAATGACAGTTAAATGATGTGACACTAGTCCAGCTTTTGAACCACAACACCACATTGGTCAGATCTCCCCAAAAGGGTATAATCCTCATTAAAAACTTAAAGGGAGTGAAAATGCTGCCTTTCCCCTAGTTCTGCTTTTCTGTTAAAATGCCCCATACCTATTTCTATTAAGCCTTTTGGGGAAAAGATACAGAGACCTATACAGTGAATGGGCTGTCACAGTACCTACAACTTTTCAGTACTGGTGTTGTTGTTTTTTGTTTTGTTTTTTAGGGGTGTATGTGTTATTCAGTGGAAGCATATGCTTGGGAAAATGGGCTAAGAAGTCAGTTGCAGCATCTTGAAAGAATCACGGAAAGCCGTGTAATGTAACAGTTTTACTTTTAGAATGGCTCATGTGGTCCTCAAGGATCAGCATCATCAGGCTCATTCCCTCCATGAATCAACATGTGAACAATGTCTTTGCTGAGTAATGCATAAAAGATAGAATCTACTAAAACATGCCATTGAACAAATCAAATTTAAGTGCTGATACATGGAAAGAGTAGCACAGTTTGCCATTACATTTTCATTCCTGGGTCATTATAATGGATTTGTAAAAGGCAAGCGTGTCTGGCATTAAAAACTACAGCATTTGTTCCTCCCCGTACCAATGCATTGATGTGGAACAACTACTATCTTTTAGAATAATCCATCAAGAATTTCTCTTGCTCATGCCCTAATTAAATGAAAGAGGAATAGGTAAGAAAGCATTCTGTCAATATTCCAGGCACCTGTAATATCCTCCAATATTAACCTTTATCCTTATCTTATAATAATAATAAATAATAAAACTTTATTTATACCCCGTCTTTAGCCAGGGCTGTCAAGGCGGCTTACAAGTTAAAAAGAGTACACCCATACAAATCAGCAACAAATACCCCCCCCCCCTTAAAAATATATTAAATCGTTAAACAGATTAAAATCTCATTTAAAACCAAATTAATAAAGCATATAACATAAATAGGCAGTGGCATTGCAGATGTCTAGGAAAGAGCTATCTGATGGCAGGAGGGAGACTGTGTTATTCCGGGAATGCCTGCCAGAAGAGATCCATCTTGATGGCTTTTTTAAAGCCATCTAAGTTGGTTATCTGTTGGATCTCCTCTGGCAGGACATTCCACATCAGGGGTAGGCAATCTGTCCCCTTTAAGGGCCGAGGGACTTCAGCTCCCAGAATCCCAGGAGCTATTGGCCAACATGGGACTACTGGCCAACATGGCTGAGGCTTCTGGGAGCTGAAGTCCCTCGGCCCTTAAAGGGGAAAGGTTGCCTACCCCTGTTCCACATTCTGGGGGCCGTAGCAGAAAATTGATATTGTACTCTCTTGAATGCTATTTCTTCTCTATATTTTTGGTGTTAGTTATCTGAATTAATTGTTGCCACATTTGATTTATCTCTGGATAAGACTGTATAGTCTCTTCATCTATATTTTGCCTGGAGTGAGCTAGCTTTCTTTTTCTTTTTCTTCTTTTTCTTTTTCTTTTTTTCTTTCTTGTTTATGCCTTGCCCACACTTAAAGAACTGTATGGAAAATATAATCAAACAATAGAAAACCACAACTATTTTTTAAATATTTGAAGCAAAAGTGTTCCAAACAAAAAAAACCTGCAGCCAGCATATATATTTAACCACTAAGAATTAGAAATTAGCAGCATTCTTCACTGTGCCATTCCTTTAGCCTGTTAGGAATGTGCAAACATTGTTGTTGTGCCTTCAAGTCATTTTTGACTTATGGCAAACTTATCATGGGGTTTTCTTGGCAAGATTTGTTCAAAGGAGGTTTGCCATTTCTTTCCTCTGAGGTTGAGAGTGTGTGATGTGCCCAGGGTTACCCTGTGCATTTCCATGGCTGAGTGGGACCACCTATTAGTATTTTTAAACAGGTGGTCTTTAAAATGTAATTGTGAACTCAGTAATAGAATTCAAAGATATAGCCATGTTAGTCTATATAATCAGTATGTAGAGAAATCTTGCAGCACCTTTAAGACTAACTGAAAGAAAATAAGAATTTGGCAGCATGAGCTTTCATAGAATTCAGTCTACTTCTTCAGATGCTTCTGAAGCACCTGAAGAAGTAGACTGAAGACTACGAAAGCTCATGCTGCCAACTTCGTACTTTCTTTTACTCAGTAATATAAAAGTTTTTTCACAGAAACTTGAGCTGTGAAAGATTGTGAGGTGACATGATAGCCAACTTTAAATATCTCAAGAGAAGTCATGTAAAAGATGGAGCAAGTTTGTTTTCTTCTACTTCAGAGAACGTTCTTGATGGTAAGTGCTGTTTGACTGCCTCAGAGGGTGATGGGCACATTGGAGGTCATTAAACAGAGGTTGAATGCCATCTCCCAGGAGTGCTTTAGCTATGGACTCCAGCATGGCTGAGATCTGGATTAGATGGCCCTTGTGGGTACCTCCCAACTCTGTGATTCTATGTCTGCTCCAAGCTATTAAGTGCTATTGAGTGCTATTAAATGATTTATCTACACCAAAGACAGGATTCTGGTTGGCTCACCAGACTTTGTTGGATTGTACCTCCCAGCATTCCTTGCCACTGGCTCTGCTAGCAAGGGCTGCTTCAAATATTAAAAAAATAGTTGTGGTTTTCTATTATTTGATTATATTTTCCACACAGTTCTTTAAGTTGTAATTCAACCACAATTGTAACTCAGCCACATTTGGAGGAACACACAATTCCCATTTAAGCCTTAAGAAGAGTGACAGTGAACAAAGAATTAGAGGGGGTGTGATGTATTTATCCGAGGCTATTTACCTCCTTGGAGAGCCAGTGTGGTGTAATATTTAAGTGTTGGACTAGGACTCTGGTAGACTGGAGTCACACCCTGCTCAGTCATGAAAACCCAAGTGGTGACCTTGGGCAAGTCACACTCTCTCAGATCATACCAGCCACCTAGGAGCCATTTCATCAGGTGTGTGGTTGTGGATGTTGTGTGTGTATGCATGTCTGTTTCTTCTTCGTGGTCTCTGCAAATCACACAAATGGGTTATTCTGCGCTTGCGCAGCAAACTTCAGAACCTTCTTAGAGCTTTTAGAAGCGTTTTGGCAGTAGCCCCGCCCACAAACCTTCCTGTAATCGAGGCACAAACAAAGCAGAGTCCAGAATTTGAAGTAGTCAGTCGGTCTAAGGTCAAGGCAGGCAGCAATCAACAGAAGTCCAGTTCGGTCTGAGGTCAAGGCAACAGGGTTCCACAAGGCAATAAGCAAGAGGCACAAAGCAGGAAACAAGGAGCCACACTGACCGTAGTCTCGCAAGGAAGCTACGATAAATCTTGGCACTGAGGAAGCCTTTTGCCAATGTTTAAATAGCCAAATCCTACCTCAGTGCCAGCTGAGGCTTGTTGAGGAGCAGCTGCTTCTCGGCCAGCCTCTTGGACCTGTGCACGCCAGCACTTTCAGCTCTCCTCTGCCTAAAGCAGGGGTAGGCAACCTTTCCCCTTTAAGGGCCGAGGGACTTCAGCTCCCAGAATCCCAGGAGCTATTGGCCAACATGGGACTATGGGCCAACATGGCTGAGGCTTCTGGGAGCTGAAGTCCCTTGGCCCTTAAAGGGGAAAGGTTGCCTACCCCTGGCCTAAAGGAAGGTACTGGACCAGCTGTATCTTCCTGATTCTCCCCACTAGGCAGCTGAGCCTCCATAGGAGTAGCACTAGGATCTGGCTGCTCTGAGGCTGGGGGACCAGAGCTTGGCTCAGGCAGAGCAGAATGAGAGCCAGGTGGAGCCTGTATCTCTCCCTTCTCTGGAGGAGACCCCTCCTCCTCCTCTTCCTCCTCGTCCTCCTCATGGCTGGCCATGACAGAGCCCGACATGGTTAGTCCTCGGTCCCTGACTCTCTGGGGTCATACCGATTGGCTTGGAGCCCGACGTGGATACTCCTCGGTCCCTGACTCTCTGGGGTCATACCAACTGGCTTGGAGCCCGACGTGGATACTTCTCGGTCCCTGACTCTCCGGGGTCATACTGATTGGCTTGGAGCCCGATGTGGATACTCCTCGGTCCCTGACTCTCTGGGGTCATACCAATTGGCTTGGAGACTGATGTGGATACTCCTCGGTCCCTGACTCTCTGGGGTCATACCGATTGGCTTGCATCCCTGCATCGATCTTCATCAGTCCCTGACTCTCTAAGTCAAACCGATTGAATTGGAGCCCTGCATGGATACTCATTGGTCCCTGACTCTATGGAGTTAAACCGATTGGCTTGCAGCCCTGCAACGATCCTCATCGGTCTCTGATTCTCTGAGGGCAAACCGATTGCTGAGATCAAATTGATTGGTCCACAATCATTTTATATGGTGCTTTCCCCTACCATTGGGTGATAGCCAGGTTGGCATCATGATGTCACCACAATCTGGTTTGGATTTGAGGCTATGGTTGCTCCCTCCATACCAAAGTCAACTACCGCCAAGCTTTCGGTTAGGACCATGATTATTCCCTCTATATCCCTCGGGGGGCTACTAGTAATCACTCATTCAGCCTTCGAGCTATGGTCACCTTGGCACACACTCGGTTGGATTCAAGACTGTGATTATTGCCTCTATACTGCTTCCCCCATTATAGTGCTCCATGACAGTGCACTTCACGCTTCATCACGTACCCAAGATCTATATGATAAAGGGTTTCGCACATGTCTAGGTGCTGGGCTTGTGGCTTTAACGTCTATTCCAGCTCCTGTGTTTTAAAATTCTTCTCTCATGAACCACTCATGACAAGTCAATACCATATTGCTCCTTATATATATCGTTGCTTAGCAGTTCTCACTGTTCCTGCCAAGTCATGTTATCCTTGATACAACTTCTACAGGACATCACGGGATGGGATAACATTCCCACAGGGATCTCTTTCTATGTACAGTGTGAAATCCCTTTACTTTTATAATGTTATGACTAATCTTCTAGTCATTACTCGAACCACTATTATTTTCTCTGGGATTTTCACCAGGAACTACATGTTTCATGCTGATAGCCTGAAACATTAAGTTACACACAGCATGTCTTGTGGGTCATAACAATTGGATATTGTGATATTCTCACTCTCACTGTTGTCAGTGTCTTTACTGTGACTAGATGAGGTTCTATTCCTCCTCTCTGATGGCCACCAATATTCTGGAAACTGTTATTGAAGCTTCCCCAGTTCGATGCCATCAGCTCTCTCTGTATAATGCAGTATCCAGACATCCTACTGCCCACTTTGTAGTGCAGTCACTTGTTTCTGCTGTTTTTGCTGGTGTTGCCCAACCATCTCATTGCTGGGCACCGATGGTCTATTTCACATTTTATGTGAGTGCTTAGCCCTAGATTGTTTAGCGTTCTAGGTGTTATCCGTCGATGCCATAATCTTCAAACGATAGCTTAGAGGCTTTATCAGGTCACTGCCCTTTTTTATCTTGAAAGATTCCCTTTGACACATCTTTAATTTTGAGGGTTTGCTAAACCCTCTTTTTCCTGTTTACCAATGTCATGTCCTGGGCAGCCTCGCATTGTTGCAAGTCTGTTGCCCTTCGCATTGGTTTCCATTCATCTCCTGGATCAGACAGAGTCTGTAGTCCTTCCTCCTTGTTGCGGTATTTGTCTAATATTCCTTGTCCATTTGCAGTAGTGAACTTCTTTCACTACTTACTGGATAGCTTTGGCATTATTTCCATTGCTAACAAGTCTAGGTCAGAGATTCTCCCTTGGCCTTAACCTTACTTCTGCCATGCTATCACAGACCATCAAGGTCTATCAACAGACTGTGCAACGTATGGGTTAGCAGGCAAGCCTATTTTTTTTCTGCCACTGAGCATGTTCTTACCTGCATTGGTGATTGTTTCCATTATGTCTCAGTATTGGAATTTCAACTTGTCTCATAGAGTCATCATTTTAGCGGGACTGTTTGTCCCTATATTTACATGCCTAGGGCTCAGATTCACAAATGGTGATTTTGTTTGAGGCAATGTGCCGTCTCATGTGGCATGGCACTCCCTCCTCCACTGACCAAAGCTTGTCAGTCTGATTAACCCATTTGTGTGATTCGCAGAGACCACGAAGAAGAAGGACAGGTTGCTTACCTGTAACAGTATTTCTTTGAGTGGTCATCTGCGAATTCACACAAATCCCACCCGTCCTCCCCTCAAGTCGTGCCCTGCCTCTTCTTCAGTCCTGGGCTGCTGCTTTGGCGTCCATGGAACTGAGGGTTTAGGCAGGAAACTGGCCAATAAGGCAGTTGGAAAGTGGGCGGGGGTACCGCCAAAATGCTTCTAAAAGCTCTAAGAAGGTTCCGAAGTTTGCTGCGCAAGCGCAGAATAACCCATTCGTGTGAATTCGCAGATGACCACTTGAAGAAATACTGTTACAGGTAAGCAACCTGTCCGTCTGAGCTGAAGTACATCATTTGTATTGGAGGCCATGAATGAACTGCTGTGGGCTGTGCCATATCCTTTGAGATGGTATTGTGTCTTCTACTATCATCTTGATGTGCTTGCCTAAAGCTAAATCAACTCTCAGGTTGACAGAGTTATTGTTAACCACCTTGGTGGGTTAAATGTTAATTAAAACAAAAAAAAATGTGTGTGTGTGTGTGTATATACAGTTGGCCCTCCACATTTGCAGCTTTAATTTTTGCAGATTTTATTATTTGTAGTTTTGAGCAATATGTTTTCTCTTGGAATCTCTAGTCTTCCAGTACAACTCTGCCAAAAATTGACCATGAAGTTGTGCTGGAGAACTTAGAAGTTTCTAGAGAAAACACTTCTCTATGTATTTGTGGGTCATCCAGCATGATTCTATGATCAACTTCTGGCAGATGTTGACCATACAGTTGCACTAGAGGACCTGTAGATGCCTAGAGAGGTAAAAAGAATAGTGTTAGGTCTCTTAGGTAAAATAATAGTGTTTTTTTATTTTCATTTTTTCCACATTCAGAGGGAACCTTCACCCCTAACCCTAGTGAATATGGAGAGACCATTATATATATATATATATATATATATATAGAGAGAGAGAGAGAGAGAGAGAGAGAGAGAAGTTTTTAAGATCAATAAACAAAGAAGGTTAAAGTAGTAGCGAAAATATAATTTCTAGTGCTCAAAATGGACTTTAATATCATTCAGATATCTCTGAGAATAAAAATGTTATTAACATGGACCAGAATTCTCAGTGTGCAACCTAGAGTTACACATTTATGACTGTTACACCTACTGGGTAGCAGAAGATGTAATTGATGGGGTCTATTCACATGTTGATTGGCAAGTAGCTAGCTGATGATCCCCTCTTGCACAAAGGAATCACTAGAGGAGTCTTGTTTCTGCCTGTTGCATTGGAGGTAAGCATGGGAAGAGGTGCAAACAGCAGCCAGCTGATTCCTAAATGAAGGGGAACAGACCCCCATCAATTGCAGTGACTGCAGGGACTGGTGGTTGGGTTTGGGCCAGGATTCACTGTGTAGCACTGTGGCAATGGTGCTTACACATCTGTTAATCCCACATAGGATTCTGGCCATGATATTAAAATGATACTAATAGCAGAAGCCAGATACTTGAGTGAGGGTTTCTACAACTATTTTCTATGTATGCAAGAGTTCTGTTGCATCTCTAATAAGAAAGAGTTCTGTTGCATCTCATGGCAAGTGGAGATTTGAACTTTGGTTTCCAGAGTTGTAGTCCAGACCTCAAACCACTACATCACCCTGTCCTAAGCTACTTTAAACTAAAAGAAGATTACGCATTTATAACCAAAATGGAAGGGAGAAATCTGTTTTTAAAAGTGGTTTCTTTTAAATCATGGCATTTTGCAACTACAAAAGCACAGGTTTTTGTTTTATTTTTACATTTTGTTTTTTAAGAATTTATAAAGTGCAAGAAAAAAACTCAGGAGACAACTCCTGAGTAAAGGCTGTTTAAGCAACTGGGAGAGCTGTCATTTGTCAAAAAATTACGATAATCTAGTCTAGACAAGCCCAGTACCTAAAACACTCACTTTCCAGTTCCTGGCAAGTTAACATTTGTTGGCACTTGGAAAATATTCCTCAGATAGGTATTTCCACTCCAGTTTTTGTAAAAAACAACAACAAAACCCCACATTTTTCATACTTCTTGATAAAGAAAAGTTGTGCTTCCGTGCGATAAGCAGCGAGTGTAAAAATGACAGATTTCTCCAAGTCTGATGCCTATGTGTTAAGTTCATACTAATTTCAAGTTCTGTTTCTGCAACACTTAAAAATAGGCAAAAGAGGGGTGGGGGAAGAACAGTAATTCAGACTTGGATCAGAGACAGGCAGGTGGGAAGCAGAGACATCACCTCATTAGGCTCTGCATGAACAAACAAGCTGAGCAAAGGGATCATCCCCATAAACAGGGCCATCAAAGTCAGTTAAATTACCTTTTGGCTTATTTTTTGTTCACTACTTAAAAAATATGAAATCATTCTCCTTGACAGGGTCATGGAAGAGTCTCTAGGAGAGCTTTAAGGTACCACATCTATCATGTCATATTGTCAACCATCATGGAGTCAGCACAGCTGTAAAGTAGAGACACTGCTTCACCACACCAGTGATTCTATGGAAAATGTTTGCTTGTCTTGGCTGTGTTTCATCTACAGCAAGGCATCCATCAGTGGCATATACATCTATGTGCATGTTTTTACCATACTTTTATCTTTAAAAAAAATGTCCGTTTTATGAGCAAATTGCCATGATCCTGTTCTAGATGAAAGGAAAATTTCAGCAACTTGACACCACTGAAATGGTGCTTTGGCACAACAGTGACTTGCGAAGAAGACTATGAGCCAACATGTCCATGTCTGGGTTAAGGGAAGGAGGTTGTATAATATAAGCATTGTAACAAAGCAGCTGGAAATCTTAACTAGTGCTGCTAGCTAATTACATATATGATAGTAATGTTACAATTGTCCATTGCAAAAATGTTCTTAAACCAAATTGGGGCAGTTGATATTACTGTAAACAAGCTCTTCACACTTCTTGATGATAGGCAAATATTATCTAAGGGAACTACAGTGAGCCTTTGGTGTCTGCTGAGGTTTGGTTCCAGGAACCCCCATGGACAATGAAATCTGTGGATGTTCAAGTTAAATACAATGGATAATAGAATGGTGTTCCTTGTATAAAATGGCAACATCAAGATTTAGTTTTTGGAATTTATATTTTTAAAAAATATTTTCAAGCCATGGATGCTTGAATCTATGGATAAAGAATCCGTGGATATGGAGGCCTTACTGTGTATGAAAATCAACAATCTGTTTCTAACTTATGGCAGCTCTAGGGTGAATCTTTCATGGGGTTTTCATCGCAAGATTTGTTCTGAGGGGGGTTGTCATTGCCTTCCTCTAAGGCTGCAAGAGTGTGACTTGTCTAAGGTCACACAGTGGTTTTCCATGACTGGGTGAGGACTTGAACATTGGGCTTCTAGAGTCTTAGGGCCTTTACAGACTGCCAGAAATAATGCAGCTTGAGGCTACATTAACTACTCTGGCTCAGTACTAAGGAATTATGGGAACTGTAGTTTATTGTGGCACCAGAGCTCTCTGACAGAGAAGGCTCAATGTCCCAGAAAAAAAAAATACAATTCCCAGGACTCCCTAGCACTGAACCAGGACAGTTAAAGTGGCCTCAAGCTGCATTATTTCTGGCAGTCTGTAAAGGTCCTTAGTTCAAACTCAAACCTGTCCATCACACTGGCTTTTATCTACATTGGCTAATCTACTGTAACCTAGAGCCAATTTATTACAGTCAGCCCTCTGTAGCCATGGATTCTGTACACATGGATTCAACCAACCATGGCTCAATCTCCCCAAAATTCCAAAATGCAAACCTTTCAGTGGTTCACCATTTTATACAAGTGATGTCAATTTTCTAAACCAGGGGTAGGCAACCTTTCTCCTTTAAGGGCTGAGGGACTTCAGCTCCCAGAATCCCAGGAGCTATTGGCCAACATGGGACTATTGGCCAACGTGGCTGAGGTTTCTGGGAGCTGAAGTCCCTCGGCCCTTAAAGGGGAAAGGTTGCCTACCCCTGTACTAAACCATAGTATATAATGGGACTTGAGCATCAACGGATTTTGGTATCCACAGAGAGTCTGAAACCAAGTCTCAGCAGGTAGCGAGGGCCCATTGTAGTCCCCTCTAGAGAAGACCCTTTATGCAATGAAACTTGCATAAGTATTGATTTACCAAGTTACTTTTTATTTATTTATTTTATCTACTCTAGATTGGGCTAGTATTGAACTGAGGTCTACATTATTTAGCAGATCACCTCTGTTAAAGCATCAAAATATTTATCTGAATTGACTAACCAAATGGATAAAAAGAGTCTCTTATACCTTTTACTGCTGAATTTGGTCTGTTTTTGTTTAACCAAAGCTTCTCTCCATTATCTTTATTGTACACAGGTGTTATACAGACTCAATAAAAATAAATTTAATTGCCCCTGGTTAGACACTGAGTTGAATGGCTAGAAGTGGGAAGCTATATAAAATCATGCTTACAGGCCAAGGAGATTACAAAGAGACTTAAATGTATCTATTTAATAAAAATCAGTGATTGCTCTCCCTTCCGGTTGTGCTCACTATCAGACTTTCTTTACTGGTCCCATTTTTTCATTATGAAGCTTTGCACTTTTACCACCTGGGAACCATGTACAGAGCATATGTGCTTATAATTTATTAATATTGAGAGGAAAGAGAGAGAAATAGATTGTGCAGTGTTCAATTCCCCACAGGTTAGCTTGATTTCCTTGATGTGTTAGCAGAATGTTTTCTGGGGTTAGCATTTCCTGTTGTAAAAGCTTGATTCACTGCTGTGTCATAACACTGATCCTCTTGCTTGTTAGCAGGATATTTTAGTTTTAAAATGAAGCCTTTATGTTTAGACACTGTTTTATTGAGAGATCCAACTTCTGAACTGACTTCAAGCTTGTATTCACAGCATGACAAAGGCCATTGGAAGTCAGATCAGTGGGTTGAATATGATTTCATTTTCATCAGGTTCTGGTCAGGGTCAATCATACTGAGCCTACTCAGCCCTCTTCTTTGGTGTTTCTTGTTTTCACATGCTGAATCATGCATCACATTTGTCAAGGACTAAAACTCATGGGAAAGGGGAGGTATTTTGATTAGCTGCCATCTATTTGCCAGCATGGGTGAATGTGGACAAGATAAAATTATCGGAGTGTTCCAGGAGGCTTCCTCCTGGGGTCCAGTCACACTACACATTTGTAGCACTATGGTTCCACTTCAAGTACCATAATTCCATCCTATGGAATCCTGGGAATGGTAGTTTGCTGAGGCACTAGAGTGCTTTGGTTGAGAACTCCAATCCCACAATTCTATAGGATAGAACCATGGCAGATAAAGTGGAATTATAGTGCTATAATTCTGTGGTGTGAATGGATCCTTGATTTAGCACATCAGATATTCATTTATAAAAACTGTTTCCTGCAATACGTTAAATTCTAAGGTGAGTCAATATATATATATATATATATATATATATATATATATATATATATATACTTGCTTACCTACTGAATAATCAATTTCACCACTTCTGTATATCTCAATCCAGCTGGGAGGATTTAAACCAGCGGTTAGGAACGTTACCTTACCTGGGGCCGGTTGCTGGTCCCCAGGTCTTCCGGTGGGGGGGGGCATCGCGTGCGCTCATGCGCGCGGGGCCACTGCCGCAGTCGTGCATGCTGCTGCCGCCGCCTCCACTGCACGCATTGCGGGCCTCATTTTAGCAATCGAACGGGTGGCAGCGGCGGGGGTCAGCGGGCTGGGTGCAGCCTGCGGGCCGTAGGTTGCCAACCCCTGATTTAAACAAACAAACAAACAAACAAATAAACAAACAACAAAGTAAATGAATATGCGAACTGGCACAAGTAGGGTTGCCATAATTCTCTTTCACAAAACTAGGACCAAATGTAAGAAAAATGTAGGATGAAATATAGGACAAATTGTAGGACATTCAAGAAAAATGGTGGACATGACCAACTAAAAGTGCGGGAAAGGTGGCAGTGGCCTTCAACCCCCCCCCCCCCCCCGGCACCTCAGTGAGTCCACCAGGCCCTTCAGCAGCCACAGCCAGGCCTACCTACTTGCCTAGCTGCCCACCTACACCAGCAAATGTGTGGGGAAGGAGGCGGACAGCGGCGGTGGTGGCCTTCCATTACCCCCTGTCCCCCAAGACCACCAGGCCATTCCCACGACCCAGCCAGACCTATCTGCCTGCCTGCCTGCCTGCCCACCTACTCACCCACCCATGCTGGCAAAAGTGCGGGGAAGGAGGTGGGTTGCAGCAGCGGCCTTCCATAACCACCCTGGCCCCCAAGACCACCAGGCTATTCCCAGGCCCCAGCCAGGCCTACCTGCATGACCACTGACCTACTCTGGCAAAAGTGCAGGGTAGGAGGTGGGCAGTGGCAGCGGCCTTCCAGGACACTTGCTGAGGAAGGTGTGGAGGGAGGCGGTGTTGCCCTCACTGTGGCTCAGGAGCCGCCTCAGGAGCCTCAGCAGCAGAGGGAGGTGGGACGGTAAGCCCACCATGCCCATGAAGCACTGGACGGTAAGCCCACCATGCCCATGAAGCCACCCTCTGTCCCTGCTTCCCTGGCAGCACCCTCTGCCAACTGTGGGCCCAGCTAGGCCTCTAGGCTTCCCCTCAGCCTTGCTTAGTTGGGTAGGCCGCCGCTGAGGAGAACTCAGCCCGGCTCTTCCTTCTCCTCTTCTTCCTTCATTAGGTCTCACTATGTGCTACCTGAGGAGGAGAAGTGACTCTCATCATGTGAGGAGGAAGGAGGTGGAGCCAAGGCTGAGCTCAGCTGACTATTCATGTCTTGCGCCAGGTACATTTTGTCAATCTCCAGTCCAACTGGAGATTGACAAAATGTGGCCTGGAACAACACACAAATCTGGGATTGGATGGTCTAAAATGCTCAGGTGGAACAGGACATTTTTTAGACTCTCCAATCCAGCATTGTCCCAGCAAAAACCAGAAAATGGCAACCCTAGGCACAAGAAAATAGACTAGACCCAGAATCATGTTGGTAGCATATACAGGGTTTATGGACATGTATGCCTCTGTATGTGATTTTTTGGTCATAGTGGATGGAGGAAATCAGTACATCCATTCTCCATGACCCCCTCCCCATGTTATCAAACTATTTTCAGGTTGGCTGCCCTTCCACAACTATTTGGTGGTCAGAGGAGGATGGGCGGGAGGAGATTGAGGGTTGGCCAGGCAGCAGCTGGCTGCAGGAAAGTACATCTATCTTCCTGGACTTCATGGGGGACTTCAAGAGTCCAAGAATATGATGTCTTTTTGTAGCCAGCTGCTGCATCCTCCTCTGGCTTCTGAATGGTTATGGGGAGGCACCCATCATTTGGCAGGTAAATTGAATATGCAGGGTGGGAAGAGGACACTTAGTTATGCCAAGCAGAGCTTTACGCTGTGCTAATGCAAGGCAGGATCTGAACCAAAGTCTCAGGATGGATAAAAATGATTTTTTTATTATTATTTAAAAAAAGCTTAATCTGTTTCAGCCTGGAAATATTTATATGAAGCTGTTTCAGCCTTCTTCAGGAAAGACATAGCCAATGGAAGTAGCTAATCCAGATTTGGAAATTTTTGAGTAGAATGTAATTCCCCCACTAGCCTTTTCAAGGAACATCTAGTAAGATGGCATAGATATGTAGATTATGACTGGTATTCAGTATTATATTTACAGATTTGTAACCTTGAGTTATGAATCTATAACTTCTCTGTATTTAGTAACATAAAGTAGTCTTACTGTAAAACTATATAAATGCCACCCCAGCCTAATTTAGGAGCTAGCAGCTGGATTGGATGATCTCTTCAGCTTCCAGTTGGGATGCATGTAGGATGATGGTTCCATCCTCCTCCTGTCAGTGAGTAAATCTTTGAAGATCAGGAGCAGAACCACGTTGCAAGTTCCTGCTACAGCCTTGCTCACTGGGAGAAGTGTGTGTGAAACATCCTCCTGCTTGTGCACTGATTAGAAGTTGAAAGCATCTCCTTCACCCAGTTCAGTTTCTGGCTCTTAAGGCCAGTGGGAGGAGGTCAGGCCAGGAGATATTATTTACACAGACATAACCAAGTACAGTGCCCCCCTGCATCCACTGGGGTGAGGGGTGCAGGGAATCAGTGGTTGGGACTTGAGAGGCAGAAGGGTGGGGCTTTTGCAAGGAGGTGTGGGCATGTGCTCAGGCAAGCCAAGCATGTGCCCACTTCTCCCCTGCCACAACCTCCATCCTTGCTGTCTCCTCCTTCTCCTGAGAGGAGAAAGGGGTGGCAGCAAGGAGCTGGGAGAAGCATGTGCACACCTCCCACCGGTCCTCAGCACCACCTCTTCTCCTAAGAGGAGAAAGGGTTAATGCTGAGGGTAGCCAGGAGAAGTGTGTGCATGCCTCCTGGCATTCTCAGCATCACCCCCTTCTCCTGAGAGGAGAAACAGGCGGCACTGAGGGGAGCTGGGAGAAGTGCGCACACACACTCAGCTTGGCTCATTGCTGCCAGACCATTCTTCTGAGGAGAACGGGACCATGGCAGGGGCAGGGGGTCTGACTGGGTGTCACTCCCCCCCTGGGGTGTCATCTGTTGTGGTCTGTCCCCCCGCACCCCTCCAGTGACGCTATTGTGCAAGACCCCTGTGAAAGTAGAAAAACCATAAATTAAAAAAAAATCTTTCTTTTTTTTACCTGAGAGAATACCTCTCTAGAAATCTCTAGGTCCACCAGCACAACTCTGTGGTCAACATCCACTGGAATTTGGTCACAGAATCATGCTGGAGGACCTACAAATGTCCAGAGAAGTGTTTCCTCTATGAATCTCCAGGTGCTCCAGCATGGCTCTATGATTAACATCTGGCAGAATCACTCTGGAGGACCTAGAGATTCCTAGAGAGAACATACTAATCAAATTTGCAAATAATCAAATCTGCAAAAGTCAAAGCTGCAAATGTGGATGGCTGACTGTAGAATATTGGTAAATGTGATTTTATTATGGAGGGGGAGTAAGAAAGCCAGAAGAATTTTCCCCTAGTGGTTTAATTCTATTAGTAATAACTATTTGATACTACTAACCCACCAAAATCTCTTTTTTGGATGTTAACCATAAAAAAAAGAAGGAAATAGATTATGAGCTCACATTCGAAATCTCTAATGACCTTATCACATGAGCCCCATTCTTGCTGCAATGATGTTAGTTAAGGAAAATAGGAGCACTCATTATTGCACATCATTGCAATAGTGCAACTGGGGCTCCCATTGCACTCTGTTCCACACTCCCGCTTTACTCAGCATCTGTGCCCTATGCCCTGCTCAGTGTGCCTTTTGGTTTTTTAAATTTTTATTTTTATGTTTATTTTTAACACAATTCTGGTGTTATGCTAATACAATTTAATTTTTTAAAAAAGAAAGAAAAGAAATACAATTTTTTTAAAAAAGAGATCAGCCTGCTTGGTAATAGTGAGGTGGAGTGCGGAAGAGGAGGAGGCACTGATACTACATGACTACCAATATTACAACTGCAGCAGAAGTGACAGTTCTCTGTGGGCGGAGGTGGTAAGGACCTCCGCATTGTCATGGACGGATCATTTCCTGGTCAAGATGGAACTGAGAGCCAATATCGGCCCCGCCGGGGGTGGTGGACCTATTAGAATGGTCCGCCCTCGAAGGCTAATGGAGCCTATCGGATTTCGGAAAGCCTTGGAGGGTTTATTGGTTGGTAATGCCGGGGACCCTGTCGACGCCCTAGTTGATATTTGGAACACCGACCTCACTAGGGCTGTCGACACGATCGCTCCCAAGCGTCCTTGCCAACCCGCTCCTAACCGGAGGGCATGGTATACACCTGACCTCAGGAGAATGAAGCGGTCTGGACAACGACTAGAGCGCAGGTGGCTGAAGACTCGACTCTTATCGGACAGAACTCGCCATAAGAAATTTCTTTATTCTTATCGGGAGGCAGTACGTGCAACGAGGAGGGCTTTCTCGTCTGCACGTATTGCGTCTGCAGAGTCTCGTCCAGCAGAACTGTTCAGGGTGGTGAGGGAGCTGACGCAGGTTTCCCCTGCGCCAAATCCCTTGCTTAATCCGACAACGGCCTGCTGTGACGCTTTTAACAACTACTTTGCAGACAAAATCTCTCAGATAAGAGCCGACTTAGATGCCGCCATTGAAACAGAGTCGATAGGCGAGGTGTCCAGTGACTCCGCCGATGTAGTTATACTGGATCAGTGGCAATCTGTGAGTACCGAGGACGTGGACAAGCTGCTTGGTAAGGTGAGGAAGACGACTTGCCCTCTCGCTTCTGAAAAAACCTTCCCTGGACCCCCTGGAGATGAAAAACTATAGGCCTGTATCATTGTTGCCATTTTTGAGCAAGGTGATCGAGAGGGCGGTTGCTCTTCAGCTCCAAGCTGTCTTGGATGAAACCGATTATCTAGACCCATTTCAAACCGGCTTCAGGACAGGCTTTGGGGTTGAGACTGCCATGGTTGCCTTGACCGACGATCTGCGTCTGAGCATCGACAGGGGTAGTGTGACCCTGTTGGTGCTTTTAGACCTCTCAGCGGCCTTCGAAACGATAGATCACGGCATCCTCCTGGACCGCCTGAAGGGGTTAGGTATCGGGGGCACCGCTTTGCGGTGGCTCCGGTCCTTCCTCTCGGGTCGGTCCCAGAGGGTGCTGCTCGGGGACTGTAGCTCCAGTAAGACGGAGCTCACTTGTGGGGTCCCTCAGGGGGCTATCTTGTCCCCGATGTTATTTAACATCTATATGAAGCCGCTGGGTGAGATAATTCGGAGTTATGGAGCTGGGTGTTATCAGTACGCTGATGACACCCAAATCTATTTCTCCATATCTCGTTCGTCGGTCTCGAATTCCAATGGCATATCTTCCCTCAATGAATGTCTTGGGTCGGTAATGGGCTGGATGAGGAAAAACAGATTGAAGCTGAATCCAGACAAGACGGAGGTGCTCACGGTCTCGGCCCCGAAACCAGGAATTGGGTTGCAACCTCCAGTCCTGGATGGGGTCACACTCTCCTCCAGTGACTGTGTTCGCAGCTTGGGGGTGCTCCTTGACTCGTCGCTCCTGATGGTAAATCAGGTAAATGCGACGGTCAGGAGCGCCTGTTATCAGCTTCGGCTGATACGCCAGCTGCGCCCTTTCTTGGAAGTAAAGGACCTTGAGACAGTTGTGCATGCACTGGTAACCTCACGCCTGGACTTCTGCAATGCGCTCTACATGGGGCTACCCTCGTACCTGACTCGGAAACTGCAGTTAGTGCAGAATATGGCGGCCAGGTTGGTATCTGGGACATCTAGGAGGGATCACATCACTCCGGTGTTGAGGTCCCTCCACTGGCTGCCTATTGGTTTCCGAGCCCAGTACAAGGTGTTGGTTATCACCTTTAAAGCCCTAAATGGCCTGGGCCCAAACTATTTAAGAGACCGCCTCCTCCCATATAATCCTCCTCGCGCCCTCCGATCCTCTGGAAGGAACTTGCTGCAGCCTCAAAGATCCAGGCTTGCGGCGACCTCCCAGAGGGCTTTTACCATTGTCGCTCCCAGACTCTGGAACGGCCTGCCGGATGAGATCCGTCAATTAACATCTTTACACAGCTTTAAAAAGGCTGTTAAGACGGATCTCTTCCGGCAGGCCTTTCCGGATTAGATAACTGGCCTGTGGACCCTTTGAAAGCCAGGGATAGGACCCACTGCAATTTCTTGACTGCAGGGACTGTTACGCGTGCTGCGTTGTGTGTTGTGTGTTGTGTGTTGTATATGTTAATGTTTTTAGATTGTTACTGCTTATAGCAGTTGTTTTAATACTCATTGTTTAATAACTTTTTAAGGGGGGAGGAGGGATTGTTGTTGTTTTAATCTGTTTGTAATTTTATAAATCTTGTTCACCGCCTAGATTGGTTTTCCACTGGGGCGGTATACAAATAAACCATATTATTATTATTATTATTATATTACACCTTGGGATTAATGGGACTGCAGTGCAATTGGGAGCTTATTGCTTATGTTTCACCATCAATGAAAAGGGACGCTCTAACAATGCTTGATAGCAAAACAGCAGTGAGACAGAGACAATGTTGTGCACTTAGTATTGGCAAAGGCACTATTCTGTAATTTTTTAAAGCCTCATGTGATAAACACTTGAGATGTAATCCACTGTACAGTCAGTTCATAAGCGTTAAAAGAGATGGTATGAGAGAACAAATATATATATTTGGAATCATAAAATTTGTATTTTAGGGAGGGGCATGTAAAATTCTCTGCCAGAGATTTCTAGCCTCTCACCACATGACAAACTACAGGATTTCATAGGATGTTGGCATGGCAATTAAAATGGAATATACTGCAACATTTGTGTAGTGTAAATGGGCACCTTGTGAACCCAGGAACTATGGTGATAAAGATGCCAATAACAGTTTTCATGAAGCTGTGTTTATTGTACACACTGGCCTTTAGTAGACAGCAAGAATGAGTGAGGGAGAGAGAATATTTACAAAGTAAACTGCAACCTGACTTTGGAGAATATAACCTCCAAGGAAGTGCCACATTCTACAGGATATACATGGGTTTCTGGATAAGTCCCTATCCCCCCCCCCCGCAAAAAATAATAATGCAATGTTCCTATCAAAATTGGATCTCCTGCCTCAAATCAGTTTTGAGCTAGGTGGGCAGTGGAGGGAGTTGTCTCCTATCAGGTCAGAAATACCTGGCAACTACCATCTGAGTAAATGTTCCCATAGAGAGAGAGGGGGGAAAGGACTGGAAATAGAAAATTTTATCTCATTGTGAATCTTGACAAAAATAATTAGCATCCATGAGTATGAGGATGATGATGATGATGATGATGATGATGATGATGATGATGATGACTTTTTAAATTTTTCTATTTAAAATCAAGGCTATTTGTACGCTTAGGCAAATGCCTTTGAAAACAGAGTTCTGCCAGAGTATTGTGCTAGGAATATATGAGTTCAGATGTGATCAAAACAGTCAAGAATAGTAGGCCTCCTTCAAGAAAGGGGGCCTTGTTAAGAGCTGTAGTGAGGTGAGTTAAAATTAAATTGACCTACAGCCAGCTTTTCCCAGGGGGCTATTTATTTTTGAAATCTAAAATAGAAAGCGTGCATATGGCGTACACTGTAAATCTGAGTAAGGCAGGATCTCCATTTCAACTAAAGCTCTCTTTGTGCTCATGTACTGCTCAGTGCCCTGAAGGAAAAGTGTGGCAATGAGCCGGCTTCCCTTTCTGACACATGGAATGTGTAACGTTTTCAACTTGTTTGGGCGGGAAGTAGCCTGGGGTATATCATTTTTTTGCTTTGGGGGTTTAAAGCTAAGGAATTACAGTCTGAGCTGGACTGCTGACAGAACTAGTAAGAGAGTTTGGGGCAGCTTTATTATGATCAAATTGCCTGTAGATTCAACTGTCCCCTGCCATCAAATATATCACCTCATTTCCTACACTTTAAAGATGATTTTACAAAGTGATGAAATATATAATACTCATCCTTTAAAAAGAGAACAAAGTAAAGCAACTGAATACTCCTATTTCCAAAATGACCAGTCTATTTGTAACTGTTACTGCCTTTAATTCTCTTAATATGAATACTGTACATCAAGTACAGCTACTCCAGAACCTCCATTAATTTTTGTAGGATTTACATTAGCACTTTCACGCAAGGGTTATTCTAATTAATGGAGGTTGTACTTTTACAGAGCTTGGTTGATTGCCAAAGTAAAGCATTTTGGAACCAGCTTAGCACAGATAAACTCAGCATTCAGCACCATTCATAGTTTAAGTGATTCCATAGGATGAAAATGCTTCTGTTTTAAAATCTGAAATTTGCATTTAAAAAAATCTTTGACCTACAAATGAACATGTTGAAAACAGAGCTATCACAAGATCAGGCATGATGCACATTGTTTATTCAGGTCTCCTTGAGTTGTTTGTGATTTGTTGGATTGTAACAAATTTCTTTGAGGTGCTGTATATCTATTAGCTATCATATATTTGTGATGTGATCCCTAGTGCTTCTTCCTTTCCTGAACCCTGCTTGGATCTCTGGGATTTCTCTATATATGGTTGGAGTCTATGTTGTAGTATTTTGAGCATAGTTTTGCTTGCATGGGGGATTAGTGCTATGGTTCTATAGTTGCTGCATGCAGTCTCTTGTATCTCCTTTTTTTGGGATGGGGATATATATTGATCTTTTCCAATCTGTTGACCATCATTTTGTTTTCCATATCTGTTGACATATGTTGGTTAGCACTAGAGCTGACTCTGGACGTTATCACACGGGGTCTAAAGCAGACCCAATCCACACTCAATCCCATCCTATTGCGGGTTTTTCCCCCGTGTGTTCACACGACGTCGCACACAACCCCGTCCCAACCCCGTCCCAATGCGGCATCATCCTCGTTCTTTTGAATGCCGGTTTCTTGAGGAAGTACAAGTGCGCAACCAAAATGATACCGCAATGATAGCGCTTTCACTGTATGTCTGATCACCAGATACGTATCCTGGAGCCCAGGCCCCACGAAGGCTTGGGAAGGGGTGTGTGTGACAGCCGGCTGTCACACACACACACACACACACACACACACACCTTCCCAAGAGAGAGCCACTCTGAGCAGAAGTCCTCAGAGCGGCTCTCTTTCCTGGCTTGGGTTGGGAAGGGGTGTGTGTGTGTTTTACTTTTATTTTTGATATGAGTAGTTCATGATCTGTGCCACAATCAGCACCTGGTCTAGTCTTGGCCACCAGTATGAAGCTTTGACATCTTTTACTTCTAATTATGTAATCTATTTGGTTTTTTGTTGTCCATCTGGTGATGTCCATGTGTATTACCTTTTCTCTGGTTGTATGAAAAATATGTTTGCAATGAATAGGTTGTTGGCTTCACAAATATACACTGGCTAATGGAGTGCAGTAGGGAGTTCCAAAATTAAAATCAGCATTATAGACTATAGTAAAGCCTTTGACTGCATAGATCATGAAAGGCTATGGAATGCTCTTAAAGAAATGGGAGTACAAACACATCTGATAGCCCTGATGAGGAATCTGTACTCTGGACAAGAGGTTACTGTCAGAACATAACATGGAGAAACAGAATGGTTCCCAACTGACAAAGGAGTCAGACAAGGCTGCATCCTATCACCCTACCTATTCAACTTATATGCAGAACATATTGTAAGGAAATCAGGATTGGACATGGAAGAAAGAAGAGTGAAAATAGGAGGAAGAAACATCAACAATCTGAGATATGCTGATGACACCATAGTACATGGGTTGAGATTGATGCGGAGGCAGTTAACAACAAAAATCTATATCTATATAACGATTCAATGGCTTAGTGGTTAAGACAGCAATTCTGATTATCGGAAGATCGGTAGGTTGGCAGTTCAGGCCCGGGTGCTGAATGATGGGGTGAGCTCCTTTCACTAGTCCCAGCTTCTGCCAACCTAGCAGCTCAAAAACATGCAAATGCAAGTAGATAGGTAGGTACCACTCTGATGGGATGGTAACAGGGTTCGGTGTAGTCATGCTGGCTACATGACCACCAGAGAAGTCCTCAGACAACACTGGCTCTTCAGCTTGGTAACAGAGATGAGCACCATCCCCTACAGTCAGTTACGACTAGACATTCATGTCAAAGGATTATCTTTATCTTTACCTTTATCTATATCTATATCTACTCAAATATAAATTGATCTCATGTATAAGTCGATGACAAGTTTGGGGGCCAAAATTAAGGATTTTGGTATGACTCATGAATAAGTCAAAGGCAAAATGTAGGGGCATGTAACAAAGGATGTAAAGGATGAAACAAAGGGGGAAAAACAATGCCAAAGAACTTACAAAATTTCGGTGGACATAATTGGTTGTGCTCACCCTAAAGGCTGGATAAATGTGAAGGGAACTACGGTAAATTGTGGGTGTGTGGTGTTGTATGAGGGAGTTGATCAAGCATAGGTGGGGCTAAGAAAATGCACACATGTAAAAAAATAATAATGAAGAGACAAAGCAAAGAAATGGCAAGGACGTTAGCAGTGATTATAGCCCTTAACTGTAATATGACAACTTTACCTGATTTTAACCCAGAAAAGCTGACAAATATGTCTTATTCAAATCCTTCAAAGTCTGATTGTGTTCCTTTAAGAAAAAAACTCAGAGAGCAGCTATTGCCACCATTTTCCCGCCCAGCCATTCAAAAATGTCAGAAGCAGCACTGCAGTGGAGAGAGTAGAGGGGGTTTCTTTTAGGTGCTCCTGGGATGGATCAAGTTCTTGCCTTTCACTACTCTGCTCAGTGGAGAGGATAGTTCTTTTCTGATAAGAGTTAAAGTACAGGTTTGATTTCCCACTTGGCCATGAAACCCACTGGGTGACCTTGAACAAGTCACTCAATTTGGTGACTGGTTCTTAAGGTGGGCTGGGGTGGCATTTATACAGATCTTCAATAAAACTATGCAGTCTTACTGAATACATATAGTTTACTAATCCATAACTATAGGTTCATCTTTGTGGTCTCTGCGACTCACACAACTGGAGTTATCTGCACCTGTGCAGTGCATCATTTGGAACCTTCTAGAACAGTTAGATAAGCTTTTTGATGGTAGCACTATCCATCCTCAGCTCTATCCCTCACTGTTCTTGTTCACTTCCAAAGGATGCCATGGCAGTAGCATCCAAAGGATCCTGGATGCAGGACACCAAAAAAGGAGGATGGGTGGCTTCGTGTGAGTTCACAGATGATCACTTGAAGAACTACAGTTATAGGTAGGAAACCCGTCCTCCTTCATGGTCTCTGTGACTTATACAATTGGGAGACTAGCTAGCTACCCACCATAGGAGGTGGGAGTGTCATGCTACAGACAAGAAATATAACAAAGCAACTTTATATGAACACAAACAACACTGCCCTTATCAAGGCAGCATTAGTGATACTAACTTTATTTCAAACAGGAAAACAAGAATGCCCCCCAAAGGCAGCATCAGACCTGGACCAAGCTTCCAGTCTATAATGGGAAATTAATATTAGGAGCTGTGACCACACAGCTACCTTACAGACATTGTCCATTGTATGAGCTCATGGATGACCACTTGAAGGTATGCAACATGTCCTTATGAATCCATAACTGCAGTAATGACTACTAGCTAATGGAAAAAAACCAATTTGAAAATAAGTATATCAGGCCCATGTGGTCTCAATTCCCACAACCAGCAGCCATTCCAGCAGGCTACTGCAGAGGAAGACGAAATGCTTAGCAGGGTCATGTCACCAGTCATGCTGAAAAACCACCTCCTTGAAGGCTTTTCCTTCAGCCATCTCCATTGGCAGTCATCCCAGCATGCTGCAGCAGAAGGAGGTAAGATGGGACACAGGGTCATTCCATGGTGAGATATTACTTCCTCCATCCTTTCCATTTGTATTGGGACTGTTTAGATCAGGGGTAGGCAACCTTTCCCCTTTAAGGGCCGAGGTAGTTCAGCTCCCAGAATCCCAGGAGCTATTGGCCAACATGGGACTATTGGCCAACATGGCTGAGGCTTCTGGGAGCTGAAGTCCCTTGGCCCTTAAAGGGGAAAGATTGCCTACCCCTGGTTTAGATTGTAAGCCTTCAGTAGGGGTTATATTTTAAACAACTGGTTTATGTAAACTACTTTGAGACCATGATGGGCTGAGGAACAGGATAAAATTTTATGATGGGGTGAGATCCTGTCACTAGTTCCAGCTTCTGCCAACCTAGTAGTTCAAAAGCATGCAAATGCAAGTAGATAAATAGGTACCACTTTGGTGGGAAGGTAAACAATGTTCTGTGCAACCATGCTGCACATGATCACAGAGTAGTCTCTGACAATGCTGGCTCTTCGGCTTAGTAATGAAGATGAGCACCACCCCCTATGGTCGGGCACTACTTGACAACCTTGTCAATGGGAATACCTTTACCGTTTTAGGGAAAGAAAGCCTAACTTTTCAAAGTGACACTCTGAATACCTTGGTTGTTCTTGGTTAGCTATTAACAGTGTTATTGTTGTGTGCCTTCAAGTTGTTTCTGACTTGGTGACTTAGTGGGATTTTCTGGGGCTGAGAGTGTGTGACTAACCCAAGATTACCCAATGGATTTCTGTGGCTGAGCAGGAAATGAACCCTGACCTACAGAGTCATGGTCCAACACTCAAATCATTACATCATGCTGGCTTAAAAAGTAACCATCATGTATAACCAGAATAATACCTGACATCAGCTAAGGTTTTAAAGTGAAAAGCAACAAGCATCGGTCTCTCCCACCCACAAATGCATTTGGTCATGTTTTCCTGCTTTCGGTGGGTGTTATCATGCAGTCAAAGGAAAGCACTGTAGTGCTCAAGGTTTAGTTAGTTAGGGATATATTCCTACAAAATTGCAAAATAGTATGCAGTTGTATAAACACAATACTTCCTCAATCTATCTGGCAATGTATACAAAGGACTTTAGCTAACTTGGTCTGTAGCTGCTCATTCCTGCTGTAAATACCTGTAAGGAAGCTAGAAATCAGGGCAGGGGGGAGGAAGCCCACATTAGTAATTTCCCATATGACAATGGGCACTTGGGTTTCATGCTAATTTGTACACAGAAATATTTTCCATTAAAAGATTTTGTAATATGAGAAAAGACATTTTGATGAGAAGCAAGTTCTTTCTGGTTCATAACACCAGCCAGTCACCTTTGAATGAACAGCCTAACAATAGTCAGAATGCACCTTTTGCTTCCCTCCTTCTATCAGGCTCAGAAAAGTAAAATTTCTAAATGCTACTTTGCTATCATCACCTGGACCACATCTAAGGGTGCCATGGCAGGACTGTCTGAGGCCCTGAAATATTAGGGCCAAAATGAAAGACTTAAGGACAGAGACTTGCGACATCACAAGAAATGGGCTCTGGTGATTTTACAAAGGTGAAGTGATAAGGGATAGCCCTGCTAATTAAGTATGGTACTTTAAACACCAACGACACTTGCCAAAGGATGCCATTCAGTAAACAAAACAACAACAAGTTTAAGTAATAAAGAATGTGTGTATATACAAAGTATGCACACATACAATTTTCTCTTTTGTGGTGAATTTAAACCTTTCACATTACACGTTAAAAATTTAGTACATTTGGACATTTTACATATTAGTGTTTACTCTTTTCCTTCATTTTATCCTCTCTTATCTTTTCTTTTTTCCTTGTCTTTTTATTTCTTCTTTATCTTGTAGCGTTCTGGTTCCCATTCCAGTTCCGGTTCTTGTTCCTCCCCTTCTTCTTCTTCTTCGTTAGATCTAGTTAATCTAATTAGATCCTCTAATTCAAGTTCTTGTTGTTTTTCCAAGTATCTAATTTCTTCTAATGTCAAGGATCTTAAATTCTCTCTTCCTTCTTGTTCCATGGTTTTTTAAAAATATTTTTCCATCTATTTGAATCTATCTTCTCTTTGTTTGCTTTCCTCTTCATCTGGCTGTGCATTATTTCCATTTCTTTTCTCTCTTTCCTTTCTTTCTTCTTTCCTTTTCCTCTGCATGAATTCCCAAAAGTTCTTAGCCTCATCAATTGATTTAATCACGATTCTTCTTTTGTTAAACCAGAAAGATACACCTGCGGGTTGCATCCATCTATAAGCGATCTCTCGTGCTCTTAAAGAGGCTGTTAAAAAAGCATAGTCTTTTCTTATTCGTAATAATCTTCCTGGTATATCTTTGAATATTTGCAATTCTCTTCCTCCTATTACCAAAGGAGATTCATTATGAGCCTTTAATAAATCATATCTAACTTGTTTCCTGACAAAATAAATCACGATGTCTCTAGGCAGATTTTTTCTCTTTGCAATGCTAGAGTTTAAACGAAAGATCCTATCAATTTCTATTTCAAAGAATTTTTCTTCTCTTTCTAAATATCTCGCCAGTTTTGGGATCACTAATTTCATTAAATCTTTTTTCTGTTCAGGTAAAACCCATATTTTCACACATCTTTCTCATAATTTCTGTTCTAGTATCGCCTTATTATCTAGCTCATCTTCCTTTCTTAACTTCATGTTATGGCATTCTTCCTCCACCGTATCCACTTTTTCTTCTAATGCTCTAATTCAGGGGTAGGCAACCTTTCCCCTTTAAGGGCCGAGGGACTTCAGCTCCCAGAAGCCTCAGCCATGTTGGCCAATAGTCCCATATTGGCCAATAGCTTCTGGGATTCTGGGAGCTGAAGTCCCTCGGCCCTTAAAGGGGAAAGGTTGCCTACCCCTGCTCTAATTTTTTGATTTGCTAAGGAAATTTCATTTGTTAGATTTTCCACCATCTGGTTTATTTCCCTTAACTCTGCTCTTATTTCCTGGTGAATTTCTGCCTTAAAGTCTTTCATTTCTTGGTTAATATCACATCTCAGTTTCCTAATTTCTTCGAGTAAGGTCTGGTTTGTTGGTTCCATTTTTTGTTGCTCCAGAGAGGGTCTCCTTGTAAATTGTAACTGAGTCTGTGATTTGTTTGATGAGTTCTTTGATGCTTGACTTCTCAGACTCATCATATTATCCTTTCTTCCACAATGTTACAATTACTTTAGATAACAGTAGTTTCAGTTCCATACTTTCACTAGGTCAATCCTAATCCAAAAGGGCTTATTATTATCCTATTTTGTTTTTGTTTTTTGGTTTGTTTTTTTTAAAATTTATTTATTTATTTATTTCTTAAATTTATCTAATTTTTGATTTGTTAATTTATTTTCTATTGCTATTACAAATTTATTTATTTATTTATTTATTTATTTATTGTTTCCTTTCCTATCCTCCTCTTTTTTGTATATCTTATTATTTATTTTTAATTATTATTTTTTTCCAATTGTTCCAATTTATTATATTTTATTTTACCTTATTTTATTTAATTATTTATTTTATTTTATTTTAACTTTTACTTTTTTCTTCCCTCTTTCTTCTCCCCCCAAATTTATCTGTTTATTTATTTATCTATTCTATAATCCTAGTCTTCTTTTTTAACTCTTTTCCTATCTTCTATTACTTTTTACATTTATAACCTCTACTTCCACCATCTGGTTTATTTTTATTTAGTCTGGATTATTTTTTAATAATTATATCTATCTCTCCCGATTTTTTATGTTTTTCCCCCTTAAATATCAAGCCTTATATCTCTTAACTGTTTTCTATCTACTTCTTATTTTCCTAATCTTAAAATCTTATTCCTATATTCTAAGTTTAAATTCAAAAACACTATTTATATCTATCTATTTATATCTACCAGACTCTAAAGATTTTTGGTTTTATGCCTACAATTCCCACAATCCACTTAATGTAAAGACCTCTCCTCTTACTTCTGTTCTGGTTTAGATTTAAGGAGACAGGAGTTTATACCCTTTTTCTTAAATCTACCTCTTAACCAAAACAAGCCCCCTCACACCAATGCAAAGTCCAAACAAGAGACTTCACAAGTTCCTATCTACTCCCCTCATGAATCCACCCCAGCTCTCTTCATCCAACCATTTCTCTCTCTTTCTTTATTTCCCTTCACCCCCCGATCTCATAACAAACCACTCACACAACTCTTCTTTCCCTTCTCTTTCTTTTCTTTCCTCTATCTCCTCTTCTTTGCCATATACTTCTCCTCCTTGCTGTCCAAACCAGGTCCTCCTCGCCCCTTCCAAATCACCCTCCGCTCTCTTTCACAGCCACTGGCAGCGTAACGACCAAGATGTCCACTGCCCAATTCACTCTAAGTCCTCTTTCTTCTTCTTCTTCTAACACCTGGCAGTCCCACTCAAATCTTTACTCAGTCCAGTCTCTATCTTCCTCTCCCCTCAGCCTCTTCTTCTCGGTGGTCTCTGCTCTCCCAGCTATCTCCAGTCCAACCAGCACTGTCTCTCCTTCTTTCTTTCTCTACTCTTCCACCACCGTTTCCTCTCACGATCCACAGCTCTGAAAGAAGGGGGGGGAATCAAACCACAACTGCCATATCTCCTCAGTCTCTGCTACACTGTCTCCAGAGATGTGAGGAAGGGTAAGTCCATCACCTTAGAGTTACTTCTTGTGTTTATTAGTCTTTCTTTCTTAGGAGAAAGGCTTTTCCCCCCTTTATTTTTAAATAAGATTTCTTCTAGCACCGTTCCACCTCCTGGAAACGTGAGTCCAACTTTGATCCTAGACAGGGTTAGGTCATCTTTCAAATTTTAAAGCCCTTCATTCTTTATAGTGCTGGAGTCTAGTAGATTTTGCAACTATGAGGTTAATAGCTGGAGATTTGCAACAAAATCAGTAGTAATGGATTACTCACGATAAGTTGTAGCTTATAGTCGTCACATTTATTTAAAAATGGTGGCTTCCCGGGTCGTCTTTTGACAAACAATAACCATGAGGTCATTTTCTTCTTTGGTCCCCTCTGTCCTTTAAGATCGCTTTATTTCAGATCCAATGACATCTGGGTCTCAGACGATCCTAGGCTCAGGAATGGACCCACAGCGAAGTTCTCAAAGTTCCCCGTACCTGAAGTCTCTTCTCTGGTGGATTATTGTTGTCTTCCTTCACCAGAAACTTTCATAGTTCAATGTCTCCCCTGTGTTGATCAGCATAGGAGGACTTGGACGGAAGCCATTACCAACCGGCAGTCGCATACACACAATTTTCATGGCAGCACCCTTTGTTCTGGAGAAGAGGGATCAGGCCCTGAAATTGGGGAACCCTCACCCCATCACTGGAGCCAAAAAACAAAAGGCATCTGCAGTTTGGAAGACAAAAAAACACACATGAAGTGTAAATAGGAAGGATTTTGGAAGGCTGTAAAATAATAGCAACCCAGTAGGAACATCTACTAGATTTTGTAGTTTCTGAATAATGCCTGATTTGTTTTCCCCCAAAAGCATTTCAGAATTGTTTCTGCTCTGATTTTTCAATAGTACAATCATTTTTCAAAACAGGGTCTATCCATTAAAAAAACACCATAGTTAGGTGCTTGCTAAGCACCTCATCTGGGTTAGCACTTTTTATTTTGTCTTGCCTTGGGTTTTCTTTACCTGTTCAAAGGGATGCCTTGTAAGTTGGTGTTAGCTAAGAGGAGTTAGGAGCCATGGAAAGACCATACCTTCCAACATTTCACAGATGAAAACTGGGGAACATGGGGCCAAGCAACATCAGAATATGGTTAAGATGGCAAAAGTTACTAATGAGAAAGCAGTTCGCTTTTGCCCAAACCAACTGGAAGAGGCAAGGTTTCTCCTCCTTCTTTCCTTTCCTTCTTTCCTCTCCTTAACTGAATGCAAACAACTTTTGCATTTTGGACTCAGTAATTTGCAGTAATTGGAGTAAGCTGAGGATAAAGGGGGAAGTGGGGGTGGAGAGAGAAACTGGGATGTTTTTAAAGCATCTGAAAAAGGAGAGTGACAGAGGATTAATTGGGATTCATGTCAGGTTGGGACAGTTGACGGGTATGAAAGACAAGGATAATAACACAGACTAAACTATCGTTTCTGGCATAGAGAAGTAAGTGGAGGCCAGTGGCCTGTGAATAATCCAGTGATAGCCAGAAAGGGGGAAAGGTATGTGTAACACCTTATAATTCCTGCTTTGCTTGTTTACCCCGAGGCCTGTGCCATAGTTATGGTCAAATCTTAAGCAAACATGCTTGCAAGTTCCCTCAGTGCTTGTTTTCATTGGCTCACACCAGACTGAGCAATTGAGACCATGCCATAAGGCTCATGTTTTTACAATGTAGGATATCGTGTGGTTGAGGAGATGGAAAAGGTTACAAAAGTTCTCTTCATGTTCTTTTAAAGGTATTTGCTTTGGTGGTTTTTTCAGATTAATCAAGTAGATTGGCAAAAAACTGAACTTCAAGCTTGCTTAGGCAATCTGGAAATGGGAATTCAGTAGGATCTTGGAGATACAAACCAACACAGGTCAACAGAATACTTCATCATTCCATGAAATACAATATTTTGTAGAATCAAACAGGTTTTTCAGGCCTAATGTCACAGTGGTCAAAATCATTTTTATGAGTCTCCTTCATAAAAGGATTGTGGGAACTCACATGGTGTTTTTTTAAAAAATAGATTATGTATGATGTGTTAATAGTGATGTGTTTTTCAACCACTTACTATCCACCTGTGGAAGAAATCAAAATAGCTGGCCAGAAATTCAGGCATTGCCTCCATTTTGAACCTACCAAGAACCAGGTCCTCTCATGAGGGAATTTGTGCCAGGACTTTATAGTATTTGTTAAATGTTTTATTTTTCTGTATTTAACATTAGAAGCTACTATGATGTTCCATGTGGTATCTGGAAATGAAGAATATGAATATGCTAAATGACTATGGATAACTGTTGTAGGGTCGGG
This sequence comes from Phrynosoma blainvillii, assembly GCA_026167975.1. Classification (NCBI taxonomy): domain Eukaryota; kingdom Metazoa; phylum Chordata; class Lepidosauria; order Squamata; family Phrynosomatidae; genus Phrynosoma; species Phrynosoma blainvillii. Next base: position 92,306,190 of record JANUYF010000003.1, on the reverse strand, counting down.
GAACAGAGCTCAGGCAAGTGACAGAAAGCTTATTTACATGTGCTTGCCATGAAATGTATGATCTGGCATGAACAATATTTCGGAAGGGGAGAGATGGGCTGCATGTGTGCATATCTCTTTTTGGGCAGTTTTGGGGCACTTAATTTTGGTATTTTGAAGCCATTTTTGATTTGACGAAAAGCACACTATAGTTCTAAACTGCAATTTAAAACATCCTTCTAAATCTTCCAGGACTGAATCGAGTGGTTCCATATCAGGCTCCCATCACTCCATTGCCCTGCATCATCCACTGGACTTTATTGGATCTTCAGGCAACATCATCCTCCACTCATAACATTCTCTTTTTCCTCCAATGCTTTTTTTAAAAAAGCATTTTTCTATGGAAAGACCATTAGTATGAAAAAGACAGAATAGCTCTCTCAGCTCCTTACAACTGAGATGTAAAGAGCCTTCTCTCTGAAAATACCAGGAATAATGGTTTTTAAGATGTAATTGAACAATTGTGTGACTAGTTCTTCATATGGTGGAAGTAACTTGGATAGATAACATGGGGGCAACAGGGTTATTTATTTATTAGAAATCTATTAATTTTCTTGGACTTTTTTAAGGGGGAAGAAACAAGCAGGCAATGTGGATTTTTCTCAAGACAACTAAATCCTTTTCATTTCTGTAACTTGCTACTCTTAGAAGCTAGCAGCACAAGCCTAAGTAAAACAAACAAATGAACCCCAAACAACAACAAAAACTCTCCTTTCCCTCTAAGCCTCTTGCATCTTGAATGCCAATAAAAATAAGGTAGTGAAAGGTGTCCGTGATGAACCTCCCTTGAAAGAACTCTTGTGATTACTGAGCTGAAAGCAGAAAAGCTTCCTGTTCCTTTTTAGTATGCAGGAGATACGGTGTTTCTCATTATTATACTTTCCCAATATAGCAGTTTTAGTATGGCTTCATGCTTTTGAATGATTTCTTATAAGTGGTTTTTCCTCCTCTCCTGCAAGATATGGTGAGGAAGGTAGAAAATGCATATTTTTGTTGGAAACATTGCTGAACCTCTTTTTTTTTTTCTACATCAGAAAAAAAAGTTTCAATGAGAAAGGGACCATTTTTGTAGGCTTATTTTACTGCATGCAATATATTATTTGTCTTAGTGTGACTTGTTCTGGCATAACATTCACTCGTTTCCCCCCCCTGCCTGCCCCCTTAATCAGTCTGTGTGCTTCAAATGTGAAATTCTTCTATTTCTTTTTTCTTTGAAACAAGTGTGCTTATGTATAATTGGGGAATGCTTTGGAATGCTCAAACACTTCACAAGGAGGCCCTGCTTACTGGGATCCCGAGATGAAAGTTGGCCTTTTCATTAAGCGAAAGCTCTGCCCACTTCACCCCTGTTATAACCCACTATCCTTGAGATGGTTGTTTGGCATATCACACTGCCCCTGAGATGTGAAGATAGCTTAATAATAGAATTTCCTGCAGTGAGGGGGCTTACATGCTCTGAAATCCTAGAGGGAGTCAAAGAAATCTGCATTAGAATACGTTGTTTGGAACAGGTTTGCGCACTGTGGGAGCATACAAAATGTAACGGAAACTAAAAGTGTCAGGCATCTAATCCAATGTGGAGTCTGTTTAATCTCTTTCAAAAGAGTTCTTAAGAACTCCCAGTGTCTTCATTGCCTGATTCTTTGTGATGGATTAGCAGAGGGTGTGAGAATAGCATAAAGGCAGGATGTGATAGCTGAATCAAGCTGAATTAACTGCTGGTAGCATTGATTAATAGATGGAGTTGTGCTTTGCTTTAATGGGAGGCATGGGAGACTGCAATAAACTGTATCTGTTCTGGGTACAGGTTGAGTTTCCCTTAGCCGTAATGCTTGAGATCAGAAGTATTTTGGATTAGGTTTTTTTTTGGGGGGGGGATTTTGGAACATTTCCATATGCATAATGAGATATCTTGGAGATGGGACCAAAGTCTAAACATGAAATTCATTTATGTTTCATATACACCTTATACTCATAGCCTGAAGGTAATTTTATATATAATATTTTTAATAATTTTGTACATGAAACAAAGTTTGTGCACACTGAACCTTCAGAAAGCAAAGGTGTCATTATGTCAACCACTCACAAGGACACATTTGGAGTATTTCGGATTTCAGAATTCCAGATATGGGATACTCAACCTATACTTTAAAAGTTATGACCAAAGACACCTTCAAAGAAGTGCAGTATAACTTCTCCTTGGGTGTGTCAGACAATAAAAGAGGAACACCTATATATTGAATCTCATATCAGCTATATGCTGAGCAACATTAGGAATCAGTGGATGCAGTGGAACCATAGAAAAGCATGCATGTTGCAATATAACAAAGAAAACCAAAATGAGGAATCGTATATATATATATATATATATATATATATATATATATATATCACTCTGCTGACAGATTTCTGAGATAAGCCAGTTCTGCTAGCTGTTAGCTACCATTATGTGCTACTGTCTCTTTGGTTATTGCCACTGACCATCTCTTTGAGGGAGTCAAACATAGAACCTATAGTTTGTTATGTACACCTATTGACTGTTCACAATTCTAGTTGCTTTGTAAGATTTTGAGTGGTTTTTCCAGTTACAGAATTCGATATATTCCTCTGACTTGGGGAGAATTCCAATTTTCATTTTAAATAAACACTTACTAGCCTCATCATTGGAGAAGATATATGGTGTATCTACACTATAGAATTAAAGCAGTTTGACACCACTTTAAATGCTGTAGCTGCAATTTATGGAATTCTGGAATTTGTAGTTTTACAAAGCCTTTAGCTTTCTCTGCCAAAAGCATGCTGGTGCCTCACAAAACTACATATCCTAGAATTCTATAGATTGAACCATGACAATTAAAGGGGTGTCAAACTATTTCTACAGTGCAGATGCACCCATAATTGCAGAAAAGCCAAAAGCAATGAGGTGCTGAAGAATAATCTTGTCATGGAATCTGTTATTTCATCCATATGTGAAAGATGTGTTAATACTGTCTCTTACTTTTTCATTCATTTAAGAAATTTTACCTTCAGATATGTGAAGGTACTTACCAGTTTTGCGGACTAAATATTATTGTGAGTTGTTTCTGTTGTCTTATATCTGTGCTGCCATTTGTATGGATTTAGAAGTGGGTTGTCATTGAAAAATTAAAATTCGAATGTAAATTCAAAATGTTGGAAGCAAACTGCAATTAATTAAGTGAGCTTGGATTTCCTCATCCTCTATCTAAGTTCCTGTTGGTTTTCACTCTGAAGTCATATTTTATCCTATGTATAAGCTAGTAGTTAAGTTTGTACTTTTACAAGTAATTTCCAGTAAAATGTTATAATTTATCATTCTAATAAATCTCCACATCTCTGGGAATGTTTCAAACAACATTTTTTCCCCAATAGTTTTTCTTTTCCCTCTTGACCCACCTTCTTTCATAAACCATTTTTCTCTCTGTTTTCTTCATATTAACTTTTATTTGTTTTTGCTACATAATGTTTTTTCATGTGGGAGTCATTCTGCAAAGTTGTGAAAATCCATAAAGAATGTGAAAAAAGATATCCACTGAGGAATATGAGTGGATGGTGGTAAAAATGCAGAATCCCCCTTCGAACCAGTGTTCCAGGCCTTACTTTGGCCATCATATGAAGGGATAACAGTGGAACAGCATGTACTTATTAACCAAATACTAAAATATGTGCATAAATACCCGTACAAAAGTTTTAAAAAACCGCAATACTGCTTATAAAACTAGTATTGTCTCCTTCCTTGTTGGCATCAGAAAAAAAATCATTGTTGCCAATTCTGGCTTAGTTACTTTCCAGCTACACAAATTTTTAGAAAATATCTTTCTTTTTGCATCTTTCCAGAACAGTCATCATTTCAGATCTCTGCTGTATTAGAACAAACTACCTTTCCTTTTCTCTAGTCGGGATATATGTCAAGTTTAAACAAGACTTGTCTTTCTCTGATGAACCTCTAAACATTTTATATAGTGATAATGCTTATTGATTTCCTTGAAATATTTCTTTTTTTAGGGGTGGGATTTGCTTTACAAGATGCAAGATAGCAAAGCTTGATAAATAAAAATTTTCTTCATTAAATCCTATCTTCCTCGTGTTCTCTTTTTTATAAATATCACTGTCATGAAATCCTGTTTGTGTATTCAGGTCACTTTCAGAATTGTCAAAAGGACAATTCTATTTAGCCACACAACTGGTCTAGTTACCCAAACATAGATGAGCATAGTAGTGTGTTTGTTAAGTCAATTAACATCTAATTAGTTGTTTTCTGTTTAGCAAAACAAAGCTGAGCTCAGCAGGTATCTATAGAATCAACCTGCCTGAACAGGAGCCAAAAGGATCCCCCTCCTCTTTGCGACACCAAGCTACAATGAAATTGACAAGAACTATAAACATCTCGACTGAATACTAAACAGGCAGAAAAAGGAAACCAGTTGCTGTTTGTCACCCAAATGAGCTCAGTCATGTTGTCCAACTTATTGGATGGGCTCATTTGCAGTTAATATTATTTTTTACATCTCCCCCTTTCCTTCTCTTAACCAAGAGGGAATTCAGAGACATAGCTGTGTTATTGGTCTGGAAAATCAGTATGCAAAGGGATATTGTAGGCACCTTTGAAATTAATTGAAAGAAATAAGTTAGTAGCATAAGCTTTTGTAGACTTGAGTCTACTACAAAACCCTTTGCATACCAATAGGGAATTAGTAAAAAAAAAAATCCCCCCTCCTTCTACTCCTCATTGCAGCCCACAGACATTAGGTCTCCCATCCACTTTTTTTGTCCCCACATCACTCAAGGAAAAATTTATTTAAAAAACAACAACATTAAATTTAAAAAGCAGTGTTATGAACTGTATTAACATTGACTAATGTAGTCAATGGCCTTAATTCAAATAGAAAGCCCTTTATTTGCAGTGGAAACCTTGGGTTTGCAACACATTGTAATTGTCTAACATAGAGGGCATCTACACTGTAGAAATAAGACAGTTTGACACCACTTTAAGTGCTGTAGTTACATCCTACAGTGTAGGAGGAGGAAGGGCGAATGTGTAGTTTTACAAGGTCTTTAGACTTTTGTAGTTTTACAAGGATTTGTAGATTTACAAGGTCTTTAGACTTCTCTGCCAAAGAGTGCTGGTGCCTCATCAATCTACAAATCCCAGGATTCTGTAGAATTGGTCCATGGCAGTTAAAGTGATGTCCAACTGCATTATTTCTACAGTGTAGATCAGGCCTGCACAACTTGGCAGTAGGTAGGGGCCAAAATTAAAATAGGCTATTGTCTTCGGGCTGCAGATAGGTTTTAATTAATAATATTAATGAATTAATAATACTAATTAATATTAATTATACCTTAATTATTATAAATTAGAATTAATATTAATTCCCTCCTCCTCCTCCTCTACCTGGCCCTCTCCTCAGGAGAAAGCTGAGCAGCAGGGGAACCTTTCCTGTCCTTGTCCTCGTCTCAGGAGAAGGCCAAGTGATGGAGGAGCCTTGAGGGGTGAGCATTTGCCCTCCTTCCTCCTCTGCCACCCCACCTTCTCAGGAGAAAGCTGGGTAAAGGAGGAGCATTGCAGGATGAGTGTTTGCTTTCTCCTCAGGAGAAAGCCAGGTGGCAGAGGAGCCTTGCAGGATGAGCATTTGCCCTTCCTCCTCCTCCTTTGTATGGCCTTCTCCTCAAGAGGAGGCTGAGTGGCAGAGGAGCTTTGAAATCATTCCACACCTTGCGGGCCGCCTGAAACACTTTGGCAGCTCGCATGTGGCCCCCGGGCCATATGTTGTGTAGACCTGGTGTAGATACACCCATAGTCAGTTATCTTGATTTGAATTGGAAGCCTTTTATTTGCAGCTGAAACCTTGGGTTTACAAGCATTTCAAAGGCTACCCACCATTTGCTTTTAGTTTTGTTTGTCTGCAAAATGACATGGCAGGAGTAAACAATGCCTAGGGCTAGATTCACAATCTGAACAAGTTTACATACAGTATGAAGGCACGTTAAGTGTAACAACAGCACACTACAACATTTTGTCCTCCAGATGTTCTGGTTTTCAGTGCTGAGACACTCCAACCAGCTTGGCCAATGGCCAGGGATTCTGGGGGCTAAAGTTCAAAACCTCTGATAGGCCTAAGACTGAGAATCATCAACTTTTAAAGTAGGAGAAGTTCATCAAAAAGATGTCAAGCAGGACCTGTACCCTATACAGGACCATGTATACACACACGTGCATATGACTACATCTATACTCAGTTATAAAGTAGAACTAGGAATCAAGCCTGGCCAAGTATTAGTAAACCCTTGAAACAGATGGGAATAAGAGCTTTATTAGAAAATCTATAGACTGTAATGCAGTTGATATGATGATATGATGAACAATTCTACCTTTGCCTTCCCATGAAATATGGATGAATGAGACATTTTGCCCTATATAAAATGATTTGCACTTTTCATTGAGAAAACACTTGTGGGTCTTTTACTATTTGTATAACCACTAGTTCTTTTTTAATATTCAACTGACTGTTCATTCCATGAAGAGAAACTATTTTTCCCTAATGAAGTTACAAAAAGATAATCACAAAAGATGAAAGATGTCTTCATTCAAAGTGTAGTGGTTGAAACTCTGGTTTGATAACTTGGGTGGAATTATAGGCTGATTTAATGAGAACAAGGGTAGGAAGTAAAACTTGTTTTTGGTCTATTGCAGCAACATAAAGTATGTTTTTCTCCCCTTTGAGGCAGCCTTTACCTAAATCCAGTTTTATCTGGTATGTTTTTCTCACTACATCAGTTTTGAAAATGTATTTTAAGAATGGTTTAAGAAACAAATGAATGGACCAGGAAGGATTCTGATGTGGATGATCTCATGCTCTTAAGTTTGCCTGAAGTTTGATAAAGTAAAGGCCCTTCCATAGTGTCAGGCTGATTCAAGAGTTCTTCAGATTTTCCCCAAATATTCTTTAGAAAGAAATACTTAAGCTTCACAAATATTAACTGGTGCAGATAAGAACACTACACGAAACCCTTTAAAAGCTGTTATAGATAGAGACTTTGAAGTACAGCTCTTCCGGAGGAGATTTTTCCAACTTCATTCATTTTACTTTCTCAATTCTGTGTAGGTGGTTTCTGTCTGTAGCCCTTGTAATTCTGTATTTGTTGATTTAAGTCACCAAGGAATTACTTTTGAGGACAATGGTCCACTGTGGGCTTATTTGAACTTCACTTGTGTATGTATGAAACTCAGGAACCTAAATACCCTATGGGCACCAGATGCTGTCTGATCTTGGAAGCTAAGCAGGATGAACTCTGTTTAGTACTTGAATGGGAGACTGCCAATAAATACTAAATGCTATAGGCTATATTTCAGAGGAAAGGATTGGCAAGACCACCTGTGAGTATTCCTTGCCTAAGAAAACCCTATGAAATTCATGGGGTTGCCATAAGTCAACAGGCAACTTGAAGGCACACAAACACACATAGAAGCTTGTGCTCAATTTTGTCAAATAAATCCAAGGACTCATTCAATGGAAATGGTTGGCCAAGGTCCAAGGGTTCATGCCCAAGAGGTTTTGGTCTTCCTTCTCAAATGACCACCTTGGGCCACATGTAAACATTTGTAGAAGTTTGTAGATATTTGTTCAAACATATATGTCATGTGGCCATGGAAACTGCCTTCCAGACAGTGAGACTATTTGTCCATTTAGCCTAGTATTGGTTACTCTGACTGGCAGAGGCTCTTCAAGGTTTCAGCCAGTGGTTTTCCATCTGTTACCTGATCCTTTTAAGTGGATGTGCCAGAGATTTCCTGTATGCATGTGTTTTGCCATTGAGCTATGTTATTTTCCTATGTTCTTGATATATCTAAAGTTGTTCTATAGTTCTCAGCTATTCATGTGTCAGGTTCACAGTAGGTGTGATGGCAATGAATTCAGGATAACTAGAAAAATATTTGTCATGGTTTGGCATCTTTACAATAGGCACTGGGAAACCTAAATCTGATACATAAATTTCTCAAAATAAGATACTACTGAGTTTGTCTATCCTACTTCTGCAGTTTCAAAATATGGTAATTGTACATAACATACTCAATAAATTCATAATGAATTATCATGGGAAATTATAATTAAGCAGCAGTTATAATTATGTCATACTCATGCTAATGGCACAAAATTGTGTTTTTATTTTTGAAAACCGTGGAGCCACTTAGACCCTACCTTATATTTTCATATGGTTTTGTTGAACCCAGTGACCTATATACAACTATATTATTCTAATGGAAAGAGGAAGTTCTTGATAAGGACATGATAAAGAGAGAGAGAAAAAAGAACGTCTTGCTTAATAAATTTTACTGGGTATTTTATTTGTATCTTTTTATTTGTTTGTCTATATTTGTAGCCACCATGAGTTCCAGTTTGGGGGGGAAAGGCAGGGTATAAATGAAAAAGAAAAAGAATGGTTTCATAATTTTCTGTCCCTCTATGAAACAAATTAATGAAATTGCCATAGGTAGGATCACAATTACAAAAAGCAACACTTCTTGGAACATGCTACATTATCCAATAATACACCAATTCCTAGATTCTTCAAATGAATTTGAATAATTGATGATCCAAAACAATATAGCATGTATTTGCAAGGCTGGTGTGAGATGTGAGGATCTGTGAAATGGTAGGAATTCATCCCATCCCCATTTCACAGATTCTCAGAGTCTCTCCTGCCTCATTATGTTTCATTATGTACATGGATGCAAAGGGATCTTGTTGCATCTTTAAGACCAACTGAAAAAGAGAAGTTGTTACCATGAACTTTCATAGACTTGAGCCTACTATTTGAGGAAGCAGACGCAAGTCTACAAAAGCTCATGCTACCAATTATCTCTTTCAGTTAGTCACAAAGGAGCAACAATATCCCTTTGCATACTGATTTTCCAGGTTAACATATTTATGGAGCTTATCACGTTACCTTTTAACTCAAAATCAGCTTTCTGGGATGCAGCCAGGATGCAGCATGGAGGTGGGAATTATCGCATTGTAATTTGCCACCGAATCACTGGGCAGCTGGAGCCCAGGTCCCAGCTATGCTCAACCAGCCACCATTAAACCTCGGGAGCTTTTTGTTTTTGAAAAAGGGCCAGCTGAGCATGGCTGGGACCCAGGCTGCAGTCGTCCGGCGATTCGGCAACAAACTACAATGTAATTCCTGCCTCCATGATGCATTCCAGTTGCATCTCAAAGGCTGATTTTGAGTTAAAAGATAATGCAATAAGCTCTTATGTCTTTGAATTCTATGTATATGGAAATGCAGGTTTCCCAAAATCTGGAAAAAAAATCCCAAACACTTCTGGTCCCAAGCATTTTGAATAAGGGATACTTAACCTGTATTATTGTTTTGTTACCTACAGGGATGGAGAGAGGTGCTTTTGGGACTTTGAACCTCAGGTGTGAAAATAACTTGGTTGGCTTTGGATACTAGGCACTTTGACTTGAAAGACTGTAAGTTGTCATGTGGTTTTCTGACTCAAAATGTAAAATGTTCTAGCTGGCACAAAGATGATCTACTTTCTGTCTTATAGTTCTTTAGCTTTTAACATTAGCAGATTCCCCAAAGCTAACTAATGGCTTTTGGGATGTGGTAGAATGTTTTAACCTTTCCTTTTTCCTGAGGAAGGAAACATTATTCTCCCTATGAGGATGTGATTTTTACCTGTCTGACATACAGCAAGGTTAAGTCTCTGTTGCCAGTGTTTGAACATTTCTGGCTTCATTCACAAAGAAGCTGTGTAACTTACACATAGGAGGTTTCAGCTAAAAGCAATGCACTGTAAAATTGTGACTTCATTACTTTTACTATTAATGCCTGTTTGCTCTATCAGTCTTCTAAAAAGCCTATGCAGGTTCATAACAGGTTGGTTTGCTGAACTGTGATTCCAGTGGTCATTGGACTGTTTCACTTAAAACATGGTAGCAAAATGAGTGGGAGGGCAGAAAAAAAATCACCACATGCTAGCAGCTGTGTGAAGGGGTGAATCTTTGGGCACAAAGGTAATTATATAGGCTTTACATTGGCACTCAACTGTAGGAGTTCTTTTGCATTTTATTTTTACTTTTTCACATCTGGAAATGGAAAGGTTCCTTGTCTCATTCTAGGCAGATGTATAAAACACAGCCCACCTCTGAAACTAAATATTCACATGAAGATAACAGTGCCTCAAAAATTGCCCTGATGGTTCCCTCATTCCCAATCATTTCTTTGTATTTTCCTCACTTCGTAACTGTCAATGGAAAACTAATTCATTGTACAGAACTTGTGGTGGGGCTGTTTGGATGAATAGTATAAAAGTTGTGGAATTAATTTACTATGCCAATGTAATGATGCCACTATAAGGAAATATGCCAACAAGAAAAAAAAATGTGGACCTGAGAGTCAGAAATAAAATAGAGCACTGGAAAAATACGGTGCTTGGATCTGACAGATTTTCTCCGCATTCTCTCTCCACCACTGTCCAATCATGGAAAAAAAGTGTCTCTACTAGCATACTATATTAGAAGGCCTTACCCAAAGACTGAAATGGAGAATGGAGCAATGTGTGTGTGCTTGTGCGTTCGGGTCACCTGTCAACCAAGGGCAACCCCATGAATTTCATATTGTTTTCTTAGGCAGAGAAGACTTAGAGGTGGTTTGCCAGTTCCTTCCTCTGACATATAGCCTACAGCAGGGGTAGGCAACCTTTCCCCTTTAAGGGCCGAGGGACTTCAGCTCCCAGAAGCCTCAGCCATGTTGGCCAATAGTCCTATGTTGGCCAATAGATCCTGGGATTCTGGGAGCTGAAGTCCCTCGGCCCTTAAAGGGGAAAGGTTGCCTACCCCTGGCCTACAGTACCTGGTATTCATTGGTGGCCTCCCATCCAAATGCTAACCAGGGCTGATCCTGCTTAGCTTTCAAGATCAGAGGGGATCTAGACCCTTAAGGGTACTTAGGCAGTGAGAACAAAGTCATAAGAAACATAACAAAAACAGCAATAATTCATTGCTATGCTGCTCAGACAGTCCTATCTAAAGGAGAAGTAAGAGTATGGCTGAAGAAAGAAAGTTCTGAAGAAAGTTCTGTGACAAATTTCTTAAAATCACCTCCTACTGGGCTAGGCAGGGCTGAAATTCTTTTTTTCAGCCAGGATGTAAATCCTCGCTACCCACAAATTTGCCAGTAAGGATTTGCCAGCTATACCTGTATACATACTAGTCATGTTCTGGACAAAGCATTGTGTGTTGTTCCTGCTTTTGCTGTTGTTTAGTGATCAAAAGAATATTCATTCCCAGGCCAAAATATGGAGTTTCCAACAGTCTGGAAACCTGTCAGGAAGAACAGAAGACCAGTAAGGATCTTGTGCAATTTTCTCCCTGTATTCAAATATCCCAAAGTGTTGTGGAAGAATTATTCTGCACATAAAAACACTTTTTGGTGCAAAACTCCCTTTACTATGCAGAAAAACTGCACCTTGCATGGAATCAAACAGACATTTTCTGTGCAGGAAACAGTTTTTTGTGCAAAAAACCCTCATATTTTTTCTTCAAAAGCACTTCTGGATGTTGAAATGTGGAGAGGATTTGGTGGAGAAATGTGAGGATGCATGCAAGGACAGAACAGTTGAAGATATACAGCCCTGTGGTTGTTTCTGTTGTTGTTCTTGGCAGTGGCAATAGCAGTATTTAAACTAGATTGCTGTATTTGAAAAGTGGAATGCATTATGCTATTTTTCAAGCTTTAAATTTAAATCTGTGGGTTCATAAGATACTGCCAACATCCTTCAAACAGAAGTGGATATAAAGAACTTTGAGAAGTGGGGGTATAGATTAATTTTGTTTTTGAAGGACCACCAGCTAGGTCATACCATCTATTTCCATTGATAGACCCCATCTCCAGAAAACAAATCACATTCTTAAGATATAGATGTCAAGTCTGATGTTGGTGTTTCACCTGCTTGGACTGCTTTACAGCTTCTTGTTTTTGGCAAATGGTTTTATTTCTGAAGGTGTTTACCGGAACTATAAGTGTTGTTGTTTTTTTTACTTGACATTGCTGTACTTGACATTGCTGGCATTTCCTCCCCGCTTCCCATGCCGCCCCTGGAAAACATACGTCTGATTCAAGCAGTGCTTGGTAATAGACAGGAAGAAAATGAACAGGATTAACAACATGTGGCTAATTTGAAATCTTTTCACATTGAAGTTAATATACCCTACCAAGCTTGCTCTGCTACACAGAAATTGAAGACTTAAGTCAATCTAAAAAAATAATCATATACTTGGGATCTTTGAGGTTCTTTTATCTTTGAGTGGCAACTTGGTGATGGAGGAGAAGAAAACTGCTGACATGTTATTTCCCATGTTGTTGATGAGAAAGAGTTCTTTCATTTTAACGCTACATTGATTGTTTTTGTAGAGACTCAGTACGCAATGAAAATCTCTTTCCCTCCTTATTGCATTAGGAACTGTAACAAAGAAGAACCTAGCAAAGAAATGCTTTTTTGGTGGTGTTTTTTGTGTATGTGTGAGTGTGGGTGGAGGGGTGTGAAATAGGCAGAAAGAAGTGTAAGACTCTACAATTTTTCATGTTATCTTTCCATACCTCTGGAAGTGTGGCTAATCCCTGCAGGAAATCCTTATTCTGCCAAGTTCACTAGAAATTTTGATTTGTAGAATGGTTTGATATTTCTCCTTTATTATATTGTGGAGCTTGCTTGTTCAAATCCTTTGGATATATCTAATTGCCAAATATCTTGCAAGGCATCCTGTTTACACTTGCTTTCCAATTGTGGCTTGCTGATGATGCTTAGTGTGGTGTTGATCTATGTGTACAGCTCATTCAAACCACTTCACTGGATAGATTTGATGGTCTCTTTGTCCTACATTTCACCCTATTTAATGGATCCTTCAGAAAGCTCTTGCAAAAATTAAAACGCATTAGGATTACACAGGCCCTTTTCATGGTTCTTCTGTGGATCACATAAAGGTTTGGAAGACTGAATTGCGTTTTATTACAATTCTCTTTTCTTCATCTTAATTAACTAACCTCAAAAGTCAGTGTGCCAAGCATAAAACTTGGCACACTAGAAATCTCGATGACTGATTCATGTGTGTTGTGGAATGTTGGGCTAACACCACAAAAACAATAGACATGGCACCTTTAGAGCACTATACAACTTCCTCTAACACCCTGCAGAACTTGGAGACATAGTAAGTTGCCAGCTTCTATTGGATCCTAATGTAAACTGTGCTCTGTAGGTATGAGTATTTTCCACAACGAGTCATCCTTGCTGGCTACCTTTCCTCTCGCTCTCTGAGGTGGGCCTCATCAGCCCAGTAAAACAAAGAAACAGCCAAAGTCAGCTTTCACTCCTCCCGTGATCTTCTTAGCCAAACAAAAGAAAAACAAACTCAAATGTCCTTCAGTGTGGTGTTCTCTGGGCACAGCGAGGAAGCCTGAGTGCAGCCAAAAGTATTTGCACTCTATCTGTATATGTTATAGATTTGGAAGGTGTGTTACACTACACTGATGCTGCTGCCAACAAACTTGTAGAGGTTGTTGAACACCACTATTTGAACAGCTGCTAAGTCTGGTATCATTTTTTAAAGGCTTAACAAAATAACAAGATATCACATATTCCCTAATATCTTATCCCATCCCATCCAGCAAGTTTGTGTTCCTCAACTCTTCCCTTCTTCATGGCCATTGCCTCATTTCAAAGACTTTCCACCCTGATTTTCTACACCACCAGTCCTGAAATCCACAGAATTTTAAATATGCAGGTTTAATTAATCAGCTGACTTCTTAAGCAAGAATGGGGTTAACTCATTTACTGTCAAAGACAGGGTTGTCCATCACCCAGGTTGAGTCAACAATCTTTATTCAGATAGTGGGAAGGTTGGGGCTCCACAAGAAATACCAGCTTCATTCCAGCCTTTAGGATCAGAATGCTATTACTAGGCACCTATGGAGCACATAACACAGGCTGAACTTGTTTTGTGAGGGGCTTTCGGTTTTGAGATCCATGTCTTGAAGCACCTGAGAGATAGTTCAGATTAGACAGGCTGCAAAATTCCAATAGCCACTTTTATGGTTTGGGAAAAAAATCAACCAAGATTTTCCAAAAACTCTTGAGCTTGCTTCTACAATGTTGTGATATATATATATATATATATATATATATATATATATATATGGATTCACAATCAGTCACGGGCATCCAAGCTCAAATACATGTTTACTTATTTATCTCCTGTCCTTGGATGAGCCTCTAGTTTATACTTGTGTATTTCAGATGAGTGTGATTGCCACATTTAACTGATGCATATTACAGTCTCCTTCAAAATTAATATATCATATCATGCCTTAACTGGAGCCAAATGTTTCTCAATACCAGAAACCTGAAATGTAATGCAGAAGAAATGATCTCTGATTGTGCCTTATGTATTTGAGAATCAGGTCTTTGAGCGCTGAAAATATTTGGGCTTGAATTGCATATAGTTTGGAAAAGTTCCTTTTTTATTCTGTTTCTCTTAGATTGTAGGAGTGGATTCTGGGAGTTGTGGTCCAAAAAATAACATTTCCAAGCTGTGGTTTTAAACTACCTTTCATTATGGAACATAAGCAACATTGACCACTCTTATACAATCTCTTTGGGGCAATAGTGATGCTCTTCATAATTTAATAACTAGCAGTTATAATTCTTTTCAGATAAGAAAACAGAGATGACTGAATTTTCAAAGTGGGTTCCCCCACTTGTAATCATTATTTGGATAGTCAGTCAATCTTTCAAATTAATGTTTTTAAAAATCATGCAAATATTCATTTAGCAGTGTGAATCTACATTAAAAAATGCCTCCTAAGAAGCAGTAGGGACTTTTGGAAAGCTGATATCGATTTGGTAGGGTATCTTGTGTACATGTGAATGTAGCTCACTTTGCAGATATAATTCCTTCTTCCTGTTTTACCGGAGGCATACATGGTTGGGATTTTCTTGCTGCCACCTAGCTTCTTGGGCTGTAGCTATGCTGTGAGTCGTAGTTAGGTCACATAATAGTTGATTTCTACAACCACTTTGGGTTTCTCACTGAGATTTTGCAATTCCCTTTGAGCTGTGGTTCCATTTGCAGCAGCCAGAAAGTCTGCTGAAGAACCTCTGAGAACAGGGCTTGGCTGGATCCCTTTCACATGCATGTTCAGAGTCTAGGATGGCTCTGGGCACTACTAATTGTTTGGTTTCGCTATTGTAAGAATGGAAAAAACTATTCCTGAATTTTCTTACCTTTGACAAGAAAGGATGTTGAGACATATTTGGAGAAAGAGTCAACCACCACAAGATTTTTCACAGAAGTGTTTTTATGCTCTGTACCCAGTTTTTCAGTGGGTTTTGTACAAACCTCAACATTTTTGGGATAAGTTGCCCAAATGCGAATAATCATTTAAAATGTGCAAATACTCTTGAAATCTCATTGAGTGGAGAGAAAGATTTCATTATCATGTGTAAGAATGAAATAACGGATGATTTATCTCTCTACTCCACTGTTAGTTTAGTTCAGCCTCTTTATTTCATGGTGTTCATCAGAAAGTTATCGTTCAATTTCTTAGTTTTTTTTGAGATGTCTACTTTTGAAATCATTTTACTGGAAAATCTTATACATAATCATATACACACTAATGGGAGCCTTGCAACTTTTAACTACTGTAAAATTAAAGTTACTTGTGTGCAAATTTACCAAAACAATAATTAAGCAAATCATCTGTAACACTGCCTAATCCAACAACATTATCTTGCATAGTTTACCTCCCACGCACATTGATGCAATCAGATTTATTGACAGAAATAGGGGCACCACCTCTTGCCTACTGGAAATTGCCTTGAATCCTTCTTGGTGCAAGTTTTTGTTTTAAGCCCTTACATTGCCATGCTTGGTTCTTAGACAAGAACTACGAGATAAATTCAGTGGGTGAAAACAGCAGCAATGTATGTAATTCCTCTTTGTCTTTCTCAAATGCACAGATGGGGAACACTTGGCTTTCCAGATGTTTGAATTACCACCTCCATAATCCCTTACAATTGGTCATGAAGAGTGAGTCTGATGGGGGTTTTAGGCCAAAATATCTGGAGAGCAAAATGTTCCCCACTGTTACTCAACAAATGCCTACATGAGTGCAGTTCACCACTCCACATCATGCTCTACCCACCTGCAAAACCAACAACCACTGATGTATAAAAGGGGTAGAATAATAATAAAAATAAAGTCGCCCCTCTGCAGAGCCTTACAACATTCGCATTTCCATACAGATAAAACCTAAAAATCCCGAATACCACACATCCTTTAAGAAGTAAGGGTTCTTCTTCTTAGTCTACGCCCGATAGTGCTGGGCCTGGTGTCTCTCTCCCAGATGACATCGGATGGAATGGAGGGAAGGTTCTTATACTCTCTACTCTCCCTGGAGAGGGCCATGTGGCATCTTTATAACCACCACCAGCATCACCTCCATAATATTATCAATTTTCCAGGAACTATCTGAAAACCCGTATCTCCTCATATGTGTCTGCCTGAGTCTTATGATCTCTAGGAAAAGGCTTTCTCTCAGTCTCACCATCTTCACAGGCTCGTCTGGTGAGCACACAGGAGACCTTCCCAGTGGCTGTTCAATTGTCTCTGCTCTTTTTTCACTGGCAGACAAAAACCTTCCTTTTAAAAAACCCCTCAGCCTTTAACTGACTAGGGTAGAGGGACATGCAATAGGTATGCTTTTTTAACTATTTAATGTGAGTTTCATGACTTTTTAATTGTTTTGAAACTGATGTCTTAAAAGTAGTGCTTTAATTGGATCAATGAACTTTTAAAGGAACAAAAAACATTTGTACAGTGGACCCTTCCCATCTGCAGAGGTTCACTTCTCCCTCTGCTGTGCACATGGGAAAGAACTTGGATGATTAAGCCCCATATTATCCAGTGAGTGATGACCTGAGTGTGTCCATGTCAGTGCATGTGTAAGCAAGCAGCACCATTGAATAGTATAGGCTGTGGTGGGCCACAGATGCTCTAATCTATGGATAGCTAGCCTGCTGATGTGGTGGGCCCACTGTACCACATACTGTCTTAGTTATTTTGTTTTAACTTATACTTTAAGCTGCTGTAAGTTTTAACTTATACTGTAAGCCTTTCTCTTTTTGAGAGAAAGTGGGATCAATCAATCAATCAACCAATGGCATTTCTCTGCTTCCAGGCCATTTGTGAGGTGTGGGGCACATCAGGTTGGTGTAGCCCCCCCCCCCCGGCCCATAGAGAAACAATGAAGACCTCCAGTCTCTCACAGTTGCCCACCTCTGTTATAAAATGGCAATTAACCCTATATTTTCGTACACATTTTGATTATGCTTCAGGTTATTCAGTCATACACAGCATATATGAGACACTTACAGAGCAGTCTGTGTTTCCTCAGAAGTGCATGCCAGTGCCTTCATTAGAGCTTACTCCTTAGCAAGGAAGTTTAGGATTCCAGCCAGAGTTTCAGTGTTTATTTATTTCTTACTGGCATAGCTTTGAAAGGCAAATATTACCTTTATTAACTGTGATGCTCTTAGCCAATTAAATTTTCCCAGCCAACACCCTATATCAGGGATGGGAACATGTGGCCCTCCAAATATTGTTTGGACTTAAGCTGTCATCAATCCTGGCCACCATAGTCAATGGTAAGGAAAAATGGGATATTGTCCAGCAACCTCTACAAGGTCACACTTCCCATCTTGACTTATAGCCTACAGGATGAATCTAGACTATACACAGTGAAATCAATGGAAATAAATTGGGCTACATTGATTTTAATGGATCTCCTCAAAGTATCGTTAAGTATAGATTCAGCAATCTTTGCCTGATTTCTAGGTAAATCTCATGCAGTCCATAGAGCAGGTCCACTAGACAAGAAATACTTCATCAGCCATATGTGCTGTTTCACTCAATCGTGAGACATCCCAGCCATGATATTGAGACCTAGGGGGGTTGCAGACTGCCAGAAATAGTGCAAATTGAGTCCACTTTTAGGATTAGGGTTAGGGAATCATGGAAACTATTTTATTGTGGCACCAGAGCTGTCTGACAGAGAAGCCTCAATGTCTCAGGAAAAAAACAATTCCCATGATTCCCTAGCACTAACCCTAACCCTAAAAGTGGACTCAATTTGCACTATTTCTGGCAGTCTGCAACCCCCCCTAGTGATAATCCATTTACAAGGAAACCAACTATAAATACAAAATGTTATCCTGAATGTAACAAGTCTACTACTCATTTGGTCTAGATGATGGATAAATGCTTTTAGGAATATCTCATCAAGTACGTCATTCTCACTACAGCATGAAGTATCAGCTCGTTTAAAGGGAGTTTTAAAATGACTTTACCTTGCATCACACACGCGGCTCTTTTTCAATACAGACAGCTCCTAACTTGTACCTGAATGTATTAAGTACTGAAACTTTAAGTTATGCATATTCAAGTGTCAACCATTTATCGTTCTTTCCATCTCTCTCTGTCTCTCTCATATTTTACATCAAATGTATTGGGTCAGACTACAGGCCAATGTAATCCAAAATCATGTTTACACAGTAACCAATCAGTTGCCCATGGGAGGTCTGCCAGTAAGACATGAAGACAAGACCATCCCTGACTGCAGTCAGCAGGAAACCAACCAGGAGGACAAGAGAACAAGAGTGTCCTTACACACAGCTTTAGAATCCAAATACTATGACATAAAAGGAAAAAGGAATGGGAAGGGTAGAAGAAGGAAAAGTAAGAAAACAAAACTGAGACATCAATTTTTAAGGTTAAATAGTAGTTCTTACAATAACCAATTGGAAATAGGAAAGAAAGAGCTGATGGAGCTAAGATTTTAGCAAACTAATGGATGGAATCTGCTTCTTATCTTCCATTATGGTAACTTGATGGACTGGATGATTCTTGGTAACAGTTGAGAGATGAGCCCCATGGAAATGATCTCTCAACAGGCCCTGCTTTACTTCTCACTGTATTGCAGCTTGATGGAAGGAAGTGGAAGGGAAAGATAAGAGTCAAATTAGATACAATGAATGTATAACATTTTAGAACAAAAATCTACACATAGAACCCTAATGGTTATGTTTCGTTTCATTTTTGGAAAACATACATGCTCTCACGGAATTACACAAGTGATTCTGAAAATGCAACAACTACAATACTTGCATCTTTTTTTGGGGGGGGGGTTTCCTAAGAAAACAGGTGGCAGAGCCTTGATATACATGGAACTTCTTTGTCTTGTTGTCCATGCTCTGTTATGTGACATGAATGGAGTTTATGAGAGCAAACCTGTGCCCTTTCAAGTAAGTTCACAAGTGGACTTGCCTGACTCAAAACCATGGCACAACAGCTTCATCGTGTCTCATTACTTTTTGCCACAGGCAAGAACCAACAAGTTGTTCAGTGTTTCTTCTGAATTTATGTTGAAACAAAATTAATCTAACACTATCTCAAGTCCTTTTTCCATGTACAACTGATATTGGAAAACTGTGTTATTTAGTATCTCTTTCCCTGGTATGACCTCCCACTTCAGTTTGACTTTATTACAGGGCTACAAATCTTTGACTGCCATCTTGCATAATAATGCTGTTCACAGATGTAGGTAAACTGCTCACAGATGTAGGTAAACTGTTCACAAGGAAAGAAACAACCAGCAGAAAATAATATGTGAGTCATCCCTGAGAGGGCAAAAGCTTTGTACATCCTGCTGTCCAGGTGTTCCCTCCTAGCATATTTGTTAACCTAGGGTGACCCTATGAATAAGAAACCTCCAAGTCACCCTGTCCTCAATTGCCTAGCTCAGCTCTTTGCAGATTCATGGCCATGGCCTCTCTGATTGAATTTATCTATCTGGTATACAGTCTTCCTCTTTTCCTACTGCCTCAACTTTACCAAGCATTATCTTTTCTAGTATACTTATCTCCTGAATTTGTCTTGCTTTTGCAAAATTCCATTCTGATTTGCTATCATTTGTTAGGTTTTCTGTTGTTTAATCTCTTTTCATTTGGGTGCTGAAAATATTGTATTAAGGATGTGGCAGCAAAGTCATGTTGAAATTATTTCTGTGTTAATTACATTTGTCTGTTTTTTTGTCCCAGAAGCTTCTCCCAACCTTATCCTCACAAAATCCCTGTGATGTTGGGAAAGTTGGTTTGGTATCTGGCACACTGTCGTCCATGAAGTGAGCTTCATGAATGACTGGAGATTTGAAGATGGGTCTCCTAAGCCATAGTTTGATGCTTTAACCAAGCTTTTTTGAAGCTGGTGACTTCCAGATGGATGGGACTACAGCTACTATCATCCTAAGCCACCATGTCCAGTTGTAGATCAATATACTGGAGGTTGCCTGGTTGAAGAAGGCTGCTGCAATCCCATTCCAATATGGCTGCAAGAGTTGGTGACCTAGTGGTGATACAGAATTAATTCATAGTGGATGTCTGTCAACCAAAGGAAAAAAAATCCTTGTGAAAGGAACTTTTGAGCAATTTGGCTCTCTCTCTAGTCTACATTTTGCAAATGTTGCTATTTGCTGCATCAGTCTTCACTCTCCTTCTTTTTGGATGAACATAGAATGTAACCCTGCTGTTTCATTACTCGACTTTACTGCTCACTTGTGACTAATAGTGGCTCTTCCATATTGCAAGTGGAATGCAGTAGCACTATTTCACTTGGATATTGTGTGCCTGGAAAGCAAAGAGACAGTACCATTATGCAAATTCTTTTCCAAAAAGACTTTCATATGGGGGGAAGAACATACCAACTCACTTTTCCACTCAAATTACCACTTCTCTACGTAACCTTAAATAATGACTTCTTCAGCTACTAAAAACATTATCTATCCTAATCAGTCAAAATAGACACAGCCAAGGGACTGAGTGTATTCTCCATTCACAGTGTTCTGAGAACCAAAATATTAAATAGGTTAGAACATGACTTTTCATTTCACACCTGCAGTTTTGCAAGATTAGCTAAAATCACAGATGTCATTCATCATGAGGCCAGTGACAGTGTACAGTTGCCTATTCACTATACCTAAAGGAACAACCAGTTAATTAAGTGTCTGCATGCTATCATTTGTGTCTACAATTAATTATGAGCAGGAAAATTGGAAGCTGATTCAAAACCTTTGCCTAAACTATGCTAAATATTATATTGCATTATTCATCTTTGGGTAACTTTAATTAATTATGTGCTCCCAGCAACCATTCCCTTTTTAGTTAAAAATTTCCTTTGAGCTATGGGTAACTTGTATATGAAAGTGAAATATGAAAAGGAATCTTGAATGATTTGCATACTGAGCGATTATATGCAATTCACCTAAAATTACTGTGTGTTTTAAAGCCTCAAAATAAATGATGCTGTAAAAGTATCTTGTATTTTTATTGTTTATACTATTTTTTTTTAAAAAATCTGATTTATAAACATGTGAGAACTTACTAAAAGGCATTCTGATCTCATTAAAATGAATTATTTCCATTAATTTCAGCACAATTATGATTTTTAAAAGGAGAGATATCACATGATTAGTTTTGCCTTGTTTTTCCCAAAGACATCAAGGTAATAAAAACAAGCCCAAGGTATTAATTGGAAAGAATTAATTTTAAAAACATTGTCATATTTAATTTTTCATACATTTTGGAGGGCTGTTGTTATTGGTCATCAAGTCTTTTTTGATTTGTAGTGGCTGAGTGAATGACAGCCCTGCAAGATCCATAATGTTCAAATGCCCTACTCAGGTCTTGCAACCTCAGGGATATGGCTTCCTTGATTGAGTTAATCCACTTCTCCCTCTTTTTCTAAGCCTTCCATTTTATCAAGCATTAGTGTCTTTTCCAATGAGTTATGTTATCTCATTATATGTCCAAAGTACGGTAGCCTCAGTTTAATCATTGAGTGAGAGAGATAGCCCTCTCAGTGGCTGGTCCCACCCTTTGGAACTCTCTTCCCCAGGAGTCTAGGTTGGCACCCTCCCTGTTCTTTTTTTGTTGGCACCCCAATTTTTTTTTTCTTTTCAAGCAGGCTTTTAATATGTAGTTGCACTCAGGAAGGCTTCCTATTGGGGTGTTTGATTTTATAGGTCTTTAATGGTTTTATATTTTAAACTTAGGCTGCATTCACACTGCAGAAATAATCCCGGTTAACACCACTTTAATTGTCATGGCTCCATTCTATAGAATTCTGGGAATTGTGGCATCAGAGCTCTCTGACAGAGAAAGCTGCAAAGGCCCACAGACTGCCAGAAATAGTGCACATTAAATCAAGGCACTGCCCTGGCTCAGTGCTAGGGAGTCGTGGGAATTGTATTTTTTTCTGGGACATTGAGCCTTCTCTGTTAGAGAGCTCTGGTGCCACAATAAATTACAGTTCCCATGATTCCCTAGCACTGAGCCAGGGCAGTGCCTCAATTTAATGTGCACTATTTCTGGCAGTCTGCAAAGGCCCTAAATATCTCACAAAATTACAAATCCCAAAATCCCATAGCATGGAGCCATGGCAGTTAAAGTGATATCAGCCTGGATTAGTTTTGTGGTGTGGATGCAGCTTTAGTATGTTTTTAATTATTTTATATTTTTAACTTGTTATATTTATTGGAAGTGGTCAGTATACATCCCCATCCACAAAAAGGAGATACAAAAGACTGCAGCAACTATAGGACTGTAGCACTGATCTCTCACACAAGCAAAATCATGCTCAAAATTCTAAAACATAGACTCCAACTATACGTGGAGAGAGGAATCTCAGAGGGTTCAGAAAAGAAAGAGGCACTAGGGACCACACTGCAAACATACGATGGCGAATGGAGCATACCAGGGAATTCCAAAAGAACATCGGCATGTGCTTTATAGACTATAGCAAAGCCTTTGACTGCATAAATCACGAAAGGCTATGGAATGCCCTTAAAGACATGGGCGTGCCAACACATCTGATAGTCTTGATGAGGAATCTTTACTCAGGACAAGAAGCTACTGTCAGAACAGAATACGGAGAAACAGAATGGTTCCCAATTGGCAAAGGGGTCAGACAAGGCTGTATCCTTTCACCCTATCTGTTCAACTTATATGCAGAACATATTATAAGAAAAGCAGGCTTGGACACAGAAGGAGGAGGAGTGAAAATAGGGGGAATGAATATCAAAAATGTAAGATATGCTGATGACATCATAATTCCACCTCAACATTAGGGGGAACTTCCTGACAGTAAGGGCGGTTCAACAGTGGAACACACTCCCTCGGAGAGTAGTGGAGTCTCCTTCCTTGGAGGTCTTTAAGCAGAGGCTGGATGACCATCTGTTGGGGATGCTTTGATTGGGAGTTCCTGCATGGTAGGGGGTTGGACTGGATGGCCCTTGTGGTCTCTTCCAACTCTATGATTCTATGATTCTACTAGCAGAAAAC
The DNA here is from genome assembly GCA_026167975.1 of Phrynosoma blainvillii. Classification (NCBI taxonomy): domain Eukaryota; kingdom Metazoa; phylum Chordata; class Lepidosauria; order Squamata; family Phrynosomatidae; genus Phrynosoma; species Phrynosoma blainvillii. The sequence continues at coordinate 92,282,672 of JANUYF010000003.1, read as the reverse complement.
CTCCCAGGCCTGGAACACCTACTAAGGAAGATCAAAGAAGAAAGTGCAAAATGTTGAACATAAAGAAAACAAAACTAATGACCAGTGAGGACCTTCACAAGTTCAACCTAGACAATGAAGAAATAGAAATAATAAAAGAATTATCATACCTGGGATCAAACATTGATAGAAATAGGGACAATAGTTAAAAAATCAGAAGAAGATTAAAAATGGGGAAGGTGGCTATGAAAGAACTAGAAAAGATTCAAAGATGCAAAGATATACAACTGAATACAAAATTTAGAATCATACAAGTCATCTTATTTCCTGTTATCATGTATGGATGTGAGAGCTGGACAGTTAAGAAAGATAATAGGAAGAAAATCAACTCATTTGAGATGTGGTGCTGGAGAAGAGTGCTGAGGATCCCATGGACAGCTAAAAAGAGAAATGGCTCATAGAAAAGATCAAGCCAGAAACCTCCCTGGAAACCAAGATGACCCAACTGAGGCTATTGTACTTCGGACACATAATGAGAAGGGAGGACTCATTGGAAAAGACAACAATGCTGGGGAATGTGGAGGGAAGTAGGAAGAGAGGAAGGCCACATTCCAGATGGATGGATTCTATTAAGGGAGTCATGGGTATGGGTTTGCAGGAATTAAGCAAAGCAGTGGAAGACAGAGGGTCTTGGAGATGTCTAATCCATAGGATTGCCATGGGTAGAGATTGACTCAAGGGCAGTTAACAACAAAACAAAAACAACAAATTAATGTGATGTTTTAATTTTGTTTTTTAAATGGTGCTGTTTTTAAGTATCTTTGCTGAGACACCTTGAGTCCAATTTAGGAGATAGGTGGAACATTAAACAAACAAACAAACAAACAATTTTTTTTTACTTTAGTGAGAGCTCAGCCTTGATTTGCTTTAAGATCCATACATTTATATTTTTAACAGTCTATGGCATCCATAGAACTCTTCTCAAACACATTTCAAATGAGTTTTTCCCCTTCCTCTCAGCACCATATCCACTGGGTGGGTGCGGGGAGTGTCATTGGGTGGGTGCAAACTGCATCAGGTGACACCTCAGAGGAGGGATGACACCCAGTCGGGCCCTTGCCCCACTGTGGCAAAGGGGTGAATGTGCCCTTTATGGCTTTGGAGCCACCTTGGCCCTCTCCTTGGGGAGGGAGCCGAGGTAGCAGTAAGGACAACAGTTGGGTGAGCGCACCCCATGTGGCTTCATGGTTGCCTCAGCTCTCTCCCCCAGGGAATGAGCCAAGGCAGTGGCAAAGATGGTGAAGGGCCAGGAGGCCCATTGTGGGGAGATAGCCAAGGTGGCAGGTGAGCAAGGCAGTGGGAGGTGGGGCTGTGGTAGGCCACTACCACTACCTCCAGTAGCCCCCTGGTGTCACCACTCACTAGATCCTATCTGATATTGGAAGCTAAGGAGGCTCAGTCCTGGTTAGTGCTTGGATGGGAGATACCCAATGAGTGCTGTAGGCTATATTAATAAGAGAAGGACCTGGCAAAAAAAAAACCTCTGAGTAATCCTTGCCTAAGAAAACCCTATGAAATTCATGGGGTTGCCATAAGTTGACAGGAGGCTTGAAGGCACATGCACATACATACAACTAACTTCCTTCATATTCCAGCTTTCACAACTGGGCAAAAAGATTTTTTGGCTTTAACTAGCATTAACTATTGTTAACACACCTCAAAATCTATATCTTATGGTGCTTACTGGATATGATTATTTGATAAGCTTTTGTAGAGTTTTCCTATCAAAGAGCATAAATAGATGGCACAGAAGATGTGTAGTTTTCAGTAACCTGTGTCTTCTCCACATGCCTCTACTGAGCTATATTCTTTTCTCATAACAAGGCAACATAAAAGAGTTACATAAAGGAAGAACTTTTATGTTGAAACTTCATAGGTCCTGGGTTGCGTTGGAAGTGATGATTGTCTTATAATTTAAAAGCAGCCACATAGTGTTAGTTTTTTTTAATAAAAAAATTCCTTCAGCCTGAAATTTGAGTCTACTCTTTTCCGTGTTTCTAGATATATCTGTTCGGCCAAATTCATTCATTCTACTCCCAGCAAGAGAAAATGTTTTGTAAAATCTTCAGTAAAGCCAGTCGAAAATCATTCCACTTTTTTTCTTTCAGCAGGAACGCAGAAGTTCTTACCTGCTCTTTGCTTTTGACAGTACAGTAACATAGAAACTGGCTTCCACATTACTGCTTTGTAGAGCATGAAGTTGTGATTAATCAAGAGATTTTCTTGTATCATCAGTAGCCTAGTGTCTACTTGCTCTGCAACTTAGGGGAGAGGGATGACATAATAATGATAAAAATCTTATCTTGACATATGTGAATTTTACGCTTTGTTCTTATTACATTTAAAGCAAAGTCAAAACCAATGACCTAACTGCTTTTCCAAGGTAAGTAGAAGACATCAGAAAACTGAGACAGCATCAAGGAAAAACAAAAGTCGTAGTTAAGCAATTGGTTCATATTCATTTTTGAAAAATTCCTTGCAAGGCCATGCCTGTCGTTGCATTTAGGATATAATTTCAGATGTCAAACTGGAGTCATAATCACTTTCATCATGCAATTTCCCAACATGCTTGTTTGGCTTCCTTTTTCTGGATTCACTCCCAACAATCTTAATCACATTTTGCTGGCTACATATCTCCAGTTGAGTTGGATCCTACAGTCCTTGATCGTTGGCTAAGCTCGGTTGCAGTATGCTTATTGTACAGTCTAGGGAGATAGTGCTGTTTCAGTGGGTGGAGGATTTGAATCGTGTTTCTACGTGCAGTTCATAATGTTCTCTGAAACTTGTCTTTTGATTGGAAGTCCTGTGCAAAATGTTACGTTTTTCTGTTTTCACAAGGCAGTGATTTTTATCCCAGCCTGCTAAAGCTGGAAGAGAAATGTAGCTTTCTGTACCACTTCACCTCTGCTGCATTTTATCTGAGGTGTGATGGGGACCACTGCTGTAAAGGAAGAACATGTTGAAGAAGTTCATGACAGCTGGACATATGATCACTGGGAACCACCAGCCATAAATAACTGCCTAGCCTTTGCATCATGTTTTATGAATAAAAGCTCTGTGGATTCGGTTGGTCTGACACTGGCTATATTTTGTGCTGCTTGCCCTTGGGCCACCACAAGTATTTGTTTTATGAGGAATTCATTACACTGTGGTCTTTCCCTCTCAAAGTTCCCAGTTAGTCAGTTTTAAGTGGTAACTCTGGCTGTGACCTGTCCTCATGGTCAGAGTTTGGAACAGTTTTGGGGAGAAAAAATGCCCAAGTAGAAGGAGATTCTGGGAACTATAGTCCAAAAAGTAATTTTTTTGAAACGATGTTCTTAATTTTTATTTCTAGAATATTCTCTTCATGCAAAATGGAAGCAGATAATTTACCACTGGTTCTTGTACCTCTAGCTCATTTCTTGTAGTATTTAGGTTCTGCCTCCATTTTATACTAAGTATCTCATACTTCCAGCTTACTGTAGGAGTAGCAGTTCATTAACAATGACATTTCATCAGTACATAATGGGTGCCTTCTGAGCCAGACACCATTATGGTGGTTTCCCAGATTTGTTGAGTCCCCCACTCATTTTAAACAGTTGAAATAAAAGATAGATAGATGATAGATAGACAGACAAACAGATGCTTTTCCCGAGCTGTGATAAAACAAAGTTTCATCCTTTTACTTTTGCACACTTACCATTGGAATGTGGCCACCGATAAACACATTTAGCAAAACTGAGACATTAGTTATAGTTTGGCATAATGGGGAAAGCACTACATAAGCAATGCTGGCTAGGTGGCTACGGGAGTGTATTATTCAGGCATATGGTTTATTTATTTTTTAATAGGAAGTGCTCAGATAAAGTTTGGACACATTCAGAAAAGATCCATGGCAAGAAATGCAGGATTTTCAATTATTTTGTCTCAAGAGATATGTTAAGGAGCATCCACTTTTATAAAGCATTATAAGATGAGTTTAGTGGATCTGGTATTTCCTGATTCCAGTAAGGTTTCGAATGAAGTTTCCCAAGATATTCTTGTAGACAAGCTGATAAAATGTGGTTTAAACAATGCTACTACAGGGTACATTTGTAACTGGTTGATGGACTGAACCCAGAGAGTACTCAGCAATGTGTCTTTTTCATCCTGATGAGAAAAAGTACTAGCACAGTCCCTAAGGGTTCTGTCCTGGGCCTGGTATTGTTTACTATCTTTATAAATGATTTCAGTTATGGAATAAAGGGGCATGCTTATCAAATTTGCAGTAGACACCATATTAGGAGGGTAGCTAATACTCCAGAGGACAGGATTGGGATTTAAAATTACCTTAAATGATTGGGCAACTGGGCCAAAACTAACAAAATGAATTTCAATACAGATAAATGTAAAGTGCTCCATTTAGACAGGGGAAAATGAAAAGCACAAATATAAGATGAGAAACTTAGGGGGGTTGCAGACTGCCAGAAATAGTGTGAATTCAGTCCACTTTTAGGGTTAGGGTTAGAGTTAGGGAACCATGGGAACTGTATTTTATTGTGGCATCAGAGTTGTCTGACAGAGAAGGCTCAATGTCTCAGAAAAATAACAGTTCCCATGATTCCCTAGCACTAACCCTAACCCTAAAAGTGGACTGAATTCACACTATTTCTGGCAGTCTGCAACCCCCCATAGTTACTACGTTTCATTTTTTGTCTTAGAATGGGTGGAAATAGCCTCTGCACTATTCAGAAGATGTAATGTCAGTATCATTTCCTATGGATATTCACTCTTGTGCAGTGCAGAGAATTACAGTTGCCCCTCTCAATTCATGGGGATCTGTTCTGGACCCCCCCCCCCCCATGGTGGCTCGCTGATATTCGAGCCCCATTGAAACTAATGGTGAATGTGCCTGTGGCACATGCACGGGGCCGTGCACAGGCATGCATGGCCATTTTAGCTATAGCTGTTGTCCCTCCCCATGAAGAGCGAGACTGTGGACCTGAAGTCCACAAACAGGGAGGGACAACTGTAGTTTTAACAAACAAAACAAAACGTCTCTAAAATTCACTTTGACTCTTTAGGCTGAAAGAAGCCCTCCACCCTTGGTGTGCTATGTGATGCCTTCATGGGATTGGTGGAGATCCGAATAGACTACAAGACAGGAGCAAAAAAGAACTCTGTGTATGTTGTGTGTATATGGGGAGGGGGAAATACAGTATTGAAGAATTAATATGAAAATAAGCACCACCAAACTTGTCAGCAACCCATTGGAGCCCTTGAATTCTCAGTTGTGTGCACTGTTTTAGACAGGTATACAAAATACCTGTTTTGTTCTTAGGCCTTTGGTTTCCTACTACACACGCCTCATTATGAAGCACCCTTCTGAACCTGCCCATCCACTACTTTATTTCTTATTGCCACTCCTGCGGCCTAGATCCACTGTGATGATGACTGCATTCATAGAACCACTCAATTTACTCAACTTCCCTTGTTGAGTAACAAAATGGTTTTAATTATTAGGTAGATACCTTTCCTTCCTATCTCTAAGGCTACCTATAATGATGGCCTTTTCTTTTCCATGTGTCAGCTGCTTCCAGGCTGTAATTTACTTTTCTCTTCAGAGGTCAGTGCTGGTTTGAAAGACCCAAAACAGGAAACAAAAGTTTATCTTCCCTCTTCTTCAAACATTGCATACTTATTTGCAATCCTGCCCTCTCTCTGCTCTCCATCTCACTCTCCTGGTCAAACATTTGATTATTCCAGAGTGCATCTCTACCTACCTACCTTGCCAACAAGTACCATAAATAGCAAGTTACAGGCAACTTGAAGGTACACACACACACACACACACACACACACTATTTGATGTTTGTTACCACCACTACAAAGGAGCTGCTGCAATGGGTCTCAACTTCCTAGGGCTTGCAGTTCCAGTGAAAGTATTTATTCTCACTTTGGGTTTCAGTGGATTTCTCTGTGGCAATAATAACAAGGGGAAAAAATACTGGTGCTGTGGAGAAGTGTAAATCTGTGACAACATCTCGTAAAGCAAATCTGAGAGAACTGAAACATTCCTATAGCAGCAGGAAACAGCTTTGTTTATTTTTAAAGCAGGACTAGTGAAAGAAAAAACAACTATCTCAATTCAGTATTGGGATCAAATGTTCCCAAGAAGTCCCCATGGCAAGAAACATTTCCTAACCCTCATCATCTTTAGTTCATCATTCCTAAAACAACTTCTTTGTTTTCTCTGTTCAGCTGCTTGTCCTGTAATGGTTCAAAAACAATCTCTGTTAGTAAACTAACAACAAATAGTTTATTAAATTTTTTTTAAAATACTTACACTTTTTAATAATAAAATAGCTGCTTGCAGTGTGATTGTATGTATACTTATCTAGAAGTAAGCGTGCCTAGGATTACAGCCTTTTGTAAAACAAGAGGCGCTGCATTGCCTTGCTTTAATTTCAGGATGAATAATCATGGCTGCCATCTTATGAATGCTTTCTCTGGAATAAATCCTATTCAAGATGTTTTATTGGATGAAGTACAACAGCAAATCTTGTCCAGCTTTCCCTAATGTGAAGTCAAAGTGAATATGACCCATGCTTAGTCAAATTATTTAGGCATCTGAGAAAAAATAAACACAAAAATCCCACCAGTATTTCTGCCTGGGAGTACAAATTCAATAAATAAATTTAAAAATGAACAGTTTGCTGCTCTTTTATGACTCTTGACGTCAGCTGTCTGATGCAGTGACATGGCTTTTCCTCATTCTACCTACTGTGTTAGTGTAAAAAATTGCTACAGGGCCTACACAAGAACATTCAGTTCTTGGCCTTTAAAAGCTACTGAAGACTTTTTGTATTCATATTTATTCAAATACTATTGCAGTCTATTCAAACATATATATTACTAGTCCTCAACTAAGGGCTTCTGTACCTTTAATACCATTAAATGCAAGGGAGCAGGGCACAAGCAACGCCTGCTGAAATTTCCTCTTTCACACAATTGTTAAAGGCACAGGAGCCCTGGCAACCCTTTTATTTATATGCAAGGGATGCCAACTGTGGTTGCATTACTTCTGAAACTAAAGATAGGGAGGGGAGATAAGAACCTAGGTCCTTTGTCATAGGCATATAACCAGGACTGCCTGCTTTAAACGCTAGTAAATACAGTATTTTCTGGTGTATAAGACTACCTTTTAACCCAGGAAAATCTTCTCCAAAGTTGGGGGTCGTCTTATACGTCGAGCGACAGAGGAGGAGGAAGAAGGTGTGGCGCAGCAGGAGGCGGGAGGAGGAGGAAGAGAGGAAGTCTAGGTCAGAGGAGGAGGAGGAGGTTGGGAGGAAGGGATGGTGTGGTGTGGTGTGAGGCAGGAGGAGGAGGAAGCAGCGGATAAGAGGTGAACCCCTATCCTGGGGTTTTCTTGGCAAGACTGGTTCAGAGGAGGTTTGCCATTGCCTCCCCCTGAGGCTGAGAGTGTGTGACTTGTCCAAGTTCACCCAGTGGGTTTCATGGCAGAGTGGGGAATCAAACCCAGGTCTCCAGAGTGGTAGTCCAACACTCAAACCACTACACCATGCTGGTTCCTATTCCCATGTACTACCTATGAAACAATTGCAGACTTTTTTGTTGTTCTTGTGTGTCTTCAAGTCCTTTCCGACTTATGGCAACCCTAAGGTAATCTTATCATGGGATTTTCTTGGCATGTTTCTTCAAATGGGGGTTGCCATTACCATCCTCTGAGGCTGAGAGTGTGTGACATGCCCAGGGTCACTTACTTAGCCGCAAATTGTACATGCCCTAGTATATTGGCAGTCCTTTCCCCCCAACACTTTCTCATTTTCTCCTGTTGGAAAAGGGGTCGTCTTATACGGCGAGTATATCCCAAACTCTATACACCCAGTTGTCTTATACGCCGGAAAATATGGGGTATTTGGGATGAAGGCCACCAAAATCCAGAAGGTTTTATGTCTGGGTCAATACATCTAGGAGCAGAGCTACTCATGAGGAACAAGTTTGAACTCAGGCCTGGATTATGGTGGTTGGGGCCCTGGAGCAATTGAAAATTTGGAGCTTTTGCACATGTGTGAGCTATTCTAGGAACGCTCATGTAGAAATTAAATAAATGAATAGAAAATAAATAAAACACAACATACAATTGACAGCATAGCACATATATATACATATATCTTTTTCTTAATGCGTGACTTCATTTTCAACCTGGAACTCCAGTAAGGCTAACACATCATACCCATGCATTTTATTCAACTGCTCAGTTAACACACACAAAGGTTGATTATAAAAGAAACACTGACAAGTTGCACTTTTTTCTTTGAGCAATAGGGCCCTAACCAATGTAGAACTGGAGTAATTGCAACCAATGAGCTATTAATCTGGCCCAGACTACAATACGAACAAATATGGCAATGCTAGCTATAGCAAAAGATGATGGAATCTCACATGGCAATGCTATGAAGCGTGAAGAAAAACAATACTACTTTGATAATTTTCAAGGATATTATATTTGAGGAGCAGAGCAGAGAAGCATGCAGCACTTAAATTGTATTACATGGGCCCTTGGTATCCACTAAAGTTTAGTTCCAGGATCCCTGTGGATATGCAAATCTGTGGATGGCGAGTCCTGTTAAATACAATGACATACTGAAATTATATTATATTACATAGGAAAATCAAGTTTTATTTTTTGGAATGGGGGGGGGGGGGGAGAAGGGAAGAGAAGTATAATCATGTGACTGCAGGACAAACTTATCAATAGTGGAAAAGCAGCGCAATTGGGAGACATTGACAAGTTTTGCCCATCAATGAAAAGAAACATTCCAGGAACAGATGGAATACAAAGCTGCTATAGGACAGAGAGTGTCATGTAATAAGGTACAGCCACTTTTCTGCAATCCTGCTGTAATTCCACTTTGGCAGCCTCACGTGATTAAGTCCTTACTTAGTTTATATATAAACCTAGAACTGTTGCTTGTATAGTCTGCCCTAGCTAATTACAGATCATTCCAGTTCCAGTTCTAATTGTCTTTGCTTTCAAACTTTAGGAACAGGATTCTGGATGAATACTTTTTAAGCAGTATACTTTTTAAGCAGGGCATGTTTTCTAAGAGGGTTTCAATGCTCCAACTGGCCCAACTTGGTGGGAACAGTCCCAGTTAATTCTCTGCTATCCCTCCTTTTCAGCTGCTTTTTAAAATGTCCCAGTTTCACTCTCCTCCTCCTAGTTTCCCCCTTCAATATAGAGGAGGAAGGGGAATCTTGTAATTTCTCATGGGTTGGGCAAAAAGCAAACTGCTGTAGCCTCTCCTTGCTTGTGTGTTCACCCATACTGATAACTTTTGATATCTTGACCACACTGTGATGTTGCTTGGCCACCTGTATCCTGGTTTTCATCTGCGAAATGTTGGAGGCTATGGGATTTCATCTTGAAGGAGAACCATAGGAGTTTCCAGGAACTGAACAGTTAACCACAAGTAAGCAGTATCACTTGAAAGAAGTGAGCAAGTGCTCACTTGATTCATCCTCCCATGTCCTTTTCCCACTCTGACTTTTTTCCTGTCCCTCTGCCACCTTCCCCTTTATTGAATTAACCTGGGGGTCTGCATACACCATTCCACTGTCTGGTGACCACCTCTGCACACACCAGCTCTCTCTCACCCTCTCTCACCTCCAGAGCCAGGGAGAGACAGTGGAAGAGAAACAGAATGAATGATGGAATTCTATCTGCAAAGCACCCAGAAGTCAGTAGTGTCTGGTGGTTCCCACATTAGTAGGTTGGTGGATTTTTTTAACTTTAAAAAAAAAGTTCAAACTTTAAAGGAGCTGTAGCACAGTGAAAACATCCTTTAGAGTTCAGACCGAAACCCAGAACAAACTCACCACCACTGACAGAACAGTCACTGGATGGGTTTGCTATTTATTCCATTGCTACCTCCCAGAGGTTTAGCTGCATTAGTGAATGAAGCAAAACTGATGAGGTTAAGGGCAGCAGAATTTAGATTTGTTTATGTTTTGGTTAAAGTTTTGGATGAAAGTTAGGGCAGGGTACATGATTTGCATTTTTCTGGATCCTCTCACATTCTGTTCCACCCACACAACTGTGCAAATATGCTTTATAACTGAGGGCTTAATATCTCTCAGTACTGCATCTGAAGAAGTGGGTTTATATCCATGAGAGATCACGCTAAAATAAAAACCAGTTAGTCTTAAAGGTAGTGCCACATTGCATTTTTCTTCCCCTCCTTGCCTCTTTTTTTGTTTTGTTTTGGATACAACTCCCAGACTTTCTCAGCCAGTATGGTTACTACACCCATGCTAGAGGGGTGAATTCTGGAAGTTGTCTAAACAATAAACTGGTTCTTTTCTCTGAAACAGCAGCCACTGAGAAAAAGTTAGAAAGTGGTTTAGTCCAAGAGAAAGCCAGTCATTGATCCAGCCAGGAATGCTGTTAATAACTTCATGCTTCAATCCAAGGTAGAATCAACTCCACCACCACACACTGATCTTTTTCCTGAGGAGGTGACAGTAAAACAGCACATGTGGTGTGACTGGCAGGCAATGGGGCTGCATGTACACTGCAGAATTGATACAGTTTGACACAGCTTTGACTGCCATGGCTCAAGGTTATGGAATTCTGGGATTTGTAGTTTGTGAGATATTTAACCTTCTCTGTCAGAGCTATGATGCCACAACAAACAACAAATCCCTGGATTCCATATGATGGAGCTATTAATTCTGCAGTGTGGCAGCAGCCTCCATCTCCCAATCTCCCACATATCAGCTATGGTTACCATTCCATTGACTGAATTAGTGCAGCCTACCCTGATCTCAAAAGGCAAAAATATGGATATAGGTTTGCCTGGCTCAGGTAAGATTGTTCCTGGTAAATTGTAAAAGTGGCTCTAGGAGTCCTAGTAGAGCACATGTTGAACATGAGTCAACAGCTAAAAAGGCCAATGCAATTCTAGGCTGCTTCAATAGAAGTATAGTGTCTCAATCAAGGGAAGTAATAGTGCAACTCTATATTACTTTGGTCAGGCCTCACCTGGAATACTGTGTCCAGTTCTGGGCACTACAATTCCAAAAGGATGTTGAGAAGCTGGAGCATGTCCAAAGGATGGCGGCCAAAATGGTGAAGGGTCTGGAAACCATGCCTTATGAGGAGAGGCTTAGGGAGCTGGTTATGTTTAGCCTGGAGAAGAGAAAGTTCAGAGGTGATATGATATCCCTGTTTAAGTATTTGAAGGGGTGTCATATTGAGGATGGAGCAAACTTGTTTTCTGCTGCTCCAGAGAATAGGACTCGGAACAAAGGATGAAAGCTACAGGAAAAGAGATTCCACCTCAACATTAGGAGGACTTTCTGACAGTAAGAGCTGTTCGACAGTGAACACACTCCCTGGAAGAGTGGTGGAGTCTCCTTCTTTGGAGGTTTTTAAACAGAGACTGGATGGCCATCTGTCAGGGGTGCTTTGATTGTGAGTGCCTGCATGGCAGGGGAGGTTGTACTGGATGGCCCTTGTGGTCTCTTCCAGCTCCATGAATCTATGAGTATATAGTTAGCTGGGCTTGTTGACTTCAAAACTGTTCATGAGCTCTGTATCTATAAACATGAGGCAGAAAAGGAAGTGAGAGGACAGACAGACCATTGGTCAAGAAATTCATTTACATTGTTCACTTTCACATTTGAGCTTCTGTGCCTGCACAAAGGAACACTGAGGGCTTATTTTGTTTTATTCCCTTTCTGGAGATGGGAAGCATTGTAGTGATACTTAGCCGTGTTAGTCACCAGAAGCTGCAGGCAGGCCAATAATGCTCACAATAAACAAACTGAGACAATGGCAATTTGAAAATGGAGCGCCTTTGTACCAGGGCTAGCTGTACCTGCAGAAACAAAGAGGCAATTGAGCTCATTTGGATGACATACTGAAACAGAGTTGGAAAACACCAAGGGAAGGAAAAAGAGTTGGACTTGAAGCTGCATTGTGGGATTTCTGTTTATTACTGCACAGGGTGAGGGAAAAGGACTCATATAAACATATTTGCCATCAATTTTTCTAATCTGTGATAGTTCCAGTAGAACAGATGTCTGACAAGGTCAAATCAAAAGTGATGGCAGCAGGCCCATCTTCCAAATGCTGGTTTGCAAAGAATTTACATGGATGGGTGGAAATATACAGTACTCTGTCTTGGTCTATGTTTTCTGTGTTATTCCTTCCACAAAACACACACACACACCACTTGGTTCATAATGAGGAAAAAAGGTCCACTAGCAGGAGATTTAGTGCACCTCAACTAGGCAACTATTGTTGTTGTATGCCTTCAAGTAATTTCCAACTTATGGTGACCCTAAGGTGAACCTATCATAGGGTTTTCTTGGCAAGATTTGTTCAAAGTTTGCCATTGCCTTCCCCTCACACTGAGAGACTGTGACTTGCCCAAGGTGGGTTTCCATGGCTGAGCTGGGAATCGAACCCTGGTCTCCAGAGCGATAGATAGTCCAATGGTCAAACTACACCACCATGCTGGCTCTAGCAAAGTGTACATTAAAAAAATCTTTAGTTTTGTTTTATGGCAACATTGCATTACTGCTGTGTAGGGGGCTGTTTTCTATATGGACCCCCAAACCCATCCCTTCCGGATGACATTGGGACAGAGCCACATATAGATTGTGGGTTTGGCAGTACCAAATCTCATACTGGCTGCACAGCACAATAATTGATCAAGAAACTGAAATTGTATGTCACACAATGTATTTCTTTTAAACTCTATTTTCAAAGTAGTCGCCACAAACTTGTCTTTTTGTATGTGTTCTTGACATGGTGATATGATACCAAAAATACACCTAAGCTGTTGCCACGCTGCAGAAATAAAGAAGTTGGACACTGCTTTAATTGCCATGGCTTAATGCTATGGAAGACTCAGATTTGTAGTCTTGTGAAATATTTTGCCTTCTGTGTCAGAGAGCTCTGGTGCCCCACCAAACTGCAAATCCCAGAATTCCATAGTATTGAGCCATGGACATTAGTGGTATCAAACTGGATTGTTTCTGCAGTGCAGATGCATCCCTAGTGTAATATCATGAGAGGTTATATACCTCCTGGAAAACACTGCACAGCATGTTTTCTATGAGGAGAACTTTGCATAAGATCATATTTTTATCTCACAGTTATGGAGAGAGAGAGAGAGAGAGAAGAACAAAAATCACCTTACGATGATTTTTCCACCTGATATATAGTTGTTTTCTGTAAATAGTTCTAGTATGTAGAGACTTCCTTCACATTCTCAGTCAAACACATGAGGTAAGCCATTATTATCTCTCTCTTTTAAGGAAGTCACTTCTGTTCACATTTTTTTCAGTTTGTCAAATAAGACTGATATAAACGATTTGAGGGCTATCCTTGGGTTTACAGCATTGGGAGTGGAATGCCAATATCTGAAGCAGGACCAGCTGCATCTTTACGTAAACTGAAATGGCGGCATCAAGTAAAATATACTATATGGGGCAGAGGTATTAATTCCCCCATTCCTTCTGAGTGCCATTCAGCTTCCCTACCCTGTGTCCCCATAAGTAGTTTTCTGCTTCAGGTATGGGAGAAGATGGTGTCCTCTCTCTAGGAATAATGTAAGATGCCAACCCAGCTTGCTTCCCTACTTGAAGTAGGGAGGGTGGATGGGGAGTTGCTACCTTCTTCGTAACCTTGATTTGCCAGATGACGTTCACCCATTTCACATTGCACAATTATAGTGCCATTTTTCACATTCACTGCCGTGGCAGCATCCTATGGAATTTTGAGATTTGTAGTTTGGGGGGGAGTACTTAGAATTCAAAGCCAGTGAGAGAGCTAGTGCCTCATAAAACTGCAAAGCCCAGGATTCTGTACGGTGGAGTCATGGCAGTTAAAATGGAATCATAACACTATAATTGTGTGGTGTAGAAGTGCAGCCAGCCCTGAGCTCTTTAGCTTTGTCTATCTCTCTGTCAACACCAGCGTTCTTTGTCTTATCAATGGCTCTGTAATTAGTTAGGCAAAGAGGAGTTAGGGGGGTTGCAGACTGCCAGAAATAGTGTGAATTCAGTCCACTTTTAGGGTTAGGGTTAGTGCTAGGGAATCATGGGAACTGTTATTTTTCTGAGACATTGAGCCTTCTCTGTCAGACAACTCTGATGCCACAATAAAATACAGTTCCCATGGTTCCCTAACTCTAACCCTAACCCTAAAAGTGGACTGAATTCACACTATTTCTGGCAGTCTGCAACCCCTATTAGTGTGGGGATGCATTTTTTTTAAATGATATTTTGCGGGAGGAGTTTGGGACTTCAATATGGACTTTGGAGGTCCATGTGTAGTCTGTGGGCTGCACTTTCCCCACCTCTGGGGAAATATAGCATAACATTCCACTGCGACAGCCATTCTAAGGTCAATCTGAGGGCATTCGTTGGCTTTTGATATATAGCAGGTGCTTCACTTCCATGCAAGAAGGCTCCACTTTGAGGTCTGTGCAGCCACTGTAAACCCTTTTGCTCATCAAGCATGAGAGTTTGTTTTGGAAATTCATCATGCCTTTGTTTGGACGTTTCTCCTTCTGCTCTAAAAGGCTTCACACTGCTATTGTGACCTTCAGTGTACCAAGTTAACGTGACATGAAGCTGTTTCAAAGGAAGGTGGTAATCGGCCTCATGCCAGACTCCTCTGGGTAAGTGGCTTGCGCCAATGCATGAAGAGCACTTGCTCAGCTATAGAGCTCCTCAACAGTATCGTATTGGCTAGAAGCACCGAGATGGAAGCTAGTTTGTTTTGCATTTCATTCTTATTTTTCTTCATATTCCATTGTATTTGCATGGGAATAATAGAGATGGTAAAGTACCTTGACCAAAATAGATATTCTTGATAATATTAATTTTCAGTGAAAAAAGTGTTCAGTGAGTCACAATGGTCTTCATTTTGAACTGACAGACTATGATACTGACACCCTTGGATCAAGTGCAAACTCAGATGTCTTTCTTAGAGAGTCAAGTTTGTTGGTCCCATTGGAACTTGGGTTGTTTTTGTGTGTGTCTATGTACCAGAGAGAGAGAACACTTTCTCTAAATCAATAGCTTTCTGTCTTTTTATATTTGGAACTTGTAATCCTAAATGACAAAAGGATCCCCACTTCTAGCTCTTTCTCTTCCTTTTCTTTCTGTCTTTCTTTCTTTCTTTCTTTTTCTTCCTTAGTTTTATCTCAAGCGTGCCCCCCCCCTAAAATATTCTTTTAAAGGAAAACACAGATGTGTGGAGGTGACACTGCTGTGATCTGTCTTGGAGTGAGCTCAAGTCAGTTGTGGGTAATCATTTACAAATTTTAAAAACACAGTCATCTGCAGCTGGAGTCCACAATCTTTTTGGCCCTGAGGGCCACATCTGGTGTGAACTGGAGGACTGGAGGCTATGCACACATGTGTAAGCTCTCTGTTTCACCCCACCCGCATCTGTACACATATACCCTGATGAACTAGGTTGTGAGCAAAAATAGGTTTGACTGCTGTGTGAGTGGCAGGGGACTGCATTTCTCCAGTAATGAAGACATAACTTAATTACGTTATGTTTGCAACTTAACTGGAGTAACTTTATTCCTTTTGCAGTGTAACTTTATAGGACGTTATCACACGTGGGCCAGTTTCATTGTTAAAGCGATAATAAAGTGGAAATGAAGCTTCCCAAAAAGAAAGCGAAAATAGAACTTAATTGCACAAAAGCTTTTCACACGTAATTACAGTGATAACAGAATTAAGTTAAAAGCGAAAAAAAGACGTTTTTAACTTTCATACACAAGTGAAAAGAACCCGTACATGTACTGGAAATGGGTGTGTTTTGTGACCAGACTCCTCCTTTTCCAGGGCGGGTCCTGCATTTCCCAGGAGGAAATGTCAGACTGTCCTCCATTTGGGGTCATGTCCTCCTGCACAGGTCCTAACCCCCTTCTGTTGGGGTTAGGACCTCTCAAGAGAGCAGAGGAGGAGGAGGAGGAGGAGAAGGAGGCTGGAAAGGCAAGGCAAGGCAAGGCGAGGTGAGGCAAGGGAGGGAGGGATTGGGATGGCTCACCCTCCTTTTTCTCTCTCTCCTTTCCTGGCATTGGAGGCTGTCAGCTGCTGGGGAGATGGGCAAGGAGGGTAGGATCACAGGCAGAGCTGGCAGGGAAGGAGGAGGAGGAGGAAAGGGAAGGATGGAAGGGGAAGGAAGGAAGGAAGGAAGGAAGGAAGGAAGGAAGGGAGGGCTGGGTGTTCCCTGGGGAGAGCCAGAGCCTTGGATGATGCCCAGGAGAGAGGGAAACTGGAGGTAGCTCCCATGCCCCCCCATAAGCCTTTCCCCTTTGTAGGACCTGCAGGGCAGAACGTCATGGTGAGAAGGATCTCCAAGTTGCTCCACAAGCACACCCCACACTTGCACCCATATCCACCCACAGCTGCTGCGAGGGAAACCTTCTTTCCCCTCCTTTTCCCTCCATCCCAAATGCCAAACTTCTCCATCCCAAACTTCCCTCTCCTGGGCTGCCTTCCCTTCCCTTCCCTGCATGGCACTGAAGAGGAGCAAGTGCGGGTTTTTTTTGGGATTTGTGTGGGATAACCTACAGATTACCCCCATGTGATAACATCCATAGTCACTTTTATAGTTGGAAGATACAGCCTTACAAAATGACAGAGGAGTAATGTTGCATGGTTTGAGTACTGGCTAGTGCTTTCTTTGCACTGCTGTCTAGTGCCTTCATTGTGGGTGTTGGAGTCTTGATTAGAAGAGAGTACATTTTGCACCATTGCACAATGACACTATTTTAGATACTTACAAGAACCAAGAAAAGCAAAGAATTTTAAAACTGTAACAGTCATTGTAATTAACCATACTTTAGGTATAAATGCAAGAAACTGCTTTAAAAATAACCTTCCAAATTGTGAGTTGCACACTCTTGCTCTATGGTTGGGTCTGCACCAGCCAGAATACTCTGGGCTGCTCCCAGAATATATTTGACTTAGAGTTGCCCCAAACTCCCCCCCCTTATTTCTGCACTATGGAGTGATACCAGGTGACTGTCTGCACACATGTCCTGTTGTGTCACCCAGCACAGGCACTGATGTGAGTTGCTCTCTCTGAGGTTGAAAATGTAGTGTCCAGCATCAATCACATGGGTGGGCACCTGGTTATGACCTCAGAGGGAGCAACTTGCATCAGTGACAGTGGCACTGGGCAGCACAGAAGGATATTTGTGTAAACAGCCATCCACTGTTACTCCACAGTGCTCCATGGGTAAGTCTTTTTAATCTGGCAAATCTTTTAAATCAATATTAATGAAGGGATGGGCCAGATTCAGAGTGGAACTGGCACTCGAATTGGGGCTTTGGCCCTACATCTTGAAGACAGGGCGCCGTGAATGTGGGGAAAAATGGTTAATTTGGCCTGTGCAGACATGTTCTCAGTTATCAGATGTGATTTTAGATGGTATGCATGCTAAACAACTAAGGAAATTTCTATTGGGACACATCCAGGTAGAAGAATTCTGAAAATGACTTACATAATTCCTGTTGTCTCTGTTTTCTTGGGTTGTTTCCATATTCCAGTACCTTTTTTTGACAAGCCATTGTTTCTTTTTGCTTATGGGGAAAATTAAAATCTGTCTTTTTAATAAATAAATAAATAAATAAATGTTTGTACATGTGCACTAGAATCTGTTAGTTTCCCTTCTAAAAGTTTCGCTTCCCCATCTGTGATTATTAACATCCAGTTTATAGTTACTAAATGTTGAAAAATTGTAGCCATTCTGTAACAGCTCAATTGCAAGTCTGAGCTTTCAGTTAAACTTGTTATTAAATATTTTTGGGGTTTTTAAAATTTAAAAAGAAACACTTTTGAGGACCCCAAAGTGGAGTGTAAAATAAAAATTAAAACAAATACAATTGAAGCCAACACATCTGTGTGAGCTGCCAGTGCAGGAGAAGCTATCTCAAAGTAATTAATATAATTTATGGAAGGTGTAGAATGCAATATAAAACCATTTGTAGTAATGATGGATGGTGGGACGGGGTGCAAGGGCCACTAAGTATTCAAGTGTGCATACCTTGAGCTCGTGAAACAGAACTGGCTCAAGACGTTTTGCTGTTCAAGGAAGAGTAACAAATGGTCCCTCAGTTCAGTCAAATCAGGGTGTGTAGTACCCAAAGATTAATAAATTATTTTGATACATGAAAGAGAAAACCCTATGAACAATTCTTCCTCATCCTAGTTGTAAAAAATAAAATAAAATAATATCAGATCAGATGACTAACAATTTTCTGCCATTTCATAACACCTCACATCTTCTGCCTCAGGCAGTCACTTCATCCTGCTTGATGGTAGGGCTGGTCCTGCCATGAAATGCTGGAGGGAAGATAAGATCTCATTACACACTATGGGGAAGAGGCAGGAGTGAGGGAGCTGTACATAATTTTGTGAAATAGTCTCAGAACTACATAGAATCATAGAATCATAGAGTTGGAAGAGACCTCAAGGGCCATCCAGTCCAACCCCCTGCCATGCAGGAACTCAAAATCAAAGCATCCCCGACAGATGGCCATCCAGCCTCTGTTTAAAGACCGCCAAAGAAGGAGACTCCACCACTCTCCAAGGGAGTGTGTTCCATTGTCAAACAGCTCTCACTGTTAGGAAGTTCCTCCTAATGTTGAGGTGGAATCTTTTTTCCTGCAGCTTGTATCCATTGTTCTGGGTCCTGTTCTCTGGGGCAGCAGAAAACAAGCTAGTGCCCTCCTCAATATGACATCCCTTCAAAAGTTAGTTTTGGTCCAGCTTTCTAATCTACATAATGAAGTCTCCTTGTATGCTATAAATTCTAAGCTTTTCCCTTTACACATTGTGGATAATCTCTTTACTGTCAGGCCAGTCACGTATTTCCTCTTGGTTTCTAGTTGAATATGTGGTTGCAATATAGAATTAAAATACTGTGCTGAGCCTCAAGGCCATTCAGAGCTTACATGAATTTGTGAGCAATGGAAGTATTGCTATCCAAGACTATTGCTAAGCAAGACTGTACTGCTTTAGTGCACTGAGTGAGATTTTTTTCTGGTATACACTAATAATACAGTGCAATGAAAATCATAGACAGATTGAAATATAGTCAGCCCTCCATATCCATGGATGCTGCATCTACAGATTCAACCATTCACAATGTGAAAATATATCTATAACTTTCCCCCCAAAAAGCAAACCTTGATTTTGCCATTTTATGTAAGAAATGCCATTTTACTGCACCATTGTATATAATGAGGTGTGAGTATCCACAGATTTTAGTATCCACTGAGGGTCTTGGAACCAAACCCTAGCCTAGTGTATACCAAATCTCTTGTATCTCTTACATGATAATGTACCAAATGAAATTTCTTCCATCCTATTTTTCTATGAATGCTGTGTTTTTAATTGTATTTGTAACACATTTTACAACATAATGCACAGTTTGCATGATTTATCCCTGTCATGTTAGGGGCTTGTCCATACAGGAAAAAAGCCCCTGAAATGATCAAGCCCTTTATGTTCTGATTTTACCTACATACCGTATTAATGTTATTGCATCCAAATTCTTCCTAGAAATATGCTGGGTTTCCCTTACTCTGCCCTCCCTTGTATTCTTCCTCCCCACATGCCCCACTGATGTCATGTAACATCTATACTCAGGTGATGTTTCAGAAATTGACTTTCACTAACTTCTACTGAGACCTTTTTAATTATCATTCAGAAGTCAAAGACCCAAAACGCATGGTCCAAATAAAGCGGCTTCTGACTACATTGGGGGTGTGATGTTTAGATGACGCATGCCCATAAAGCAGACAGAAGCTGTACCAAGGCCATGTAGGGCTAAAAACCAACCCAAAAAGAAGTGGAGATAATTTGGCTCCTGGTGGCGCCTGGCTTGGGACTGCAGCAGTGGCCCACTTTGGAACTGGGCTGTGTGGTTGCTGCAGTTCCAGTGCAACTGCAGATGGAGGGGCCAGAGTTTGCGCCAAAGTGTTAAAAGTGCTTTAGCAATATTATATTAGTTATACATTGGGATCAGTTTCTTTTATCGTCAGCATTTTCTTCCTTTCTCTTGATCTCTGTGCTGTCTTGGGAACAGTTGCTTGTTTTTTTGACAGTGGCCATCTTAGCTAGCTCCAGAATAATAGAAATACACTCCTATGGAGAAATACATTTCATTTTGGGAAATACTGGTTTAAATTAGACTGACTTGGAGGATGGGAATAAAAAGTCCTTGTAAGTTCTGGGAGTTCCCTAGGAATACTTCATTAGAATGGGAAAATGTCATGGAGATCCTTTCTCCCCCTTAAAAAAAATCAGAAAGGAGAGGAACAAAACCAGAGGCTTGTTTGTTTTTCCAGTCTGTCCAGATGGGCCTGTGGCTGCTGTCACATTGCAGGATTAATGCAATTTGATGCTGTTTTAACTGTCATGGCTCCATCCTATGGAATCCTGGGATTTATTGTTTGTTGTGGCACCAGAGCTCTCTGGCAGAGAAGGCCAAATGTCTCACATAACTACAAATCCTAGAATTTCCATTGTGTTGAGCCATGGCAGTTAAAGCAGTGCCAAACTGCATTATTGCTGCAGTGTAGAGGCAGCCTTAGACACTGTGTTCCCATATGAAGATCTGTAAATTTATGCTTGTTAATAACATATGAAGGGATGCAGTGGCTTAGTGGTTAAAACACTAATTCTAATGATCTGAAGATCAGATGGTTAGCAGTTCAAGGCCCGCATGTTGCATGATGGGGTGGGCTCCTGTCACTAATCCCAGTTTTTGCCAACCTAACAGTTTGAAACCATGCGAATGCAAATAGATAAATAGGTACCACTTTGGTAAGAATGTAACAGCATTTAGTGCAGTCATGCTGGCCACACGACCACTAGAGCAGTCCTCCGACAACATTGGCTCTTCAGCTTAGTAACAGAGATGAGTACCACCCCCTACAGTTGGTTACAACTAGACATTAATGTCAAGGGGAAACCTTTACCTCTTTAATACCATATGAGCTATAAGTAACATGGATTTTGGCTGTTGCATAGTGTGTTTACAAGCCATGACATCTCAAGCATGGCATCCCAGATTATTGCATGGATTGCTGCCCATAAAGCTGCTTCTGATTGTATCATGGCATGAACTATCTTTCACATGTTGTAGGAAAACATAATTTAGCACATGCATAGTTTTGCAGACAGGAATGAGAAAAATATGAAGTCAGAATTTTTCATTTTGCAGGGCCTCTGAATATTGTTCTTAAAGAAGATTTTAACAAAACATCCAGTTTCTGGCATTTAATTGGTGCTAAGTGCTGCTTTGGGGGAACTGCTTATGCAATATTTCACAAAAAGAGACAGCTTGAAGTACCATGATTCTCATATCAGTTGGGTTGAAGGAAAGGAAAGCTGTGTATGGAGCTCAGTTCTTGAAATGGAAATACATAGTCCCTCAGTTATGGGACTCCAAAGTCGGGAGAGAGAACCACTACCATGCAGTCTCAGTGACTTTGGACCTCACACTGTGCTTCTAGGACTAGGACATGTTTTAACTAAGTCTGCTAGAAATTAAGTTTTAAATGTAAATTTTCCTATGAGAAACAAAACTCTGCAAGCTACCTTTTGTTCTTTACTTTGGCAAAGGACAGCATACCATACTGTTTTCATAGACTAACCCAAAACAATTAGTTCTAATTGACTTTCAGGCTTTGTAATGTTGGATCTTATGTAGTTCCCCTGCTTCCAATAATAGGAAAATCCTGGCGATCTGAAGGACAAGAAAAAGAAAACGAAAGGCAATATGGAGAATTGGAGGCATACTTCTCTTGAAGGCATTCCATGGCTTTATATGATAACATGCATGGTATCATTAAAAGAGAAGGAAAGAGCATTAACTCTCCCTCCTCAAATATATCTTTTTGGATATAGCATGAAATACTAGTGACAAGTTATGTGCTGTTTCACCAAGGAGCCATTTTAAAGTGAATAACACTGATTATTAGAGGTCTAGTCTGGTTTGTTTGAATTGAGCTGCGGTCAGGCAGACGAATGCATACTTGACATTTCTTCCGAAGTAAAATGTCTAAAGCAATGCCAGCTCAGATGCAGTTATGGGAAGCTAGTAAAAAATCAATTTGGTATGGTCATGATCAACAGTAGTAACTTTTAATAAAAGGACATGGATTCATATGCTCAATTTGAAAAATAATAATGCTTCTAGATGTTTTTAAAAAGGTGAAAAATACCAAATGTCTCATTTTGCAGCCCACACATTTATCTACGGTCATTTAGGAGAAAGCACAGTTGCTGAGGAGAAAATATTGCTCTCTTCTTTCCTAGTGTGTGTGTACTAGTTGGACTAAAAGGTGAAATGAAAGTGCTATGCCCTTCTTTGCATGAAGTACAATGAAGTAATAATAATAAAAAAAATCCACCAATGGATGTACCTTCAGTGGCTGATTCCTATGCTGACTGCCCTTTTTGTACATGGGCATTAAAATATTTTATGATTTTATTTGAGCCTTATTTATTGTCTTCTAGCCCAGCAATGTGTCTGAGATAATGCACAACAGATTAAAAAAAATGTAAAATATTAAATACATAGATACAAATTTTTAATAAACAAACTAATACAATATCACAAAATCAAGAGAATTCCAGGATGTTGTGTACAATCCAGGATACTGACACTTGCTGTCTAACTGCTCCTGCTTCTCTTGAGAGTGGCTTAATAAACCATAAGCCTTCTGTCTTGACACCACAGACAAAAGTTATGAGGTTTCTTTATCTGCTCCTACAGTAAGCGAGAATGCCTGGCTGGCATACACCATTCCATGGCTCATCCTCAAAAAGCCAGGGTTTCCATGGAGCTCTGGCTTTTCATGACATCTAAACAAGGCTTTAGTGGTCCAATGCTGCTGTTCAAATATAAATATGCCTGAACACTGCCAGGCCAAATCATAGGGCACCCTAGGTTGGTGCATTCACCCAGAATTTTTTTTTTAATTTTAATGCAAAAAGGCTAATGCTGTGTGGTGCTGTTTTAAAGGTTTGTACAGTGGGCCCTTGGTATCTATCCACTGGGGTTTGCTATCAAAATCCATCGATGCTCAAGTCCCATTAAATACAATGGTATAGTAAAATGGCAAAAGCAAAGTTTGCTTTTTGGGATATCTATTATTTTAAAATATTTTCAAGCCATGCATGGTCGAATCTGTGGATAAATAATTTGTGGATATAGAGGGGTACTGCATATAGAGTTTAACAATTTTAGTGTTTTTAATATTTAATGTAATTTTACAATTGTATAAAGTTTAATCTGTTTTTAAACAACTCTTATTTATAATTTTTATTAATGACTGTATAATTTTTACATGTATTTTTTTGCATGTCTAGTTAGTTGCATGTCTAGTTAGTTCAGAGAAAGGTGGAATATAAATGAATAATAAATAAATGATCCCAAGATATACATAAGGTTTAGGACTTTGTCATTTACTGCCTGCCTGGTCTCAGCAGAGTGAAAATAGTTGTACATTTTCAGTCAGTGAAAATGCTGTATTATTTTTGTATATTTTATATAGCAAGAAAATGCTATATTATTCTTGTTTTTGAAATAAAAAGAGTTAAGTTGCAAGTCAAGTCTTACATGCACTAAAGTCACTCCCAAAATGGTCTTGAAATAGAATGGTTCTCTTTTACACCCATTGTCTTTGAGTTTAATAATTAGCAGCAATGTCTTTCTGATGCTCTATTTTGGCACATTCCTCCCAGGCCCTGCTGTTCATTACTCTGCTATTGATATTATATCCTTAAGAGACAGTTCCATTCATTTGCCACAAATGTCTCTGTGTTTCCTCCCAGCACTAATTAATAAGGCAGCTGTCCAGCCTCTTTCCTTTAGGTCTGTTCCTGCAATGTAACATCAACAAGGCTGCAATATAAAACAATCAAGATGGATACTGGGTCATTTGTCTTATGGAAACACTGCCATACTCTTTCACTCTGAATTTTAAGGGTTTGAAAATACTTTTCTTCTACATAAATGTAGGCTGAACCTTGAGTTCTCTGAGACATGCTATTTCTTGTGGCCTGTCCAACATTAAACATAGTTGTTCTCCAAATGGCCATGCTGGCTGGGGAATGATGGAAACATCAAGTCAGCATATCTGAATGACAACAGATTGAGGACTGAGGAAGACTTATTTAAACACAAAGAGCTGCTTCATAATGAGGCCATAAAAATTGATTAAAAACAAAATTCTTACAGATGCTGCTTTAAGTCAGTGGTCACCCTGCCCTTATAAGTGAGAGACTCACAGAAAGTTCAATGATATGGCAGGCACTGTATGGGTATACTGTGCTCTGCTTTTCCTCTTCCTTGAAATGAGAAATTTTGAATGGCTGCCACATAGTCAATGATGAACAGGATGAGGGAACGTTGGAATAATTCAGTAATAATTCACAGCATCACTGCTTGTTTTTGTTCATTAATTAGGAATCATTATGCAGAGCCCACTGAAGGGAGATATAATTCATAATGATAACTTCTATGCATCTGGTGACTTATCTCAACCCAATAACTTGTTATTTCTCCCTCTCTTTCATGATTTTCTCCTACACCTTTGAAAAGAAGAAGACAATAAAGTGTCATATGGCTCCTTGAAGACCCTGCACTCTTTATTATTCCCTCAGCTTAACCATTCAAGAGATCCTTTAGCTGGCCATAGCTTTGTTAACCTAAGCATACATGATGGGTGTAGCCTCAGATATCTTTGTGCAGCAAAGCCACATTCACAGTTGGGGAATGTGAGGTCACAGTTATGGCCCTGAGAGCATTCTGAGGCTGAACATGGTTCATGGTTAATAGCTTCATACAGACTACTAGATAAAGATGCTGAGACAATTAAGTTTTGAACAGTGTCCTGATGATCAACCCTCTCCTTATGAAAAAAAAGCACTGAAGGGTCCTTTCCCCTAGCTTTTTCTTAAAAAGGCAGTCACAGAAGAGTTCAGGCAGTTGTGGGTAGATCTAATGGGCAGCACAAGATTCAAAGCCTCCTCAGATAGTCATCTTACCATAGGCCTAACACAGTTTAGCGACGACATTCTGTTGTCGACTGACAGAGAAAGTGACATGAATTTGATATATGATAAGTGGCTAATGATGATGATGATGATGTCAACCTCATGTATAAGCTGAGGATAGGTTTTGGAGACAAAGTTTTTTATTTTGATATGACCTGTGAATAAGTCAAAGGTAAAACTTAAGGTCATGTAACAAAGGATGTAAAGGATGAATCAAAGGAAAACGATGCCAAAGAACTTACAAAATTCTGGCAAGCATAATTATTTGTGCTCATCCTAAAGGCTGAATGAATGGGTGGGTGAGTGGGGGACAGTGCTTCTTTTAGGTGCTTCCAGGACAGCCTAAGCTCTTGCCTATTGTTACTCTACTCAGAGTATGGGATAGTTCCTTTTTTAAAAATAAATGTTATAGTACTTACATCTGTATATAGTTATATACATGTACTTCCATTATTGCCAAATGGGGGCTTCACACATGCTTTACTGATGGGATAAGTGAGCAGGGACACCTCCATTATGCTTTACTCATGGGAGAAGCGTGGGGGGGGGGGTTGCGAACCTCAATTATGCATTTTGCACAATTTTGCACAATTTCATGGCAATTTACTCACAGTAAGCCTCCCATATGATATTCCCATAAAATACTTGGGGGAGCACCTTTTTTCCCTTGCACCAGGTAAAAACCTTTTTACTTGAACATATATGTGCAGAAATAATCCAGTTTGACACCATGTTAACTGCTATGATGCAATGCTATGGAGTTCTGGATTTGTTGTGGCACCAGAGCTCTCTGGCAGAGAAGGCTAAATATTTCATAAAGCTACAAATCCCAGAATTCCATGGCATTAAGCCATGGTAGTTAAAGTGGTGTCAAACTGAATTACTTCTGCATTGTGGATGCACCATAAGTGGCTATGCAGGAAGGTATTTAACAGGATGTGTGGACTGCAGTTTGTTGTTCTTGTATGTGTCCTATTTTTGTTGATATTATATTGTTTTAAACTATTGAAGTTTTAGTATAGGTGCTTATTTGTTTGTTTTATGTTGTTTATTACCAGGTTTTTATTTATGAGAAATAAATAAAATAAATAAGAGGAAAGAATGGAGGAATTAAAGAGATAAGCAAAAAGGAGTCAACAGGGAAAAACATCCCAGTCTACCTCCTGGCAATAGGGTACACCTAAGATGGCATTTGAACATAGACCAAAAAAAGTTGCAGAAAGAATATTAGAAAGTAGGGATAGGACCGGAATAAGTACCTGTCATCATTGGGTAGGAACCAAAGCCCTAGAAGGCTGTAGTGCTGACATGTGGTTTGCTCTGACCTGCTTTTAAAATTAAATAAAAAAAGTGTTCTAAGTACTTCTGGACAGCTTGTCCAGTTTCTATGTTGTTTTAACCACAATGCTTCTCCTGTAGCATCACTTTGGGACATTGGATGGAATCCTCTATTTTGGGAGAAGCTATGTCACTTTGGGATGCAGTGGCTCAAGTGGTTAAGACGCTGACTCTGTTGGTTGCAAGATTGGCAGGTTGGCAGTTCAAGGCCCAGGTGCTGCATGATGGAGTGAGCTCCTGTCACTAGTCCCAGCTTCTGCCAACCTAGCAGTTCGAAAGCATGCAAATGCAAGTAGATAAATAGGTACCACTTCTCAGTGGGAAGGTAAACAGAGTTCTGTGCAATCTTGCTGGCCACATGACAACGCTAGCTCTTCGACTTAGTAATGGAGATGAGCACCGCCCCCTATGGTTGGACACTACTTGACAATCTTGTCAACAGGAAATATCTTTACCTTTACTTTTTATGTCACTTTAGCTACATAACAGAGGGTCTGAGAAATCCTGCTAATGAATTGTGATGATGAGTAATGGAACACCAGCAAGGATGTCCCAAGTGCATTGGGCTCTACCAATGCACATCAGCATTCCATAGCTAGTGTCCAGTCTACACCAGTTTCTGTTGTGTAACAGTCCTCATTGTGCACTAGTCTCTGTTGTGTACATCTGTCCCTTTGCTGGCTCTCCTACATAGTAACATAACAGCAGCCCTTTAATGGATACAGACATTACAGAACTGTCCAATTCTAATTCTCACAGACATAAATTCACTTATGAAAACATAAATCCCCAACAGGATTCCAACCATCATGGTACATTCAGATTTAGTGAGACCAATAACAATAACCAATAACATCTGCTAGAAGAAAAGCAGAAATGAACTGTGGCATGGCTTCAGAGAACAATATGTCTGAGAAGAAAGGAATGAAGCCTGTATCTAAAGAAAAGCTGAAAGTTAAGGATTTGTGAGTGATTCATTAATTCATTTCCTGTACTTTTAGACCACCCAAAACCCAGACTTCTCTTGGTTGTGTACAGTAAATTAAAAACATAAAATACAAATAATAAACAATGATAAACACATCATAAAACTAGTAATGAAGCATAAAATTATGCATCATATAAAAGCAAAATCAGAGAAAAAACAAATGTGCTAAGTGCTAAAAGCACTAATAACAGCTTTTTAAATCTGTGCATATAATTTTTAAATGGATAGGGAGATGAGTAGAAGCCAATGAAGTAAATGAAGCATGGGATTTTCATATTCAGATGTGTCCAGAACTGATAGTAGAATGTAGCAGCAACCTCAGAGGGTCAAGAAATATGGGGATGTCCTTGAGCAGAACATTAAAATAGTCAAGATGAAAAAGTATGCTAAGAGAATAAGTGTTTTACTTTTGGAAAGCAAAGGTGTAGTGGATCCAGCCAGCAATGAGTTGCAGTGACAGAACAAGGGACCTCAGTGAGTCATGCTTAGTGTAATTAGGCATTTGAGAGCTATAAATACTCCCAGATATATTCAGAGATGTGAAGATGTAGGCAAGGAGAAAGGAAAAATTTGGAGCAGGGTGATATGGTATGACCCAAAGATGTATCACTTCTCAAGAAGGTCCTAAAACACTTGCTGCCAGCTTCATATCTCATACTTGTATTTGACTGGAGTTGTTTCAGAGCTTGAAAAAAAAATCCTTTTGTTGAACTACAACTCCTAAAACGCCACAGCTTGTTGGCCAGTAGCTGGGGCATGCTGGAAGAGGATGTCAGATCTCCATTTGTGACACTGAACAGAAGCATGCAGCCATTTCCCCAACAGATCTTTTTGCAAACATTCCTCACTGCCTCCCACATGTCCCTTATGTGTATGCATTTATGTCCCCGATTGTTCCCTGAACTCTTGCTGTGCAATGACAAACCACTATCTTGTAGTCAATCTGAATATCCTTACTGATACTCTCCAATTGTCTTGATTTGGCAGGGATGGTCCTGATTAGTCCTCTGTTTTCAGTTGCTTTTAAATGTCCCATTTTCTCTCTCCTATTCCCACTTTCCCCTTTATCCTCAATTTACTTCGATTGGTGCAAATTGAGTTCAGAGTACCAAAGGGATTTGCACTCAGCTCAGTAGGGGGGAGAAGAGAGGAGAGGGAGGGATGAATATTTTCCTTCCCAGTAGGGTCAGGCAAAAGTGAACCATTGCCATTCCTATCCTAGCTTCTGATTTCTTCCTCAGAAATAACCTTTGCCCATTTGACTACACTCCAATGTTGCTTGGCCACACTTGTTCTGTTTTTCATCTATGAAATGTTGGAGGGCATACTACCTATTTATTTGTGGTCTAAGTAAATCAGCAAGTGGAGACAGTGGAATTAAGAACAGCTATTTCATAAAACCGTTTTCTACTACAGTGGATGTGTCTGAATATATCCACAGAGCACGATAAGCAGCATCCCAAGTGCTCTGGGAGAAGGACATCAGATTAATATTCATTTCACGTGGCTGCAAGAAGGAGAACACAGACTCCTGAGAAAATGACTGCCTGCAATTTTATTTTAAAAAAACTAAAAGAACTTGCTTGAAGCCACAATGCCTCTTGGAAGGCAATGGGATAATATTTCAGTCTTGGAGCTCTGACACATGTTGTGACAGCCAGTGGCAGACATGCCAAGAGCTTCATTCCATAAATCACATATCGAGAAAAGGAGGCCTCTGTGCTCGGTAGTAGCAGTGGTGGCGGCAGCAGAGGCTGTTTCTTCTTTTTCTTGGCTGCCTCACTTGGATGGGGTGGAGAGAGCCTTAACCTTCTGTTAGTAGGACCTACAGAGAAAGAACATCACATACGAGAGAGTTCCAGCTCTTGCTTTGTTAAATGAAACCAAGTCCATGTAAAGACTTCCTTTAAAATAAAAACAACTGTAGTAGTGTTGCAAACATGAGGATTCAGCAGAATTCTGTTTTCATTTTTTTTTTTTTTTTGGCAGCATTTTTCAAGTGTGTTTTTTCTTGTCATAGACCAGGCCCATCAGTTTGAGATGGAAACAACAATACAAGTGTGTGTGTGTGTGTGTGTGTGTGTGCTGAAGGGGAAGAGGGAGAAGAAATAGTACCTTTAGCTTCTAACATGATCGCCCCCCCATAAACATTTTGTCAAATATTGCGAGCGGGGGGGTGAGTGGTTACAGGAAAGAATACGTTCCCCATGTTTATTTTTATAACAATAAATCTTCCTTCCCTCCTTAGTATGAAATTTAAAATCACTGGTGTGATTGGCTATTGCATATTAGTAGCACACCAATCTGCTACTATTTTCACCCTCCTATCTCTTCTTAGCTCTGCTATGCTACATTCTCCCATTGCTGTGTGCATTGGCTAGGGTTTACAGCTCTCAGGGTCCTTCCCATCTTCTCTGCTCCCTAGTGGATGGGAGGAATCTCAAGGTGAGAGCACTGTCTTGAAAATTACATAATCTGAATGTTCTTAGCCTCCTGTTGCTGCAGGCTGCCTTTAAACAGCTCCTGTGGATTGTTTGTAGTTCAAAGTAGAGCATGGAAAACTTTCTTTCATTGGAGTACAACTCTCATGTGTCCTTAAAAGCTCTGCTTGAAAAGTGTCAAAGCTAAAAAAAAAAAAAAAAGGATACTGTATATATGTGTGTCTTCTGTTTGATATGGCACTTATAAAATCTAAACAAAGAAATATTTTCTGATATGCTAGACATATATTATCTGAATTATTTGCTCTGATGAACTGTAGCTGATGCTTTCTGAATCATCTTTTGTGACATTGCTGGGGGGAATCCTAGGTGTCAGGTTAGTATTCTGGTGACCAGAAGCAGGGATGTGAAATGCAAAAGGTGTGGACCACACCAGGTGACACCGCAGAGAAGGATTGACAACTGGTTTAGCCATCCTCCTGCTCTGGTAGGGGAATGTGTGTGCACTGGTGCTGCTTCACTGGGCGTTGGTCCCTTCTCCACTGCTCAGCCCTCTCCCAAGGAAGAAGCCAGGCAGTGAAGGATGGGGAGGGGTGGACACCCCCCTAAAGGCTCTTGCCCAGCTTTCTCCCTGAGGAGGAAGTTGAGCAGTGGAGGAGGAGGAGGGGCGAGTGCATCACTTCCTTCCCCTCCTGCTGCCTTACTTGTCCAGCTATCCTTCAGCTGCCCTAGGTTGGCAGTAGTAGTGTCACTAAGGGGGTAAATGGGGTGCAGACTGCACCAGGTGACACCCCAGAAGAAGAGTGACACCTGGCCGACTGCACCCCCTCCCTTCCATGTGGTGGTTTACTCGTGAGTAAAATGGTGCACGGCAGGGAGGGAGGGTGATCTGAGCGCCTTCTCAACCATCATTTTATTTGCAAGTAAACTGGTGCATGAAAAGGAGGGAGGGTGGGTACCATCCCTCTCTCCTGACTGCCAATTTACCCATGAGTAAAATGGTGCATGGCAGCAAGTTGAGGGGGTGTGCCCTTTTGGTTCCACTGCTGCAAGCTCTGCCCCCTGCACCGGGTGACATCTGGTGCAGAAATGCCACTGGTTGGCAGTCAGGCAAATGAGACAGTGGAGGCAGTAGGAGAGGAGCAGAAGCAGGGGAATCTGCCACTGCCACTGCCAGCAGCCCTTACAAGGTGTAGCTGGGCCATGGGCAGCCAGGGAGGGGGACAGGTGAGTGAGGTAGAGGATGAGAAGGCAGGCCACTGCTACCCCCTCAGGAGCCCCCCTGAACCGGATGACACCAAGGGTGGTGACACCACTGTGTGGGAAGAAATTGTGGCAGTGCATCTCCCAGAAGGCTCTAGAGAGGCAAAACTGGCTTTCTCAATTCCCCCCCCCCCAGCTATCCTAAAGGGCATTGCTCTTTTGTAAGGAATTATCTTATGAGAAAACTCTATGAGGAGAGAGAAAACTGGTTTCTTACTTTAAAAGTGACAGAATGAGCTTTGCGATGCTGCTCTCACAGAAATGTGGTGCTGTGGGAGATACAGGGAGTGCATATAATATAGTCTGTCATATAAGAGTACTTAAAATAAACTGGTAGAATTTGAGAACAGAAAGCCTGGAGGAGTCATAACCCTGTATGTTGTTTCCCACCCTCACTGGGATTAATACATGAAAACGAGAACTAGATTTGAGTCATCCACCTACTGATAATATGGAGACCTGTGAATAACTGGATCCTCTTCATCCTTCTTCTTTCAATTTATTATTAATAATAATAATAATAATAATAATAATAAAGTTTATTTGTATCCCGCTTATTGCCAGACAATCCACCCTTAAAAAGAAAAAAAAACCCTCAAAGACTAATTGAATTAAAATATGTGCATGTGTGTGCCTTCAAATTGCCTGTCAACCTATGGCAACCATAAATAGCAACACAGTAGCACATTAGAAAAAGTGATACCACTTGGAGCATTCCATGCTATCTGACAATATTTCACTGATTCCTAGATTCTTGGACAGAATGTGAATCAATGATACTGCAAAATTCCAGTGAGTAATACCTGATAGAGTGTGAAATCAAGATAATAATATTCATTTACATCTTTCCTCTTGAGAACTAGTATTCAAGATAGTTCACAAGAATTAAAACTGATAAAGCTAAAAATGTCTACATAAAAATGATGGATCCAAGAGAACATCCAAATTATAAACTTGCTATCCAGTGCAATATATCCACAATAGGTTGAACATTAGTCATCTGACTGGAAAGTCCACTCACTAACATTACCCCGGTCTTTGTTTCTACTGACCCACAGTTTATTGGCCTTCACATAGTCCACACATGAGGCCAGTCATAAATTGAACACATTCACATCCCTGCTTCTGCTCACCAGAATACTAATTTGATAATTTCAAGCAGTGGACAAACACAGTAAATTCCCCATGCTTACAAATTTACATGTGGCCACAAGTTCAAATCAGGCAAAGATCTGGAGTCATTACTGGCTTCCTTACCCACAGATCAT
The DNA here is from genome assembly GCA_026167975.1 of Phrynosoma blainvillii. Lineage (NCBI taxonomy): Eukaryota > Metazoa > Chordata > Lepidosauria > Squamata > Phrynosomatidae > Phrynosoma > Phrynosoma blainvillii. Next base: position 92,250,236 of record JANUYF010000003.1, on the reverse strand, counting down.
TTTTTCCAAGCCAACAAAGAACTTCAAATCCACAGTATATCCTGGCATATTTGTAGGACCAGATAGAGGCCTATTGTTGACATGAAACTCTGAGCTATTCCAGGCAAGGCAGCCTTGGCATATATCTTGATCCCCACTCATGAGGTTTTTGATGATACATTTATTAGCTCAGGCAGGGATACTGTTAGGCAGAAAGTACATTTATAGGATCCCAGCACTGTCTTGTGTTTTCCAAGTCATGTGAGCTGTTGTACGGATTTTCAAACCAAAGACATGCAGTTCTTTTATGTTGTGGCACCTGCTCCATAACACACACTCTGCTCCCCAAGCTGTGCTTTAATTAATGAATAAAAGTAAAGGGTTCACAAAATGGAAGAGCTATCTGGCACAGACTGGAAATGGAATTCCTGCTATTCCCTGCTTTATCAAAATGCCCAATGAAGATTCCTACACAGGCTTGGTTCATCAGAAGTTATATAATGGCTGGGTTCTTGTTGGAGACTCATGTCTTCTTATATGGATTTATGTATGCAGGAATTAGAAACTAGCATGAAGTAATGGTTTGAATGTTAGACTGCAACTCTGGAGACCAGGGTTTGATTCCCTGCTCAGCCATGGAACCCACTGAGTGACCTTTCGAAGGTCACATACTCTCAGCCTCAGGGAAAGGCAATGGCAAACCTTCCTTGAACAAATCTTGCCAAGAAAACCCCACGATAGGTTTGCCTTAAGTCAAAAATGACTTGAAGGCACACAACAACAGTTGCATAATGTCTATATTCAGTAGAGGGCTGCTGTTACATTACTGTGTAGTAGAGCCAGGAAAGTACCTGATGCACATTGGTGGCTAATGCACATTGGTGGCTAATGCACAATGGATCGATGTGTTAGGTACCAATGCACATCAGCCACTGTTGCTAGTGTCCCATTGCATGTCTTCACAACTCAGCACAGGGGTTTCTTAGTGCTTCTGCTATGTAGCTAGGTGTATGTAAAGTGATGTTACATAATGTAACATGTCATACAGGACCTATTCATAATATAAGTCATGGCAGACAGTGGGTTAGAATATTATGTTCAACTTTACCATTTGCATCACAGCCACTTAATATGTGTCTGTGATATTCTGTGACTATAACAACAATCATAATTGTGGAAAGAGTTGCAGTTTCCAAAATATGGATTCTTAGTTATTGAATACTCAGAAAACTCAGAATGCCTGCACCAGATGCATCTTTAGGAAAGACATCTGAATCATGCTTACTAGCTGAGTAACAATTGTGAATTTTCTGTAAAAAGGAGAGGTCTTTTCTGGAATGCACTGTTGCTCTCTGCATCATAAGGCACTCAGTGAGTTAACTTTGCATTGTGATATCATGTTCTGAGTTACAAGCCTCTGCCTCTTTGTAAGAATGCCACCCACATGATAGGGGAGAGCTGTCAAGCTGCAACATGCAGAAAGTACTTAGACACACCTATTCAAGCACCACTTTGCCTATGCTTGAAGTGTCTCATATTCCTGAAACCTCAGCATGTTGAATGGAGATGCTGAGACCAGGTATAATAGAGTTTACAAACAATGTGGAAATAAACAAGCTTTGTGCTGTAGAGTGGAAATGAACCCTACTGGAACATCGTTATTGCATGTTCCTTTGCATTTTTGTAATGGTATTTTGTAATGGTATTTTTTGGCATGTGTGAGAAATTATCTATGCAGTACAAGAGTAACAAATAATGCCAACTGCATATTGTTCCTGGATACCTTTGTGTTTTAACTTAGTGTTTTTGATGCCCAATTGCTTCTACAGCTGTGTGCCTGGTTTTGTTTACTGTGGAGCAGGTACTACAAGGAGCATGTGGATGTCTTACTAAAGATGCAGAATGAATTATCTTAAATCTGATGGAGCAGTTTGGACCTGGTACTGGGGACAAGCAAGCACTACCTTTCTTCCTTTTTTATTTGCTTCATGCATGTTTTTGAACATGCCATTCCTGTAAGGTTTGGGTCTTTATATATTGTCATATGTATGAGCACTGTTTGGTGTCACAAGGAACCAAGGCTGGCTCTGTAATGCAAAAAGAGTATACGTGGAGTTAAGCCAGTACTTGCTAACCTTTTGTACTCTGGCAGTTATGTTACTCATCTAATTAGATTCAAAGCACTGGACTATTCTTGACAAAGCCTCATCTGTGTGCACACAGAAGCAGGCAAATGCACACACATTCATTCACACAATGAAAACATGCCACATTTATTTCATTTTGACTGAATTAGACAACATTGGATTTCCCATACTATTTAACCTTCTAAAGTCTTGTTTCACACAAATCCTCATAGATGACAAAAGGCACATATCTAATGAATAGTGAAAATATAACATGCCTCCTTTATGAAAGTGAGTTTCCTAACATACAGTTAGCATTTTTGCAGAGCCTGTTCCAGTATAATGCTCTATCTGGGCTTTATGTCAAATCTGGATAGATATTCAAAAACATACAAGGGAGAGGAACCTTTAGCTCATGGACTGCATCTGACCCTCCGAGGTTTTCTATCTGGCCCATGGAGGTCCAGGACAACTTCCATCCCTTCCATGTACTCCACTCTTTCCCCTTGTCCCTGTTCCTGAGGCTGTCCTCAAGAGAACCCTTGGTAGCTGCATTCACTGAATGGAGAACTTGATTCCTTCTCTTCCATTTCTGTGAGAGAAAGTGCTAGCTGAAATATATCTGGATCCCTCACACTAGCAAAGGCAAGATGAGAAGGGCTCACTTCTCCACCCTGGACATGGCAAGGGGGAAAGGGTGCATTGGTGAGAAATGAGTTTTCAAAAATGAATGCACATGTTTCTGTAGCTTAAAACAGAAATGGGGGAGAAAATAATGGATTTTTCATCTTCATGAAAGTTTTTAATGACGTAACATAATGTAAATGCACCCTCTCTCCTTCTCTCGCACTTTGCAGCATGCTATCCTTCTTGTGCATAAATGATGTACTACAAACCTTGTGTGTTGTCATCATGCTTCTCCATCCTTCCTGCTTCTCCATCCTTCCCTCTCTTTGGCTCTTTTGCTCTTTGCTATCTGTTGCACTCCGCAGTACTTGCTGACACAAGCACCCCACCTCTATTCCTTACAGAGTGCAAACTTCAGTGAGGAGAGAAAGTAGACAACAAAGCAGGTGGGGAAAATATGTAGCAAATGAAAACACTAATCCCTTTATCATTCTTAGGAAAATGTCGTTAAATTACATGGAATCTCATTAGGAAAATTGGTACTTTATGTTGCAACTTACATCTAGCTGGTGTAACTGGTACGTGTGTGTATGTGTGTACATATGGGCACAAGTTGCATCCATTTGCTGTTGCCCACGTTTTTTTCACTGAATGTGTCTGTCTGAAAAGAACTTTTCTCTAAGCATTTGATTTGCAGAAAAGACATCTTGGCTCACTGGTGACTGGAGTGTTCACAGTCCTGTGCAGAGAACAACAGGGTCAGATGGTCGAGGCAACCTTTAGTGAAAACTTTTAATGCATTGTTTCCTCTGAGACTCCCTGAGCCTTTATGGCTCCTTTAAAATGGAATTTGCAGCCCTGAAAGGCAGAGGGATTTATTTTATTGTGAACATATTTTCCTACTGAAAATGGTCCATATGTTTAAGTATTTGATGAATGCTACAGGACTTAATACTGTTTGCTCCAATTTTTGGGTTGTTGCATGGGTTTTTCTTCTTTTGAATAAGCATACAGCATGTGTGTTGTGCATATAGCCACATGTAAGCATTCTCTCATCCAGATGTTAATACTCATGGTAACTTCTCCCAAGTAAATCTTTTGCCAATAGAATAAGCAATCTCTTAACAATGACAGGAAGAACTGTTTTGTTTTGTTTTTAAATTGTGAAACGTGCTGTGGCAGCGATTTAGACTTGGTATTAAGGAGGGCTGGGGAATCTTTGGCCCTACAGATGCTTTGGCCTACAACTCCCATCAGGCTGAAACATCATGTTTAATGGTAAAAAACTGTAGGAGATGTCATCTAAACATCTGGAAGTTTTCCAGTCCAAAAGGGAGTAGAAGTCAAAAAGAGCGGCCATGAAACAGTTATTTCTAGGTTGTCTATGGTGATATAAATCACCCAAGTAACTATTATTGAATGGATTCTAATTCGGTCACCTTAGGAGCTATGAGTAGAAAGTCCAAAATACTGAAAAATGTTCACCTCCTTCACCTGCTTTATGCTGCTCATCATAATATTCACTAAGGAACACTGCTTGATCAGGGTTCCCACAATGGTTTGGTAGAGGCATTTCTATCAGCAGTGGAAATATCATCTTGTAGCTTTCATTGACCTGAATAGGGAAGGAAAAGAAATTTGCATACACCTTTTTAAAAAAAGTGTGCCTAATTTGTGGCTTGCAAGAATAACGAAATGAAAGTATGCATGTACCCTTTAGTTTCTCATCACTGGGAGAAAATTATGTGCACCCAATTTAAAAAAATTACTTTTTCCCCCCTCATTCCAATTTTATACAAGCAAATTATTCCAAATGTGTTTGTTTGAAAAAGGCACACAGGCAAACTTCAGTCACTGGGAACATGTATAGGAAAATGCATAAAAATGTGTGCATCAGAAAAATTGTGTGCCAAAATAGGCACAAGGTTCTGTGGGGGAACAAAAAGAATCTTATTATCTAATATGGAACTTGGATGGGGTCAGAATGTTAGTAGGATTCTAGGAAATACAACAGAATGAAACTGGCAGATTTTCATATCCCTCTCCTGAGGAAGGGGTTATATCCAAAGGACATATCATTGTTAATGGACAGCTTTGTAGCCCCCAATGCTTTCACCTCCATGCCTTGAAGAACTGATGGACTCTTCAGAACTGTGTGATAGCTAGCTTAGTGGTGAAGTAGCTGTAGTGTGGTAGGAGAATTGTCAAAAATCACATCCACTTTGTTCTGCTGAAGTCCAAAGTCTAGTTCAGGGGTTGGCAACCCCTGGCCTGCGGGCCGGGTGCGGCCCACAGAGGCCTTCGGACCGGCCCATGGCTGGTCCTGCTGCTGCCGCTGCCACTGCCACTGTTGGGCATTCCAAAATGGTGCCCACCACCATGCGCATGCGTGCGCAAGCGTGGGTGCAATTTGGGACACCAAAATGGCTTCCACGCTCGCGCGCGCATGCGTACAACAGCAGGCGCTATTTTGGAAGGCCCCACGGTGGCAGCACAGGCACGGTGGGGCCTTCCAAAATAGTGCGTATGTTTTTTGAAGTTGAAATGTGTACACTCCTTCAACCCACTGAGAAGGTGGATTGCTTCTACTGAGGTTTTCCAGGGTAGATTAATTTCAACTTTTTCATCCTTTCTTTCTTTCTTTTGGCCAGAAAAAGGAACATCTGGGGAGTGTGGAGGGGCTGATGGCCACAAAAACAGTATATGAGGTAGTGGCTACCCTCTATCCATTCCAGTTGAGACAAAATCTTGAATCCTATTGTTAACATATCCTCCAGCGCCTTTCAAAAATGAAAACCTGTCTATGTATGGCTAAGTAACATCAGATTGTGGTCATGTTGGCAAAAGTTATTAATGAAGAAGAACAGAAAAGATATGAGAGGGTGCAGCAGTTTGCTTCAGTCTACCAGCCAGAGCCAACATAGTGTAGAGATAAGACTCTGGAGATCAGGGTTTGAAACCCCACTCAGCCATGGAAACCCATTGGGTGACCTTGGGTGAGTTACATAGTCTCAGCCCTAGGAAATCCATGATAGGTTTGTCTTAGGTTCATTGTAAATTGGAAATGACTTGAAGACACACAACAACAACTGGGCAGGGCAAGATTGCATCCTCTCTCTTTTTTATCCACCCATTAACAGAGTGCAAATTACTATTGCACTTTTAACTCAGTGTGCAGCAACTGAAGCTGAAGACAAAGGATAAAGTGTGGGTAAGAGAGAGAAATACATTTTAAAACTAGTTGAAAAAAGTGGGATGATAAAGGATTAATCAGGGCTGTCCCTGCCAAATTAGGACAGTCAGAGGTTATGTTAGTCCCATCTAGAGTAGACTTACTGAATCAATGGAATTTACCCATGTGTTGATTCATCATTGATTGAATAGATGTACTTTAATTGGGCTGAACCAACTGGATGCTAGACAAAATGTGTTAGTTGCTGCAATTTGGTTAACAAGGCTGACAGAGAGCCTATCTGGACCATAAATTGTCAAATTTAATTAGGCTTTTATGTCTCTGAGACTCTTATGTGAGTGTCTTATAGCTATGTAGCAAATAGGTGTCCCCTCCCCATGCTAGTATACTTTGTGTGCAGTGTTATGTCCCTGTTTCCCCCCCCCCCTTTTCACAGTTTGTTAGACTGACCAACAAAAATGGTCTTTTAATATATCTGCTTCACACTCTCACCCTTTGTAGATATAATTTCAGTGGAATGTTAGATATATTAATATGTTAGACATACATACGTGACCGGTACATTTATAGATTTGTTCAAATTTGTCTTACCATTTGTTTAAAGACAAAAGTATTGATTGTTTGTGAAACAGCATAAAATATAAGGCTGAGGGTTGAACAGAAGATTAAAAAACCAGAAGATTGCTTAAAATTGCTCAAACCTGCCTGTTTGGATACATCCTTTTGTTAGACAAATGACAGGTGATGTCTTGCCTTGAGAGTGAATAACAGCTAGTTCTTCAAACAGGATCATTGACTGAATGTACTAAATAGGGAAAACCAAACAGAGAAAGGGCAGAATGCTGGTAATAATTTTGGAGGTGATGTAGTGATAAATCTTGGACCCTGTGTGGCTTGGGTCCAGGTTATTTGAAGGATCATATCTTCCTTTATGAGCCCATTATACTGCTAAGATAATCTAGGGAGTCCCTTTCTTTGTCCCACCATGTTCTCAGGCTCTTTTGATGGGCACAAGGGAGAGGGCCTTCTCTGTGACTGCTCCCAGATTCTGGAAATCCCTCCCTAGAGAAGTCAGGATGACCTCTCCCTGCTCTTTTTTTTTTGGTGGCAGGTAAAAACATATTTGTGCCATCAGGCTTTTTCAAACTTGTGTGGGAGGAGCTTTGAAATGCTGTGCAGTTCTTTATTTATTTATTTATTCTTTATGCAAGTTTACATCCTTAAGCACAACATAAGTTGTATATCCGCTAAACTACATTAATTATGCGATTTTCGATTATCTTGAGTACCAAATCTTAAAAAATTTAAACTTGAATTTCTTCCTTTTTCTGTCTTCATCAAAATAGATATTGCCCTTCTTCCATTCAGATGACTTCCTTTCCAATGTCTTTTGATAAGGTTCTTTCCATTTATTGAATCTGTTCCTCCAATAGATGCATCTTCTGCTTTCTGGATTCCATCATTTGTCTACAAATCATATTTTTGGTGTTTCTGTTTTAAACCTTCCTAATTCCTCTTCTTTACTAAATTATTCCAATAATTGTTTTCATTTTCCTCCTTTCCAAATACAATCATATTTACTGTCTTACTTTATTTTATATGTATTAATTGTTGAATTCTTCAGTTTGAATCAGTCATTGAACTCTATTATGCATGAAATTAAACTTACACATTGAAATATAACGCATTGTCTACATACATGTTTTCTCATATATAAACTGGCAAAACCAGAATCTATCTCGTTTTCTTTCTTTTTAACAATTTTAACCACTTTCAAATGTTACTGATATCTTCCCATAATACCGCCCATGGTTTCCATTCAGACTCCCATTTGCTTATAGACTTATGATTTAATATATGTGTCAGTTTGTCCATTTCATTCATCTCTTGGACTTTTTCTATCCATTCCTCTATTAATGGGAGGTCTTTCAATTTTCATTTTTTTTCCCAATTAAAATCCTGGCTGCTGTAACCAAATATAAAATCATCCTTCAGTATTTCCTTTCATCATCTACCTTTAAAATTGATGTTATGTTAAGTAAATATAATTCTGGGGAAAAAGAAAACTGTATATTTAGGATCTTTTGGTTTATAGTGTGTATTTTAGAACAGAATTTTTTTATTCTAGCTCAGTTCCACCACATATGGTACATCGACCCGATTTCCTTTAAGCATTTACAGCATTTTTTGTTGCTCTTCTTGCAAATCTTTTTTAGTTTAAGCAGAGTATAGTACCAACTGTTTGCTATTTTAATGTAATTTTCTTTTCAATCCTGAGATGCTGTAAATTTACTGGTTTTCTTTCTGGCATTCTCCCATTTTTCCAGATCTATATTGTGTCCCAGGTCTTTGGCCCATTTTATCATGGAGTTTTTATTTTTTATTTTTCTTGACTCCAGAGTCCTATTTAGTAGTATTTTATATAGTTTAGTTATTGTGTTTGAAATGCGGTGCAGTTCAGATGTTAAGATTTGTATATAGTTTTAATACATTTTAATATTTTTAATGTGTAACGTTTTTAACATTTTAAATTATTTAATTTTTTTAACTTTATACTTTTTAAATGCTTTGGTACTTTTTAAAATTTGTACTGTTTTAAATTTATTGTTACTTGCATTGAATCACTATATTGGGTGAAAGGTGGGATCGAAATTATTATTAATACATGTAATGATAACAACAATAACAACAATAAGAAGTGCACACCCTCATCATGTCAGTCCCTTTAGTAATATCCCCAAGGAGAATTCAAAAATGCAGGCAGTAATGTTGATCTAGGGATGCAGTGGCTCAAGTGGTTAAGGTGCCGACTCTATTGATTGCAAGATCAGCAGGTTAGTAGTTCAAGGCCTGGGTGCTGCATGATGTGGTGAGATCCCATCACTAGTCCCAGCTTCTGCCAACGTAGCAGTTTGAAGGCATGCACATGCAAGTAGATAAATAGGTACCACTTCTCAGTGGGTGGCATGCAATCATGCTGGCCACATGATCACAGAGTAGTCTCTGACAATGCTGGCTCTTTGGCTTAGTAACAGAGATGAGCACCGCCCCTATGGTCAGACACGACTTGACAATCTTGTCAACGATGAATACCTTTACCTTTACCTCTAATGTTGATCTGTAGAACCAGCATGGTGTAGTGGTTTTAGTGGACTACAACTCTGGACACCAGGGTTTGAATCCCCACTCACCCATGGAAACCTATTGGCTGACCTTGGGCAAGTCCCACTCTCTCAGCCTAACAAGAGGGCAAAGACAACTCTCTTGTGAACAAATCTTGCCAAGAAAACCCCAAGATAGATTTGCCTTAGGGTCACCATAAGTTTGAAAAAACTTGGAGACACAACAGTGAATGTTGATCAATATATTATTATTATTTTTCAACACACACACACACACACACACACACACACACACTTCTAGCAGTTTCACCTGAAATGGGAGCTAGACTTTTGTAAAGTTAATGTAATTTGCCCACTCATGACCAAGCCACTCATTTTGAATTACAATAGGGATTGTTCATAACACACATACACAGTTGCAGGGGAAATCAATTCACCTCCACCTGCTACCATGGAGATGAATTCAGAGGGAACAGGGCAGTCTTCTTCTTCTTCTTCTTCTTCTTCTTGTATTTATATATATCCCACTTCCCCACCCCCACCCCAAATTGGGACTCAAAGTGGCCGAAAGATGCAGTCCAAGAAAGGTGGCAGATGATATCCCTGCCAATGAAAATGTCCTGGGCCTTCAACCCTGGGAGCCATGGCCCCATGACATCAATGAGTGCAGGTGTTTGCATGTGAAGACAGAATTGAAGTTTGAGACAGAAACAGAAGGTGGGAGAGGGGATAAAAATGCATTTGAGCTTTGTATGCATCTTAGGCTGTTGACTATCTCTCTGAAAAATGGATGTGGAAACAGTGAACTTCAATAATCAGTTGGAACACTTGTGCTGTATCTACCCAGAACTTAGAAAGGTTAATTTTTTTTTTTTGGATGACATACCATACAACAGTGGTAGAATTCAAAGATATAGCCATGTTAGTCTGTATAATCAGTACTTAGAGAGATCTTGTAGCACCTTTGAGACTAACTGAAAGAATGAAATTGGCATCCAAGGAAGTTTACTTCAATTGTTGCAAACTCGGTTCAAAGTGAAAAAGATGCATTTGAGGAAGCCGAATGAAGTCTACAAAAGCACATGATGCCAATTTCTTTCTTTTAGTTAGTCTCAAATGTGTTACAAGATCTTTCTACATACCATACATCATTTCACACACAGCATTTCTCCTGGAAACCAGGAGACAGGTGGCCAAGCAAAATCAAACTGTGGTCAGGATGGCAAAAGTTATTAACGAAAAAGAAAATGCAGCTAGTTGAGACTGCGGTAGTTTGCTTTTGCCTACACCGACTGGGAAGGGCATCCTCCTCTCCTCTCACCCTACTGGGGTTATTGAGCACTAACTACCCTTATTTTCTGGCGTATAAGACGACCCCCAACTTTCCCAGTTAAAATATAGAGTTTGGGATATACTCGCTGTATAAGACGACCCCTCTTCCAACGGGAGAAAATAAGATTGCTTTAGGGTCGCCATAAGTCAGAAAGGACTTGAAGACACACAAGAACAACAAAAAAGTCTGCAATTGTTTCATAGGTAGTACTTGGGAATAGGAGCCAACATGGTGTAGTGGTTTGAGTGTTGGACTACCACTCTGGAGACCTGGGTTTGATTCCCCACTCTGCCATGAAACCCACTGATGAACTTGGACAAGTCACACACTCTCAGCCTCAGGGGAAGGCAATGGCAAACCTCCTCTGAACCGGTCTTGCCAAGAAAACCCCAGGATAGGAGTTCACCTCTTATCCTCTGCTGCTTCCTCCTCCTGCCTCACGCCACACTATGCCACCCCTTCCTCCCCCCCTCCTCCTCCTCTGACCTGGACTTCCTCTCTTCCGCCTCCTCCCACCTCGTGCTGTGCCACCCCTTCCTCCTCCTCCTCCTCCTCCTCCTCCTCCTCCTCCTCCTCCTCCTCCTCCACCCAGCATATAAGACGACCCCCGACTTTGGAGAAGATTTTCCTGGGTTAAAAAGTAGTCTTATACACCAGAAAATACTGTACTTTTTCACTTTGAACCCAGTTTGCAGCAATTGAAGTAAACTGAGGATAAAGGAGGAGAGTGGGAGGAGGAGAGAGAAACTGGAACATTTTAGAAACAATGGAGAAGTGGGATGATGGAGGATTAATCAAAATGTCTGTGCCAAATTGGGACAGTTGTAGGGTATGGGGTGATGGTTCCTAGAATCTCCTAGCCAGTGTGGCCAGTGGGTACATTGGTTGCGGAACTGTGGGATCTGCAGTGCAAAAAATAACATCTTAAGCTCAAGATCTATAATCTGTAATCACACACATGTATATAAATTTATACATACAGTCCAGGAAACTCCCTGGGTGGCCACTCTCTTGCAGCCTGACCTACTTTACAGGGTTGTTGTAAAGAAAAAGTAGGGATGAGGAAAACCATGTATGCAGCCATGAGCTCACTGAAGGAAAGGCAAGAAGAAGTAAATTATAAGGTTCTGGTACCATTCTTCAAAGAGCAACCAAAGAGGGGTAAACACTATAGTTATAAGGTATAACATCGCTCAGAGAAATATGGTGACTGTAACAGTATTTTAGCTCAGAATGGAATTAGATTATCTTGATGACATTTTATAATCTGAAATGTCAGATTAGCTTTTATTAGTGCTGAATCAATAAGATTGCTGTTTGGGTTTTTTTGTTTTTTGCTTTTGTCTTTTTAAATGTACTGATGAGTGAATCCTTCTAGCTTTTCTAGAAAGAGGAATCTCAGAGGGGTTATTTGTTTTACTCAAAGCAAGTATGGGATAGATTAACTTGTTTAATTCTATTGTAGCTCTGGCTCTGTTCCAAAGCCAAGCAGGATTTGGTTTTTAGAGAGATTCTACTGTTTAAAATGGCTCAGTGGATTTGAATACTATTTTTTGTTATCATTTGCTGTTGTTTGCTTATGAAGTATTGTATCCAAGTTTGCTCAGTGGCATCTGGAGGCACCGTGCTTTCAACACAGCCTAAACATGAGGGGTGAGGGGGGGATTGAAGCTATCTTTGGGTGATCTTGAACTGAGTGCATGTCTGTATCCAATGACTTCAGCTTCAGTTCTGTTTCAACCGATGAGAGAAACATGCGCCTTATTGTACTTTGCTTTGTGACTTGGGTTTCTAACAACTTTGAATATATTTAAAACACATTGAAATTGCATGCATACAAGCTGTGCAGAATTTTTAAAGCATCCACTGAGGATATCATAAAACAGGGGCCCATGGGCCACATAAAGTGTGTGAGGGCTGTTTTTCAGATCCCCCAAGAGCCACCTAGCCTACTAGGGTGCATGTGGGAAATTTTGCCATATTTTCAGCCCAGGAGTAGCCTTTTAAACAGGAAGTAAATGGGAAGTTGATTTTTTGTTTACTTCCAGGCTAAATAAAGATCTGTCCTGGGCCAGAGACTGCATCTGCACTGCAGAAATAATGCAAGTTGACACCGCTTTAACTGCCATGGCTCAATGCTATGAAATTCTGTGATTTGTAGTTTTGTGAGATGTTTAGCCTTCTCCATCAGAAAGCTCTGGTGCGACAACACACTACAGATCCCACAATTCCATAGCATTGAACCATGGAAGTTAAAGCAGTGTCAAACTGCATTGTTTCTGCAGTGGCTCAAGTGGTTAAGACGCTGGACGTTTTCACACTTGGGGTCTAAAGCCGCATGGAAGCAATGAAAGAATCATACCGGAATGGATCCTGCAGCTTCAGCATCATTCCAGTATGATTCTGGCCGCAGCAGATGCAATTCCTTTTAAAAAGAGGAATTGCAAAGAATGGGGCTGATGCCGGGTATGGGACAGGATGGAGCGGGGTGGGGCGGGGCTTGCTGCGAGAAAGGACCCGGAATGATGCCGGGGATGGCACTGGATGCCGGGGATGGTACTGTGACGTTGTTTGAACACACTGGCAAAGGAGCCGGCATGGGGCCGGAGTGAGGTAGGATTGCTTCTGCCTTAAGTCCAGTGTGAAAACGTCCACTGACTGTTGATTGCAAGATCGTCAGGTTGGCAGTTTGAGGCCCAGGTGCTGCATGTTGGGGTGAGCTCCAGTCACTAGTCCCAGCTTCTGCCAACTTAGCAGTTCCAAAGCATGTAAAAGTGCAAGTAGATAAATAGGTACCACTTCTCAGTGGGAAGGTAAACAGTGTTCTGTGCAATCATGCTGGCCACATGATCACAGAGTAGTCTCTGACAACACTGGCTCTTTGGCTTAGTAATGGAGATGAGCAATGGCTCCTACAGTCAGATACTACTTGACAACCTTGTCAACAGGAAATACCTTTACCTTTATAGATGCATCCTTATTTCTCCTCTCAACATGACAAACATGGTAATCTGACATTTCAGATTATAACATGGCATTTTTTTTTAGTAAAAATATTTTTTAGGAAAAAAAACCTTAAAAAAGTTAAAGTCCAAGGATGTGGGGGCAGCCCGCTCCCTGAAACCCTTTCTGACAAACCACATTGGATCACATTGCAGTGGTATCCTTTATCAGTTTCCTTGCCCTACACTATAGACTGGCATTATCCGCTCTGATTTTATTAATAGTTTCAGGCATTCAGGTGAGAGCCAGCATGGTGCATGTGGTTTGAATGTTCGACTAGGACTTCAAGGTTCAAATTCCCCAGCCATGGAAACCCACTACGTAACCTTAAATAAGTCACATTTTCTCAGCCACAAAGGAAAGCCATGGAAAACCCCTCTCTGAACAAAGATCCCCAGGTATGCCTGGTAGCAAATATGGTTTTAATAAAATTGACCCCGAACTGACCTCTGTGGGATGTAAGCCATAATCCTCTAGATGGCAGGTCAGGTAGGCACAGGGAGGGCCTGCCCAAACAACAGGAAAATTCCCTACCAGATAGGTTTGGGAGTTGCTAAAGAGGAAAGACCATTATCCCAAAAGTCAACATAAAAGTGCTTGTCTGTCCTGAGTCTTAACACCTGATAGGGCAGTGATCAGATTTAACTGTGCCCTTTTTCTCTGGCCTCCCCTCCTTGATTGTGTCAAGATCCAAGTACATTGTTTAGGTCATCCTCACACCTTGGCTTAACAAAGCCCAGGCAATCAGCGCCGTTGTCCAGACTTCAGCCAAGTCATCAAGTCTATAGCTAGAAGCAAGATATTGCCTATATAAACCCCTAGATTTTTAGACTCCACATGCTATCCTTAGAGTGCATCTTAGAATCATAGAGTCATAGAAGCATAGAATCATAGAGTTGGAAGAGACCACAAGGGCCATCCAGTCTAACCCCCTGCCATGCAGGAACTCAAAATCAAAGCATCCCCGACAGATGGCCATCCAGCCTCTGTTTAAAGACCTCCAAAGAAGGAGATTCCACCACATTCCGAGGGAATGTGTTCCACTTTCGAACAGCTCTCATTGTCAGGAAGTTCCTCTTAATGTTAAGGTGGAATCTCTTTTACTGTAGCTTGCATCTATTGTTCTGGGTCCTGTTCTCTGGAGCTGCAGAAAAGAAGCTAGTGCGCTCCTCACTATGACATCCCTTCAAATATTTAAAGAGGGCTATCATATCCCCTCTTAACCGTCTCTTCTCCAAGCTAAAATTGTTCCTCATAGGGCATGATTTCCAGACCCTTCACCATTTTAGTCACCCTCCTCTGGACACGCTCCAGTTTTTCAACTTCCTTTTTGAATTGTGGTGCCCAGAACTGGACACAGTATTCCAGATGGGGCCTGACCAAAGGAGAAAACAATGGCACTATTACTTCCCTTGATCTAGATACTATACTTCTATTAATGCAGCCTAAAATTGCATTGGCCTTTTTAGCTGTGGCATCACACTGTTGACTCATGTTCAACTTGTGGTCTACTAGGACTCCTAGATCCTTTTCATACGTAGTTTTGTTAAGCTAGGTATCCCACATCTTATATCTATGCATTTCATTTTTTTTTAACCTAAGTGCAGTACCTTACATTTCTCTGTATTGAAATTCATTTTGTTAGCTTTTGCCCAGCTTTCTAATCTATTAAGGTCATTTTGAATTTTCATCCTGTCTTCTTGGATATTAGCTATTCCTCCTAATTTGGTGTCATGTGCAAATTTGAGAAGCATGCCCCCTATTCTTTCATCCAAGTCATTGAAAAAGATGTTGAATAGCATTGGGCTCAGGACAGAACCCTGTGGCACCCCACTGGTCACTTCTCTCTAGGATGAAGAGAAGCCATTGCAGAGCAGCCTTTGGGTTTGGTCAGTCAACTAGTTACTAATCCACCTAACAGTTGTATTGTCTAGTCCACATTTTACTATCTTGTTTGCAAGAATATCATGGGGGACCTTGCCAAAAGTCTTACTGAAATCAAGATATGCTATGTTTACCGCATTCCCTTCATCTAGGAAGCTGGTAATTTTATCAAAAAAAGAGATCAGATTAGTCTGGCATGACTTGTTTTTGAGAAACCCATGTTGACTTTTTAGTGATTATGGCATTCCCTTTTAAATGTTCACAGACTCTCTGTTTAATGAACTGTTCTAGAATCTTTCTCTGTATTGATGTCAGACTAACTGGGCGATAGTTGTTGGGATCCTCTTTTTCCACCTTTTTGAAGATGGGGACAATGTTTGCCCTCTTCCAGTCTGCTGGGACTTCTTCTATTCTCCAGGAGTTCTCAAAGATTATTGCCAGTGGCTCTGAGATTACATTTGCTAGTTCTTTTAATATCCTTGGATGTAGTTCATCTGGTCCTGGAGACTTAAATTCATTTAGGTTAACCAGGTATTCCTGTACTACCTCTTTACTTATTCTGTGCTGCATTTCCCCTATTGTGTCCTCTGCTCCATTTTCCTCAGATTGAACACTCTTTTCCTTTTATGAGAAGACTGACGCAAAGAAGGTGTTGAGTAGTTCTGCCTTTTCTCTGTCCCTTGTTAGAATTTCTCCATCTTCTCTGCGCAGTGGCCCTACCATTTCCTTCTTTCTTTTTCTATGGATATACCCAAAGAAGCCCTTTTTATTGTGCTTAACTGCTCTAGCAAGCCTGAGCTCATTCTGTGCTTTGGCTTTCCTGACTTTAGCCCTACATGTGCTAGCTATTTGTTTGAATTCCTCTTTAGTGATTTTGCCCCTTTTCCATTTCTTATACATCTCCCATTTAAAACGTAGTTCAGTTGAAAGTTCTTTTGTCATCCAACCCGGTTTCTTGAGACATCTCCTATTTTTCCTTCTCATTGAGATTGTACCTTCAGTATCTCCCTTTTGAGAAACTCCCATCCATCCTGAACTCCCTTCTCCTTTAGTATTCCTGACCATGGGATCACTCCCAGTGTTTCCCTAAGTTTGTTCAAATCAGCTCTCCTAAAGTCTAGAATGAGTGTTTGACTATGTCTGGCTTGTCCTTTCCACTGTATAAGAAACTCCAGGAGAACATCATCACTTCCACCTAAGGTTCCCACCACTTGCACCCCATTGACCAGCTCATCCCTGTTGGTTAGGATCAGATCTAAAATAGCTGATCCTCTTGTTGCCTCTTCCACCTTTTGGACAAAGAAATTGTCTTTGAAGCAAGTGAAGAATTTGCTAGTATTGGCTGAGTTTGACTTCCAGCAAATATCAGGATGGTTGAAGTCACCCATCACTACTACATCTCTCCTTTCTGAGTGTGTGGTCATCTGTTCTAGAAAGGCATCATCCAATTCTTCAGTCTGACTTGGGGGTCTGTAGTAGACTCCTACTATAACATCCCTGTTGTTTCCTTCCCCTTTAATTTTTATCCAGATGCTCTCCACCTGATTTCCAGGATTAAGTCCTGGATCTTTTCACAGGTGTAAACATCCCTGACATATAATGCTATTCCTCCTCCTTTCCTGTTTGGCCTATTTCTCTTAAAAAGGTTATACCCCTCTATTCCTACATTCCAATCATGAGACTCATCCCACCAGGTTTCAGTGATGCCTATTATATCATATTTGCTTTGTTGTGCTAGAAGTTCAAGTTCATCTTGTTTATTTCCCATGCTCTGTGCATTAGTGTAGAGACATCTAAGAGCATTTGTCTTTCCCACCTGCTGACTGTGTGAGGTTTTTTCCTTCCACTGTTGTGCCCTTGCATCATTTGCCTTGTTCCTTCTATAACACTTTTACTATTATCTCCAGCCCATGATGTACTCCTGCCTTCCAAGATACTGTCTCCCTCCCCAACATGACTCAGTTTAAAGCCCTCCTGATCAAATATTTGAGACTATTGGCAAAAACGCTTCTGCCAACTGGTATGAGATGCAGTCCATCTCTTGCTAGAAGTCCACCCTCATGGAACCGCAGCCCATGATCCAAGAATCAAAATCGTTCTTGGCAGCACCATCTACGGAGCCAGTTATTCACATCTGCTATCTTCCTCTCCCTTCCTGGACCATGGCTTTCAACTGGGAGAAGAGATGAGATAACAATCTGTGCGTCCAGCTCTTTCAGCTTCCTGCCCAAAGCCTCATAATCCCTTCTGATATTCTGAAGACAATGCCTTGCAGTATCATTGGTTCCCATGTTCATCATTGGTTCTTGACTCCACGACAGTCTGTGCTCTGATCATAGCTCTCTCGGCTATCCCTTCCCCCATTTCGGTGGCTGTGTATCATCATTACCATCATCCACATCCACAGCAGATCCCAGAGAAGCCTTCAGAAGTGAGTATCTCCCGTAGTCTGGCCCATCTCAATCTATTCCCACTTTCACGCCTTTACTTCTAAGTGTGCAGTGTGAGTGTGTGTGTTATATTTGTGTGTGTGCAGTTTTCCCCTTTAATAAATGTTTAGACTTTAATTGGAGAAGCCTGTCTCAGCGTCATCCATTATGGGATCTCTTAGTCCTCTGATATACACATCGGTACTCCAGTCTTGCGGGGTGTTGTTAGGGCCTCACTCTTGCATATTTGAGCTAATTATAATTTCCCCTAATTAGATCCTTCCTAGCATGCCCTGTGATAGGTTTGTCTTAGGATTGCCTAAGACTTAAAGGCATGCAACAACACTATAGACTGGTTTTATTTTTTCTGATTTTATTAATACTTTCAGGCATTCTACTCTCAGCTCTATAAATTCTTCTTCCTCAAGTCAAGTCTTTGATTTTAGACATGCTTTGATACTATCTAGTTTGTAGTGTCTGCATCTCTACTATCACAGTTGTGTTACACAACTCTGCAGAGGGCCTCAGCAGAAGTAGGTCCAGTACATGCAGTATTTCTTTTTTCCTGTTCTGTCATGTGTCAAGTTTTACTGTGGCTATAATTTAACAGTCATTATGTCCAATGTCTCTCCATGTCTTTTAAATTTTTCATTTAGAGCAAAAGCCAAACTTTGAAGAGACATCTCATCTGAAATTGATGAACTAGCTGTCAAGGAAAGATTTTAGCTGTTCTGCAACCTTCTTCTCAGTCTGAAGCTATCCACTATAGCTTTCCTTGAAAAAGAAAAAATTCATGGGGACAAAAATATTGAAATCAATTATTGAGAAGAAACTGAACTGAATATATAGTTCTTCCCTGTGTTTCTTAAACAAGCAGCTTATCTATTGACTATTTTCACTTAGCTGTTGTCTAATCTTCACTGTAGAAATAATGCAGTTTGGCAATGCTTTAACTGCCATGGCTTAATGGTGATGAATTCTGGGATTGGTAGTTTTGGGAGATATTTAGCCTTCTCTATCAGAGCTCTGACACTCCTTTAATGGCCATAGTGCCATGCTATGGAATTCTGGGATCTGTTGTTTGTTGTGGCATCAAACTGTTTTATTTCTACAGTGAAGATTAGACCTTAGATGGCACTTACAGATAATGTTGATCCCACAGTTTTTCACATAGCACACCCACCAAAATTTCATATATGAAAAACAGGAGGGGCATGACCAAGCACCATTAGAGTGTGGTAAGATGGCACATTTATTCATGAGAACAGAAAAGCTAAGAGAGGCTGCAGTAGTTTGCTTTTTCTTGAGCCTACTGGAAGGGCAAGATTCCACCACTTTTTGCTCTTCTCACCTGGTGAGTGCATGCTTTTGCCCTTTAACTCAGCTTGCAGCAATGGAAGTAAGTTGAGGGTAAAGGAGGAAAGGAGGAGGAGGAGGAGGGAGAAACTAGAATATTTTAAAAGCAATGGATTAATCAGGACAGTCCCTGCCAAATTGGAGCAGTTAAAGAATAATTGCTTAGACCAGCTTTCTCCACTTTTGTCCTCTCCAGATGTTTTGGACTTCAGAACCAATTATCCCTCACCACTAGCTATGGTAGCTGGGACTGATGGGAGTTACAGTCCAAAACACTAAAAGGCACCAAGTTCAGAGACAATTGGTTTGTGATGGTTGATGTCTGGGAAATTCATCCTAAATTGATGGCTTACATTTCCTGATATCAAATTCTCTCTTTTTTATTCTCCCACTGAAAAAAGACTTAGGATGGAATGTACATACTAGTGCATCATGCATCTATTGAGGATTTGGGAGTGTATCATTCCTCCAGGCAGACATTTTCTTTTGGAAAGAATGTTAGTGTAACTGGTCTCTTATTTATCCCGTATTGTGTCTTATCTCTTCTAAATCTCTTATTATGACTGCAACTCATTTTTCCAAGGGACATCTTGCAGACAATCTTCAAAACAAAATGTAATTCTTTTTCATTTTTTTCCCTATCCCCATCTTCTCTTTGTGAACTTGCAGTGGCTTCTACAAGAGGAGTGATCAAATCCACCACCCCCTTTTACTTTCTAGTGACAAAAGTGCTCTTGTCATTTTAAAGATCACAGCCTATCTTGTCTAGTTGACAGAGTAAAGTCAAGGTTTGGGCAAACCAGCTACATCAGTGTTCTATTTGTAAGTTTCCTCTTGGTCTATTTCTTTGTGTTGTGAAATGCAGCCCCGTTGAGCACTGTGGTTGCTTCCAGAAGGAGCTTTCCTCATGCTAGCAATTAAGAAGGCACTGTGCAGCTATTCCATCTTTTTCTCCTTAACACATTTTCCACATTAAGAAAAAAGACTGAAGAAGCAGTGGAAAAACAAGGGAGGGTGAGAAGTGAAGGACAATGTCATCTGAAGCCCCCATAAAATTGATGACAAATGTTTCATCTGGAACCACTCTAAGATATTTGAATGAAACTTTGTACTCAAATACTTCTATCTTGCAAGTACACACAGCAGCTTATTTTAACCCATCTCCACCCTTTAGTATATGATTTAACAAGGCCTAGTTGCCATTGCACTGTAAACTTTACTTACTATCTAACTATCCTACACCCTTTTCAAAGGGGTAAGGAAACTGCAAAATACAATGCAATACAATACCTCCATTGTACTTTGAGATGGGGCAATAAAAACGGCATGTAATTTAGGGAAATTTGTACATTGTATGTACATGACAAGGAGATTGGGTCTTTTAGCTTTTTCCTACATGCTACTTTCTTAACCTAAATCATGGCCCTTAACATTTTGTTAGACTGAAGTCCCAAGCAGATCTATGGCTTAGCCAATAGTGAGAAATACTGGGAGTTGCAGTCCAACAACATCTGGAGGGCATCACAATTCCCATCCTGATCTAAATCCAGACTCCCCCTCCCTAAGTTCATGTGGTGTCTATACTTTTTCTCACGTATAGTAAATAAGAATTCAGGAAAATAATTTAGAATGGGAAAACATGTTCATAATCATAACTCATTGAATTAGCATGATATAGTAGTTTGGATATTTAATTAAGATTTGAGAGTCCAGGGATCAAATTCCAGCTGAGCCATGGAAACCCACCGGCTGACCAAGAGCAAGTCACACTCTCTCAGTCTCAGAGGAAGGCAGTGACAAGCCTCTTCTAAACAAATCTTGTCATGGAAACGATGTGAAAAAGTTTGCCTTATAGTTGCCATAAGCCAGGAATGACTTGAATGAATACAACAATAACAAATCCATAGAGGTAGGATTGTCTGCTACTATAAACCAAGAGGATATGCTGCTGGTAGCATTGCTGCTGGTAGGGAATTCCAAGTCAGATAGGCTATCACTGAGAGGACAGACTAAAGATGCTAAACACTCATTAAATATGGTTAAAACCCCAAACAAATCTCATACTATATCAATCATCACCTGGGTTAACAAGGATCACATCAGATGCCAGAGTTCCTGGACATCAGACATCTAAACAATTTAGATTGTGAACATGACATAAAAATCCAAGGTTGATCCAAAAATCTGATGGGACTTAAGATTCAAACTGACAGACAATTAGAACATACTATGCCAGGCATAATTGTGGTTGAGAAAAAGAAAAATTGAATCCACTTTAATTGCCCTGACTCAGTGCTAGGGAATCATGGGAACTGTAGTTTATTGTGGCACCAGAGCTCTCTGACAATACAAATTCCCATTATTCCCTGGCACTGATCCAGGGCAGTTAAAGTGGACTCAGTTTGCACTATTTCTAGCAATCTGCAAAGCCCTGAGACCTACAAATTGGGATTCAGTGCTTATGGTAAAAGAAAACACTAACCAGTACTAATAGGTGCTCTGGGACTAATTTCAAATGGAATGACAAAACATCTAAATGAAATCACTGAGGACGGGGCCCCCATTCACAGTACACTATTATAGCACTATACTCCGAGGCAGTGTGTTCTACTGTTGAACAGCTCTTACTGTCTGGAAGTTCTTCCTAATGTTGAGGTGGAATCTCTATTCTTGCAGTTTGAATGTCTAGTGTCCTAGTCTCTGGAGCAGCAGAAAACAAACTTGCTCCATCTTCAGTATGACATCCCTTCAAATATTTAAAAAGGACCCTCGTGTCACTCCTTTATCCTTCTCTTCTTCAGGCAAAACATATCCAGTTCCCTAAGCTGCTCCTCACAGTGTCTGGACCTTTTACCATTTTGGTTACCCTCCCCTGGACACGCTTCAGTTTGTCAATATCCTTCTTGAATTGTGGTGCCCAGAACTGGACACAGTATTCCAGGTAAGGTCTGATGAAAGTATAATAGAGTAATAACTTCACTCATTTGCAATTTTTCTAGTTACTGGTAACTTCACTAGTTACATTCTTTAATTTTTTAATAAATATAAATGGCATAAAAGCCCAGGTTTATTCTCTGCTTCAGAAATAATGCAGTTTGACACTGCTTTAACTGCCATGGCTCAATGCTGTGGAATCCTGTGGTGTGTAGTTTGTTGTGACACCAGAGCTCTCCCACTGAGAAGATTAAATATCTTACAAAACTACAAATCCCAGGAATCCATAGGATATAGCCACAGCAGTTAAAGTGGTGTCAAACTGCGTTATTTCTGCAATGCAGATTCTTGTGTTATTCACAGCAGCATGAGTTGTCAGGGAAACATTAATATTTTCTTCAATAGACAAAACCGCTATGGAAAATATAAACACAGAGAGGCACAACAATCCTAATCATGAATCTCTCTTGTCACATCAAAAGCCCTATGACATTGCCGTGGTTTCATCCTATGGAATTCTGGGATTCTACATTTCAGGGAGGAACAGCTAGAGTCCTCAGCCAGTGAGCTCCAGCAGCTCATGAAATGACAAACTGTAGGATTCCATAGGATGTTTCCAAGACAATTAAAGCAGAATATAGTGTCATAATTGTATAGTGTTAAAAGGTCCTTTGTCTGACACTGAGAGGATACTGTGATTGTTCATAAATGTAATATTTAAACAGGGTCTTAAGCCACACATCATTTCCATAGCCAAGAGTGAGGACATTCTCTGAAAAATTGTACATCATGGTTACATGCTTTAAAATTCCTAATATGAATGTTATAAAAGGCCAGTTTTATGTTATTCACAGAGAGCATGAACTGTCATGGGTACTTTAATGCTTTTTTAAATGCTAGTGGACAAAAACACTGAGGAAAGTTTAAAGATTTATTTAGAAATAAGCATGTCTTGGTTTTTAAACTGTTGGTGATCCAATAGGAGCATTTTTCCCTCTTCTCTCATTGGTCTTGTGAATCTGTAGCTCCAATAATTTATTTATTGTCTTGATGGTGGTTAAATGTCCCTTTAGAATGTTGTTTTGAACAATTCATTTCTACTTGTAAATTTATTTATTTAATATTGATACCCCACTCTGTATGCAAAGATCTCAGAGAAGTTTACAAGAAAATTAGTTCAAAACGATGATTTTAAAAGACTTAAATAGATAAAACCAGACAACTTAACACCAGTAAAAATAATTTAAAATAATGTCAACAATAGCACATGTGTAAACTGGAAAAAACAATTAGTCCCAAAGTCTTTAATGAAAAAAAAAATCATGTTTTGACTTGGCACTGGAATTGAAGGGGAGAATATTCCTTAACTGGGATGCCACTACATCCTTCCTGGGGGATCATTGGTTGGGGCCAGTCAGGTTTT
The DNA here is from genome assembly GCA_026167975.1 of Phrynosoma blainvillii. NCBI lineage: Eukaryota > Metazoa > Chordata > Lepidosauria > Squamata > Phrynosomatidae > Phrynosoma > Phrynosoma blainvillii. The sequence continues at coordinate 92,226,827 of JANUYF010000003.1, read as the reverse complement.
GAAGGGGAGAATATTCCTTAACTGGGATGCCACTACAGAGGAGATCCCCCCCATGTCATCCCATAATATATTACCCTCACTAGAGGGGCAAAGAGTGGGACCCTCCTAAACCTCAATTTTTGGACAGGAATATATATATATATATATATAGAGAGAGAGAGAGAGAGAGAGGGAGAGAGGCACTCCCTCAGAACTTTATATAATAATAATAATAATAATAATAATAATAATAATATATTTATATATCCCACCTCTCCCAATGGGTCGAGGTGGGAGTACAGCAAAGAAGGATAAAACAGCAAAGTTAAAACATAGTGGTAAAGCATAACAAAGTTACAATAAAGTTTAAAAAACATTAAAAACATTAAAATTACATATACCATAAAAAGACAATAAAATTAAAATTTCAATTACATTTACTAATACAAATCTATGCTATAGTGGAGGTCATCCTTCCTGGGGGATCATTAGTCACGTGTTATTGTAAGTCAGGTGGGTAAGCCCACCGAAAGAGTTCTGTTTTGAGTGCCTTTTTAAAGGCCTCCAGCGTGGAAATAATACGAACCTCTTCCGGCAGGCTATTCCATAATTTAGGGACCCCAGCCGTAAATGATTTCTGGGAGGTAGAAACCAACCTAACATTATAATATTCCAATAGGTTTTTCCCAGAAGTTCTGAGAGTGCAGGGTGGATTGTGTGGGGAGAGGTGTTCCTTCAAGTAACACAGACCCAAGCCATATAGGGCTTTATAGGTAATAGATTGAAATAGGTAATTATAGGTAATTAGATTGAAAGTGTACCGGCAGCCAGTGGATTTCCTTTGAAATCTTTGTTTTATGGTTTCTCTGTGGTATTCCAGTCAGCTGCTGCATTTTGTACTAGTTGCAATTTCTGAGTCATCTTCAAGGACAGACTCATGTAGAGTGAATTGCAACAGTTTCATTTGGAAGTTACTAGTATATGGACTACTATGGCTAAGTTATCCCTGTCCATAAAAGGCTGTAGCTGGCAGACCAGCTGAATTTTTGCTCCAAGTATTCTGAGCAATGGAGTCTACCTTGGAGATGGATCCAAGAATACTTCTACACTATGCACCTTCTCCTTCAGGCTGCTTATATACTGTTAAATAAACTGTTTGCCTAATCAGGAATGCTAGATCACAGATGTTTTCATAAGTGATCTCGGTGTTGTCAATCTGGATCAGGATCTGATGTGTTTACAGGATGCATACTCTAATGTGGGCAAATTCAATTGTATGTGTTTTAGGGAACAAATAAGGCCAAATATTTTGCTACAAAAGGCACCACCTCCAGTTCTACAGAAGCAAATCTAAGTTCAGCTCCGACAATGGGGCAACTAACCTGTGGATAGTAAACTAGCTTGGGGCATGCAGGGCACAAGAAACAACTACCAATGCCATCTAGCATCTGCCATCTGAGGTTTCACTCTGTCTAAAGATAAGTCCGAGTCTGGTGACAAACAGGGAATAGGTGCACTACTGGAATGTTCATCTAATCAATCAAATCAATTTATTTATTTGGTCTTTGACCAGTATATACCCCTGATCTAATACATACTCATACTCTTTTCAGAACTTCTGTGTGAATTACTGACATGTTGCACCAGCAGGCCAGAGGTATTCCTGCCCTCCTCCATATAACCTGATTTTGGTATCAGGCTGATGTCATTTACCACCCAAGTGGTCCTCTTCCTCATTGGATGAGATGAACTCAGATTTCCCTCTTGTCAAAATGTTTAATCACATATTCCTAATTCATGCAGCCTTGGGCTCCATAAAGGCAAAGATGTTAATCTAATCTATTATCTAAACCACCACCAGATCCTTGCCTGCATACTTGGTCTATAGTTGCTTCTTTCTGATTTAGCAATCCCTTTGAAGTCTCAGAGGAGGTTATCTCTCTTTTCTCCAGAAAACATGAGGTCTGTCCCTACGAAGGTGTATATGACAGCAGAGTTGAGTTATACAGGAATTTCTCCCAGAGGCCTCAGTGTTTGGTCTGAGTGCCAATAGATATGATCACCAGATAAGTGGCCAACATGTAATTTAAAAAGCTTTAAGACAAAAGACAGAAATTGTTCCTTTACTCACACCAATTAAGAATAGGCATTACCCAAGGCTGCTGTCCTGAACACACTTACTAGGACTAATTGGTGATGTTATGGGGTGGGCAGAATCCTGTGGCCCTCCAAATCTTGTGGGACTGAAACAGCATTCCTTCCTAGCCAGCACCACTAGCTATGCTGGCTAGTGATCCTGGGGTTTACAGTCCAACAATCTCTGTAGGGTTGCATAAGTCTCACCTCTGGTCTTACAGCATAGTGGGACTGACAGCTCAGAGTTCTTTCTTGGAGATCACTCATTCATAAGGTTGCCGTAAATCTAAGTCAACTTGATGGCAATTAACAACAACAGGATTACTCTGTTAACAACGTCTTTGTAAAAGTGAATTGTATGCTTCCACTTACCTGGTGGGACTGCTTATATTTTTTGGGGAGGTGTGGATGGACTTCCTGCTGACCATTGCTTCATCCATTGGGACATATACGAACAGAAAGAAGAATTTGCTGGCTAAGTACCACTTGATGCAGTGCTGTGCAAACACACCTAGGCTCAGGGAAAGGATCTGTACCTCTGCATGGACATAGCTGGGGTTTTGTGCTGAACCTATAGAACAGGGGTAGGCAACCTTTCCCCTTTAAGGGCCGAGGGACTTCAGCTCCCAGAAGCCTCAGCCATGTTGGCCAATAGTCCCATGTTGGCCAATAGCCCCTGGGATTCTGGGAGCTGAAGTCCCTCGGCCCTTAAAGGGGAAAGGTTGCCTACCCCTGCTATAGAACTAAACATGATATGCAGGAATATTTTCATGGGCCAAACCATGGATTCATGGAACCCATTTGCTTATGAGATTTTCTGGTACATTTCCCCAAATGAGGTGGTTGGCTGTGGGTACTGCATTTTAATCTGGATAACAGGAGGACATTTATTGTTCTGCCTTGGGTACTAAAATGCCTTAAGGCAGGGGTAGGCAACCTTTCCCCTTTAAGGGCCGAGGGACTTCAGCTCCCAGAAGCCTCAGCCATGTTGGTCAATAGTCCCATGTTGGCCAATAGCTCATGGGATTCTGGGAGCTGAAGTCCCTCAGCCCTTAAAGGGGAAAGGTTACCTACCCCTGCCTTAAGATATCCCTCATGCTGGAAGCTTGATCCCTCATGCTGGAAGGGTTGAGGGGAGGGTATAAAGAGCTGCTGTGCAAACAAATAAAAACACACAGATGGTACAGTCCAGGATGGATGTAAGCAATTAAACACACAGAAATGGTAAAGTCCAGGCATTTTGTTGTGGGTTGCAATCAAGTTGCCTTTGACATATGGTGACCTATGAATGACAGATCTCTCTGATCAAATCAGTCCATCTGTTATGTGTTCTTCCTCCTTTTCTACTGACTCCCATTTTCCCTATCATTATCTTATTTTACAATAATGAGTCATGCCATATCATGGTATATCTAAAGTGTGAGTCAATTTAGTCATCTTGGCTTCAAGGGAAAGTTCAAGCTTAATTTGCCTTAGGACCCATTTATTTGTCTTTTTAGCAGTCCCTGGTATCTGTAGAACTTTCTCCAGCACCACATTTCAAATGAGTTCTCTTCCTGGCAGTTTTCTTCACTGTCCAGCTTTCACTACCATACATAGAAATAAGATGATCCTCACTTTGTTATTTAGGCATAACTTTGTGCTCAAGAACCTTTTTTAGTTTCTTTAAAGTTGCTTTTCTACTCTTAGCTTTCTTTTGATTTTCTTAACTAAAGTCTCCATTTTGATTGATGATCGGGTGAAAATTTTCATTTTTATGCCTTTATATATATATATTAAAGTTACTAAAATCATATATGGTTATTATTTTTGTTTTCTTAATATGCATCGATAACTCTGCTCTTCCTTAACTTTAATGAGTACTTGCTCCATGTTTTTCTATTTTCTGCTACAGTATTAGATTATATTGATATTGAGGCTGTGTGTTCCACTGTTGAACAACTCTTACTGTCAGGAAGGTCTTCCTAACATTTAGGTGAAATATCTTTTCCTGTAGTTTGCATCCATTGCTCCGTGTCCTATTCTCTCTTCTCCAAGCTAAACATACTCAACTCCCTAATTCACTGCTCATAGAGCATGCTTTCCAGATCTTTCACCATTTTGGTCGCCCTCCTCTGGACATACTCCAGAGATGTAAAGTTGTAGCATATGTTTCAGATGTAATATCCAACAGACATGTAGCTAGTTTAATAGCATATGGATATATACAAAAATAAAAAATGGGTACTGTTCAAAATTAATACATGTGGTGAACACACACACAAAAAAGCAGGAACTGTACAAAGCAGGATCATACATTTGAAGAATGTATCAGAGAGTGTGAAGTCATAGGCTTTCATGGCCGGCATCCATAGTTTTTGTGGGTTTTTCGGGCTGTGTGGCCATGTTCTAGAAGAGTTTCTTTCTGACATTTCGCCAGCATCTGTGGCTAGCATCTTCAGAGAAATGTATCAGAGATTTACAGTGTTAACAATCAGACAATTTTCCTCAAGCATTCCCTAAAATGGAACTGTGATATCCAATATATCTGACACATACTTTTTTGTAGAATAAGTCAGAACAAGATCCATAGATATGGGAAAGATGGAAACCAAAGCCATAGTCCATTGAATAAGCAGGACAGGACAGTTTCAATTATTTGTTCCACTGATTCTGGGGGTCTGCGTATCTTATTTATTATCTAATAACAAAAAAATTAGCCTAGCCAATTGAGTTATTCTGGGAGCAGCAGTCCAGCAACACTTGGAGAGCTGCATTTGTCCATCTCTGGTGTACATGTGAAATGAGTTGTCTGAAATATTGCTGAAAGCAGTAATAGTATTCTTTTTAAAAAGTCATCTCAAAATGCATTACAAGAAGTCTATGATTGTGTTGATTCAAGTAGTGCAAATCTGGGCTATAAATTTTTAAGAATACTTATAGCCCCAGAAAGACTGGAAGTGTGTACACGATTTAAATTTCTGGCACATCTGCCTTATGGAATTTTCCTTCATTGCATGAATAAATCATAGCAGTAAAATTTCAAGCTGTTAAATGAACAGGAGAAAAATATATTGGAAAAGTATTCAAAAGCTTGTAAAAATGCAATTCATCCACTGGAAGTGGAGCAGGAGTTGAGGGAAAGAGAGTCAACATAATCAGAAAGTTCTTGGCAAACCATCTGTGGTTTATAGATCACAGGGTGAGAACCAATCATTTAAAGCAAACAAACAAACAGATGGACCACAGGTTGACCACAGAAACCTCTCCCACATTCTCTGGAGAAATCAAAATGTGTGGTGCTCACTTTCTTTCCAAATTTCTGAATTTAACAAACAACATTCCCACAATTATGCAAATACCCTACTGATAGTCTATAATGTAATTGCATCAATACATTAATTGTCCTATGCAGAAGTAATGACAAAGAGGGCAGAATCACCTTTATATGCTGAAATTACTGTGCTGTGGAGATTATTTAAACTTTTATTTTGTTACCTATCAAAAATTGAAAAAGCAATAATATGTGAGTGGAAAAGAAATCCCCCCCCCCAATCCATTTACCTACAAGTTTGGTTGTAACATTTCAAAAGTGGGATGTGATTTTTGAGATAATGGGAGAGGAATACTGAGCTCAAGTCCAATTCCTAGACTAAGCTAAAGTAGACCTACTGAATTAATTGTGGAATGGCAGAACAATGCTTAAATAAATCTCATTGATTCAGTGGCTTTAACAATTGGATCCAGGCCATTTTTGACATATGGGTTCTATTTCACTATTTATATTTTTTTTTTAAAAAAAGAATCCATGTTTATAATAATAATTCTCATATATGATTATAAAAGCTCAACTTTCCCTACAAAAAAAATTCAGAGACAAAAATGGCTACTCTCTCTATGAACTTTTAGGCAGTTTACAATTAGAAGCCCAAATAATTTGTGAAGCAATAAAAATATTTCATTTCAGTAGATCCGTTCCCTCTCGTTGGTCATCTTCCAGGCAGTTATAAGAGGACCTTCTTGGTGTGAGAACTAGGATCTTGAAATTCTCCCTTAAAGATTTCATTTTGACCTTTCTTTGACTTGCCTTCCATTACCATGATAAGTATTTTCGTTTCTAACAGGTTTTGACTTGCCACATTGGTTATCTACTTCCTGGCTTGGTAGCTTTTGGAAATTTAACATCCTTAATTCCCCCACCCACCTGCCCATTGTTTTATATGGCTGTCACAGATTAGTTTTCCATGGATAAGTTATAGTATGAGGCCCTTTGGATCTTGTATGTTTATCAGAAAGGCAGGATGCCTTTATTGTTCACATAGTCCACAAAACAGGAAAAATTAACAACTGAACACTCGTTAAGACCTTTCCAAACACAAATCTGATTATATTCAAAAAGACAATATTTAGCTTTCTGGGTTTAATATTCTACCAAAACACCAGTTTGAAGAAAATCAAAGGGCGGGGGGAACCCTGGTGTCTTGTATCAATCTTCCCCCAACACACGGTCTATAAAAATACATGACCAGAAAGATATGCATCTTCCTATATCACTCTTAAGAGTCCTTGGCTGTATCAAAGCACATATTGTGAGGCACATGGTGAGATACAGTTAAAGCTGATGGCCTCGATGTCAGTGAGAAGGTAAATCTGCTCTGGGTTCTAATCTAATCCAACTGTCCAAGGTGCTGAATCCTACCTCCCAAATAGTTTCTTTACCTTGGATAGCTTCTTTAATGGTCACAAGAAAACCCAGAGCAGATTTACCACTCCACCATCGTGGAACCCACCAGCTATCATTGCATAAGGTGGTAATGTGGTCTGCAGAAATCCTACCCACTAGGTGTGAAACTGTGCTAAAATCAAAATCATCATATGGTTTGCCAGAGGAAGGCAACCCAGAACAGATTATATGTGTGTGTGTGTGGGGGGGAGAAATGGGAAAGAGAAGCTTGAAAAAGAGGAGTATGTAGTGTCACCTGGAGGAAGGAGGTGAATTCCATGCTTGGGAGTCTACATTCCTCATTGCCAAATGTATTGAAATCTTTTTTCTCTCCTCGAATCTGGGAAAAATGTGCTCATGAGTGTGTCACTAGAGTTAGTTTTCACACTGTTCAGTAATCTATGGTGTCTCCCCCCCCCACCTCCTCACATACCACAGGATACAGAATCCTTAGTAATGTTTTTGTATTCATATTACTCATAAATCCTAATTCCTGTATATCATTGAATGTAATGGCAATAAACAACTAGCAAAATTAAAATTATACCTTTAAATTATAATGTCACAAGCACAGCCTAAATATATTTACATGTATATAGTTTCACATTGCAGTGAAAATTTGTTTAGATGTGATGTTTTTAAAGAAAATTGAAAAAAGTTTTTTTAAAAATTAACCTTTTTAAAAAGGGATCATCTCCTTTCTCTTCCCACCGAGCCTTGCCCCACACTCACACTATCTCTTTAGCATTTTAAAGGGACACAGGCAAATGCCACAGCCTATTTCTGCCAAAAGGCAGATGTTTGGGGAACAATGGTGTCACCTCCCCCCTTAGGTGTCACCTGGTGCAGTCCACATCCCCCATGCCCCTATGGTGATGCCCATAGTCAGAAGTGGAAATGGCTACAGTGGGATCTGGCTTTCTCCAGAAGAGTGCTAGCCTATGGGAGTTACACTATAATCCTGCCTTCTATTTGAGGATTTCCTGCTGTGATGTGGTGAAACAGTCACTGATGTGGAGGCAGCTATAACAGAATGATCTTCCTTCCACTGAAGAGGATGCAAAAAATCTGCTACCAACTGGTCTACCAGTTGAAGGGGTCTAGAATAGGATGTCCTGCCCATGACTCTGCCCTGTTCCAGCTCATCTGTTGCCAGTAGAACAGTTCTGTCAGCACTGTGCTCTCATATCCACTGCACTCATAGTGTATTTGACATTCTATTGGCATACTGGGCATCTGGAAAAATATAGCCTAACACCCAGAGGATTTTCAGGGTAGGACAGAGCCTTAAATCTTTGTCATACTAACGGTCAAAAGCTGGCTGAGATATGTAAAGTCTGGTTATCAAATCAGTTTGCCACATGTCTGTCACCACCTACAAACTACCTCTCTTGTTGTTTTCTTGCTCATATGAACTCTTTAACGCTGCCTCTCACTGAACAGCTTACTCTGAACTTAAACATGATGCAGTCTTCCAGTTGGGAGTCACAGTCAAAATATGTACACATATTTGAAAAGTGCATGTGAGTTGCTTTTTGTTAGGTTCTGCTTGCGCTTCTTGCTCCTTGTTTAAATTAAAAACAGGACAAAGAGGTAGTTTTATTCTGCTTTTCTCTATATTGTCTTCTATTTTTCATTTTCCAAGTGAGCTACCTTTTTTAAAGGAACATGTCATCATACTCCACGGCCCCAGCTCTCTCAGAGTATGCAGCCTTTTCTGTTTAAGATGTGTCAGCTTCTCCATTTTCGTGAATCTAATTGGCAGCTTGTTTCGACATGCTGAGTAGGTGGGAAAATGGATTGCTGAATGTAAGCTTCAGGGAATATATTCACAAGCAAGAAATTGCCCTTTTCTTTTCTGCAGCTTCTTAAATGGTATAAACAGTTATTGTGAACATTATTATGTTACCCTGAAGAACCATGGCTGAATGTATACCATATATGGCTAACTATATATTCAGTGTTTAGCATTTGTTGTTGTTGTTGCATCCCCATATTTAAATTAAGTTTTGCTTATGAATAGCTTAACTTTTTTTTTTCTTGGAATGGTAACAAAAGCATTGTAACTGCTTGGGATACTTGTGGGTTTTTTCGTTAGAGATAACTGAGTTTACATTTTTGTGTGAAATGTGTGAAATATTTGGAAATGTTGCATAGTACTAGGATACAAGATATTTAGAAATGCTATCATACTTGTTTAGCAGTGCCTCTAGTACAACAGGCTCCATCTGTATCAGGAGTGGGAATCATGCTGTTTTCCAGATGTTGTTAGACTGCAACTTTCATCAAACCTAGGTAATATAGCTAATGGTAAGGAATGCTGAGAACTGTAACCCAACAACATCTGGAGGGCCACATGATTCCCACTCTGATCTATCTCGACCAAACCAAATTATGTTGAGAATTGATATGTTGTTTGGAACCATAAAGGCATGGGGCAGGCAACCCTTGTGTTTATACGTAATTTTTGCATTAAGGTAAGAGTGCACACAGGAATACACTGAATGTGGACTGTGCTGTATGTATGTATGTGTCTTCAAGTCATCGGTTGATTTACAGTGACCCCATGAATTACATAGAATTAGGCAAGGAATACTCAGATGTGGTTTTGCCACTTTCTTCATTTGAAATATAGCGTATAACCCCTAGTATTTATTGGTGGTCTCCCAAGTACTAACCAAGGCTGATCCTGCTTAGTGGCCAAGATCAGATGGGATCTGGTTCCATTTAGGTTATCTGTGCTAACATGAGCCATGATGTCAGTTTGCATCTCATGCTAATCAAAATCCCAAACTAGAATAGACTTATTGAGTCAAGACTATTAATGCAATCAGCCGTCCATATCCATGGATTCTGCATCCAGAGATTCAATCATCCATGGCTCGAAAATATTCCAATAAAAATTCCAAAAAATAAACCTCGATTTGCCATTTTAAATAGGGGACTGCATTTTACTACATCATTCTATATAATGGGAGTTTACATCTTATTGCCATGTTTTTCAATTGTCCTTCAGGTTAACAAGATTGCAGTTGTCTACCCTTCCTCAGAAGGGTAAAGCAGAAAGGTATTTGTAGAGCCAATAGCTTCAGGTGATTCAGACACAGTAGTGAAGTGATGTATTTCCAGAGAAAGTTTAAATTCCTCAATATTACTTACCCAATATGGATCAAGGAGATAAGGCAGAAGAAAATAAAAATGTGCTCTTTATTACAATGAATGATAGACCACTGTCTATTACAATGAATGAAGGGCAAACTTTTTTTTTAAATAACTTTATGTGAGCTGAGAAGCACAAATCCAAAGTTTCCACAGGCAAGTGGACCTAGTTGTACTGACTGCTTTTATGCAGAAGTATGAAAGTTTCCTGTATGTCCATTCCAAGACAGTGTGCCTGTTGGTATTATATAGGTTGGCACTGGGAAGTCCTTACATGTGTTTATTTTAATGGATCCTTTAAAACTTGTGCATAGTTTTCCTGTTCTACAAATCCTAAAGAGAGGTTGAAAGGATTCTTTGTTGTGAAAGCAACAATCCATACTATTGTAGTAGCATTGATACTCTAGTTTACATTAACATGTAATGTGCTGTGCATCTTTTAAAGACACTCATGGTGTCCATCAGCTTTTTAAAAAACACACAAAAACATACCTTAATACAGAACCAAAACTAAAGGCAGCAAACAATATGTTCATAATTACTGGGGGAATGATGATCCAAAGAGTTTCTAAATGAAGCAAATGAACAAATTTGAGTTGCAGGATATTTGCAATTAATATGAGAACTCACCATAAATTATGTCCAGTTCTGGGCACCACAGTTCAAGAAATATATCAACAAGCTAGAACTTGTTCAGAAAAGGATGACAGATATTCTAAGGTCTGGACACAAAGTCTTATGGGGGAATGACTGAAGAAGCTAAGTATGTTTAGATTGGAAAAGAGAAGCATGAAAGGTGAAATGATTACTGTCGTTAAATATCTGAATGGATGTCATGTAGAAGATGGAGCAGGCTTATTTTCTGCTGCTACAGAGACTAGTACATGAACCAACAGACTCAAAATGGAAGAAAAGAGATTCCACCTAAACACCCAACCTGCTCCCCTGGCTGCTGCAGTTATTGTTATTTGTTTATTTGTATTTTATTTTAAATGTGTTTTAAATTGTTCATTGTTTAATGATATTTTTAGGGGTGGGTGGAATTGTGGGATATGTAGTGCATTTTTAATGTTGTAAGCTGCCCTAATTGCATTATGCAGAGGAGCGGGGTGAAAATAATAATAATAATAATAATAATAATAATAATAATCATTATGAAGAACTTATTTACTGTAAGAGCTGTTTGGCAGTGGAATGGACTGCCTTGGAATATAGAAGACTCTCTTTCTTTGGAGGTCTTGAGCAGAGGTTGGATGAGCGTCTTTCAGGACTGCTTGGAATTGAACTAGATAACTCTTGTGGTCTTTTCCAACTCTAAGATTCTATGATTCTATGAAATAATAACCAGCCTTGTTATTGTTGTTGTGTCTTCAAGTCATTTCTGACTTATGGCAACCCTAAGGCTAACCTATCATAGGGTTTTTGGAGGCTGTGTGACCTGCCCTGGAGTAACCTCAGCTTAGCAGGGCAACGCAAAAGAGATCTCCCATTTGCCAACTATCATCAGCAGCTATTTGGCTGGAAGGAAACCAGACTAATCTTGACTTCAATGTAGTAGGAATTAGCCTTCCCTGGTTTTATGCAAAGCCCTGGTGGCACAGTGGTTAAATGCCTGTACTGCAGCTACTCACTCACAAACTACAAGGTTGTGAGTTAAGTACCAGCCAGGGGCTCAGGCTCGACTCAGGCTTGCATCTTTCCGAGGTCACTAAAATGAGTACCCAGCTTATTGGGGGCCTGAGTGGGTTAGGAATTGGAGGCACTGCACTGCAGTGGTTCCATTCCTTCCTCTCAGACAGGTCCCAGAGGGTGCTGCTCAAGGACAGTTTTTTGGCAAAAAAAGATCTTACATGTGGCATCCCTCAAGGTGCCATTCTGTCCTGGATGCTGTTCAACATCTATATAAAGCCACTGGGTGAGATCATTCAGAGTTATGGGGCTGGATGTTATCAGTATGCTGATGACACCCAGATCAATTTCTCCTTGTCTCGATCATCGGCCTCGAATCCCAGTGGCATCTCTCCTCTCAATGACTGTCTTAAGGCAGTAATGGGCTGGATGAGGAAAAACAGATTGAGATTAAATCCAGACAAAATGGAGGTGCTCATGGTAGCATCCCCGAAACCAGGAATTGGGTTGCAACCTCTGGTCCTGGACAGGGTCACACTCTCCATGAAGGACTGTGTTCGCAGTCTGGGGGTGCTCCTTGATTCATTGCTCCTGATGACTAATCAGGTAAATCAGGAGTGCCTGTTATCAGCTTTGGCTGGTACGCCAGCTGCGCCCTTTCCTGGAAATAAGGGATCTTGAGACTGTGGTGCACGTGCTGGTAACCTCTTGTCTGGATTTCTGTAATGTGCTCTACATGGGGCTACCCTCGTGCTTGGTCCGGAAACTTCAGTTGGTACAAAATATGGCACCCAGAGTTGGTCTCGGAAACATCTAGGAGAGACCACATAATTCCAGTACTAAAATCTCTCCACTGGCTGCCTATTAGTTTCTGGGCCCAGTATAAGGTGTTGGTTATTACCTTTAAAGCCCTCAATGGCTTGGGTCCAAGCTATCTTCGGGACCGCCTCCTCCCATACAATCCTCCCCGCACACTCCGGTCCTCTGGGAAGAATTTGCTCCAACCAACGAAATCTAGACTGTCAGCAACCTCCCAGAGGGCATTCTCGGTAATTGCCCCCAGATTATGGAATGGCCTGCCGGACGAGATCCATCATATTACCAGCTTAAGCAGCTTTTAAAAAGCTGTGAAGACAGATCTCTTCCAGCAGGCCTTTCTTGACTAGATTACTGGCCCCAGGAGTCTGCCTGTTTTATCATCCTAGTTTTGGCTTTCTCACTGTTTGTTGTTGGTTGGCTATTGTTGTTTTTTAATTTTTATTTTATTGTGGTGTTATTGTATTTTTGATATGTTATGTTAAGGTTTTAATTGGATCTGTAGTTTAATACTGTTTTAATGGGGTGAGGGGTGGGGGATGTTTATTTTTAGATTTGTATGGATTTTAATTCTTGTAAGTCACCCTGATTGCTTGACAGAGGGGTGGGGTAAAAATATTATTATTATTATTATTATTATTATTATTATTATTATTCATAGAGACTACATAGTGTGGTATGAAGTGGTATATAAATGAAGCTGCTATTGCTATTATAATAAGGAACTGTGTATATATATTTGCCACTATTGCTTGCATAATTTCTTTATCACATAGACAGGAATTCTCTTGGTCTCAGTCTCTTCTTAATTTTAAAGACACCAGGTACAAGAGACTTTGAATACTTTCTTAATACTGGTCAGTGGCATAGATCCAAACAAATGCTTTCATTGTCTTGTTCACAGTGATCTTATCTGTTGACTACTGTTGCTAGATTCAGTGCTGGGCGTTTTGCCACCAGGAGCTGGTGAGAAAGAGAACAATTCATGTAAATTGATGTAAACATTCTTCATGCTCCACAAGTCTATTGTACAATTAATTCTCCTTAAACCCCCCCCCCCAAAAAAAAACCCCTTGGCAGGCTATATAGTATAGGTTAGCTCTGGGAATTCCTACCAGTTGTTACAGGCTCAGGAAATAAACCCAGCTACATTTCCAAATGTAAAGCTTAAAATAGAAAGGCTTTTTTTGCATATTGGTTTTGTATATATATTAGTTTGTGATAGTTCTTTATGGTTTACTGTAAAGTTACTGTATGGATTCTGTTTTTATGAACACTATGGACTCTGGTGGCTATAGCAGCAGTAGTGCAAGGTTATCAATAAACAGAATTAAAAGACATACGTTTCGGCACACGTGAGCAAATCAGATTCAGGCATAGCTCTTCTGCAACAGAGCAATGGTAAAGTATTCTTATTAGCTGGCAGACAATGGAATGCATGAATATACGAAACCAATTTTGTGGCAACTCTTCTGATTGACAGTCAGCTTCTAGGCCCATTTCCAGGTTCTGGAGTTTAGCCTTAAAGTCCTTCATGGTCTGGAACCTATGTATATTAAAAACAACCTCTTCCTGTGTAAATCCTCATGACATTTATATGCAAAAAGTCAAGACTCTCTACATGAATTTTATTGTACAGTGTAAAAACATCTACTGGAAAAAGTGATAGAATCTTTGCTGTGATTGCCCCAAGACTCTGGAATGACATCCTTTAACCTGCAAACTTTAAAGCAAATGCAGCCTTGGGCCTAATCGTAAGAGGTCTTTCTCCTAATTTCAATAGCCTTCTCCAAGTGATCAGTTCGGGTCTCTGCAATAATTATCTATCCTTTCACCTGCAGTTTCCTAGGCAGCGAGGAAGAGAGAGAGAAAGAAAGCAATTGTAGAAAGAGAATAGAGTCTGGCTTGACTACTTTTAGCCCTATCCCTGTGCCCTGGTGGCATCAGCCTTACCCACTGCCACCGTGCTGTTGTCTAAAGACATCAAGAAAACAAAAAACAATGACCACAGAAGATCTACAGGAATTCATCTATGACAATGAGAAATTTGAAATAGTCAAAAGGTTTCCATACCTTGGATCAAATATTGATTGGATTGGTGACTGCAGTCAAGAAATTAGAAAAAAGACTAGATTGGAAAGGGCAGCTATGAAAGAACTGGACAAGATCCTAAAATGTAAAGATATAACACTGTACACCAAAATGACAATCACCCAAGCCATTTTTGTATTCCCCATCACCATGTATGGATGTCAGAGGTGGACAGTAAAGAAAGCCAATAGAAAGAAACTCAAGTCATTCAAGATGTGGTGCTGGAAAAGAGTGTTGAAGATACAGTGGACAGTCAATAAGACAAGCAAATAGGTTCTAGAACAGATCAAGCCCAAACTTTCCCTGGAAGCCAGGATGACTAGATTGCAGCTGTTATACTTTGGCCACATCATGAGAAGGCATGAGTCATTGGAAAAGAGGAAGGAGGGCTGTAGAAAGAGAGGAAGACCACATGCCAGATAGTTAGACTCAGTCAAAGAGGCCACAGGCCGGGGCCTTCAGGACCTGAGCAGAGCAGTGGAGAACAAGTGGTCTTGGAGATGCCTCATCCACAGGGTTGCCATGAGTCAAGTTTGACTTGTAGATAGTTAACAACAATAAAAGCAAGGATGAGGTCTAAATACCCTAAGACACCAGATCCTGTCTGATCCTGGAAGCTAAGCAGAGCCAACTCTTATTAGTACTTGGATGGGGGACCAGGTGCTGCAAAGCTATATTTAAGAGGGAGGAAACTAGCAAAACCACTGAGTGTTTGTTACTTAAGAAAACATTGTGAAATTCATGGGATTGTCTTAAGTTGACAGGCAACTTGAAGGCACATACATACAATCAAATAAGTATGATTCAGTCACACTTAGAGTAAATCTATCCAAATCAATTGCTAAACTCAGTCATGGCTGCCTTAAGCCCAATGGAGTTCGATTACTCTGGTCTAAGTATGACTATGCTTGAATCCAACCCAGTATTTATTTCTTTACATACAGTATATTCAAATAACTGTTTTCTAACTCAACAGCTTTCAAATCCTGAAAGCCTCCTGATCAGGAGCATTTTGTACTACTTAATCAAGACTTGTTAAGTTGATATTTTGACTTAAAAAAAAAAAGTTAGAAAGACACACCCATGACAAAATGAACTATTGAATCATAGACTGTATATGTGTGTGAGAGTGAGTGAGTGTGTTGGAGATCAGTTTTCTTTTCTTCCATTCCGGGATCTTTTCCCATTTAGTCCATATGCTGAGAGCTAATGCTTTTCATTCTTTTTAAAGTTAGGGTGCAATGGGGATATTGGAAGTCCTAATTTTTCGTCATTCCCTATTGATGTATCATTACCAGAGTGAAAAAAGAGTGAAAAAAAAGTCTCAAGGGCTCCCCCCCTTCTTTTCAAACAGTGTATACTCAAGACATTTTATAAAAGGGGGAAGAATCGGAAAGATAATAGAGCTCAGTTGGGGGTAGAAAGTTTCTCAATGCCTGCCTTGTCTGCTTTTTCTTTGGCTTGAAACCTGGAGCTGTTGTTCCTATTTCAAACTGTCACCTTTAGCACTTGATGGCTTTACTGCCCTTCCTGCTGAACCTCAACAGATTGAGGCTTATTTACCTATTCACACTCCACTGTGGAACCTCATTAATAGGCTTATTAACCACACCATTCACGTGCAGCCAGATTGACAAAAAAGAATGCCAGCCCTTTCCAGAAGAAGAGTAGAATAATAATGATAATTAAAAATAAAATAAAATAAAATAAAGAGATTATTATTTCATTCAGCAGCCTAACTACTGTGAAAGGTTTCCTGAGATCACTTGAAGTCTACATATGACAAGAGAATCAGCTTTAAAAAAAATATAAAATGCCAAACGTGCATTCTACTTTTCTTCAAATGAGTGAGTTCATGTGGCCCAAGCTTGAAAATTGGCTCATTTAAATGAAAAGGTGCTATTGATAAATTGTTGTCTTTTCATCACCCCAAAGAATAAATTCTGAAACTGCTTCCAGACATAAGGGAGAAGTGCCTATATTTTGTCATCTTTGGTGAAATGTGTTTTCTTTGGGGAGGAGGCAACGTTATTGATGAATGGAGAAAAGATATGGCTGCTTCCTGTGCTTACCAGTAATTTATGTGAGAATGTCTTAACAATGTTTTCAATGGGCAAAGGACATGCTTGAAGGGGTGAAGTCTGTATCCTGCTTGTGTGACATGTCAATTTCTGAATTAGAAAATTCAGATCTTGTACTGAGATGTATAGTGACAAAAGAAAAGGAAAGAAAAGGAAAGCTGCAAATCAATGAAAACTTCTCCCCATGATTGTATAAATAGGCTTATAAAGTTGCAAGAGATAGAAGTAAATAGAATGATGGGAACTTTAAAAGAAATATGTGATACATGCAAGGATGCAAAAATAGAAAGCACAAGAATCTCAGCCTCATTAAATTTAATAGGAATTTGCATTGGCTGTTTAATGGTTCAGGATAACCAATTTGGCTGCATGATTGCTGTTCTTGAAAGCTGCCATTATCTATTATCACTGAAGACAGGATCAAAATGTGCAGTTGCATCAACTACCAGTAGTACAGATTGAAGCTCTTGTGTTTTAAATTCTGGTTTGTTTTAATTTGATCAATTCATGTAGGCATTTTACTGTCAGGATTCACATTTTTAAATGTGGCAGTTTAAATTTGTGTTAACATTGCTGCAATGTTTCTAGATTTTCATCTGTTATGGCTTAATAAAATATAGAATTTATCATAGCAAATACCTTTTACAAAGACACTCAAACTCTTGTTGGTATTGTAAAAATATATATGTGCTGCTTTTCATATTGTTTTTGGTACATCTCTTGATAATAATGAATACATTCATTCATTGAGTTTACATCCTGCCTTTCTCAACAAAACTGGATTTAAGGTAGCATTATTTTGAAAAACAACAACAACAATTAACATCATGCTGGCTAGGAAGAGGGAAAAGGTACATCTTCACTAATTATTTTTATTTAATTTTTTACTTTATTTATATACAAACTTTCTCCCAGGACAGGATCCATGGCGGCTTACATAAAATAATAATAAAAAAAAAAACATTTACAAAAAGTTTTAAAACCAATTTAAAATCTACACAGTTATGCCAGTTTGATATCTTTTTTAACTGCCACAACTCCATTGTATAGAAATGCAGGACCTGTAGTTTGGTGATGTATGAGAAGATATTGTAAAGTAATAATTATCACCCAGACGTTATTATGGTATATTGATGAAATTTTGTCAGTGTCATCATTGGTCCCTAAGTGCATGATGTTAAGAAAATCAGCTCTTTGTGTCCTTTATTTTTGTTACAGGTTGTGCCAGAAGTGATTAAAATGTAAGATAGAGAAGATTGAGGCTCGCAGCATGATAAAGTTCCTGGATTTGAAAGGTAATCGTGCTTGGCAAATTCATGATAAGGTGATGGTAGTTTATGGAAACGATTGTTCATCTTATGACATTATTGTGAGGTGGAAAAGGAATTTCTAAACTGGTCACATGTCCCTCACAGATGAGTCAAGATCTGGAAGACCAACAGTGACAGAGGATGCGTCCACAGTGAAGAAAGTGAAGTGCTTAATCCTGGAAGACAGACAAGCAATCGTCCAAATGATCATGAATGAAACTGATCTCAGTTATGGTAGTGTGCGGAAAATTATTCATGACAAACTGCACATGTCTAAGGTATCTGCACACTGGGTTTCACGTTTGCTAACCCCTTTCCAGAAACAAACATGGCATGACCTTTCAAGACAGGTGTTGAAGCTGTTGGAACAGGATGAAGAGGTGTGTTTTTTTTTGGTTGTCTGGTAACCATGGATGAATCTTGGATCTATCAGTATGATCTAGAGACCGAAACTATGAGCATGGAATGGAAGCATGCCGATTCCCCTCCCCCCCTAAAAGGCAAAGGTGCAAAAGTCAGCAGGGAAGGTTATGCTCTCAGTTTTTTGAGACTGTTGTGGAGTCATTCTCAAAGATTACCTTACCAAGGGACAAACCATCACTGGCATATACTACAGCAATTTTCTGAACAAGTTGCAAGATGCTCTGAAAAAGAAACGGCATGGTATGCTCTCCAGAGGCATTCTTCTACTAGCTGACAAGGCACCAGCTCACTCATATCAAGTTGCAGTTAACAAAGCAAGGGCATGTGGTTTTGAGATCCTGTACCATCTGCCTTATTCTCCCAACCTTGCACCAAGTGACTTTTTCTTGTTTCCAGAAATGAAAATCTGTTGTGGGGTGACTGATTTGACAATGTAGATAACGTCATTCATGAAGTGGAAGAATGGTTTAAGGTGCAATCTGCAAACTTCTACAATGTTATTCAGAGGATCCAGAAATGCTGGGAAAAATGTGTAATTCTGGATGGTGACTACATAGAGAAAAATTAACAACTACAAATCAAAACAAAATTTCTGTCATTTTTTTAAAGGTGATAATTAAAACTTTATGATACTCCCTAGTACTTAGAATTTTCTGCTTGAGAGGTCTAATCCACTTGCCTGAACTACAATTTTCAAGATACACTGAAAAGAAAGACTGAGAAATAAATCAGGGTACTTTGGGATCTACAGTTTAGGTAAGTCCAGTAGAGCTCTCTAGCAGATAAAGCTAAGTACCAAACTACAAAATCAGAATTTCTCAGGATGAAACTATGACAATTAAAATGGTATCAGTGATATAACTGTGTAGAGCAGATGCACCCTTGACTATATTTTCATATATAATCATCTCTCTTGCTTCATTCACTGAGTTCAATTGGCATGACGATATTGATTATTATCTCAGCCCATATGCCTGTTTTATCCAAACACTATTAGTTCAGGGTGTGAAGAAATAAAGAGTTAATGGCTTCCACATCACTGCAATAATGCATGAATTGGCTCTGTATTATCCCTACTGGACAACTGTCTTACTTCATACCTCATGCTCCTGATAGCTATCTAAGCCTTTGTCCAATGTATAAATGTAACAATACTTCTTTTGTTAGCTTTCAAAAAATGTCTGACTCACAAGATCACCAACTACTGAAAATATTACTTTTTTAATGTAAGGGGAAGGCTTTCTTCTTTTTCTTTTTTTGCCTTGCACAGGAGCAATTTGTTTTAAAGTATTATAATATAATTATTATATATTGCCAGTTTAAGAGGAAAGCATAGCTGGCTTGAATTTAGACTGACACTAACTATGCCTGCCTTTGAATGTACAGTATTAACTTTTGAAAAAACAACAGTAACTTTTTAGCAGGCAGGGATTTAACTAATCTGACTTGTTATTTTTAACTTTTTTTAAAAAATACAAATACATTAATTAAAACTAGAATTACAATAAGTCAGCAAGTAAATCAGGACAAAATTTTCAGTACTATAAACAAAAATGACTTGAAGGCACACAACAACAATACAAAATGGAACACAGTGGGCCCTTGGTATTTGCTGGGGTTTGGTTCCTGGAGCTTCTGTGGATACCAAAATCCATGGATGCTAAAGTCCCATCAAATGTAATGGCGTAGTAAAATGGTGTCTCTTATATAATATGGAAAAACGAAGGTTTGCTTTTTGGAATCTGAAAAAAAAATCTTTTCAAGCTGTGGATGGTTGAATCCATGGATCCAGAATCTGTGGATATCGAAGGCCAATTGTACAGTGAATAGAATGTGGGGAGACAAAAAAGATACATAGGAGATGGAGTCTCCCATGTCTCTCTGGTTGTTCATTTACTGGGATAAAATTATACGCCCTTGCCTGCCTTCAATTCCTGGTCACAGGTGACTCACAATCTAGTGCTTAGAGATAGTACTTTGAGGGTAGATTGCAAGACCCACAAGACCCTGTGTTAAACCCCCAAAGGAAAAAAAATATGAGTTTATAGGACTTAACTCCGTTCCGCCCCACAACCTAGAGTGAATTTACATTGCACAGTTATAGCAGTCTGATATCACTTTAATGACCAGGAGCCCTTGCAAATATAAGTGCTATTATTGCCCTTTAACTGCCATAGTTCTATCTTGTGGAATCCAAGGGTTTGCAGTTTAGGCATTTAGAATTCTTAGTCATTTAGGTAGCTTGGACAAGTTGCATGTTCTCAGCCTCAGAACAAGGCATGGCAAACCTCCTCTGAACAAATCTTTCCAAGAAAACCTCATGATATTTTTGTCTTTGTTGTTGTGTGTACCTTCAAGTTGTTTCCAACTTATGGCAAGCCCAAAGCAAACTATAATGGGATTTTCTTGGTATGTTTTCAGAGGAGGTTTGCCATTGCCTTCCCCTGAGGCTGAAAGCATGTGACTTGCCCAAGGTCACACAGTGGGTTTCATGGCTGAATGGGAACTCGGATGCTGGTCTCCAATCATAGTCCAACACTCAAACCACTACACCACATTTGTTGTTGTTGTGTGCCTTCAAGTCACTTCTGACTTATGTTAACCTTAAGGTGAGCCTATCATAGGGTTGTCTTGGAAAGTTTCTTTAGAGGGGGTTTGCCATTGCCCTCCTCTGAGGCTGAGAGTGTGTGGCTTGCCCAAGGTCACCCAGTGGCTTTATATGACTGAGCTGGGATTCGAACCATGGGTCCAAGTCCAACAC
Source organism: Phrynosoma blainvillii (assembly GCA_026167975.1). Lineage (NCBI taxonomy): Eukaryota > Metazoa > Chordata > Lepidosauria > Squamata > Phrynosomatidae > Phrynosoma > Phrynosoma blainvillii. The sequence continues at coordinate 92,205,740 of JANUYF010000003.1, read as the reverse complement.
TCAAACAACTACACCACACAGGCTCTCAGGTCACCATACATTAGAAATAACTTGAAGGCACACAAGACGTACGTCTTATCAAACTATGAACACCAGGATTCCATGGGATTTAGCCACAGAGTTTAAAGTCCTATAATTGTATAGTGTGAAAGGATCCCATGATTCCATCTGAGAGTTAATGCGTTAATTCAGAGGCATATACCGAAACTCTGTAGCAGAGAATTCTAAGTACAATTGGCCCTCCATATCCACGGATTTTTTTTATCCATGGATTCAAGCATCCACAGCTTGAAAATATTCCCCAAAATATATAAATTCCAGTAAGAAAACCTGGATGTTGCCATTTTATATAAGAGATACAATTTTACTGTGCCATTGTTTATAATGGGACTTGAGCATCCACGGATTTTGTTATCCACGGGGGATCATGGAACCAAACCCCAGCTAATACCAAGGGCCCACTGTATCTCTTCAAACTACAAACCCTAAGTTTCCCTAGGATACAGCCGATACAGTTCAAATGATACTGAATGGCTGTAATGATGTAATACACTTCTAGTATCTAGCTGTAAATAAATATGATGAGCCAATATGGTGCTGTGGTTTGAGCGTTAGACTATGGAGATTATAATACAGAGGGAGAAGGATGGGAACAAAGCGGGTTGCTCCTGTTCCCATTTCTCCCGGCCTTCTGCTGTCAGTGAAGTGTAATTGCCCCGTCATTTGGTATTAAATAACAGGAACTCACGTTAATACCAAATGATGGGTCCATTACATGTCATGGGTGGGAGAAGAACAAGAGAAGCGTGCGGTGTGTGATAATCTTTGCCCCAATTGTGCGAATGGGATGGGAGCAATCTGCTTTGCTCCCATTCTTCTCTCTCTGTATGATAATCTCCTATGACTCTGGAGACCAGGGTTTGAGTCCCCTCTTAGCCATGGAAACCCACTGGGTGATTGTGGGCAAGTCACACACTCTCAGCCTCAGAGGAAGGCAAAGACAAATTCCCTCTGAACAAATCTTGCCAAGAAAACCCCATTATAGGGTCACTTTAGGGTTGCCATAAGTCAGAAATGGCTTGAAGGCACACAACAAACAACAAACACACATATAGATGGTGATGTGGTTGCAACTATCTTGAGTTAAGTGTTAGAGTAAGCAGGCTAAGGGTGCAATTCTGTACTTATTTATATGGCCATAAGCCTGTAAACTCAAAGGGGCTTATATTTCAATAAACATGTATAGGATTGTGCTACGTGTTACTCTTACCTTTATTGTTAGATCATTGCAGAAATGAGTCTGATTTCAGAATTATGCTGTCTGACATAATTCAATCTAGATTTATAAACTAAAAAGAACCAGAAAATATGATCCCTACATTTTGTTAACATTGCAAGCAGAGACATCAAACTATGATTAGAAATGTGTTGCTTTATGTGGAGACACTGGTCAGGGCAGGGCTGTTGAAAAGAAATGTGGCGGGAAAGACTAATGCAAATCAGTGCAGGGTATGGCTAGTTTTGCATGTGAATTCTTGGTACTGGATCAGGATAAATACACCCCTTTACAATGACTTCAATGACTTCAGCACTGAGATTCAGTCAAAATCCAGGATTTATTTATTTTTATTCAGCCAGTAAAAATTAAATTGAGCTACCCCAGAGCTGTTCCTGTCACATGTTTAAACAAACTGCATTAGGATAGTCAACTATTCTGACTACACATAAGAATTTCAATGGATCTCAAACTTTCTAGTTAAGCTTCTGAACCTTTGTATTTAAATTAGTATTTAAATTCCAATAAACTCTTATCTGGAATGATGAGGATTGTATTTCAAACAACAAATCTTGAAGCTTCAGTACAAATTTAGTAAATATCTAAAGTTGCATGGTTTCACCATTAACTCTGAAAGCAAATGATTGTTCAACCCTCTATTCATTTTCTAATTTCAATGAAGAAAGATACAGAAAAAAAAATCCTATTTATTTTGATTTTTAAAAGGTTATGTTGAATTAATAGAATAAATCTGATAAAGTACTGCTGTCATTTCATTAAAGATGGTCATATTTTATTTTTCCACCATGACAATTTGTTTTTGATGTGTGATTTCAAAAAAGTCTGAAAGTTAAGGAAACAAGTGGCACAGATAAGTAAAAGAAAATATTTTCAAAATATGAAAGTAACTTTAAATGAAAAAAAATCTCCTCACTGCAAGCAAAATGAAATCATCTATCTTAAAAATTTCCTGTTAAACATAACAACATTATTTTTATATGTCGTTAAATAAGCAAACAGAAGGGGGACAGATAAACAAAAATAGCAATAGCAATAGCATTTATTTCTATACTGCTTCAAAGTGAACTAAGGACTCTCTAAACAGTTTACAATGGCCTTATTCCCACTTACAAATAAATCAGTTTGTGATCCGAATCGATGGATCGGTTTGGCAGTGGAGCGTGGTTCACACTATCATTTGCCCCAATTGCATTTTCTAGCTGTAAAATAACCCACTTGTCATTCCCATTGACTGGCCAGCAAATTTAAATCGATTCTGATCTGCATCTGGTTCACACTTGTGCAGAATCGATTTATTGAAAAAGATGCAGAAAAACACAGCATCAAAAAGATGCATGTTATGGCCCCCCTCTCCAAACCGCTTCAGTGATTCGGTTCAAGTGCAAACCAGGGTCATTTAAACCAATTCAAATCAGTTTGCAAACCGGTTTAAAACATAGTGGGAATCAGGCCAATTGCCCCCAACAGGCTGGGTACTCATTTTACCAACCTACAAATGGATGGAAGGATGAGTCAACTTGAAGCCCTGTGGGGACTGAACTCACAATGCTGTCGCTACAGTGCTGGCATTTAACCACTGCGTCATCAGGGCTCTTAAAAAAACCCACAAACTTTTTTGTTTATTTTGCATACACAGGGGCCCTTTCGTACTAATCAATTAAAATACTATGATTCTACTTTAACTACCATGACTGCATCCAATGGAATCTTGGTATTTGCAGCTTAGGGAGGAATACAGTATTTTGAACTCTCAGCCAGAGATTTCTAGCGCCTCACCAACCTACAACCCTCCGAATTCCATATGATGCAGCCGTATCAGTTAAATGGAATCTTAGTACAATTGTGTTGTGTGAAAGGGCCCCATGCACAATTTGACTCCTAGAGATGCAAAAGCAGATATATTTTCACATTGGGGAATACTCTTTAGGAAATCTTTTCTGTTGTTTGTTTGTGAAGATCCTGTAAACTGGAGATTCTTAGGAAAGGGAACATATTCCTTTCTAGCTGTTGTCAGTAGCTCCTTCTCCATTGGTTATGCTGGCTAAGGCTGATGGAAGTTAAATCTGACCACATCTGGAGGACCACAAGTTGTCCAATTCTATACAAAAGGAATACTCCACTTTAAGCACATTCAAGAGCAAGGATCACCCTTTATTCATATCTCAAATGTATGATTGAGCAATATTGGTACATATGTACCAAAGTGTGTACAATTTGCTCTCTGTATCCATGGATTCTTTTTCCACGGATTCAACCATCCATGGCTTGAAAATATCATTTAAAAATATAAATTCCAAAAAGCAAACCTTGATTTTGCCATTTTATATTAGGTACACAGTTTTACTATACCATTGTATTTAATAGGACTTGAGCATCCATGGATTTTCTTATCCTGTAACCAAACCCCAGTGGATACCAAGGGACTACTGTAGGTCAAAACAAATGATACATCAGGTACCCTGAAAGGTTCTGGGCTGTTGTTGTTTTGTGGTGTTTTTAAACAGCTAGAAATAACAACAACACAAATCTTCATTAGGTTTTCAACATTTTTGTCTTATTTCTCTGGAGTACCAAATGCATCTGTCCAGCCTCAGCCACTCCTTGATGACAGACACCACAGGGTTGGGAATCATGCGACCCAACTCGTATCAGGCCTGTATAGCAAATCCAGTGGTGAGGAAGGTTGGGAATACAATATCAACAATATCTGGAAAGCTGCAGGATTCCCACCCCGTGTAAAAACAGAAGACAAAGAACCATGCTGAATTAGAATAACAGCCTCTCTATTTTAAAATTTGATTCAGATAGTGGCCAATCAGTTGCTTAAGTGAAGCCCAGAAACACCACATAAGCTCAACAGCACTCAGTGATCTTGTAGCAGAACTCAGACAAAAGGCCAACAGAGATCTTTGGAAAGGAGCCTTTATTTCCAAGTAACGTGTGGGCTCTTAGTGGAAGTGAGTTCCAAATACCAAGAGCCCTTGATTAACAGATCTTGAACATTTTTATAGACAGTTAATTGGCTTATGACATAGAAAGACTTCCTTTTCCTGCCTCTAGTTTCCTAATGTACACTCAACACTTCCCTTTTGGTTTACATTTTGTGCAACTTATTTACAGAACAGCTTTAGGACAAGATAACCCATCCCGGGACCCTTTGGTCCTCTAGGAAATGTTTACAGGACAATATCCACTTGGGAACATCTTATAGGACACTTTAGTTAGAACAGTGTAATTAGTTAAACATTGCCCTTTTAGCATGGCCTGTCCAGAGTACACTAAAAAAATAAGATAAATCTGATTTACTTTGCAATACTCACTCCAATTGTCTTCTCTTTAGTGTGTGTACACGTTAACAGCTTTAACATCCTCTCTTCATCTTTGCTTTTTGCATTCCTTCAATGAAATGATCAGGCTTCTGGATATAGGTAACCATAATTCCTTCAGTTATGTTCACTTTATTCTTTATAGTTTGTATGGAGAAATATTTACTTTAGGGCACTTTAATTCTCTCCCTTTCTTATTTTCTTTGACATACGTGTTTATTATTTTAATCTTCATTCCCTTTTCTAAACTTTCCCTCTCCTGCTTTCCCTCCTTCAGTTTGAATTTGCTTTGTATCTGCTTCCCTCTATATCTTGCCCTCTGTCTCATTCTCATTTAGCTGTGTTTCTTCTTCTCATATCTTCACTATAGTTCTAAACTGTTAGCTGTTTTTTTTTACCTAACTGCCCTTTTCTGTTGTAACCATAATATCTCAGCTATCAATATCTTTCCTTGTCCTTTTTGCTTTTACCACTTAAGAGATTTTGAATGTTTCTCATTTTTGGTTCCTTGGTCATAAACGGTAGTTCTTGTTCTTATTTTATCTAATTTATTTATTTATTTATTTATTTATCTATCTAATTTATTATTATTATTATTATTATTATTATTATTATTAAAGATTTGATTTATCTGATTTTTACTTTTATGATGGTTTAATTGTTTTTTAACTTTTGCATGCTGTCAATTTTTAACTATATTTAACTGTTGTAAGCTGCCTTGAGATCCAAACTGGGGGAAAGGTGGGAAATAATAATAATAATAATAATAATAATAATAATAATAATAATAATATGCAGAGGGTGCATGTACATTGTAGAAATAATGCAATTTGACACCACTTTACGTGCTGTAGCTCCATCCAATGGAATCTTGGAATTTGTAGTTTTACAAGGTCTTCAGCCTTCTCTGCCAGAGTGTTGGTGCCTCACAAAACTACCAATCCCAGGATTCTGTAGGAGGGAACCATGGCAGTTAAAGTGGTGTCAAACTGCATTATTTCTACTGTGTAGATGCACCCAAAGAGAGAGGGGCACATACATAATCCTGTTCTACATACTTAGTGAATTTCTTGCATGTGGAAAAACTCATACTTTTGCTAGAATCCTGTTGGTGCTTAGGTGGCAGGAGAAAAAGAAAATGTTGCAGACACTGTTGGCCATGAAGTAAAGCATTGTAGGTATAGTATAGGTTGTTTGCTGTCAGCAGCATCATATGCCTGCCTTTTTCTTTACCATCACTTAGAAAAGGGCAACCACTAGTGTAGTCCAGCAATAGGATTGTCTGTTGGTGGTCCCTGTTCTGCTGGTTTGGAAGCAATCTACCAAGTTGGAGGGAATGGAGAATTTGGACGTAGAGACCCAAAGTGATTGTTGTCCTCTTCATGTATGGAAAAATGACTGTACAGTTCTTTAGGATGACCAATTATAAATTTTCTTAGGAAAATGAATTAATATATGACCCTTTCATGTTGTGACTTGGATTTTCTTTTTTAAAAATGTACATTTCCATGTGTATCCATTTTACTCTCTCACATAGGAAATATGAAACCTTTCTGAAATGTGGATAAAATCCACTAGAATGTTTTCCTCTGTAAGCCACACTGAAATGAGCAGGAAGCTGTTCATTTCTGCTGGTTTGACCATGAAAATTTCCTACTGGATTAGACTCTTTATACATACAGTTCTTGTGTGTCAGTGGTTTAACAAGACTGGGGGGGAAATAGTTCCTCTTAACTTGCCATCATTGCTTCATCCTTCTTCCTCTTATGAAGAACTCAATACACTCCTTTTCTCCTTAAGGCCCACATAGTATTTCTTTCACATAGGAAACAAGAGACAACAGTGCCTAGAAGAATATAAAATTTGGTATTACTGTCAAGCATCCTTCAGTGACCGTTTGCTCAGGTATTTCCATGTTCTGCAAGGAACTCATAACTGAAACACATTCAAATATACAGTTTTTTTTTAATATAGCAAGAGAAAGTACTCATGTGGAAACTTCTTCAGATGTGGGCTACAGTCCTTGAAAATGTGCACTGAAAGAAACTGTTTTTTTAAATGATGCTCCAAGACTCCTTTTCCCACCCTGAATGCATATCTTTCAATAGGTGATTTTGCCCCCTAAGTGGAGTGCCATTTTGCACTAAGTAAGTTGTAAAAATACCCTGAAGGCACTAAGACCCTGTCTGATCTTGCAAACTAAGTCTGCATCTACCCTGCAGAATTAATGTAATTTGACACTGTCATGGTTCAATGCTATGGAGTTCTGGGATTTGTAGTTTTGTGCACTATTTAGCTTTCCGTCAGAACACTCTTGTGCTACAACAAACTACAAATCCCAGGATTCCATAGGATGAAGCCATAATAATTACAGCCAAACCACATTATTTCTGCAGTGCAGACTAGACCTAAGGTCATGTCTACACTGCAGAAGTAATGCAGTTTAGCACTGCTTTATTAGACCAGTGTGGTGTAATGGTTTGAGCGTTGGCTATGACCCTGGAGAACAGGTTTCGAATACCTCCCCCCCCCCCCCAGCCATGAAACCCCATTGGGTGACCTTGGGCACACTCTCTCAGTCAGAGGAAGGCGAAGGCGAAGGCAAGGGCAAACTTCCTCTGAACAAAGCTTGGTAAGAAAACCATGTCATAGGTTTGCCATAAATTGGAAAGGACTTGAAGGCAAACACCACCACCTCACACAACTCTGCTTTAACTTGCCACAGCTGAATTCTATGGAAATTCTGGGATTTGTAGTGCTGTAAGACATTTAGCCTTCACTGTCTGAAAGCTCTGGTGTCACAAGAAACTACAAACCCCAGGACTCCATAGGATGGAGCCAAAGTCATGTCAAACCACGTTCATTTTCGGTGGCGCAGGCTGAACCCAAGGCTGCATTTGCACTGCAGCATCAATACAGTTTGACACCCCCCCCCCCCTTTTAACTGCCAAGGCTCAATGCTGTGGGATTCAGGGATTTGTAGTCCTTGTGAACTATTTAGCCTTCTCTGATAAGAGAGCTCAGAGCAACTCTTGTGCTACAGCAAACTACAAATCTCAGGATGCCTGGACCAACGGCGAACTCTAGAATTCCCTCGCCTTGAGGCATGATACTTAAAGCGGGGCCAAACCGGGTTGTTTTTGCAGTGCAGACACACAGAGTGAAAAAGACACAGTCACTGCAAATAGTATTGTGTGAGGGAGTGTGTGAGGTTTTTGAGGGTGTGGGGTTTTTGAGGGAGTGTGTGGGGTTTTTTTGTGGTGCTTTTTGAAGGAGTGTGAGGTTTTTGAGGGTGTTTGTGGGTTTTTGAGGGGGTATGTATAGTTTTTGAGGGTGTGTGGGGTTTTGGAGAGTGTATGGGGCTTTGGAGGTAGTGTATGGGGTTTTTGAGGGAGTGCATGGAGTTTTTGAGAGTGTGGGGGGGTTGAGGGTGTGCATGGAGTTTTTGAGGGTGTGCATGGGGTTTTTGAGGATCTGTGGGGTTTTTGAAAGGGCGTATGGATTTATTTGAGGGAGTGTATGGAGCTTTTTCCTCCGCTCTTTGCTTTTTTGCCTGCTAGTTTTGAGAGGCCGCTTGGAGGCGTTTTCCCCTGAGGTGGACCAAAGAGAAAGAGAGAGAGGGAGGGGAAGAAATGGGGGGAAACCCTTTGGCTGCTTCCCTCCTGAAGGCATCTTTTCTCTCTTCAGCGCAAGGGGAAGCGCCTGCTTCGGAGTCCAACTATTGCTGAACTTCTGTGATTGGCAGAGGAACTGTCCAGGAAATGGCTCCGGTTTCAACTTGGGGGGAGTGACCAGGGAAAGGAGGGGAGAGAAAGAAGGAGAGAGAGAGAGAGAGAGAGAAAGGAGGAGGGAGAGAAAGACTTTGGGGGAGTTGATAAAGCTGTCGCCTTTCCTCTCACTGGGGCTCCTGAAGGCACCCACTCCGGATTCGAGGCGCCTCTTTTGTGCACTTTTTTTTTAAATTTTATTTTTAATTCCGTCTTGAACTTTGGAAACTCAAGTTTCTCCCACCCCTCCCTCAGACCTGGGTTCTTCAGAGTGAAGAGAAGAAGGGGGGAAAGGGAAACCAAACCGAACCAAAAAGTTGGTGACATAATACATACTTTGTGCGCTTTCAGCCCCTTCTTTGCGCGCTCCTTGGCTCTCCTTTCTCCTCTTTTCCCGGAGTCTTTTTCTTTTATTATTTTATGAAGAGGGGGACTTTTGGGGGAGCTCAGCCTTTGTTTCTTTTTTTGTGGGGTGGAAAGGAAGACGACGACGAGGAGGAGCAAGGAAAAAGTGTGGAGGAGAAGGCGATGGGGCTGCCGAGCGCCGACTTCCCTCGCCAGGGTTTGGAGGATGGCATAACGCAGGAGACACGGCCGTAGTACTGGAAGAAGGGGGCCCTTTCGGTGTGTTTTTGGGGGGCCCTGCCTTGCCCTGCCGGTGTGAGGAGCTTGCCTGCATCCCCTCGTCCACACGCCTCCTGCGAAGGAGTCCCACACCGCTTTCCCCGGCGCCTTTTCTGACACCAGGTATTTGGACCAAACTTGGCTTGCGAGCGAGAAACCCAAGGAAGGTTGGCGGGAGGAGGAAGGAGGGGAGACAGAGAATTTAATCCTTAGTTTTAAAGCCAGGGTGACTGACTTTCCTTGGGCCATTTGGGGCGAACCCCAAAGTCTTTCTCTCCTTCTCTCTCTCTCTCTTATCCAAGCCTTTGTGGTGGTTGTGTGCCTTCTAGTCGTTTCTGACTTCTGGCGACCCTAAGGGACCGTCCTCTTCCATTCCAGCTCTGGAGTGGTTATTTATTGTTTGCTGGGCGCCTTCAAGTCCTTTCGGACCTCTGGAGCCCCGTTGTTGTTGTTGTTGTTGTTGTTGTGTGTGCCTTCAAGTCGTTTCCTTAGGGGGATGGATCTGTCATGGGGCAAGTTCCTTTAGAGGGGGATTGGCCATGACCATCCTCTGAGGCTGAGAGAATGTGACTTGCCCAAGGTCATGTCCCTCGGATTCGAACCCTGCTCTCCAGGGTCCTAGGCCAGCGCGCAAACTACTACTCCACGCTGGCGACCCTATCGCGAGGACTTCTTGGCAAGATTTCTAAAGATGCTTTTTTTTTTTTTTTTTGCCATGGCCACCCTCTGAGGCTGAGAGAGTGTGACTTGCCCAGGGCTCATGCGGTGGGTTTCATGACGAGCTATTCCTTTGGACCTTTTGAAGTAAATTGTGCTTGATCCAAATAGGTATCCCTCTTTCCACTTTCAGCCATACTCTTTCCTTCTCCTCTTCCTTTTCTTCTTGGGGGAGGACCTCTATTCTGAAAACAAGAGGCAATAGAGTTTATTTCCCTCCCTCGGCAGTGATGTTCTGCAATTGCTTTGGTTGTGTTTTGTTCCTTAAGTAACATGGGGCAACTCTCCTTCCTCCAAAAACAAACAAACACTAGGAGTCCCCCCTCCCCATGTTTGGGTCAAAGGAGTCAGCAGTCAATCCAGGTAGAGTCAATTGCATGGGGGGCTAATATACATTTAGAGCCCTTCCTTGTCAGTTTGAGCTCACAGGGACATGGTGACGTTTAGAAATCCTTTTTTGGGGAGGGGAAGATTTGTCCCCAAAGAACTTCTCCTCTCTCAATCTCCCCCCCCCCCCCCCGCCAGTCATTGACAGCTTTTTCACTCCTCTTAGCCATTGCTCAGCAGAGGACTTTCCTGACGATGTGGTTGAGAGGGGATAGCAGGCGAGGTTGCCAAAAGACTTAGCACCCCAGCCTTGAGCTCCTTGATCTGAGAGTCAGTAAATTCCATTGGTTTCTGTGGAATTCCTGCCCAGGTGCCTTGGCTTTAGGTGGCAACCTGTGGGACTGTCATAAAACCAAAGTGGGAGCTCTGGCTCTGGCTCTCAGGCAACAAGTAAAGTTCTGCACAGTTTCTTTCTCTGTTTGCTTTAGCAGCTCTCAGAACTAAAATTCCACACATCAGCTCAATTATTTTAACTTCTTCATCTTCCTTGTGTTAGTAGGCAAAGGGATCGAGGAGCACCTTTGAGACTCACTGAAAGAGAGAAGTTGGTAGCATGAGCTTTTGTAGACTTGAGCTTACTAGGCTCATGCTGCCAACTTCTCTCTCTCTCAGTGAGTCTCAAAGGCACTACAAGATCCCTTCGCATACTGATTTTCCAGACTAACATGGCTATGTCTTTGAATTCCCTATGTTAGATGGACATTTCTCCTGTGAATATTGAGAAACCTTTCCTATGCAGTGATCGCTTGCTATCTACTGGGGTTTGGTTACAGGACCCCAGTGGATACCAAAATCCATGGGTGCTCAAGTCCCATTAAATACAGAGGCATAGTAAAATGGTGTCTTTTGTATAAAATGGCAAAAACAAGGTTTTCTATTTGGAATTTGTCCTCTTTTGAATATCTGTGGATAAAGAATCCCTGGATAAGGAGGGTCAGCTATGCTATAACTGTGGCTTAATCTGAGCAAAAGCCATCCTCCTAAAACAGTGCTTGAGTTCAGCTACAGAACGCTTAAAGTATAACAAGATATACCTTGAGCATGAGAAGAGTTCCTCCTCCTGGTCACTGCAAAAGGATTAGCTGTTCTCAAGACAGAGGGTTTTACTTTTACGTTTGAGCCCCTGTATCTTGTTGTTTAAGTGCTAAACATTGTCTCCAATCCCCTACCCAATTAAATTTGAGAATGGATTCTGTGGAAAAAATATATATAAATAATTGAGGATTATTACGGTTGAAACAGAATCCAGATTGTAGCACTGTGCTTTAATTGGAGTAGCATTAAAAAGCCTTTTGTTTGAAAGGGTGGTGGATTTGAGGTGGAGAAAGAGGTTTAGTTTATTCAGTTGCAGGAAAAAGAGGGATCAGACTTTATGAACAGCAAAATGCATCAGATCTGTGTGTATGTAAATTCTTTCACCTATCGTGGGTATGGAAGGACCTTGCTAAGTGGGAGAGGAAACAACAACACATGGAATCCTTTAGCGAAAGTTGCAACAATCCCTGTGTATGGAGAGAAATGATTTACATGGATCTTAGTGGAAACGTGATGTAGAAGTAATACAAACCAAAAGTACAGGAGGTTCTTCTGGTGGGGAGACATTGCTTGAAGGCTTTTTTTTTTTGGAGGGGAGAGTAGTGATTCATAATTTTCCATTCCCTTGGAGAAAAGGGAGACCCCTGATGAATATATGTATACATATATGTATGTGTCCATATATGAAACTGCCCTTTCAAACAGTGGTCCATTATGCGGTTGGTGTGAAGTGCCATCAACATTTCAAACCTCATTGTCTCCTTTGTACCAAATCCCTGTAAATCTTCTACTTGCCTTTACTCATTTTCATCTGAAAAGCCTGTTTGGTCTGAATAGACTGCAATAAGCAGCCTCTGTACCTCTCTGGAATGTCAATTAAAATGCAGATTTTTCTCTCCCTGATCCACAGAGAGAGACTTGGAGGAAAAGCAGACTAGTTCTGGGGAAGAAAAAAAATGAATGAAAGAAGTTCAAACAATGCACAACTATTGATGATATTTTCTCAGATAACATCCCAGAACTAATGTTTAGTAGCTGGTGCAGCAATGAAGACTGCAGAGTGGACAGGAGAGGGGCAGCTTTGCTCTCCTCTTGTGACCTGTCATCTAATTGCTATACAACTAATTTTCTATAAGCTAGTAGCGGACATTGATCCATAGATGCACAGATTTTGCTGCACTCTAAAATGCCTATGGACAAAGCACAGGTCAGAATATTGATTTGGATGACATACAGTGTACAAATTACAACCTCCCTAGGGAGTGATAAACATCATACACACAATAGGGCTAGATTAAAACGAATATTTAGGCTTGAATTTAATTACTGCCACTCTAGAACAAGTACTACTTGTTTGCCTGTGTCTAAGAGGAAGAGAAAAAAAAAAACAAAACAAAATAGTGGAGCTACAGCTTGAAGGAATTTGGTATGGCTCCCAACCCTGGCTGTTTTTCCCCATGCCTGTCAGTTTGGCAAAGACATCTGGGCAGGTATGTGAGGAGGTGAAAATTGACTTGATGAACGGGTGGCAAGGTGAGCCATCAATCATGGGAGCCTGACAACTCCTTCCCAGTAGAGGGGCTGAAAAGGGAGAGAGACAGAGTTCCCTTTTAAGGGGAAAAATAAACACTACGTGTGGCTTTCACTGAGCCCTAGACTCCAGGAGGGATTATGCTATTGTAGTCAGGAAGCCAGAATTGTGAAGGCCAAAAAAGCATGCTGGGGCTGTGTTCCAAACATCAAGACAGAAGAACACAATTACTCAGGGTAGGAGGTCTCTCTATAAGACCATTGAGCAGTCACTTGAGCCTATGAGATGGGGGAAAGGTCTCTTGGTTCTCTCCCTTTCAGAAGGGCCTGTCTGCTTTAAAAGATAGTGGTGGGATCCATAAATGTGAAGGGCTAATGTTTTTCTAGTGGGGGGGGGGGAAGAGAAGGGAGACACATTTCTTTTAAAGAACTTGCTGGTTTTGCTTTTTGACGTGTAAGGGACATCTTGTTTCATTGTGGGTAAAGAGCAATTCTTTTAGTCAAAAGCAGAGGTCCACTTGCCTGTTGGTTTTATGCTGAGGTGAGTTCCTTCCACCTTCATGGATTCCACAGAAGAAACTCTTCTTTCTTCTCCTGTGAAGAAGCCTCTACGAGAAGCCATCTAGTAGCCTGACTCTGCAGTTGAAAGGTTTTGAGAATTATATTACTGGTGTTGTCTTGTAGGAACAACAGTAGGCCTTGAGTCTCACTGGCTGGATGTAACTAATATCCAGCTATAGTGTTGAAGTGGAATTCAGACAATCACATGTTCTTAAAATTGCCACATCCTCCTCTGGTAATAGATTTCATCAGATACTTAAATACACCATGTGAGGTTGACTTTGTCTCATTTTCTGCATTGATGTACTAGAAGATGATGCAAGAAAAGCAGTGGTTTGGAGCCTTTAAGCAACCATCTGACTAGTAGAGATTTTAGTTTGAGGACAAACCTAGGAACATAGGAAGTTGGCTTATTGGTCCATCTAATCCAGTACTGGATATGGCTGAGCCAGAGTTTCAGACAGAATTCTTTCCTAGCGGTAGTTGGAAAGTCCTAGTTTTATCTGGTGGTCCCTCCATATATTCACCAAATGTGGCCTAGCTTCCAAAATCAGATACCAGTGTGTTCAAGATGGCATGGTGTATCTAAAATACTGTAGTTTGTGACTGTAGTTCTTGAAGTTTTGTCAATTCTCTTACATTTTCCCTTCTTAAAGGAGTAACTGTAAAAAACTATTTGTGCAGTTTTTGCAGGTTTGTGTCAGATTTGAAGGAGTTTGTTTAGAGTTCCCTTTCATCATGTACCCATGCATATATTTTTGAGACTTGAATATTGTTACCACATCTGTGTGTCTAAGAAAGTGGACCGTAACCCATGAAAGCTCATGGAAAAATAAATCTTGTTAGTCTTGGTACGCACCACAAGAACCCTTTTTCTTTTTTATGCTCAAGCACATTAGCGTGGCTTCCTCTTTGAAAACTGCTGTACCTGAGAGGTAACTAGAACATGGTGATACATTACTTGTAGAATGTTATTGTATGGGCAAAATATTTTCCATGTGTATCCAACTTCAGAGATACACAATGTGTGAAGTAGGTTAGGCTGATAGTGTATGAGAGAGACTGCCAAGGCTAACAATGAACATCTGAGTAGAGGTTGGACACTGGGCAGCAAGGTTCCAAACAAGCACAGAATGATTAGTTAAACTATGGCTGTGCTCAAATATTTAAAAAGGCAAGGCAGGAGGGAGAGTAGAAGCAGTAAAAGGAGATTTCCTGAATCTACTTTTTTCACAGCTGATAGGTACCCCTGCAGATACATCACATGAATGAACATACTATTTGTAATAACTACTTGGATCTTTTTACCACACCAAATGTCTGTTTACCCCCTTTAAATTAGCAATAAAGGATTTTTGATTGGTCCACTTATGGTCAATGGTACAGTGGTTTGAAAGTCAACCTTAGAAAGCCAGTGTGGTATTGTGGTTTGAGTGTTGGACTAGGATTCTGGGAAACAAGGGTTCGTACTCAGCCATGGAAACCCTTGGGAAGCAGTCTCTCAGCCTTAGAGGAAAGCAATGGCAGACCATCTTTGAACAAATCTCCCCAAGAAAACATGTTATGGGTTTGTCTTAGATGTGTCATAAGTTGAAAACAGCTTGAAGGCATAGAACAATCATCACTTATGCAGCTTCTTCCCATAGGTAAATGCTATTTTGATCTAAACTGATAGAGTTTACATTGAATCAACTCTTTCTTGTATATTCAAGGAGCTTCAAACTGATTTTTTGTTTTGTTTGTTGTGTGCCTTCAAATAGTTTCCAACTTATGGCAACCCTAAGGCATGGGGAAATCTGGCAAGATTTCATTGGAGGAGGTTTGCCATTGCCCTCCCCTGAGGCTGAGAGGGTGTGACTTGTCTAAAGTAACCGAGTAGGTTTATATGGCCAAGCTGGGAATAAAACCCTTGTCTCCAGAGTCATTCTAGAGCAAACAAGAAAGAAAAAATAGGCTACTAAGATCAAATGATGTAAACTGATAGTGTCACAGAAATAATTTTTAACTGGCAGCAAATGAGAGAAGTTATGAGAAATTACGGATAATAATGACGCTCATAATAATACATAATCATTATTTGTATTTTTCCCTTTCTCCCAAGATAGTCCTGATATTGCTTATCCTGCTTTGCCCTCACAACAACCCTGTGAGGTAGATTATCTTGAAAAAGAGTCATACTGAGTAAGCTTAATAGCTGAGTTAGAATCTGGGGCTTTCTTTGATTTTCATCCAGTATTGGAGTTCTCAAAAGTATTAACATATACTGTGGTATTTTAAATAAACTTCAGTTTAATCCTGTAAATTAGGCAAGTGTTATTTGCTCCATAGTACCCTCAAGGGCTGAAAGAAAGTGGCTTATCTCAGACCAAGCACTGACTGCAGAGGTAAGGTGGTGGTGCCCTAAGTGAAATGGGGTTGTAGCAAAGAGAACTTGTTTTACCTGCTTCGCTTCTTCCATCTGTCTCTCCTTTACTGTCTTTACAGTGGTTGTGGAAGTCCCTCACTACTTCTCCCTCCCCCTTCTCTGTCTTTGTCTTGCTTCATTTGGGTTGTAAACTTTCTAGGCAGGCACTCTATCCCTTGTATGGTCTGCACAGAGCCTACTGTATGAATATTGAGCAATACAGTAATAGTTACCAGCTTCACTGCGACTAATCCAGAGTTCCTGATTTCAGGACTCCTGCTTGTGTATACAAATGTACAATACAGCCCACAAAATCACATGCTCCAGAACATCTAGTCTTGTAATCACTGACTCCAGAACAGAATGCTCCAGAATTGAATGTTGGGAAGGTTTCAGACTTCATTGCATGAAAGGGTATTTTATTATATACTCCAAACTAAGTAAGGGTAGTTCTCCCTGAACCCAGCATGTGGAGATGCTCTCTCTTTATCTGGCCTTGCTTGAATGCATGTACCTTGATAACGAAAGTCTGCTCTAATTGATTCTTGGCCATCAGCCATGCACATTCATGGCAGCATCTGTATGGTGTAAAAATAGAACATAGTAATTTTATAAAATGAAACACGATGGGTCTCCACATGTATACAATTATGTGATTTGCTTAAAACAAACTTCCTAGTCTTTTGAGAAAGTTCAAATCACTTCCCAAGTGCCTACACCTAAAAGCATCCAGAAATCTTTATGGATCATTGATCCACTAGTTTTATTAATCCTGCCATTTTGGGAAATTCTTTCCCACTTACAGATGTAAAAGCCTAGAAAAAAGCTGGCAAAATTTGAAAAAAAAAACCCCACACTTTTCCCCATTTTCCCCTGAAGTGTTATTTTTCCAGAAAAAAATTAGAATATAGAATAGTTTCTTTTAGAATCATAAATTTAACATGCAGTGTTCTTATATTTATTCCTACCACGTTAATTATAAAAACTAGCTACTAGGCTTCTACATAGGGCTGTGTAAAGTGGATCTACTCAAAGCGGTGGTCTATAGATTGGTACCAGTGGACAAATCATTGGTCACCAGTCCACAGTTTCCAGAAAAGAATGAAGCAGCTGTAGCCATTGGGCACAAATACAGTACTGGTCCCTGGAAATTAGAAAAAACCCCACCAATAACATCATTTCCTCTACATAAGAAGCACTGATACATAGTATCAAATTGTCATAATTCCTGATGCTGGCTTCCTTCTCTCTGTTTTATGGAATGGGTACTTTATATCCGTTTGCCATTATAGGGAACTAGAGAAGACAAAATAATTGTGTCCCCCCCCCCCCCCGCTTGATTCTCATAAACTGGCAAAACCAAAGAAGTTACTTATAGTGCAGGTGTTACTTCAGTTCAGAACCTATAGTGAACCTTTGTAAAAAAAAAACATTAAAAAGTAAATTCAATTTGAAATACATATATTTTTAAACAAACAGTATTCTTGACATTTCAGTCATGATAACTTTGTATCAAACCAAGTTACAAATGACAGATTTTATGTTCCTAAAGTAACAAAATGACTTTGAATTTTTTAAAGGCTACTAATATTGCTCCCCCACCCCTGTTTTTCCAAAAAATTCCATTTCTTCTCCTCCATGCAAAAAACAAAACAAAACAGCAAACAAACAAACCTGCTTTTATTTGCATGGCTTCAAAATGTCCAGAAATTTTACATCCCTACCAACAGTCTTCATTGCTGCTGTCTCCCCGAATATAAGAGATCAAAGCTGCTGCTTCTTTCCTCTTCCCTTAGCCAATGTTAGTAGGTTTTCTGGGAAATCACTGTTTATGATTGGAGAGGGAGAAAGACAGTTTGCCTTTCTTAAAAATAAACCTGAGATAATGGAATAATCAATTTTTTTTTGTTAGAAATGGAACAATATAGATGCTCATACCATCTTAGGGTGCAGTCACAACCTATTGTCTACACCAGTGGTCCCCAACCCCCGGTCCGCGGCCCAGTACCGGTCCGCAGAACAAATGGTACCGGGCCGCCCTGCTACTGCTTGTTTTGATTTAATAATCAACGTGATGCCGCAACCTCCCCCCCAGTGGGCCGCGGAAAAATTATCAAACGTTGGCCAGTCCACAGCAATAAAAAGGTTGGGGACCACTGGTCTACACTACAGTAATGTGCCCATTATAAAGATGCATACTAAGGAGGAAGCCCCATTGAATACAGTGCATAGGAAACTAGTCCCACTGATTTTGCTACCCTGTGGACTTGCATTAGATTGCTTAGGATGACTATTTTCAAATTCCTCATCAAAACTGGGCATGGATTACCCCATAAAACCAGTGTTGAAGAATATTGTATAGCTCTGTTTGAACATAGACTGGATATTCTGCATCTTTTGATTCAGAGTTTAGGATAAGAACTCTGTGTTGTTGATAGTTTGATAGAATCTAATGTTTGACTTTGGGTTTTAGACTAAAAACTGGAATGTGTTGTACATCTTCCCTGCAAAGTTCAGTGAAGTTGGTTAAAAGTATGTCGTGGCATATTGCTGCTGTTATTATTTATATTGTAAATCAGAACCCCTAAGTATGTATTTTTATCTGTAGTTTTATTATTTTGTAATTATTTATTATTTTAATTCCTAGTATTAAGAATTTTGATGCTTTTACAAGTCACTGTTGTTGTTCTGTTGTTTGCTACTTATGGTGACCCTAAAGGGAACCTATCATGGGGTTTTCTTGGCAAGACTTGTTCAGAGGATGTTTGTCATTGCTTTCTTCTGAGGCTGAGAGTGTGTGACTTGTCCAAAGTAATCTAGTGGGTTTCATGGCCAAGCAGGGAATCAAATCCTGGTCTCCAGAGTCGTAGTTCAACCATGCTGGCTCTACTTCCCTTTTGTAGATAAGCCATTGAGGTTGGGAGTGGGTGGGGAGGAGATATTAACTTTTTAAATGTGATATGGTAGACTTAATAAAATATGGCATGTTACATATTACAGCTGTTTTCAGATTGTATGTCCAAGACTGCAAGTGGACGATTGCATGTGCTATCATTTTAAAATAACACAACTCCATTCCTTGTACATAGAAAGCTAGCATATCAAGTAAAGTGACCAGGCTAAATTGATTTCATGGCATGATTGTCTTTTGTATGCAGGAGAAATACTAATACTAATTAATTAATATCCCACCCTTTCTCCTGAAATAGGGACTCAAGGTGGCTAACAGCAAATTTAAAACAATACCAAATTAAAAACAATACAAAAACATTAAAAAGTATCAATATAATGTTTTAAAAACAAACAATTCATGAAGTTAAAAACATCAAAGATTAAAATAGTAAAATGTATTGAAAGAAACTATATACAAACTCTGGACAGCCTCTCCCAGTGGTTTCATGTAGACGTTAAATAGCACAGGGATAAGACTGAACCCTGAAGAACCCCTCAGGTCAATGGGCAAGGAGTCATGCATGAATCGCCCAGTACCACCCTCTGAGAGCAACACACCAAGAAAAGAACAGTACCGCCAAGTCCCATCCCAGATAGGTGACCCAGAAGGACACCATGGTTGATGGTATCAAAAACCTCTGAGAGGTCGAGCAAAACCAACAAGGTCATATTTCCCATGTCCAGTTCCTTGCATAGTTCATCTACCAAGATGACCAAGGTTGATCCTGCCTCATAACCAGGTCTGAAAGCAGACTAAAATGGATCTAGATAATCAGTCTCATCCAGGAACATCTAGAGTTGAGAAACCACCACACATTCTAGTATTTTGCCCAAAAATGGAAGGTTGGAGACTGGCCTATAGTTATCCAGTATAATAGTATCCAGGAAAGATTTTTTTTCACAAAAAGTCTTATCACACCTGCTGTCTGGTGTCTTGTAACCCTGCCTTGTTGTAAAGAGGCATTAATCACTTCCTTTACCCACTCAGCTAGTCCTCCTCTGGCCTGTTTAATTATCCAGGAAAGGCAAGGGTCTAGTACACATGTGGTGGTTCACACATCTCCCAGGAATCTGTCCACATCCTCCAGCTGCACAAACTGAAAAGTATCTAACACTGGACAAGCAGGATCCAGTGTTACACTAGAGCTGTATCAACTCTGGCATTTAAGGCCCAGAACACATGGGCAAGATAGAGCAGCTTCCGGCCACTTTGGGGGTAGGGTATGCACATGACAAATGCCCCCGGAGCAGCTCGAAGCTGGCTTGAGACCACCTAAGATGGCCTGGGTCTGCCAGAAAAAAATAATGCAAAAAAGTGCTCCTTGCTGGTGGCCCATTCGGGACTGGAGCAGAGGCCAGCTTCAGTACCATAGCATCTGGTTGCTGCAGTCCTGTGCTGAATGGGGCTGAAGCAGCCAGAAGCCTCTCCAAGCTGGCCGTCTGCTTCATCCCTAAGTCAACCTGAATCTGAATGATTATATCTGCAAAACTGTGGGCAAATTCTTTGCAGTGAGTGTTGAGTGTTGTACATTCTCCTCTGGCCCAGAGCATAACAGATCCTTAACCACTTGAAACAGCATAGCTGACAGTTTTGTGCGGCTGTAACAGTGTTAGCCAGAAAAGCCTTTTTTTGGTACCATAGGCTTTCAGATAGATTTTATCCTGTTTTCAGCTGGACTCGGTCTGCTTTTTCTGCCACTGTTGCTCTAGTCTCCATTTTATTTGTTTCATTGCTGCCAGCTCCTTAGAAAACGGGTGGTGGTGGTGGTGGTTTAGGTTCACTCCATGAGACATGGTCTTAGGAGTAATCGTGTCTACCACCCTGGTCATTTCCCCATTCCAGAGATCAACCAGGGTTTTGACAGGATAACCTACCAAAGCAGCAGGAGACTCCCCAAGAGCCATCAGGAATCGATCCAAATCCATAAGCCTCCTGGGGTGGACCGTTTTAATTGGTCCCCCATCCCTGCAGAAGTTCTGAGTCCCAGCAAGTCTAAACTTGAGCAAGAAGTGATCTGCCCATGACAACAGAACAGTAGAAAGCTCCTCCATTTCCAGATCACCATCATTTTCTTGTGGAAGGATTCAAGCATGCAGTCGTCTCCCTGGAATGAATCAAAATCTGCTGAGGTCCCATGTTGTGTTTTTACAGTTTTAAATTGCCTGAATGAGGCAATAGGAGTGATTAGGACTTGAATAAAGGGCCCCACATGTCACTGGTGTTCATGTTGTTGAAACTTAATGTTGTATTTAGTCTCTGAAAACTGACTATATTTTTGCAATTGTAGATGATCACTATTTAAAAGTGAACCTGAAGTTTAATGATATACCATCTAGTAAAACATGTCTAAAAAGAATCCAAGCCAGTCTTGGCCACAGTTAGCTTTAGTCTGTTCTTGATTCTCTAGCTTTCTGCCATTTCTTCATAGCCCCTTCCCTGGTTTCCAGCCAATCTGTTACTCGTATTCATTATGGGTTGTATCAAATGATAGTTTCATCTTAGAAGAAAGCATTTCACTTATGGATGACAGCACAGCTGATCTCTGTCAGTCTCCCCATAGCTTAAGCTACCCACCCACCCCTTTCATAAAGAAAACTGCTCTTGAGAATTGGGGATTCCCTGGAACAGAGTGGAATATGGCACAGCAGACAGAAGTATGTAGGAGGGAACTGAAAAAAACTGAGAAGCTCAGTGTGTACCAGTTCAAACACTTTCCAATGAGGTACTGAAGATGGGCCTAACTACACTAAAGGAACCAGATTCCATTTGTCCTTGGAAGCTGAGCAAGGTCAGCCCTGGTCAGGTACTGTAATCTATAGGAACAGACCAAACTACCTCTTGAGTATTCCTTGCCTAAAAAAACCCTATGAAATTCATAAGTCAGTAGGCAGTTTGAAGGGTCATACACACACAAGGTGCTGTAGGTGATTTTCAGAGGAAGGCAATGACGAACTTATTTTTAATAAATCTTGCCAAGAAAACCCTATGATAGGGTCACCATAAGTCCGGGTCAATTTAAGGTTACATAACAATAGCAGCAGCAGATACAATCCTACACTTCCAGCCCATCATGATCTCAGGAAACACCATCCTTTGGAGTCTTAAAAAACTGGAGCAGGAGTGGGTCTACTTCAGTTGTTAACAAAAACAGAGACATGGTTGGGGCAGCTGAGAAAATAATAATGCTGGCATTCATTATGATGGTTTTTCAGAACTTGGAAAGATACTTGAAAGAAAATAATTAGTTGCAATCACAGTTCAGAGACCCACTCTGAATGATAGTTAGTGTTACAGTTAAGGTTTTTAAAGACTGACCACTTTCCTATTTCTTGGAAACAACTAAATGCATACTTTAAGCTACTGAACAATGTGATGAACTGTTGGCATGTGTTACAAAACACACTGATCCATCTTGTTCTCATTTCAACAGCCACAACAGAGCGTAGGTGCAGCAGCACAGAGCACAGCATGAGTTGGCATTTGATCTATGTGGTATTACTCCTCCACCATTTAATGAGGCCACAGTCCTTTTACCTGTTGAAGTAACTAAAAGTAACAGTTGTGTTCCAAAATAAATTGTGTTATCCCTGAAGTTACAAATATAATACAATGTACCTATACTTCATTATTGGGGAAAGTAATTAATTACAAGTAACCTGTGCCTTCTAACAAGTCGCTTCTGTGATTAACCCGTCTCTTTCCCACTGTTCTACAGGAGAGTTTGCTACAACTGGGAATAAGCCAATACTTCTCAAGGCTGAAGGTGCTGCTTTCAGTCCATGCTTGTGTAGCAGAGTTCAGATGGGATTAAAGTCCACATGGAGGAATGGAAGAGGACCAGGGACTGGCACTGAGAAGATGGTCAGTTGGAATTCATGTTGCCTTATCTGCCTGGTGGTGATCACCATGGCTGGATTTTCATTGGCTCGGCCTTCATACAATTTAGTTGGTGAAGACACCACTTTGGAACCTGAAGGTAAAATACTGTTTTTATTTTGTTTTGTTTCCAGCAGGAGGTCACAGGCAGTTTAGGCTCTGGATAAATAACCATGTACTACTAGTTCCCAGGTAGTCTCATTATCATTATCATCTGGAGAAACTCTTCTAGAAGAGAAAGTATTTTTGCAGGAATTTGTGATGTTACTGTTGCTCTGTTATCGTTAACTGTGGGATGATAGAAGTGACTATATCCAGGTGCACTTATTTGAACTGAAATGTTGCAGTAGCAAATGTTGTTCATAGATACAGTATAGATGAATGCATGAGCAACAGATGTGTCATTTCTAACAAAATGTGGGTTGTGGATATGTATAGCTGCTTTCAAACATGCAAGAATATTCTTTCTTCTTTAAGGAAGCTTAGTCACTTGGTTAGTTCAGGAACTGTGTACAAAACAGAGGGTTTAATTAGTAGTTTGACAAGTTAAGCTTGCAAATAGCTTCATGTATTTTGCTTCAGCTAAGCTTTGATTTCTGAAAGTTCTTCATGTGCTTAACCTTAAACCATGAGATCAGTAACACTAACAAAGGCTCATGTTGGGGTAGCCATGTTCAAACAAGGATTTTGTCTCTGTCCTTTTCAAAGAGAAATAAGGATTTCTAAACCATGATTTCAGATAGCAGCCTGTTGACTTGGCCCAAACTCCATAAATTTACACATGTATTTAGTATGCTCACATCATTTAATTGCATTAAAATTAACAATTGACTAAGATTGTGTCTTTTTTTAAAAAATCCCATTTACTTGTGGTCATTGGTCATGCACTTTGATATAGTTAGTTTGTTGAAAATGAGTACACAGCTCAAAATGGCCACAGAAGCCATTTTATTGCTACTGATATTATATAGAGAGCAAACGTTAGCTATCCCTGAAGCCTTATTCAGCACATTTATCATAATTCATTTGTTAAAGCAGTGCCATTTTATTAGGCTCATAGATCCCATCCTAGGAGAAAAGCGAGATATAAATCCAACAAACAAACAAACAAATAAATAGATGTCAGTCAATGTAACTAAACTCTCATTTCTACTCTTTCCTATATTTATCTCTTCGCCTTCCTCTTTAGTCGCTTATTTTATTGTTCACAAGACCATAAAGGGCCAGTCCCAATAGTTTTGTGCCCAGTGATAATCATGGGCTGCATTCACACTGCAGAAATAATCCACTTTGAGAGTACTTTAGCAGCCATGGCTCAGTACTATGAAATTCTGAGTATTGTAGTTTTATGACCCTTTGGTGACACAACAAAGTACAATTCCCAAGATTCCATAGTATTGAGCCATGGCAGTTAAAGCAGGGTCAAATTGGATTATTTCTGAATTGGGGATGCAGTCTACCAATAGCCAAACCAGTAGTCTGCTTCCTTAAGATGTGGGAAGCTCAGTCCCTGGTGCTATATATGCTGTTCTGATGGCCATCCCCAGTTTCCCATGACACCATCAGTTTGATGGTTTTCCAGCTTTTCTGAATGGTTTTTCCCATTGGATACATTTAACACAATTCTCTGTAGACAGTGCTTATCAATATCTGATGTGGCAGATGGGCAATTTCCTCCTCAGGGCGTTGTTATCATTTTTGTGCCATATTATTATCAGCTTAACATAATTATTTGGAACTTGTAATAGTCCAGCCATCATAGAGCAGCATTAGTTAATGGACCACTCTTTTGAGTAGCACCGTCATTACTGCCAGGGAGATGTTTAAGCCATTACTTTTGGTCTCACCCACCCTTTTGCATTTGACCCTACCTATCACTGGAATGTGGCCCATAGTTGTCTCTGAAATTGAATTCAGCCTTCGGGTGGAAAGTGGTTCTCTACTCTTGCTGTGGAGAATGGCTAGTTCCAGGTGGTTTGCTGGTACTGTCAGAAGGCATGTGGCAGAATTTAGGAAGCAGTATGCAAACTCTGAATATTTGGTAGGCTGCTTCTTTTAGACATACATAGTTGGCATGCTGACTTATATATTTTTACTTTCTGTTTTTAATGGATTTTTAAAAGGATTTAGTTCCATAGATACTTTTGTATGGGTTTTAATCTGTATTTGCTTTAGTATTTTGTAATATTTTATAAACCACCAATATAATCACAATATTGGTAAAAAGGCAGTACAGTTGGCTATATCCACAGATTCTGCATCCACAGATTCAACCACCCACATCTTGAAATTATCCTCTCCTAAAAGAAATTCAAAAGGCAAATCTTGATTTTGCTTATGGGACGCCATT
Organism: Phrynosoma blainvillii; assembly: GCA_026167975.1. NCBI lineage: Eukaryota > Metazoa > Chordata > Lepidosauria > Squamata > Phrynosomatidae > Phrynosoma > Phrynosoma blainvillii. Next base: position 92,180,913 of record JANUYF010000003.1, on the reverse strand, counting down.
TTTACTATCCCATTATATATAATGGAACTTGAGCATCCATGGATGGTGCTATCTGTAGGAGGTGAAGCGGAGTCCTAGAACCAAACAGTAGCGGATACCAAGGGCTCACTGTATATAAAGGGCTATGCAGATGGGCGGCTCTGGGGCCGCCCCTGCTAATGACAGATTGGGGCCGTGGCAACTCCATGCCGCAGCTCCGATCCTTCCTTTTGCAGCCTCTAAAAGAGTAGCAAAATGCCGCTCCTTTTAGGGGTGGTAAAAGGCTGCCCTAAGAGCTGGTGCTGCGGCTCTTCTGTGCCCTTTTGGGCACGTGCCATCAGGACGGAATCAGGGTGGGGTTGGGGTGGCCGGTGTGTGGCTGCCCTGCCCCAACTCCACCCCCAGGCCGGCCCTTGAGGCTGATCTGCAACACCCCTATGTGAATAAAATCATCATTATCTTCACTACTATAATCATCATCACCAACATCATCTTGGTTTCACAGTCTACCAGATGTTACTGATTGGAATTTTGGAGCACCAGTAATTTGGATTCTGTTGAAGAATCTAGCAATTAATTATCCTTGGATAAAGCAAAGCAAAGCAAAGCAGCTTATTTATATACCGCTTCATATCACGCTATGGGATGTCTAAGCGGTTTACAACTGTGAGCTGATTGCCCCCCAACAATCTGGGTACTCATTTTAGCGACCTCGGAAGGATGCAGGCCTGAGTCAAGCCTCAGCCCTGGCTGGTATTGAACTCGCAACCTTGTGGTCTATGAGTGAGTGGCTGCAGTACAGGCATTTAACCACTGTGCCACCAGGGCAGATAATGTGGCAGATTTCAAGTAGTGTTATTTTTTGCAATTATACTATGGTTTTTGTGGGTTTTTCGGGCTGTGTGGCCATGTTCTAGAAGAGTTCCTTTCTGACATTTCGCCAGCATCTGTGGCTGGCATCTTCAGAGAAGATAAAGAGAGGATGCCAGCCACAGATGCTGGTGAAACGTCAGAAAGGAACTCTTCTAGAACATGGCCACACAGCCCGAAAAACCCACAAGAACTATGGATGCCGGCCATGAAAGCCTACGACTTCATACTATGGTTTGTTCATTCAGATGTTTTGTCCATGCATTTAGGATTGGTCTCATAGCATTGATCAACACTAGAATCCCAGTTGTTTCTTTTCTCAGAGTATGAGAAAAAGAAAGCTTGAAATTGATGATGGTGGTGATGGAGATGATGATTGATCTGGTGTATACAATGAAAGTAAAGGTAATCCTTAGTGGCCAGTGTAACCAGAAACCTGTCACCATATTTGACCCATGAACTGTATCTTTTGTAGGGTTGTTAATGGAAAACAATCTTTTTGTACTTTTCTTTGGTTCCTGCTAGTTTTCTAGAAGTTTCTTTTATTTTTTCAAAGCTGCAGCCAAATCCTATGGTGCGTATGCAATGAGTATGTTGAAATCCAAACTAAAATTTGTATGCCTGTTCATGCCAAAGAAAATATGGAAGAACCACAATACTTTGTGTTGCTATAATGTTTTGTACAAATGAGGTTTTTTACAGCCATAATCATTTTGAGATTACATTTGGAGCTGACATTCGTTTAGGGACATCCTGACTCCCAGGTTCCTCAAACTGCAATATTTATGGAATTTTAAGATGATGTTTTTGATTACAGTATATTTATTGGCTGCAAGAATGTTTTTATTATGCTGTATGGAATATAGGGGACCTCTGCGCTCCCCTCCCACCTTCTGTGCCTCACAGTGAGGGGGTTGATGCATTCTTAATATAGTTGCTGTTATCTTGTAACACAATGAGCTAACACATTTGTATTAACTGATCTGTCAAAACAATCTTGTCAGTATAATGTTCATGAAACATGTCCTCTCCCAGATGCTTTGTTCAGGGAATCTGGCCTCTACATATCATAGCATAATATGGTTTGTTCCCCCTGCCCCCTGGCTTCTCAGTTTATTTGAATGCATGCATAATTGATTTCCCCTCTTTTCTGCTTTGTCATTTGTGTGCAAGATTAAAATTTCCCAGAGATTTAGAGTCAATCCTCAGAATTATTTACATTGATGATTGGGCTGAATTATGCATTTCTAAGAAAAAATATTAAAAGAAAGTGTAGTGATAGTGCAGTCTGTCTTGAGCTGACCCTGTTAGATATTAGAGGAAGAACAGGGAGAAATTATTGATTCTAAGATCACTAAGATCACTGTCCTGAGGTCCCTAGGATGGTATCCAAGGGGTCATGGGTTTTGAGGTCTCTCCTCTGAGAGATAGAGACAGAGCTCTGGCCTTGGCAGATTCAGCCTATGATTTCCCTCCTCAGCCTTCCTAGGAACTTTAAGCCCAATGCCTCTGAAAACCTCTGTCTTTATTTTGTTGTGTTTTCCCAAATCCCACTTGTATTTTCTTTCCATCCTTATCTCACACTGTGTTATGAGAACGTGTGTTTTCCATTTTCCATGGGCATTTCTGCATATTTTAAAACTTCTCCCTAATCTCTGCATGTATTTATACATTTTTATAATTTACAGCTTTTAAATATTAGACCATTTGAAAGAACTGTGTGCCTTTTAACTGTTCACATTTTTAAAGGGGTGCATTGTTTTGCATGCATTTCATTCCATAAGTCAGAAATGGCTTGAAGGCACATAACAACATCTCTCTAAAATGCCCTGTAAATCTTGAAAATATGTGAATTCTGAAGGTGAGGTGCAGTTTTTCTTACAGTGTGTCTTCAGAAGTGGCAAAGACTCATTTTGTTAGGCTGTTGAATCTGATAAAATTTCCCCACATATCTGTCTTTATTTCCCTGACACCAGAACTCTGATTCTAGCAAAGGAAAAATGGACAGATCACAAGGGGGAAATGCCATGGTTGTACTTATCAGCACTGGGGATCTATAGCACTCCCATACTGCTCTCCTAGAACTGGAGTGGGGGTGGAGAAATATGCCATCTCTGGAGTGACCTTAGTTCATTTTCCTCTCAATGATATAAATGGGAGGGGAAAATTTTAAGAAAGGAAGCACCCAAGAAAAGGAGGGGAAAAGTGCCCTTCCTGATTTTCTGACTTAGTGTATCAGCTACAAGGGAGTATTTACATAACAGTATTTATCTACACTGTGCAGTTACAGTAGTTTGATGCCACTTCTTACTGCCATGGTGCCATTCTACACAATTCTGGGATTTATAATTTGATGGAATTCTTAGAATTCTTAGCTAGAGGCCTTTAGTGTTACCAATGAGGGGAGTGAGCTAGAGGTGTCTAGTCATTTCTAAGTACCTCCACAAACTATAAATCCCAAGAATCTATGGGGAGTAGTCATAGCAGTTAAATTGCTATAATTCCCTTGAGTGTAGCTCCATTGTGGGAACAAATAGCAATTGTGAATATGGAATGGTTGCCTGAATTGTGAATATGGAATGGGCATTGCTCTTCAGGGGTTCCGGTCCTACCTCTCGGGCATTCCAGATGGTGATGCTGGGGGATAGTAGCTCTTCAAAAAGAGAACTGACATCTGGCATCCCTCAGGGTGCCATTCTATCCCCCACACTGTTTAACATTTACATGAAGCCACTGGGTGAGATCATCCGGAGACATGGGGCGTGGTGTTATCAGTACGCTGATGACACCCAACTCTACTTCTCTTTGTCTCCGACTGTTGCAGTAACTAAGGATGGCATCGCTCCTCTTGATGCCTGTCTTGAGTCGGTAATGGGTTGGATGAGGGAAAAACAAAATCAAGCTGAATCCAGAAAAAACAAAGGTACTCGCGATAGGTACCCCAAGTCTGGGAAAGGAGTTTTGCCAACCAGTCCTGGACGGGGTCACACTTCCCCTAAAAGACAAAGTACGCAGTTTAATAATAATAATAATAATAATAATAATAATAATAATAATAAAATTTATTTATACCCCTCCTATTTGGAAATCCAGTCAAGACGGCTTACAAATTTTAAAATCACATACAGTCCCAAAAACAATCCCTCCCCCCTTAAAACAATATTAAATCTGAAATAGATAAAATTACAAATGTAAACAATTAAAACTATAAAATTTTAAAACACATTATAGCACTCTAATATAGCCCATAATAGTGTTCCTATCCATCCAGGATGGGGTCATGTAAGAACAATGCGGGTTGGAAAACCCAAGGCTGGGATGAATTAATCTGGAAAGGCCTGGCAGAAGAGATTCGTCTTGACAGCTTTTTTGAAGCTGTCTAGCGATGTCAACTGACGTAACTCATCTGGCAGGCCGTTCCAGAGTTCGGGGATGACAACAGAGAAAGCCCTCTGGGAGGTAGCCGCAAGTCTCGATTTATGGGGCTGCAGCAAATTCCTCCCAGAGGACCGGAGAGCACAGGGAGGATTATATGGAAGGAGGCGGTCCCTGAGATAGCTTGGACCCAAGCCATTTAGGGCTTTAAAGGTGATAACCAACACACTTGTACTGGGCCCAGAAGCTGATAGGCAGCCAGTGAAGGGACCTCAGAACCGGAGTAATGTGGTCCCTCCTAGATGTTCCCGACACTAGCCTGGCTGCCATGTTTTGTACCAGCTGTAATTTCCGAACCAAGCACGAGGGTAGCCCCATGTAGAGCGCATTACAGAAGTCAAGTTTGGGAGTACTCCTAGATTCATCTTTACAGTTGTCATCTCAAGTGGATGTGATGGCCAGGAGTGCTTGATATCAATTTTGGTTGATCCGCCAACTGCGTCCCTACCTGGACCGAAAGGACCTTGAAGCAGTAGTACTTGCCCTGGCAATCTATCGTCTGGATTTCTGTAATGCGCTCTACATGGGGCTAGCTCTGTACCAAGTTCGGAAGCTTCAGTTGGTTCAAAATGGTCACCAGAACTTCTAGGTCGGACCGTATAACACCTATATTAAAATCTCTTCATCGGCTGCCCTTTAGCTTCCAGGTGCAGTACAAAGTGTTGGTTGTTACCTTTAAAGCCCTACATGGCTTGGGGCCGAGTTACTTGAAGGAACGCCTCTCCTCATATAATCCGCCCCGCACTCTCAGAACATCTGAGAAGAATTTATTAGATCATTACAAAACCAGATCAAACTCTACTTCCCAAAGATCGTTCATGGCCACAGCTCCCAAGTTATGGAATGGCCTACCGGAAGAGATCCGTCTTACCACTACGCTAGATGCCTTTAAGAAGACACTTAAGATGGAGCTTTTCTGGTGGACCTAGCCATCTGATCTTCTAGATTTCGATTGGCTATTTTATTTTATTTTATTTATTATATTGTATTATATTTTCTTATTATTTATTATTATTGTTCTGATTTTCTATTTTATTGATTGTATTTTGTACATTGTATACATTTTATTCTGTAATGGAAATATAAATAAAAATTATTATTATTATTATTATTATTATTATTATTATTATATTTGTGTGTGTGGCATAGTGGTTTGAGATTTGGATAGTGACTGAAGACCAGGGTTTGAATCCCAGCTCATCCATAGAAATCCACTGGGTGACCTTGGGCAAGTCATACACAGTCTCAGAGGATGGCAAAAGAAATACCCATGATAGGTTTGCCTTAGGGTCGCCATAAGTCAAAAATGACTTGAAGGCACACAGCAGCAACAACAAACTGTTCTATTTTCACATTCTCCACTTAGTCATGATTTTCTCACTATTGCTACAATTGTAACTCACTCCCTCTAGCCTATTCTACTGGGCACCAGCTGAAATGGCGGGGAGGGGGATGGAGGACCATTCTATTCTGCTGGTGACTGGAGCATGGGTGAATGATGTTCCTGTCAATTGTTTAGGGGGTGGGGCAGGGAATGAAGCCAGGATATGTTACTTAGTAAAATAATGTTTGTACAGCACCATGTGGAATGTTGCAGTAGGGGAACAGCCAGTCTTTGGGTGGGTCATTAATGTTTTTAGGGAGGACTTGTTTCCTTTTAAAGGCTTCTCTGGAATGGATCTTCATTTACTGTGCATGCTATCAACATGTAGTATTACTGAAAAGTAGCCGCACCTGGCCCCCCCAGCAGAAACATCATTTACATATAGGAAACAATTTTGAAGTGAGAATTCTGCAAACTTACTAGAAGAGGGAAAACAGGTTTCTGAACTTAATGGCATAATAAAAGCTTTCATGTCGCAGAAGAGCTAGAGAATAGTAGGATGCATTTTGTGAAAAAGAACACCTTATATTTGCCAAGCTATTTTTTGATGTTGCAAATAGTAATTGCTATTCTTTTATTCTTCTCTAACTGAAAAAAAAACCCTACTCAAAAACTTGTGAAAGAACACTGAAGTTTCCTCCTGAGTCTTTTGTTAAGAACAAAATGTAAAGTTTGATGTGATAGTATAACAATCAAATAATTGAATTGACAGTGAAATCCTCTACATTCTTACCCAATTGTAAACTTACTAGTATTCAGTATATGTTACTCCCAGAAGGCATACACACATGGGATTGCTGCCAAAAAGGTGATTTTAAAATCAGATTTAATTTAAACAGATTTCCTCAAACATGTTGGAATGCTCATACAATGATTTTTAGAACTTGAACTCACCTCTATGCATTATTTAATTAAGACAGTGTTATACAATGTGCCCACACCAACCACGAGCTTGCCATCCATGGTTTGAGTTCCGTGGACAGCAAGTCCTGGCTTTTTCAATGGGTGCGCGCACACACAGCAGTGCAAGTGAGTGCATACACCTATTGAAAAGAATGGGCCTTAAGGTCCTGAGGGGTCCAGAACAGATCCCCTGCAGATAGTAAGGGACAACTGTACTCACTTAATGGTCTCAGATCATTGCTTATGACATTAAGCACCTCAACATTTCATTCTTGCATTAGTATTTTAATTAACTTCTAATCAAATAGTTGGTTTATATGTTAAAAACATTAGTCAGTATCTAGAATTATCCTCTTTTCCTACAACAGCTTTAAGATTCTTTGTGTCATACAGAAGGCCTTGTTTGAAATACTTTTACAAAACTCCAAATTAGTACAATTGGACATCAGTGCATTGTAGTAGTCAGCTTTTGGCTAGTTGTATTCCAATTTGACTAAAATCAAGTCCTGAATTTTGTGAACTTTTGTTCAATTAGAATTTCTTTTATTGGTTTTGAACTGAAAGCAACATCATTTGTGCAAGCAGAGTAGTCCACCCTTATCCACTGTTTTGTTTTCTGTGATTTAAGGTCCTCACGGTCAGCAACAGATTGAAAATATAATGTAGTCCCTACCCCTTTATCTGCAGTTTTGCTCTCTGCAGTTTCAGTTACATGTCGTCAGTGACAGTCCAAAAACATTAGTGATATAGGTTTTGGTACTATCCACCGTTTCAGGCATTCACTGAGGGTCTTGGACCATACTACCGATGGATTAAGGGGGATGACTGTATAAAATGTAGAGATAACAGCAGCTGAATATTGCAAAAATCCCTACAGGACTGGTAACTAACACACTTCCGATAGTTTGGTATTTAGATTTATGCATTCCAGTCTGTTAGTTTGACTAACAACTAGAAAATCCATTGCAGCTAACAGTAATGCAGTATAATTTTGAAGATAATTTAGTACCTTTGCAAGTGTTGATCAGTTGATAGCTTGATAGTTTGTCCTGTAAGATTGTTTTAATTTTGTTTGCACTGTAATTGATGAGACCCTAGTCTTGAAAGCAGCCTCGAGGCACTGCTATTATGCAAATAATAAATCATATTTGCACACTGGCATATGTTTGTTGTAAGCTTGCCATTGCTTATTGTCATATCAGATTTGTTGCCAGGTTTAGTCACTACAGCCCCAGAACTATCAACACAGATTGAGATAGGACTCTGTTCTATTGTAAAGTGCTACAAAGTAGCATGAGTCATGGCAGAATTAGGCTGCTTATTGTGAACAAGTTCTATGATGTAACCTGGATTTTTTTAAAAAAATACTCTGCTATTAGAATCCTAAAACTCCATCCAATCCACTTCTTTGTTTTCAAATAGCCACTTATGTCTGGGCTGTCTGTGGCAAGCTAGGATTTCCTCCAGGTGCAAGACATGAAATCTTGTCCATTTTCTAACTGGAATTTAAATTGCTCTGAAAAGCTCTGATGTTCACCTTCTATAGACTGGCAAAAGATATGGCAAATGGAGGAAAAAAAGCTTTTGGGTCACTTTCGGTATTGTGTATGGGCTTCTCATGCAGGACAGCCCTCCTAGTCTATTTGAACATGGCAGGTAGACTGTAGAAAGTTGCCCTCCCTCCATCTTTTTGCTGTTGACTACAATACCAAGTGTGAGAGCTTCCTCAACTACAATACTAGAGAAAATGAACAGTGAATTTTGATTATTTAGCTCAGGGGTAGGCAACCTTTTTGAGCCGGGGGCTGGGTTGCTATCCCTCAGACAGTGGGGGGGGGGGGGCAAAAAAATAAAATAAAAAATATGGATCTCTCAGCCCCAGAAAAGCCATGGCAAAACCCCTGTGGAGATTTTGCCAAGAAAACCCCAAGAACAAGTAATAACAACAATAATCAATATCATCACGGTGGGCGGCAGCGGCGATGGGGGGACGGTGGCGGCAGGACCGGCCTTGGGCCGGTCCAAAGGCCTCAGGAGACCACATCCGGCCCACGGGCCTTAGCTTGCCTACCCCTGATTTAGCTGATTGTAATGCTACTAATTCCCATAGCTTTCCTTCACTAAATCTTGCATCTAAATAACTCCTGAACCTGTTATCCTCATTGTGTGTGTATCGCTAAATATATGATACTAGTCTTGAGTGATAGGAGAAGAAATACAGTTGTCTCTCTGTTTTCGTGAGGTCCGCAGTTTTGAATATTTATGGAGGGGCAACCTCAGTTAAAATCAACGATGCGTGCCCCAGCGGGGGCATGCCCCATTCAAGCCTATAGGTCTTGAATATTGGCAAGTCTCTGTTTTCATGGGGGTGGGGATGGTCCAGAATGGATCCCCTGCAAAAATAGAGGGCTGACTTTATAAGGTTCTTCACAAAATTCCCACAAGCTCCATTCCCTGAATTTATCCAACCTTAGGCAATGATGTTCTCTCCTTTTGTAGTCTTTCAAAAATAATCAGTTTGCATTTCAAAACATAGGGAGCCATGCAATTTGAGTATTGTCTAGAAACTATTTCAGATTTTCTAGAGGCAATCACTTCTTGGTGCATCTAGGCCAGGGGTAGGCAACCTAAGGCCCGGGGGCCGGATGCGGCCCAGCAAGGCCTTTGGACCGGCCCCAAACCGGTCCTGCCACCGCCGCCCCCCCACCGCCGCCGCCCCCCCATGATGATATTGATTATTGTTGTTATTACTTGTTCTTGGGGTTTTATTGGCAAAATCTTCACAGGGGTTTTGCCATGGCTTTTCTGGGGCTGAGAGAGTGTGCATGCATTTTTTTAAATTTTTTAATTCTTTTTTAATTTTAATTTTTATTTATTTATTTATTTATTTATTTATTTATTTATTTTTGGTGCTTCGGCCCGTCAATTGTCTGAGGGACAGCAACCCGGCCCCCAGCTCAAAAAGGTTGCCTACCCCTGATCTAGGCATTCAGGATTTTCCTCAGACTTCATTTTTGGAACACAGCCAAATATTTTGAGTACAGAGAACTGACAACGTAGTTACAGTGTGTACTTTTAGTACACTGTACACATTCATGTACATGCGTTTTATCAATAGAGGGTTGGACAATGTGGACATTCGGCTTAGGCCAAATATTACCATTTGTGGGAGGGCATGGACAAGATGCCAAGAGGTTACATTTCCTTGTCACTTTCATATGGGAATGAATCTTTCTGAAGATACTAAGCAGCAATCTGTAGTAATTCTGTGTTGTGTGTGTGGTATGGAATGTGTTGAGTCTCAAGAATGGCTTTTAAACCTGATCCACATTCCTGCAGTTGAATAAGTCCCAATGAAGTTAGCCCTTAATGATGGGAGGTTTGATTGGATGCACAGGTTGAAAGGCAGCTTAACTGAAGTGAATAATTAGTTTAGACATACATTTGATAAATGGCAAGATCACTCTTGACCTTCTCTCACCCATGTTGTCTGTTGGGAAACCTGCTGGGTTAGTTAATTCAGTCTCTTGTTGGCATTTAGCTCCCTTTTTATTTTTCAACTGATATTCGAAAATACAAGCTGTCTGTAGGATTCTAAATAATACCACCAACTATTTTAAACTCTTTGATTTTGTTTTGTATCTCTTCAGTTCTTTCAAGGAATAGCTTAAACTCTTAAAACATGTTTGAACTGAATGTTGCCACTTTTTAAAGAGGTAGTATGTTTATACCACAACTTGGAAAAATTACTGTTTGTAAGCATAGAAACCCCCGCTTGCTTGGCCTGTGGCCATGCACAGTAGGGGATTCTGGGAATTACAGTCTAAAATGTTTTCCAAACTAGTTAATATGCTGAAATGAAGCATTCTAATGTTCATGGACTAAAAAACAGTAAATCTTGGTGGCAACTGAAATAAATTCACCAGACAATATAATTTTTTAAAAAGTCTGAGTTAAGATTTAAAATTCCAAAATTTTGAACTACACATTTTCTACAGAGATTGTGTATCTCATTCAACTAACTGCTCAGACAACTTGTATACAAATATTCACTAGTTTATCAGTGTAGAATCGGTCAGTCTGGCGCAGTGTACAAATTTCATTAGTCAGTCATTCTGGATTTTTTTTTATCTGTAACTTTTTGTAATACAGTGGTAGACCACGTGCTTTACATTTAGAAGGTCTCAAGCTCAACCTGAGGTATATATAGGTAGAGCTGGGACAGATCCATGTCTAAAAATCCAGAGAGCCATTCCCAGTGACTGTAGAAACTGGAGATGATACAGAGTAGGTTTTTGTGGGTTTTTCGGGCTGTGAGGCTTTCAGGAATATATTATTCTAGAACACAGCCTGAAAAACCCACAAAAACCTATGGATGTCGACCGTGAAAGCCTTTGATACAGAGGTAGCTGGATCATGGATCTGACTCAGTATGGGGTAGCTTTCTGTCTTCTCTGTGTAGGGGAAGATACCACTAATGATGAAGCAGCTGCTAAAAAACACTGAATTGCATGCTAATTTAGCAGGACAAAGTCACTTGTATTTGTTTTGGACTGCAAGCTGAAGTCATAGCCATTGATAATACATATCTTGTATGCTTATTGGGAAAGGAGAAATTTACCTGGGATCTAATGCTGCACTGAATATAATCTAGTCAGACAGTTCACCCATGTGTTAGGGGACCAGTGACCATGTCTTGGTTCTTGCTTCTTGGATAGTGTAGTAATTTCACATTCAGAACTATGACCATCTCTTGCACTTACCATATACACTTGTCTCTCCACATTTGTGGCTTTGACTTTTGCAGATTCGATTATTCATGGATTTTATTAATATATTCTCTCTAGGAATATCTAGGTCCTCCAGCTCAATTCTGTGATCAACTTTAACCAAAAGTCAAACTGAAGGACCTAGAGATTCCTAGAGAGAACAATCCACTAGGCATTTGTAGCTCATCCAGCACAATTTTATGGTCAATGTCTGGCAGATGTTGACCACAGAGTTGCACTGGAGGACCAGGAGTTTCCTAGAGAGGTGTTCTCTCAGGGAAAAATAGTGTCTTTGTTATTTGTGGTTTTTCCACATTCACATGGGTCCTGTGACTCTAACCCCAGCAAATGTGACGGGACGAGTGTAGTCACAGAACCCCCCCCCCCCCCCAGTTATTCTGTGCCAAATAGAGAATGAGCGAATGAGAGGATTGGAGAAGTGTCTGACTGTGTCCCCATAGTCAGATGCAAAATGATTATATCATCTACTGAGGTCTGTTGGGGCTCTCCAGAGGTCTCAGAGGACATAACCATTTTGAATCTGATTGCAAGGACATAACCAGACACTTCTCTTTTCCTCTCCTTGTTTTCTACCAGACATGGAATGAGTGTGTGGTGGCAGCCCGCAGCAGTGCTGCAGTAAGTCCGAGGGGGCTTTGATCAGTGTGAAGGGAGGAAGGGAATACCAACTTCTGCATCATCATCATCTTCAACAAAAAGACATACACACGTGTCAGGTTGACTTACATCTGCTTATACCACTAAGAGGATGCCAGCCATAGTTCATACACCACCCAGAGTGCTCTGGCTGTAGGTAGGATTGAAATATTTTTAGTAACTTAATAAAAATAGTGTTGGTTGATATTCTTTGGCAACCATGGATCAATGCTACAACAAAAAGGTACCCAATTAAATGACACAACTGGTATACAAAAGCAGTCTTCTAATGTAAGAATTGGCTATATGAGGTTGAAATACTAACTCAGTATGTTGAAAAGCTTCATATTGGGGACAAAAAAACTTGTCCTGTATAATCTGACTATGTGTATCTCCATTTGACTATGATTGTCTCCATGTGCCAACATTAATGTAGCTTACATGTTACCCTTTGTTACTTCTTATGGACTATAATTAAAATTGGATCCCCTCCCATTTTAAAAAAGGTCCTTGTAGCCTGAGAACCTGCAGTTAAAATTGCAGTTCTGTAAAAAATTTTATAGGCAACTTTAGGCTACATATGTAGGAAAGTAGAGTTTGCCATGAAAAAGTGAACCAGATTTTAGCTCGAAGTGAAGCCATAGTTACATAACAGATCAGCCGAGGAGTTAAAGTGAATTCACCCCAGGATCAAGCAGAGGCACCTTGGAAACAGTCCTCCAAGGTGCCTCCACTTGATTCTGGGGTGAATCCGCCCCAGAATCAAACGGGGGGGGGGGGGGGGCTTGGAGGACTGTTTCCAAGGCCTCCCTGCTGGATCCTCGGGCGAATTCGCCCAAGGATCGGGGTGGGGGGGGCCTTGGAGAGGCCCCATGGTGGCTGTCAGGGGTGTGTGTGCATGCGTGCGCGCACCCCCAGCTCCCGCACGACCGGCCCCCGCACCATTTCCTCCCCTCCCCTGGCCCCCCGGCAACAAAGGTTGCCAACCCCTGCCTTAAGTCAAAGATAACTTGATAGAAAATAACAAAACAAATGAGAAGCCAGTCCAGATCTTGAAGTTTTGTTAGGTCCCATTCTTTACTTAAGCTTCTGCACCAATGGGAATGTATCTTCAGGATTTCTTTTATTTGGGGGCTAATAACTTGTCAGCGTAGGCCACAATGAAGAAGATGGTGAGCCAGCCTTTGATAAAACAGTCAAGATTATTTAAATACATTTCTTATTATTTAGCTTTATGATACTAGTGCTTTCAGTGGACTTGATTACAGAAGCCATCTATTCTACATGGTGTTTGGGGCTACAACTCCCATAATCTCCAGTCCATGTGAATGGTTAGAAATTTTAATCCAGCACATTTAGGAAACACCAGTCTACAGATGGCCAGCATGAATGTTTAATGTAATTGTTAAGTGTTTACAACAACCTCTGATGGCCTTGCCCACTTAAGCAGTTCACCTATTGTTTACTCTAAAACAAGCCCTTTTGTGCAACTGCTAATTGCATTTATATTTTCACCTTGTTGTTGGCCCTGAGCTAGTGGCCATAATCAGAACTCGTGAAGCAAATTACACACTGTGTGTAAAAATGTACTTCCTTTTGTCTGTCCAAACTGCACAACAATCTATTTAACTGGATGATTGCATATTGCACTATTATCAAAGATGAAGAAAAGCTCTCTTCTCTCCTTTCTCCATAGTATGTCTACTTTTACCCCAAATTATCAATTCCTTCATTGTTGCAGACAAGGAAGCTCAGTGTTCAGTTGTAGCCCTACCGTTTTAGCTTTCACACCAGGCTGGTGAGGCTGGTATAGTGACATAGGGCCTTTGCAGACTGCCAGAAATAGTGCAAATTGAGTCCACTTTAAGGGTTAGGGTTAGTGCTAGGGAGTCATGGGAATTGTTTTTTTTTTTCTGAGACAGTGAGCCTTCTCTGTCAGAGAGCTCTGGTGCCACAATAAAATACAGTTCCCATGATTCCCTAACCTAACCCTAACCCTTAAAGTGGACTCAATTTGCACTATTTCTGGCAGTCTGCAAAGGCCCATAGTAACAAAGTGTGTTCAGTGTCTAGACTCTATTGTAACCGGTATGATGCAACCTATTACTTTTTGATGCCATACTGCATCGTGGTATAAACCTGTACAGCTTGAAAAAGTTATTTTTCTGGACTACAATCTTCCACCTTGCTGGAGGACTCGAGCAGCTGTAGATCAAGAACATAACAGACCTAAACTCAGTTATTCTGTTAAGGTACCACAGTTGGGCTCTGAAGGTGAGGGAATGTCATTCACAGCTGTGCAGTGTGCTCATTGACTCGGAAGGGGCCAGTTTCCCCTTTCTAGTCGTGAGTAGTAAGTTTGATTTTTGATGTGTATCATAATTTGAATGCTTTTATAGGCTTCCTTGTTTACACTATCTTTTCCTCTACTTCCAACTGTAATGGAGAAAGTCTGCATGGGCAGAAAAAGATTCTTAAAGCAGAAGCTCAGTTTGTTGATATTTTAAAAATCACACTGAATAGAACAGCAGGTTTTTATTCCTCATTTTTGTGTTTCCAGATATAGGAGATGTCCTATTATAAAGTAGTGGAAATTTTGTACTTGTTTGAAAATACAAATATTGAAACAACTTTATTCCCAGGCTCTTTCCTCTCTATACAAACAACAGCCTTGAATTTATCACACTTTCCTGCTTATATTATAATTTAAGTTCCCAGCACATGATTTTGGTATTCTCTCAAAGAGTTCAAAATGAGCCAAATTCCTTTCCTTTGCATTGTTCTGCTGCTGAAGATTTTTTTATTATTTTAAAATGAGGAGGGAGACTCTTTGCTTCTGGTGGGGTTGTCCTTGGCAAAGGAGGACTCTTATCCTCCAAGAGGATGTTTACAATGGGCTTACTGAATATTCATTAGTACAGCTGGAAAAGTTGATAGTTGTACTGAAAGTCCCACATATGGGCAATGTGGTTTATGAATCTTGTATTTTTAAAAATAATATTTGAAACTGTTTTGATCACTAGAAGACACAAATTTAGCAGAAAATGTATTCATTGTTCTTCTATTGATTGATTGATTTTACAAAAAGAAAGTGTGATTTGTTCAGTACAGCATGCATGTATGTATGATGCATGTATGGCAAAAACACTAGCTACTCTTCCCATTACTTTGGCTCCCCCTTTTCCTCTCTTCTTACCAAAATCCAGCTTTATTATCCATATGTTCTGGATCTCCCCTTGATCTGATTCTTTCCAATTTGACCTATTATTTCACCTGCTTGTAGGACTGGTGTAATGGTTTCTTAAGGGATGCCAGCTTTTGGAAAGCTGTGACAATTGTTTGAGTAACAGCCAGAAATGGCTAAAAGTCTGGCAGAGAAATATGTCAATGGTATATTTCCACAGTGCTCCTACCCCACTGACTACAGAAGATTTCTTAACTTGGGATCTATGGAGGGGTTCATGGGTATATTTCATTCAGTAAGGGCATGGACCAAGGATAAGAAATGATTTTTTTCTTTGATTTCATTCCTTTTATTGTATATTTTTTTCATTTTAAGGAGAATGTGTAATTTTTTTTGTTTATTTTATTATTTCATTGGCAGGCCACCTTTCTCCCTGAGAGAACATGTAATCTTTTCATGTGTGCATGTGTGTATTGTTATTGCTTTGTTCCAGACTAGCAAATCACAGTAAAAAAAAATGTAAGTGATTTTGTGTGTGTTTAAGTGCATTTTTCATGAGAAGGAAGTCCATAGGTTAAAAAACACTGGGCTACAGTGTGGTTTTCACTTCTTGATGCAACACTGCATAGAAGAGATGGGAAATATGGCTATCTAGAGATTATTGAACTGCAACTCCTGTCATCCCTCACTTTAAATTGTACTGGCTAGGCTGATGGGAGTTGCAGCCCAATAATATCTGGTCGCTCGCTTGTTCTCCATTTCTGCTTTAGAGTAGGAAAACTGGGATATTTTCTTCAAGGAATTTTCACACTGAAATTACACAATCTCTCATTCTCTTACAGATTACTGGGGTTGGGGGGCTAAGATAAGTGGATGCATAACAACATTACTTTGATTTTACACATCATAAACATTGTAGAATGGGCCTGAATAGGAAACAGCTCTCAGGTAGAAGATGAAAGCACAGATTAAGTAAACATGAAGAGCTGTGATATGTACAAAAGTCATGTAGCCAAGATTTTCTTTTTATTAATGTATCAGTCCAGTGTAGTCAGTGTTCTTTTTGTGGTGGTGTTGCTCCAATTACTAAGAGCAGAACCTAATCGAGTTCATGTGGTAAGAGTCATTTCTGAATAAACGTCTCCTTTCTCTGGTATCTGGGGTATTTGGTCCTGAAACTAGATCCCAACCCACCTAGCGTATTAGCCTGGGCTACTTGAAAAAATGTACACTGTCGACATTTGTGGCTTTGACTTCTGCAGATTTGATTATTAACAGATTTCATTAATATGTTCTCTCTAGGAATCTCTAGGTCCTCCAGCACTCTTCTTCTGCTTTTTTTCTGTTCAGATCCCATGCCATCTCAATAAATATTTGAAATAGGGAGACTGTATGGGTTGAGGAAGGCAGCACAGTGCATCTATTTGCTTCTGCCATTGGCTTTTAGAGAAATACACAGTTGTCATGAATGCAACTATGAGCCTTTACAAACTGCCAGAAATAATGCAGCTTGAGGCCACTTTAACTGTCCTGGCTCAGTGCTAGGGAATCATGGGAATTTTATTTTTTTCTGGGACATTGAGCCTTCTCTGTCAGAGAGCTCTGGTGCCACAATAAACTACAGTTCCCATGATTCCTTAGTACTGAGCCAGGATAGTTAAAGTGGCCTCAAGCTGCATTATTTCTGGCAGTCTGTAAAGGCCCTATATGTTATCTGCATGTCACACATAGCTACTTTGATTTCTTTTGGTACAGGACAAGGCACAACTATGTTAGTGATAATTTTAAAGGCTTAATTTATTTTTAATGATGCTGCTCAGTGTTTTGAGCACTATTTTTGCTTGTTTGCTAGAAAGGTAGGATAAAATGCAGGAAAGCAAATTAAATGCATATACAAGAAAGGTTGCTTAAGAATTAAGGTAAAGGTAAAGATATTCCACATTGACAAGGTTGTCAAGTTGTGTCTGACTGTAGGGGGTGGTGCTCATCTGTTATTAAGTGCCTTTGCAGACTGCCAGAAATAGTGCAAATTGAGTCCACTTTAAGGGTTAGGATTAGTGCTAGGGAGTCATGGGAATTGTTTTTTCCCCCCTGAGACATTGAGCCTTCTCTGTCAGAGAGCTCTGGTGCCACAATAAAATATAGTTCCCATGATTCCCTAACCCTAACCCTTAAAGTGGACTCAATTTGCACTATTTCTGGCAGCCTGCAAAGACCCTAAGCCAAAAAGCCAGCATTGTCAGAGACTACTCTGTGATCATGTGGCCAGCAGGATTGCACAGAACTCTGTTTACCTTCCCACTTAGAAATGGTACCTGTTTATCTACTTGCATTTGGATGCTTTCAAACTGCTAGGTTGGCAGAAGCTCGGACTAGTGACAGGAGCTCACCCCATCATGCAGCACCTGGGCTTTGTTCTGTCAACCTGCCGATCTTGCAACCAATAGAGTCAGCGTCTTAACCACTTGAGCCACTGCATCCCCAACATGGGCAGAGATTGATTTAGGAGTCTTGCAATCTACTCTGCAGAAGGCTGAAAAAAGTGTGTGCCAGTTAAATGGGGAAGCATTTACCATATAAGGCAGGAATGATGTCTGTCTTATTCAATTTTTAATTGATAGGCCTTGCTTAATGTTTGTGGTCTGTGTTTACAAAATATGTTTTGTCAGATTCCATGGGTGATGATAAGGAAGCAGCTATAAGCAGAGAGCATGGATTATTGCTTTGGTGATACATTTTTTAAAAGGTAGCAGCTTGTTAAAGTGAGGTTTTTCATGGTAGTCATTTTCTCTAATCTAGAGCATTCTAGCACAATGGGTCCTTAAGACATATAATTTCTGTAGGAATTTTGTGTGATAACACTTTAAACCTGTATTTGTCAACCAGTCTCAGACTGAAATTTTGTACCCACTTACACTTTGGGTTTAAGTCTAACTGAAATCAGTAAACTTACTTCTGAGCAGACATACATAAGATTCACTATAAAACTCAACATACTCCTCATTTTATTTTTTAGTTCAGTGAAGGGTATTATATGGTCCTCCATGTTGTTGGACTGGAAGTCTCAGCAGTTGTGGTCAGCATAGTCAATGGTGAGAAAACACTGGAAGTTGCAGTTCAACAACATCTGGAAGGCATGATTCTTGCCACTACGTTAGAGGTACCTGGCATGGAAAACATCTTTTCAATTGCAGACTTTGAAAGGGGCAAGGATAACAGCTGTTTTAATAATTGTGGTGCATTCTTAAAGACTGATCCATTAAATTTATTTTGGTCTGGGGGGAGGCAGAATGATCCCAGAAGATGAGCAGCAAGTACCTGAGCTATGTTTTGTAGCAATGATAAAATACATAGGCAAGCTGTGTAGCATCCTGTTGAAGAGGCTTTCAGTTTCTGTGTCTTATAACAAATGTTTGTGTTTCTTGGCCATAACAACTGGAATGTGATTGATTTTGTTAGGGAAGAAATACCTTTGGAAAAGAACCCAAGGTTTGGAGTGAGAAACTAGGCCTCTCTCTCTCTTTCTCCTTTTTTCATCCATGTTTTGCATGTCAGTACACAGGGAGAAAACCTATTGGCAGCACCTCTTCATTACTTTGTGGCCCTTTCACTCCAACATAAAAGAGGCCATTCTAGTTATGAAGGAAGGACTTGGTTGGTTGTCAGTCTGTCTTGTAGTGGGGCTGTTCATATGTTACTAAGATCTGGGAAAGTAGAAGTGGTCTGTACTTCTACTTTCCCTGCTTCTTTTGAAACCTGAGAATGGAGTGAATCCAGATGTCATTTTCAAGTGGCAGCTTGCTGCAGCATACTTGCATCCACTTAGTAGGCTGGCTGTCCTTAATGGCCTGTCAAATGGTGAGAGATCCTTGACCACACATGGGCCTCTGAACACAAATCTGGATAGGCAGGGAATAACAAGATTCTTTATACATCTTCTTATTTATTTAATTACAATTATATCCCATCTTTCTTTCACCGTGATGTATGTAGGGTTGCTAGAGTAAAAATTGGGAGATCCAACCTTTAAAGAATGTGTATAAGGGAATTTCAGCAAGTATTGCCTTTTACCTTGGTTGCATGACAAGCAACACCTACTGAAATTCCCTATTCTATGCAACTATGAAAGGTACAGGAGCTGTCTCTAGTTTTCAATCCTGGCAACCCTGTATACAGGGCTACCTCCTGTTTTATCTTCATAACAACTTTGGTTGTGAAGGGGAGAGAGAGACTGGCTAGCCCAAGATGACCCAGGGAATTATTTCCTAGCATGATGGGAACTTGAATTGGATCTTCTAAATTCTAGTCCAGGGGTAGGCAACTAAGGCCCGGGGCCCGGATGCGCCCCCCTGAGGCCTTTGGACCGGCCCGCTGCCGCCGCCCGCCATGATGATATTGATTATTGTTATTACTTGTTCTTGGGGTTTTCTTGGCAAAATCTCTACAGGGGTTTTGCCATGGCTTTTCTGGGGCTGAGAGAGTGTGCATGCATATTTTAAAAAATATTTTAATTTTTAATTTTTTTTAATTTTTAATTTTTAATTAATTAATTATTTATTTTTGGTGCTTCGCCCCCCCAATTATCTGAGGGACAGCAACCCGGCCCCCGGCTCAAAAAGGTTGCCTACTCCTGTTCTAGTCACTACACTACGCTGACTCTTGACAAGACATTATAGATGACCCCGTGAAGTGATTGTGCAATAGAAATGAGTGAAGTAGAATTTTGTTTCTATCAGCCAGCTTGAGTAATTACCATCAAGGTTGGCTGGAAAGTACAGCTGTATGTTGTTGTTTAAGAAGGGATTACTTCATCCTCTACCTGCAATGCGATCCAAGGGTTTTTTGTTTTTGTTTTTTTGTTTTACTGTAAAGCTAAACTTGCAACATGGGAAGTGTCGTAGGAAAAGCAGATCTATTACACAGACATAAAAGAGTCCTTCCACTTATGTATTCAAATAGGAAACCCTGTGGGATGAAACACCTTACCCATAGATGTACGCTGGAGAACTGATCCTATTTTTCTCAGTCTGCAGCCTCCAGGAAAAACAAGGCAGCCAGTCTAAAGGGTACAGAATAGCTGCTAAAAGTCAGTGCAGGAACTTTACTTTCATAGTTCTTGTACTAAACCTCATGTAAGCATAAAAAGTATTTACTAGCTTGGCCCAAAGTACCACAGTGGGAGATGGGTTAATTCTGCAGAGCACTATAGACTATAGTTTCCAGGTTGGCTGAGGCTGTAAGCACTTAAACCTGCAGGACTTTTCACATGAAAAAATTGGAAAGGAGAATGCTACAGTATCCCACCTGTTCTCTGTTTGCATTTGGGCATACTGTCAAGAGTTTTGCTGGGAGAGTTTTTACAGGCAAGCAATTGAATGCTTCTGGATTTGGATTTGGCAATGCAAAGATTCACCTTAACTCGGTCTTGATTTCCAAACATACATTATTGTCATCATCATAGCTGTTTTTGATATTTTATCTTTACCATGGTCTTCTGCCTCACTGGAGAAGCAGTCCCTGAGTTTTGGATGTTTTGGGGCTTTTATAGCCCAAACAGTGCCATCTGCTCTTAAGTTTCCATGAGTTTGGGGGAACACCATGCTTTTCAGAAGAAAAAAAACTTTTACAAAGTGTTTTCTCCCCAAGTAGAAAGAAAGCAGGCTCATGAGGAATAAGCATGAGCAGTGGACATGGAGTGCTGCTGAACTATTGAAGAGGAAATGGAAAGCCTGGTATGAAGACTGGACTGGAATAACCTGTAGAAAGCTATGCCCTAAGTGGAGAACTAAGCCATCTGTACTGTAGGTTGTACTTCATAGAAAGGAATTGCAGAAACACCTCTGAATATTCCTTGCCTAAGAAAACCTTGTGACATTTCCTTAAGTCCACAGGAGAACTGAAGGTGTGTGCACATGCGTGCGCGCACATACACACTTGGAGTTTAAATTATAGTGATGTAATTATAGTGATTGGCCTTTTGAAAAATGAACTCAGGTTTTAAGTCCCCTAAAAATTACTGGCCCCAACTAAGCTTGGTAAAACAATTTTTTACCATACCAGATTGAGTGACTGGAAGTAGTTATGTAGAACAGTGTCAGCTGTTCTAGAAAGTAAGCCAGTCTTCTTTGTTCTGAAGTGTCTGCAAGCCAAAAATCAATCATTGTATGTGTGACATTTTTGCTATATTTCTTGGGTTTAACCTTTTACTGATATAGAAAAATATATGCAGAAAGAAGCAGTTCTCCATCTGGAGAATGCTTTCATCCCCTCCCCTAATAATCCTTTGTTGGTGAAAAATGTAACACCTGTACCCGTGATTGAGGATATCAATAATTATCCCAGCAAGTTCACAGATCACCTGCTTGTCAAAGAATTTGGAGCTGTTTAAAGTCTGAGGACCAGTTTTAAAGTCTAAATATGGTCAGTGTTAATATTTATTTTTAAAAAAGTTTGCTTAGCCTTCTGAGTAGTTACAGATAGCAGTCACAATCTTGTTTTGTGAAAATGAAGAATTACTTTTCCTTGATGGTACAAATGGAAAAGGAGGCTATGAGAGGGACATTGGAGAAATAAGCTGTGTTCTTGCTGTGTTAATTTATGGGGGGTGTTAGGTCAGGATTAGTCTATGTCAGTGCACATTTAGACATTTATTTCCTCATTTCATGCATCTGTGTTCATCCGTTCATCATCAGATGCAAAAGTTTGTTATATTTTTACTGTTGACTTTCATCTACTGTGTGTGGAGTGCTATGCCTTACTCAAACATTCAAATTACTCAGATCATAAGGAAGAATAGAGATGAGTCTTCCAGCCCTGTCCCCTTCTGTCACTCTTCTCATCACTCTTCATGAGTTGAAGTAAATATCTTCAGCAGAGAGGCATAGAGGCTCCCTGTGTGATTTAGATCCCTAATTTTTCCTACACTGCCACAAAGAGAAGGCAGCAAATATTTGCCTTCAGCTCATGAAACACAGTATAGAAAGCAGCTGGGGAGGGGCAGAGTTCATATTCTCATATCTTGCCTCCCTTATTGTGTGAGTAGATTATAATATCTCTGTTACAAGGTTTCAGCCTAAAACAGGCACAAGCAGCAAAACACTATCTCCTGCAGATCCCTTATTTAATCTTGAGGACTTCCTAGATTCTGTAGGATGCAAAATAAGGGTCAGACAACTCTGTTGCCTCATTGTTTGGGCTTACTTCCAAAACGTGTTGCGTATTACGATCACTGATATGACGTTTATATTTCTTAGGCTGCACCCACACTGTACACTGCTCAATATTGTTTCTTCTAATGTCTTGTACACACTCCCTGGTGTGAAACACTTCAGTTTTGAAGCAGAGAAGCCAGAGTGCCCCATGGCTCCTTAAATAATAATTTATTGCAGCATTATGTTTGTAAGCTCAGAGCTTACTTTCATCAGTTACAGTGATCAAGTTACTGAGATTTTTATGTGTAACATGTAAGTCAAGCTTCCCACTTCCTTGTCTGAGCAAAGCCCATTTGCCACTGATGTAGAGAGTTTTTTTTAAAAAAATCCAAAGTTGACTAATGCAGCTATCTTCTCTTATTTCAGTCCTGTAACCTGGAAATACAGTAATACCTCATAATAAATTGGTTTTACCAGTGCCCCTTGCCTTTTCCAAATTTTTGACAATGTCAGCCAATTGAGACTGAAAGGAAAATTACACTTTTTACTAGATAAGAGTTCCTTTATTGACATTTGTTGGAAATTTTGTTTCTCCCACCTTTATCCCTTCCCTCTTCTTCTGTGTCCACCTATCTTCCACTTCTGCAGAGCCACCAACCAAATATCAAATCTCTCAGCCTGAGGCACATACTGCCCTTCCAGGAGAAACTCTGAAGTTGCACTGTCAACTGAAAGATGCCACCATGATTACTTGGACTAAAGATGGGGTCCATTTGGTGCCCAACAATAGAACAATCATCACTGGGGAATACTTGTGGATTAAAGACACTACTCCCAGAGATTCAGGCCTTTATGCTTGCACTGTAGACAGTGAGACACTCTACTTCATTACCAATATTACAGGTGAGTTTGCTAAAATGCACCTTTTACTATGTGGAAGCAGCCCTGGTGTAGATGGATTGTGTAGCTATGTAATGCTGTGCCTGTTGAAAAGATCAAATGCATCTGAGGAAGTAGACTTAAGGGCCTTTGCAGACTGCCAGAAATAATGCAGCTTGAGTCCACTTTAACTGCCCTGGCTCAGTTCTAGGGAATCATGGGAACTGTAGTTTATTGTGGCACCAGAGCTCTCTGACAGAGAAGGCTCAATGTCTCAGAAAAAACTACAGTTCCCATGATTTCTTAGCACTGAGCTAGGGCAATTAAAGTGGTCTCAAGATGGATTATTTCTGGCAGTCTGTACATGCCCTTAGTCTCAAAAGTGCTGCAGGATCTCTTTACATACCTGTTGAAAAGAGTAAGCATAGGAACATTCTACCCCAATGCAATACTCTAATTTACAAGCAAGTTAGATCATCTGCTGAACACCTTTTCCATATGCCTTCCCTGCCCAAAGAGGGTGGTAACTAGAGAGAGTGGTAACTAGTGAGAAGAAATTTTCAGCTGTACTGTCCTAAGATTATACAGTGCCACCTTTGTGGATATTCAGAAGATGTTAGTGTTGGTCTCCATTAGGCTATTGGACAAAAACTGTTTTATTCATACAATCTGTTAAAATACTACTTACATTCTTTTAATTTTAACTGCTCTTTTGTTTGCTGGATCTTGCACATTCATAATCCCATACGTTATCCTAGGGATAGTTCTGATGAAGGGTGTAATATAAAAATATTCAGAATAAATTATGGTAAGAAATAAATGTCTTTGGTTTGTAGTCTAGTGAAGTATCACTGACTTTTAATGTTATTGTTTTGCTGTAGTTCTACCCTTCATTTGTACCCATCAAACAATAAGCAGTGTATGGGAAACATGAAAACCAAATGAACAATAATTCAGGTGTCTGTAAGTTAGATTCTTGCATGTATGGGGCAGAACACACAGGTGTAAAGAAGCAGCATCTGGCTGCGTTGGAGATGCACTGTTTATATGATGCACACCTCCAACACAGTTGGAAGCTGCGCAAGGCTGCACTCTGGTCCTTTAGACCAGAGCAAAAAGGAGCTGGGATAATCCAGCTCCTGGTGGTGTGGGTTGGGGCCAGTGGCTTTTGGAGCAAGCTGTGTGGTCACCACAGTCCCAGCTGGCTTAAGGCCAGAGTGGCCTTGGGCCGTTCCTTCCCACCTGTCTGTTCCAGGCCAATGTTTGGGTCAGGACATGCCTACTCAGAAGTAAACGGCCCTGCATTTAGTGGGTTTTACTCTTAGGTAAAAAGGCACAGGATAGCAGCCTAAAATATTTAGTTAACTTACGTTCTCCTGATCACGTACACTATACACTACTGCATACTATATATCACACACACACACAAACCTCCAGCATTATTGGTTTAAATATTCTGCTTGATCAGGCATATTAAAGCCAGGATACCAGAAGCATATAGGTAAGCACACACAGTTGGAGTTTCCTAAGTGGCAGGTGCTTCAAAGAAATCTCCAGCTATGTAGATGGTCCCCACACAAAACTATAGCTTAGTTGGACTGTAGCTTTTGTGTTCTTTTCCTTCTTTCTTTAAAAAAAAAAAAAAAAGATATTGTAGGAGCACATTATTTTATTCCCATTCATGTGATACTGGTACCCTTCAAGAGAATTTGTTCCAGATGTATTTTTAAAAAATCAGACTATAGAAAGTAGGTGTGTTTGCTTACAATATGTAGCAGGTGAACAACTTTTAAATTTTTTTAAACTTCAGATGTTCTTTCATCTGGAGATGATGAAGATGACAATGATGGCTCTGAGGATTTTGTGAATGACAACAACCCAATCAGTAAGTAATTCTAACTGCTGAAATTGCTTGGGTAGGATTCATATAGAAAGATATATTTCCTGTCCTTTCATCCCCTCTTCAAATATTCTTCAGATGTTTTTTGGCTGTCAAATGCATGAGCTATCTGTTAGAAGCAGCTTTCTACTTTCTTGCATCTGACCTGTCTTTTCTAGTATATTGCTAGGATTTGAAACATGGAAATAAACTTGCCATTGTCATGCTTGCTTTACTTTTTATTCTTAGCTGCCATTAACTTTTAGCAATCCTTTTTAATGAGAAGTTTTACTCAGTTTACTGAAGCTCTCAGATTTCCCCTTTCTTCATTTCTGGATCTGATTTGTGTCTTCTTTTAATGACAATGTATAAATGAGTCACGAAATTGGGTTAATATAAACTAATCTTGCAGAAATAGCAGAAAATCTTTCAAGAGGAAATGTAATGTTCTGATACAAAGGCACAATTATATATCTTGGCCCCAAACAGTGTATTTGGTTGGCATTTTAGTCAGATGACGCTTGCATACATGGAAGTATGGATAATTAAAAACTCAATATTTCCTCTAGAATTTTGTCCCTGGATACAGAGTTTGTTAGGGTCACATTCAGCATGTGAAATATATGAAACTATACATGCATCAGAATACATACTTCCCAATTATCCCAATTTGACAGGAACAGTCCCAATTAATCCCCTGTCATTCCACTTTTTCATCTGCTTTTAAAACGATCCAGTTTCTCTTTCCTCATTCAACTTCCCCGCTTCATCCTCAGCTTACTTCCATTGATTCAAACTGAGTTCAAGGTTAAAAAGTAGTTTGCACTTAATGAACTCATCAGAGGGGAGATGAGAGGTAGGGTAGAATATTGCCTTTCCCAGTATGCTCAGCCAAAATCAAACTACTGCAGCCACTTCTAGATTATCTATTCTTCCTCATTAATAACTTTTGCCATTTTGATCACACTCTAGTGTGCCTTGGCTACACATATCCCAATTTTCATTTGTAAAATGTTGAAGAGTCTTGCACTGACAGAGTTCTGAGATGCTAGAGTGCATGGTTCCACTTCAGCATTTGCATGCAGAATTTGTATGCAGCATTTGTAATCAAAATGATGCCTACATTTAGTAAATAGAGATAAAAATCAAGGAGAAAGTTTTTAAAATGTGCATTTTTTTCTACTTACAGGGTGTTTTTTTTAAAGAAAAAATCAAAGAACATGCCAAATAATAATTTATTTTCTGAATTATTATAGATAAGGATTCCATCTTCTTAGTCTATTGACTCATTTTGCTGCATCTAGAGACAAAGCCTGAGCCTTTGTTCTCTGTGCATTAAATGATAGGCTGGGTGCTTTTGGAACTAAAGCATAGAGTTTGGAAAGAAGACATCTTCATGTGAGGTAGAACTCAAGTTGCACAGGGTTCTGGCTTTTGAATGGAGGTCTCCATAGTGACCTCCTCTGTATAGGTGTTTGTGCTGTATGTCTTGATGCTGGCTGAAATGGCAATGTGATGTGCATAATGTCAGGGACCAGAAGATGTGATGACATTGGTCACTTTCCAAGTTCCTTACCACAGCTAGATCTCTAACGTACTATGGTGATATTCTGAGAAATCATCATCACTTTCCCATAGCACTGATGCAATATTGCTCTCCTCTATTTTAAGTCACTCACTATAGTGACAAGTGCTCTGGTTTCAAGAAAAGCATGTAGGGTCCAATAAACCTTGATCCATAGTGAAGAGGCGATGGGTGGGTCAGAGTACAACACTGAGAATGGAAGATGGTTCCTCTGAAGGATGTGTTAAGATATCCAAGTGCCATATAGAGCACTCCCACAACTCTTTCCTGCTGGACAGGGCTGATGGGAGTTGTAGTCTGAAACATCTGGAGAGCCAAAGTTTCTCCACCCCTAGAATTGTAAATGGGGTGTCGTGAGACTGCTGTCTGGAATAAAAAAATGTGGGTAATGAAATAATTGTGGGGAAATAAACTTAGATATTGCAAGAGGCTGGAGAAACTTCAAAGTGGAGTTAATTTCTTTACAATAAACTGCTTGTATCAAGGAATCATTCATGTCCCTGTGCTCAGTCACAACCAGAATTTGAGGGATGGGGTATATGCGAAGATGTTTTCTGCTAATGTTAACTTTGATGTGTATGGGGAAAAGCCTGGACTCTGTGATTTGTGGGTAGGTTTATTTTACTTGCAAATTCAATCTGTTTTAATTAGTGGGGAGTAGGAATGCAATAGTGCTAGGAAGAAATTCAGATATGTGTCAGTGCTATTTTTTAATGAGTAGATGACAATTCTTATAGTAATCCACGGGAAAGTTAACATTAGAATATAATGAGAAAAATTAAGCAACTATTTGGCAGTTTTTCTTTTTGCTTCATTCTGAAATATTGATAAGTTGTGATTGAATGCTATATGGATGAACCCAGAGACTGGGAAGATAATTTTTCCAACCTTTGGACCAACCTCTTTGAGCCTGACCTGAGCCTGAGCATGTTGTCCTTGCCTCCTTCCATATGACCAAGATAAATTATTCCAAACTTAATTTCAGTTTTCTACAATTCTGATTCCTGGCTTGTCTGAACCAATAATAATGGTTTAAACAACTCTACGCATTTGCTAAACAAGCTAATTTTAAACCCAGGAATTATTTTACAGCTATGGAATACACTAAGCCTATCTAGAATAGATTCATTGAAATCAATGGGACTTAAGTTTGTTTTGATTAACCAGTCCGGTTCAGTCCAATGAGTTTAGTCTACATAGGACTAACATTATTTTTAGCTGCAGTTCCTGATTTGTATAAGACAGGGGTAGGCAACCTTTCCCCTTTAAGGGCTGAGGGACTTCAGCTCCCAGAAGCCTCAGCCATGTTGGCCAGTAGTCCCATGTTGGCCAGTAGCTCCTGGGATTCTGGGAGCTGAAGTCCCTCGGCCCTTAAAGGGGAAAGGTTGCCTACCCCTGGTATAAGATTTAAACATTTTTTTGCCAAATATTTATTTTTACAGCAGCTTTGTGGTGATAAATACACATATATATCAATATATCTAACAATGCATACTGGAAATATACCTTATCTGTGGATAGATATTCTGACTGAGCAAAAACGATGGTTAGATTAATCCAGGCAACATTCTGAATGGCTGTTTTATTACTTCACCCTGTTGCTAAAATGCTTATTTTTACACAGAAGTGCAAAGGAAGTAGCAGCAGAAAATAAAAATTGCTGGTGATAAAATTTGATTCAGTGGGAGCACCCCATAGTACTTTTTATCTCTCTCAAATATGATTTTGAAGGTACGTTAAATGGCTGTGGACCTACAGCCAGAAGCCAGGTCTCTGTCTGTGGGATACAGAATGTTATCACAGGATGTTTCATGCTTGAACACATGCAGACATAAAGTTGGGTACCAAAGAGCTCAGTGAGGCACCTTGCTTTTAATGCGAAATATTTTTCTTTTATCTTGTGGTGATTGTGTGTTGCATGGGTCTGTCTGAATTTCAGAAAGTGATTCCTATTAAATTACTTCAGTATTTGCAAAAGAGAGGAATATTTTATCTCAAAATCTGGAAGAAATTACTTAGATAAAATGGCTGAAATATTTTTGAAAAGATTCAGCAAAAGTTGAAAAATGACCCTTTATCTGATGCTGTTTGAACTCGCTCCTAATCTCTTACTGTAGTGTTCTTTAGGATTAGTGATCCATTCTCGCTCATAGACCGCCTGTCCTTCAACCAATTTAGATCAATGTATATGATTCCAGGTCTTGCGGATGTTAGTGTCACAACTGTATGAGGTAGGAGTGTGAGACAGCTAATATTTCCAGGTGAACTTCATGGCTGACCAGGGATTTGAATGTGGATCTCCAAAGTCCTAGTCCAGCATTCTCACCATTGGGCCACAAACTTTTTTATTCTCACTTGCCTTTCAGTAAAACGTAGGGCCAAAGAAGTGTCAAATTAATAAAGCAAAACCTTCTTCCACTGAAACTATCAAAGAATGCTATACAAACAGCACAGTTTGAGAAGTGGACATGAGGCCACATCAAATGCTTTTTAAGTCAGATAGCTTTGCTGTTCTTTGGAAGAACATCCTGTGTCTTGTAGTTGCCAGTCTAATGTCTAGAGAAAACAGCACAAAATAAAGAGAATTTCCTGGAAGATCTAGTAAGTGCAAGGAGGGCAATCCTTATTATTTATATGTTTTTGTTGCTTTCTGTATTTATATGCCATCTTTTGCATACAAAAGTTCTTTACATACAAAGAACTTGTTGAAGGCATTTTAAAAACAAAACAAACAGCCAAGCCATTACAATAAATGTAAATAAAATGTCAATAATGTCAAACATTTTATTATAAACAATAAAATAGCAATTTCCTTTTTAAAATTGAAAGAATTAAAACACTTTTGAGTTCAGTGTTACATGAGTCAGATTTTATGTAACACTTGACCAAAAGGCATCTTTTGATAGCTCTTGATTTATGATAGACCAGATTGGGAAATTCACTGGTGCTCTAGATTTTATTCAGCCAGAGTGGAGGTTTCATAATATCTAGCAGGTCACATGTTCCCCATTTCTGAGAGACAGTCTGAAAGATTAATGGCAGTAACAGTATCAGCAATAATAGTATTTTAAAAACAGCAACAATAATGAACAACATTAAATAATTAGCAACAGGTACATTCACTGACAGAGTTGGTTCTAACAACAGAAATGGGATGAGAGTGATTTCAGGTTCATCTACACTGTAGAAATAATGCAGTTTGACACCACTTTAATTGATGCAGTTCCATTCTATGGAATCCTGGGATTTGTATTTCTACAAGGTCTTCAGCCTTCTCTGCCAAAGCATGCTGGTGCCTGACAAAATTGCAAATCCCAGGAGCCTGTAGGATGGAGCCACGGAAGTTAAAATGGTGTCAGACTGCGTTAGTTCTAGTGTAGATGCACCCAGACAGAGACAGTCTTCGGGCCTTTGCAGACTGCCAGAAATAGTGCAAATTGAGTCCACTTTAACTGCCCTGACTCAGTGCTAGGGAATCATGGGAACTGTAGTTTATTGTGGCACCAGAGCTCTCTGACAGATAAGGCTCAGTGTCTCAGAAAAAAATACAGTTCCCATGATTTCCTAGCAGTGAGCCAGGGCAGTTAAAATCGACTCAATTTGCACTATTTCTAGCAGTCTGCAAAGGCCCTTCATTATGTTCTCCATACTTAGTGAATTTCTTGCATGTGAAGAAACTCCTATTTTTACTAGAATCCAAAAGTGTGTCCGTGCGCATTCAAATTGCATGGCAACTCCATGAATTTCATAAGGTTTTCTTAGGCAAGGAATACCCAGAGTATTGCAGTGCCTTCCTCTGAAATATAGGTCCAAAACACACTGCAGAAATACCAATTTGGGACCACTTTAACTGCCCTGGCTCAATGCTAGAGAATTCTAAGAACTGTAGTCATTTATCATTTAATGTTAACTGTAGTCATTTATCTTTCTCTGTCAAAGAGCTCTGGTGCCACATTAAACTACAATTCCCAGGATTGCTAGCACTGAGCCAGGGCAGTTAAAGTGGTCTCAAACTGGATTATTTATGTGTTTTCAACCACTGCTTACAACACTTGGTATTTGTTGGTGGTTTCCCATCCAAGTACTAATCAGGGCTTATCCTGCTTAGCTTCAATATCAGATAGGATCTGGTGTCTTTAGGGTGCTGGACCTAAGCCACATACAATGCCAAGAGTTTTATGTTACATCTGTATTTTGTATAATAACCAGAAAGGTAGTTATGGTTCAGTCTGAAGAGCAACAATTTTCTCATGGCCACCTAATAGACTTCTCAATTCACTTGAGAATTTATAGTACAGGTTCTCAGGTTTATTCTCATTATAGTTGTGAGAAGCCTAGAAACCATGAGGGCAGTGTGCTGGAAGTGCCAACTGACTAGAAATCTCCTGATAAGAATTTAGGAACCCCCTTGGCAAAATGTATATATATCATTAATACGATAGTGTTTGCAACACTGTAAGAATCATCACCACTCTTGAGCTTTTATGATTACAGCAACCCATGCTAACTCCAATACTTTAATACCAATCCTGTTCATATGCAATTTGCATTAACTTTATGAGGAATTTGGGATTTGTTCCAGCAATATTTGTTTGAACTGTTTTATGGAACATGCTAGTGCTGGAACAAAAAATGTACTCATTATGAATCGGTACTTAATAGCATTCTTGCTAGATGAGCACTTTTTGTTTTTCTTGTTGACTCAACTGCTTTATTTTGATTTTCTAGATTTGTCTGTATCTTTCTTATGAACTTCTTCCTAAGAAAATCATTTTAATGGTGTTTTCTCCTACATACCTTTTGGGATAATGAAGCATTTTATGGTAGCATAGTTTAATTTTAAGTATTTATAACAAGCCCGACATTGCACTTGTAACAGCATGTTTAAATATCCATTGAGTTTCCCCCAGTTAATTAGCTTTAAAGGCTCCAGGCTGAAGCAAATGTAGTCATTTATCATTTTTAGAATAATTTTTAATGTTTATGGATGTTTTCTTTGGGTGAAAAGGTCTGTTAAAAGAGTCTGTTGCTGTATTCCTCCTCAGCTGTATTTTTATTTTGCTCTTGTGGGGAAGAAGTGGGGTGCAGGAATTCTGAGTGTCTGCTGATTTTAAGAACAACCACAAATGTTTGAAGAACAGAAAGGTTTGGTTGTTATGGAGCAGTAGGCTGTTAATAAAGGAAATGAAGCAGAGCTCAGAGAGGAGCAGTGGTGTTCCTTGACCCCTCTGGTCCTAAAAATTTCCATAGTAAATTGATTTTCTACTAAACTGATTTCTTTCAGGAAGGCTCTATTACAAAATAATTAAGTGTCCCTACTGTTAATTAGATTTTAGTCCTGAATTTTTGAACAGGTACACGAGTGAACCAAATTAAATCTAGTCATAATAATACTGTGTTGTTAATCAAATTTCCATTATGTCCAGGAAATGGCTCAAATTGCTATAGGCTGTAATCTTGGATAGATATTGAAAACCTCTGCATTGCCAGCTTGTAATTATAACTGAGCCAAAATAGGTGTTATGCTTTCTAATTTGTTTTCATTGCTTTGGTAACTGTTTTGCTTTGTTCATCTAGTTATAGTAGCCCTTTTGATATACAGGTTGAGACTACCTTATGCAGAATTCTGAAATCCAAAATATTCCAAAAGCCAAAACTTTTTCATGGATGACTGAGATAGTTGCACCTTTGCTTTCTGATGGCTCAGTGTATACAAACTTGGGACTGGAATAAATGGGCCAAATGAAGTGGCTTCTGGATGCTTTACAGGCGTGGTGTTCAAATAATGCATGCCTCCAAAGTGGCCTGAAGCCACGTCAAAGCCATGCTCCAGTCCACAGTCCACTTTGGAGGTAGGCTGTGCAGCCAGTGTGGTCCTGACTCGCTTGCAGCTGAAGGGGATTTGGGCCGCTCTTTCACACCAGTTTGTGTGTTTCATGAACAAAATTATTTTAAAATATTCAGACTATGTCTATAAAGTGTATATGAAGCATAAATGAATTATGTATTTAGACTTGAGTCCCATCTCCAAGATTATGTATTTATGCATTAACCACACCATTCCTTTTTAATCACCTGCTATATGCAAATACAGGTATTCCAACCCCACTCCCCAAAACCCCAAAATACTTTTAATCTCAAGCATTTTGGATAAGGGATATTCAACTTGTACTCAGTTATGGATCTGCAGTTACAGAATTTTTCATCCTTGACACCTTGACATTTGGTAATATTATTATTAAAAGGCACCTCACTGCTAGAACCTAAGAGGCCCCATGTCTCAACCAAGCCTCCATCCTAGATGGGACACAGAGTAGGGCCTCTCTCCTTTTGATCTTGGGAAGGAGGCAGGTTAGCATGTCAAGAGGTTTCAGGTGCCCTTTGGGACTCAATACATTTGGCATCTTGTTAGTTCCTTTGAAAATTTCCGCACTTTGAAAACCCACATTTCCAGATGAAAAACAAATGCTCTGTTAGTCTGCATAGCAGCAAGTATCTTGTAGGTATAAGGACCACCAGTGTTATTCCTTCCTTTAAAAACATACAGTTTTTGGAAGATTATTTATGTGGAAGACAGTTGCTGTTGTTCATAGTGGACCCATAGAAGAATAAAACAAATGTTTCAATGGACACATGAATATTTAAAGTCTTGGATTTTCTTTATCTTTTAAAATATACTCAATTTCTTTGTTTCAGAGTAGCTCTTATTCATCCCAAACATAAGGACAGTAGCAAAATGATAGTTGGAAAAATATAATTTTCTTGCTTGAGTCAACTTTTCCTTAATTACCTTAAAGCCTGAATTGGAAGCAATAATTCCAGTTGAAGCAGGGCAGATTTTTGTCTCCAGGTAAACAGTAAAATATTTAAGGTACTCAAGTGTCTTGTGTGATTGCCAAAGGCAAAATAATTGAACACTACAGAACATCAGTGCTACTTCTAAAAAATTGTGGAGATTCATGCGGATGACAAATGATTGTGTTGGAATCTGGGTTTGTTACAGCTTATAAAATTCCTTCCCTCTTCTGTTCATTTTTGGCAACAGAAGGACCTAAATGGACCCAAACTGAAAAAATGGAGAAGCGTTTACATGCAGTCCCAGCAGCTAACACTGTAAAGTTCCGTTGTCCAGCTACAGGAAACCCTCTGCCAACCATGAGGTGGTTAAAAAATGGGAAGGAGTTTAAGCAAGAGCATCGCATTGGTGGATATAAGGTAAGACCACTATTTGTGATATTTATGGTTACATGGATGCCAGATACAGTTGTTGGGTTATGGGCCCAGGTGTGTGTGCCCATGCATATATAGTTGTCCCTCTGAATTCACAGGGGATACATTCTGCCCCCCTGAAATTTGAAATTTTGCGAATGTTCAAGTCCCATTATCCCCAATGTCAGCTCCATTGGGACAATGGGACTTCACTGTTTCCCTTCCTCCCCTTCCCTCCTTCTCCCCCCTGGGCTTCTTTCCCCCAGGAAGGCCGGTGACACTGGGAAATGGCTGTGCTGGCTGCTGCAAGGCTGGTGTGGCCAAATAATGGATGGTGTGGCTGAGAAATGGTTGTGCTGGCTGCTGCAAAGCTGGCATGGCCAGAAGAAGGCCAGCATGGCCAAAAGAAGGCTGGCGTGCCCGGGAAATGGCTGCACCAGCTGCTGCACAGCCAGCGTGGCCAGAAGAAGGCCAACGCAGCTGGGAAATGGCCAAGCCAGCTGCCGCGAGATGAAAAGCAAGTGAGGGAGGCAGGCAGTGAGGAGGAGGAGGAGGAGGAAGAAGAAGAAGAAGAAGAAGAAGAAGAAGAAGAGGGAGGAAGGGGGAAGAAGGAGGCAAGAAGGTGGGGATGGAAAGGAGCGTGGGGGAGGGAGGAGGGGGAGTGCAGGTGGTGACAACCTCATGGATAATCGAAACCACAAGTTCCAAAGCCACAAATTTGGAGGGATGATTGTATAGACAAACAGACAGATGGTTTTTCAGAGATTAAGAATGCTTTATATGTCTATCTTTTTCATTTTTGTGACATATTGTAAAATCTTTTGTAGATGGGGAAACGTGGTTCTATATCCTCTAAGGTGGTAAAATATTACTAATTTATGTTCTTTACCCCTTCCTGGTTAGGCGTCATCTCTCTTTCCCTAACAGGGGCAATAGCACAATCATTGTTATACATAAAGAAAGGGGTTCTGGAAGCAGTAGAACAAAAAGCTTTCAACTGTCCCAATTTGGCTTGAATAGTCCTAATTAATCACCTGTCATCCAGCTTTTTAGCTACTTTTTAAATGTTACAGATTCTCTCCTCCTCCCACTTTTCTTTTCTTGCCTCAACTTCACTTGCTGCTAAATGAGTTCAAAGTACAATTGCACTCACTTAGCTTATGAGGGGGGAGCTTATGAGGGGGAACATAATTTTGCCTTTCCCAGGGTGCTCAGGCAAAGGCAAACTGCTGCTGCCTCTTGCAGCTTGTATGTTCTTGCTCATTAATAACTTTTGCCATTTTGACTACTGTAAAGTTCTGTGGCTACATGTATCCTGGTTTTCATCTGTGAAATGTTGAAGGGCATAGAAAACAAATTTGTCTAAGCTGAGAAGTACATAAAGTAACCTCAAAAAGATTTTGTTTAAAGCTTTTTATGAATTCTTTCTCTCTGTTTAATAGCTTTGTTAGATCAGTTTATCAAAAGGTCAGACTTGATGAATGGAATTCTTTCTGAGTTTAAGGGGCTGTGGGTAAAACAACAAGGAAAACTGCCACTTTACAATAACAGTCTTCACCAATGTGTCCTTAACAGTCTGTGCTTTTGAGCTATTACTGCCTGCAATATTCCAGTTTGCAGAACAAAGGAGAACAAAATTGTATTATTTGTTGATTAGTGCACACTTCATAAAGAGCAGGAACACTATTGGATTTTATGGAGTGTGAAATAGAGATGAGAAGCAAAGTTCTGAGGAAAGTAATGGCAGTTACTTTAAAAGGTTTGTTTCAATTTCAAGTAGCATCAGATTAGTAGTTTCTAGTTAGTCATTACAAAGAACATCTTGAAAGGTTAGCTAGAATGCCAGAAAAGAATTAATGTTAAACGTTAAGTACCTGTTGCGGTCAGATTGGGAGGGGGGGAGGAGAACAAGATTTGATGATATTTTTCTTCAGATGCTTACAGCATGAAATGGTTGAACATCTGCCACAACCCCTTCTTCAACCACAAAAATTCTCACAAGAAAGGAATCTGTCTCAAGTAAATCTTTGCACAGAATAGAATATATTGAGAATTATGGGCCCAATCCATGTGGACGTTAGCACATACCACTAGTTACGGCAAACACCTTGTTTGTGGCAAGGTTCCCAATGGAAAAGTGTAATTGGTAGAGAACTCTTACCTATGGGGCAGTGCATGTTTTGTTGTGGGAAGGATGCAGAGAATAAATGACTCATGGCATAACTATTTTATAAAGTATGGGCATCTGGTGCTATGCATGCCTGACTAATGTACCCCCGTTGTATGGATTTGCTGTGCTCACAAATGAGACTGTCCATTTGAATCTATACAGATAAAGATAATACTTCTGTCAATTTACCTGGCTTGCTTTAAGATTTCTCCTTCCTGTCCACTGCCATCCATTTCCAGCTTTACTTGTTCTCCCTCCTGCTCAGTGCCTGTTCCTCTGGTTTGTCCATCTTACTGAATCCTCTAGCTCAGGGGTAGGCAACCTTTTTGAGCCAGGGGCCGGGTTGCTGTCCCTCAGACAATTGGGGGCCCGAAACACCAAAAATAAATAAATAAATAAATAAAAAAAAATTAAAAAATTAAAAATTAAAAAAAAAATGCATGCACACTCTCTCAGCCCCAGAAAAGCATGGCAAAACTCCTGTGGAGATTTTGCCAAGAAAACCCCAAGAACAAGTAATAACAACAATAATATTATCATGGCGGGCGGTGGTGGGAGGCGGCGGCGGCGGCAGGACCGGCCTGGGGCCGATTCAAAGGCCTCGGGGGGGCGCATCCGGCCCCCGGGCGTTAGGTTGCCTACCCCTGCTCTAGCTGAACTCCATCACTGATTCATTATTTTCCTTTAACAGTCTCTCATGTCATCGCTTTCCTTGCTTTGTTCTTTCAGCCTGGTCTTAAGGATTTATGTCTTCTCACTGAGTCCCACACTGTACTCACCACATTTCCCCTTCAGCTTGCCATTATTGGCTTTGGTGGGTCACCATTTCCCCCCCATATGAATCTTGAACAGGGTATGCCTATGGGTAAGTCGAGAGACTGTCTGGTCTTGCCCCTTGCATTCCACTTTGTGCTAGCCCCATCCTCTCAGTTCTGAGTTGATTGATTTTCCTTGAAGACAAGTAGAAATCTTAGTGAAATTAGGGATCCTGCTTCATTTTTTTCTTGTGCTCACAGGAATGTGGGCGCTAGATGTATATCTGTAAAGACTATCCATGTTACACTTCTGGAGCAGAAAGATATATTGTAAGATAATCTCAGCTCTCTTTCTTTGAGATGATGTTTATGGTGCATATTTCACATATTTATGTATTTCTTGTATCTTGCGGGATGTGCAGATAAAAACAAAATCCAGTCTTAATCAATTATGATAGAAAAAACTAGCTAACCAAATTAAACACCTAGATTAAACATGTTAAATTAAATTAAAATTTGGCTAAACTAAATAAAATAAAATCAGTCTAAAGCTTCTGTAACCTCACCAACGCACATGGTATTTTCTCTGTGAATGTCTTTATCTCACATGAAGGTGGACATGCAACAAGGTAATTAGAATAATAGAATTATTATTATTATTTTATTTTATTTTCTTATATCCTGCCTTTCTCTCAATATAGGGACTCAAGGCGGCAAACAGCAGATATAAAACAATGCAATTTAAAAACGGTACAACGTTAAAATATATAAATATAAAATTTAAAAAACAAACCATTTAAAAAGTTAAAACAGTTATGAATTAAAATCGAATGTTACAATACAAACCTTAAAATTTAAATAGAACAACATTCCCAGACCTTCTTGATTTGCAAAGGCTGCCCACACAAGAATGTCTTTACTTGCCACTGGAAGGATAGCAGGGATGGAATCATAGAATCATAGTGTTGGAAGAGACCACAAGGGCTATCCTGTGCACCCATTGCCATGCTGGAACTCATAATCAAAGCGCCCTCAACAGATATGTTTTTATTTGTGAGCTGCCTTGGGTCCCATTCTGGGAGAAAAGCGACATAGAAATATAAATAAATAAACAAACAAACAAATAAACATAAATGGCCATCCAGCCTCTGTTTAAAGACCTCCAAAGAAGGAGACTCCACCACTCTCTGAGGGAGTGTGTTCCATTGTCAAACAGCCCTTACTGTCAGGATGTTCCTCCTAATGTTGAAGTGGAATCTCTTTTCCTGGAGCTTGCACCCATTGTTCCGTGTCCTATTCTCTGGAGCAGCAGAAAACAAGCTGGCTCCTTCCTCAATATGACACCACTTCAAATACTTATACAGGGCTATCATATCACCTCTTAACCATTTCTTCTCCAGGCTAAATATACCCAGCTCCTTAAGTCTCTCCTCATAAGGCATGTTTTACAGAATTGTGATGTAACTAATGAAAATATCTCACCACTAAAGCAGATTGATAGAGCTGGAAGGGCAACTTCACAGTAAACCATGGCACTCAAGATCTTAACAAGTGTTGATGTAATTTGTGCTTCACAAAGGAGCAAAACCTGGTTTGTAAAATAAACTTGTTTAACCACGTCATCCTGGACTAAGAAGTAGAAGGTGTGCACTGAGATCTGTTATAGCAGAACAGACCAGGACTTAGCCATAACAACCAGACTGGTCTCTTGGGAACCCAGCTGCCCTTAAGGATGGTTGGTGAGGGCTATAACATTAATACCTTTCAACTGCCTGTACAGACTTTCTAAAATGTATAGTTAAGTTGTTTCTCATTATATGAATTCTGCAAATATGAATTCATATATTTGTTCAAGTGCACAAATGCTTAAATTCAGTTTGTAAATCTACAATGGCCAATTTGTTTCAGCTGTTTACTGCCCTCTGTGGTTTTCTTACTAGGCTTTACCACAATGTGTGAATAAGCTCTCAAAGTATGTGTTCTGCAAATGCTAAAGAAGACAGGCTGAACCCCCCCCCCACTTTATTTCTTCCTCCCCAGCCAGATTTTCTATATAAAGTGCCAATTTTTCCAAAGAAAAAGGTGTGCAAATGTTCCAGATGAGTATTAATTAATGAAGTAGACATTTATAACTACATTTGCTTACTTCATAAAATATGAGGGTGCACCTGGCAACACCTTCTGCCTTTCGTAATACCAAAAAAGCATAAATCAGTTGGCTGCTGTTCAAAGTTACACACATGTGTTAGGGATGATAGAGTAAAATGAAGCCAATTAAGGAAGTCAGTCTTGTTTTGGAGCATAAGAGAAGCTCTGTTCACATCTACTGGCTGCCCGTCTTTAAGGGGAGAATGTTGTTTAGCTGTTTATGTCGAAGAAGAAAGTTGCAGTTCCATATGTACTTAACTGAGTGCTTTTGAACTCAGTGGGGCTTATATCTGAGTAGATATATATAGGACTGCACAAAAAATACACAAAATGTAAAGTAATGCTATTGATTAATCAAAATATTTGGCAGTTTCCAGGGATGGAGGAGTGATAGGACCCTCCTTGGTCCATCAGAGGCCACCTCCTGCTGCCATACCACCACCACCACCATCAAATTTGCCATTGTACTGCCTAAATTTGACAGTGCACAAGTAGCAGTAGCAAAACAATATAGTTGCATTTAAGAGCAGCACGTTTCTTCACTTGAAGTAGAACTGAACTCCTGGAAGCCTCTGGAAGCATGATTCACTTTAAAGTAAGGTGAATACACACTATGCACTTTTTCAAAAGGGTGAAATTGATTGATTTTGGCCGCGGTTCTGCCAAAGCTTGGACCCTATGGCTGCAAATTTAGGATGGTGTTTAATCACAAAAAGGAGCACCTCTAAAACATGATCCACATATTGCCTATCTGTGTCCTAGATTCTGACACTATTTCAAAATTCTTTATGAGTCACAACAGAAAGCTGATGCTATTCCAACTTGATACAAAGCAGGCTTTGTTATTCCTGCCTCCACCTCTGACATATTCACACTGTGGGCAGATGAGATTTGTGGACTATGTACACTTTAATCTTAAAGGTTTTGGATCAAAGAACCTGACAAATAAGGCTGCATCCACACTGGAAAAATAATTCGGTTTGACACCACTTTAATTGCCATGTCTCAGTGCTATGGAATTCTGGGAACTGTAGTTTGTTGCTGCACCAGAGCTATGATAAACAGTTTCTGAAACTTTCAATATGTGTGTATTGAAATAAATTGGACAAATAAAAGAGTATCATTCCCTCTGATTTGTATTTTTTTTAATTTGGAGGGTAGCTGTAGCTTACTGTATTTTTCGCCCTATAGGGCGCTCCGGCATATTGGGTGCACCCAATTTTAAAGGGGGAAAATCCAAGAAAAAAGGATTCCTCCCTTTAGCCGGAGGCCGGTTGTTCAATGGGCTGGTGCTGGGATTGGAGACCGATCCCAGCACCAGCCCATTGAACTGAGGTCGCGGGGGGAAGGAGGGCTTCTTCCCCCCGCGACCTCAGTCTTTGAATGGGCTGGTGCCGGGATCGAAGCGATCCCGGCGCCAGCCCATTGAAAGACTGAGGTTGCGGGGAGAAGGAGGGCTCCTTCCCCCCCCCCCCCGGCCTCGGTCTTGGAATCGGCTGGGGCCGGGATCGAAGCGATCCCGGCACCAGCCCATTGAAAGACTGAGGCCGGCGGGGGAAGGAGCCTTCCTTCCCCCCCCTGGCCTCGGTCTTGGAATCGGCTGGGGCCGGGATCGAAGCCTTCCCCCGCCGGCCTCAGTCTTCAATCGGCTGGGGCCGGGATCGCTTTGATCCCGGCCCCAGCCGATTCCAAGACCGAGGCCGGGGGGGGGAAGGAAGGCTCCTTCCCCTGCCGGCCTCAGTCTTCAATCGGCTGAGGCCGGGATCGCTTCGATCCCGGCCCCAGCCGATTCCAAGACCGAGGCCGGGGGGGGGGGGGAAGGAAGGCTCCTTCCCCCGCCGGCCTCAGTCTTCAATCGGCTGAGGCCGGGATCGCTTCGATCCCGGCCCCAGCCGATTCCAAGACCGAGGCCGGGGGGGGGGGGGGAAGGAAGGCTCCTTCCCCCGCCGGCCTCAGTCTTCAATCGGCTGGGGCCGGGATCGCTTCGATCCCGGCCCCAGCCGATTCCAAGACCGAGGCCGGGGGGGGGAAGGAAGGCTCCTTCCCCCGCCGGCCTCAGTCTTCAATCGGCTGGGGCCGGGATCGCTTCGATCCCGGCCCCAGCCGATTCCAAGACCGAGGCCAGGGGGGGGGGGGGGGAAGGAAGGCTCCTTCCCCCGCCGGCCTCAGTCTTTCAATGGGCTGGTGCCGGGATCGCTTCGATCCCGGCACCAGCCCATTCCAAGACTGAGGGGGGGGGGGAAGGAGCCCTCCTTCTCCCCGCAACCTCAGTCTTTCAATGGGCTGGCGCCGGGATCGCTTCGATCCCGGCACCAGCCCATTCAAAGACTGAGGTCGCGGGGGGAAGGAGGGCTCCTTCTCCCCGCGGCCTCGGCCCTTCGCCCTATAGGGCGCACTCACTTCCCCACGCACATTTAGGGGAAGAAAAAGTGCGCCCTATAGGGCGAAAAATACGGTACCTTGTAGAACAGCTCTGGGCTTTTTTACTTTGCAGCAGACCTACAAATTGAAATATAGCACCATATTCTTTCTATCTGCCATAATTAGTGAAATGAAGCAGTTCAGAAAGAATGAGGTTGTGTCAGTGTGGTGGGTTTAGTCTGCAGTTGTTTGAGGCTCCCATGTGAAATTGTGATGATTTAGCCCAGTGCTGGAAAATAAATGGTAGAACCCAAGGAAAGGGGGGGAAAATGAACCGCGGGTAGGAAGAAAAAAAAATAAATTTGCTGACGTTTGGCACTTTAAGATATGCTGCTTAGAAAAGCGTTCTTGTGATGGTGCAGCACAAATAGCCAGCAAAGAACCAAAATAAATAAATAAAAACCCTTCAGACTTTACTTTTCGTCTTTAACTAGGTTTGCTACAGGTGTACAGCTGACAAGGGTCTTCTTCAGACTTTGCCAGTTTCTCCTTGGCAGCAAGCCCTGGTCAAGTCTGAAGGCAATGTTTTCAGAGAATGTTTTAAGCCAAACTCTGTCAAGGTCAAATAGACAAGTGGCTCCTTCAGACTTTGCCTGGAGAACTTCTATGCTTTGTCAAAAGAGGATCCCATTCAACTTTATAAAAATATAGTGCTGATTTTTTAATTTATTTTTTTTAGAAAAAGGACAGGTTGCATAAGAGAAAGTAAGAGACAGAGAGAAACCTCCTCCTTGGCTCCAGAACTAACATGTGATGCAGAGTTAAATTGCACTGTCCTGGAACAGCAGAGACAAAAAAACTCCTAACTCTTTAATAGGCACATTTGTGTATATCCCTGAGTTTTGGAGAGCAAAAGTCCTAAGAGTAAAAGATTGAGATCACGTACTGTGTCTTAAACATGGATGAATTTTCATCTTCCAGCATTGGTGTGTTGGATAGCTTTTTGGCATTCTTATATTTTTGTAAAAGTACAATAGCATCCAACTTTGCTATATGGTCAAAATATATCCCTGATTTTGTTTTTGGAGCAGATTTTATAGCAGATTTTTTAAAAAATGAATTACTCTGATCTAGACAAATTCCTGCAATAGAATAAAAATAACCAATAAGACTAGTGTTAATAAAACAGAGTCATAATAATGTTTAAAACTA
The DNA here is from genome assembly GCA_026167975.1 of Phrynosoma blainvillii. Lineage (NCBI taxonomy): Eukaryota > Metazoa > Chordata > Lepidosauria > Squamata > Phrynosomatidae > Phrynosoma > Phrynosoma blainvillii. Next base: position 92,138,383 of record JANUYF010000003.1, on the reverse strand, counting down.
GTTACTTTGGAGGATCAGGACTAAATACAGATCCAACAAGAATAAGCATATGGAATCAATGTAACTTATGTAATATCACCATATTTCTACAGATTCAGTTGGTCAAATCTAGTAGGGACCAACAACTACATTTGGCTTTGGGTTGTTTTTTTTTTTTTTTTTTTTTTTTTGCTTTCTCTAGATTTCTGAAATTGGGGTAGAGACACAGTTTGCATCAGCTGATATCTCCTAATGCTAAACCTCTTTATCAATACACATGGAAACATTAAAACAAGTAATTTATTGAAGCATAGTCAGCAAAATATGCCAGGTTAGATTTTGATTGTTCAGATTGTAGGGAACTTTTTATTTTATTTTATTTCTAGTATTTCTAACAGACATATTCATAACTCAGATGTCTTCTAAAAGATACAAGATATCTAGAGTTACAATGGAATATTGATACTGACCTTCAGTGCACTGCATCTTTCTTTCTTTCTTTGGAGAAATCCAGTCTCTTGTTCTCATGTAGCTAGCCAAGTAGAAGAAGAATACTCAAACATCCTTATGGCCCTGGAATTAATTTTAGCTATATTTCCTTCTTGACTTGAGAAAATACCCTCCCTTTTAAAATGCTGTCAATAGTGTATTTAGCATTTTTTTTTATTTATTTGACTAGTGTATCATTTCACTTGTTCTACTGGAAGAGGAGTATAAATTATACTTGTGCCAAAGGAAAGTATAACCCAAAAGTTGATTTTTTCCCCTGTAGTAAGCAACTCTGTTTTTTAAACATTTGGAAATTCTTAGGTTTTCCAAGATATGTGTAGAGGTCATATTTCAAAGAGCCCTTTCTTTCTTTCTTTTCCAAGTTGACTTGTTTACAGTTCAGCCCAATCCCCCCTCCTTTCGCACATGGTTGTGGGTCTTTTGAAGAAGTTCTATCATACATGCCTCCCTCCACCCCGCAAACTGTACTAACATGCATGCATGCCACTAAGAGTGAACAAGCCTCTTTACTTTCTCACCTCCCAGAAAGTAAATTGAGTCCTATCAGTTTTTACTATTATAAGTATTAGAAAAGGGTGTTTGTTTCCACAGCTGTGTTTTGATAAGCTACATTACCACATCCCTTTTTACACACGAAAGTTGGGCTTGGGTAAATACATTATATTTTTCAATCTGTAGATGTATATCTATAGGAGCCACGTACCCATTCATCTTGGTTTGTGGAAATGAAATATCTGCTGCCGGTCATACTGTAATAAACTGCACTTCTTTTCTTTCTTGTTTTGTGATTACAGTTGCTGATAATCTGTTGTGTTCATTTCTGGGACAGAAATCAATTATGTTTCAAGAGATGCCTGCCTGGCCAAATTAAGTGTTTGGGCAAAACATGCAACTAAAAGCAGAATCCTGTTTGTTTCTCCTCAGCAGCAAATTCTGCTGAATTGAGTTGACAAAGTAGGAATACGATTGTAACCTCTGGGTACTATTCTATAGTGGGCCCTTGGTATCCGCTGAGGTTTGGTTCCAGGATACCAAAATCCATGGAATCTCAAGTCCCATTAAATATAATGGCATAGTAAAATGGTGTCCCTTATATAAAAGAGCAAAATCAAGGTTTGCTTATGGGAATTTGTATATTTTAAAAAATATTTTCAAGCCATGGGTGCTTGAATCTGTAGTTAAAAAATCTGTTGATAACGAGGGCTGACTGTATAGACATTTACCCTAGCATTCAGTGGTACACTCAGCTCTCGGTATCCCCAAGGTATCCATTCTGGATTCCACCCCACCCCCCCCCCGCTCAAGTTCTGTTGTCGCCAATGGCAGCATCTGCACGTGGCCGCACCGTCACTTGGTACAACTGGACTTCAATGGCTGCTCATGCACATGGCCGTGCCCACCATTGGGGACAGCCTCCATTGTCCCCAGTGGTGGTGTGTACACATGGCTGCACTGCCACTGGGGACAGTGAGGACCATCCCTAATGGCAGCGTGGCCATATGCATGCACCGCCATTGGGGACAACGTGGGTTTGCCATCCATGGATGCTTGAATTCATGGATGGCAAGTCCGCAGATACTGATTCTAAGTCAACAGGCATAGAATTGTGATGTAAATATTTAGCACTATTGTGTACCTCACTGTAGCATAGTTGAGATCATTTCATAGTGGAGTATTGATAGATCTCTCCTTTGTCTATGGTAATAAATTCCTTTGAAAATTCCTGCAACTTTAAAGTACAGTAAGCTAGAGATAGGTAGAGATTATCATATAGAGAATATCTTCAGTCTTCTTCCTATTTTGTACAGTCTGACAGAAAAGTCATGGAAATTTCCCACAGTCTATGGGAACTTTGACTCCTCATTACCAAATTTGAAAAGAAAGTATAGTATACAATTAGATAGCTCCCTTGGATATCATTGAACAAAGGAGTATACTAGCACACATTAAATTACGACAGGCATATTTGATTTTTATACAGAGCTTCTGATCAAGACAAGGGAAAGTTACTAGCCTGCTGGCATGGACTGTTTTCCTTACTCTGTCCTCACATCTCAAGGGTACTTCTTCAGCCTGTTCTCACAAAATGCAGAGAAGCAGTCAGGAAACTGCTTACTACCTGTGGGCAAATCTTTGTCTTTGCTTGTTTCATTGATTTTTAACAATGACAACTGGTGGATTCTGTGCCAATGAGGTGGCAAATCCAATCTGGATTTTAATTTGAACTATAAAGGTACTGTCAAAGGCATTGACCCCATTTTGGGAGTGGAATTCAGCACGTTGGATAGCTCCTTTAAAGTTCAGTTTAGACCAGGAATAGAAGCCACCAGCCACCACTGGTCCTTAGGGACAATCCTGTATAGTTCAGTGCTGATCTGAAACATGGTCAAGAGATAGAGGCTGACATTACATTTACTATGGTTAGCTTTAATGCACAATTAGAAAACAGGAATTTTAAACCTAATTTAGAAACCCTAGTTTATATACTAAATTAAAATAAAATAAAAGGGATTTGGGAACTGATTGCTGTTTCACAAGAAAGGGTTCTCATTAATTGAATACATCAGTAACAACTCACAACATGTAAAACCTCCATGTTTTGAGGTTTTTGGAAAGATGTCCCAATAATGACAACAACACACTAACTTTAGATGCACTGTTGTTTACTCATCAATATGTGTACTGTTTTCATAACAAAAATCACATCCATATTTTGCTATTTTATTTTGCTTTGTTAAACTTATTGTTTTGCATTGTTTGAAAATCTTTAATAAAAAAACAATCAAACAAAAAGGAAAGGAAAAATAGTTGAAAATAACCATATTAGGTGTGTCTCTACACTGCCCAGTTAAAATAGTTTGGTACTACTTTAACTGTCATAGCTATATTGTATAGATTTATAGTTTGGTGGAGGTACTCAGAATTCTCTGAAGGAGAGATCTAGTCCTACCTCCTGAACTGTGACACTAGCACTCTCTACCAAACTAAAAAATTCAGGTTTTGTTAGGATGGAGTCATGGCAGTTAAAGGGTTGTCATACTGTTATAACATCTAGCATTCCCCGGAGTCTGGAAATACTCAGCTTACAACCATCTAATGTGCCTTGTGATTGTAGGAAGAGCACACAAAGTATGAGGTCTCTTCACATGAGCACTTGATTGATTGTGGGTTCGCAAGAATATGACTATAGTTTTGGGTATGCACTTTTGTTTTTGAATTCATCCTTCTAAGAATGATTGCAGCAATAATTGAGGCAGTGAACCCAAAATCTAAGCATTCATATTCACCTTTAGGATTCAGAAATATTTGAGACATTTTTATGGTGGGTAGTCTGAAGAAACTTGTCAAGAAAACCCCATGATTGGTTCTTAAGATCACCTAAGAAATGACTTGAAGGCATATAACAAGTAGACTGCATTTGTTGGATCCTAGTTTGAATTCTTACACTCTTTTTGAAACAATTAAGAAGTCAGTTATGTGAAACTCGTTTAACAGGAAATTTTAAACAAAGGAAAAGTTAAACATTTAAAAATTAGAATTGGGGTTTGGTTCATATTATTCTAATGCTTAAGTCATGGGGATGTCCTGGAGAGAGATAAAGGCAAGTAAGATACACTAAATCTCAATGGAGATATTGAAAGAATCCATTGCAAACTTGTAACTTTTTATAACATTCAGCAATGTAAACATTGCCTGCAAGTTGAAAAGGTTCCATTAGCTGAGATTCTAGTTTTCATTAAACTGACTTGCTCAGTGGATTGTCATTTTTAGCCCTGAGATGAATTATGTTCAGAACTTGTCAAAACTTGCTTAAGAGCCAGGTTCTCTCCTGCCTCCTGCTTTCCTTTTAATTAAAACATTTGTCTGTTATCCCAGTCTGGCAGGCATAGGGCAAATGTCACACTGTTGAACAATCTGAAGGCTGGCTTTGTAAATAGATTAATTGTATTATCATTGTTCATGGCCTTTCTGCAATCCATTCAGGCATCTTGGTCCCCTAACTTAAAATGTAGATATATGGTCTTCCCTTGTATTTGGCTTTGTTCTGATACACAGTTTTGTGGGTTGATTTTTTGCTGTATCCCAGCAAACTCGAACATTCAGGGTTTTTAGAGCAGAACTGATGGCCCTGCTGAAGTCTCCAAATTTCTAAGAGACATAATTGTATTTTATACGATGGCCTCTGAACTTATTTTAAACTGGTTTGGCTAAGACAACATCCCTGAGTCTAACAGAAAACACTATAAAGTCAGCAGTTGGCTTGTTTATGGGATACTTCAAAGGTCATTATGTGGATCTTCCTTTTTAATAGGGGTTAAGCACAGTAAGTATAACTGAATTATCCTGAGCAAAAGATATCTCTGGCATCCCCTTTGTCTGGATCTACATCAGCACCTGTGTCAGCAATTACATGGGATACATCAAGGGATGTTCCTTTGTCTTGCCAGATGTTCTAGATTTCTACTCACAGAAGCCTCAACCAGCATAAACAATGGGTTGTGGGATTTGTAGTTCAAAACATCTGAAGGGCCAAAGGTTTCCTAGCCCTGGGCAAGTAGCTTTCCAGAGTAGGATAGGTATATTTGGGGATGTTTCAAAACTAAAGGTACCAAACTGAGATGAAAATGCTTTGATGTAATATTACGCGGAAGTGTGAGTAGTCACAGCAAAACACAGGCATTTGTGATTTGTCCTAAGTCTGCAGTCCACTCACCCACCCATGCACTCATTCACGCGCTTTCCTCCCCTCTCCTTCTGGCATTTTAAAATGCCCTCCTTTCCCACCAGGGGACCCAAGGTGAATAGAAACATTTAAAACATTAAATACATAGCTAAAAATAAATTAAAATCACTCTAAAACTCTTTTTTCAAATAGTCATAAAACTGGACAATTACAAACAGTTTGGAAAAGAACTACCACAGACACTCTTAATTTAAGAACCAAAGGTCAAGGGAAATAGCATAGTCTTCACTGACCACTGGAAACTTGAAAGGGATGGAGTTCCATAGTCAGGGCGTTGCACTAGAGAAGGCCCTGTTACATGTGTACACTAACCTACCCTCATGGAGTGGTGGGACATGGAACAGGGCCTCTGTGTTAGAGTTGGAGTAGGAACATATGGTAAAAGATAGTCTTTTGGATATTCTGGTCCTAAGCCATATATACATAAAGAGCAAGGCATGAAACAGCTCATGTGGGGCTTTATTGTTGATGTTATGGGTGCACTGTGACTTGGCCAGACCCATTTATCCTTGGTTGACACTACATTCCCAACCATCTTTCCCTCAATGATCTTGAAAAATAGTGTGGAATACTGGCAGTAATTGTGGATGAAGACAGGATTATAGTCAACCTGGCAGGGGTTACTAGGTTTGGGTGTATGATTCTGCCCTGTATGTTTAGATTTGTAAACAGCATTTTTCTTTTCAAATGTGTTGATGCATGATCAGTTTGTGTGATACAAAGGGCAAGCATCTTTTGTTATCTGACTGTTTTTACTACTCCCAGATAAAGAATGTCCTTTAGAAACGTCAGAAACTCTTCTAGAACATGGCCACACAGCCTGAAAAACCCACAAAAACCTATACTGTTTATTGAATTCAATCATGTTTGTATTTTGCATGAGTACATCTTTTGGGTCAACCCCCCCCCCCCCCCCGTTTTGTGAGAAATGTAAAGCATGTACTAAATTCTGTCCTTTCTACAATTAGTTTAATAAAGAAAAGAAGGATCTCCCCCCCCCCCCCCTGGAAATTACAATATTATCAGCCTGGAGTGACAACCTGAACCACCTGCAGTGAACTGATGAGCTTGCTAGATCTGAGGTCTGATTAGCCAGTTAAAATCTTGATTCAGCCGTCTCCCTGAAGCTAACATTCCTGTTAATGAAAAAAAAAAATAGAATGATTTTGCTAGCTTTTTTGGGTGCATTGTCAACAAGATGAATAACCTGAGGGAGCCTAAATTTAATTTCTTGACATGGTGTCATAAACGCTTTGTGCAAGTAAAGTGATTATTTGGTATGACAAAATTGGCTTAAGTTGCGGGCTGAAATATAGATACAATATCAATCTCACTTTAGAATGTGGAATAAAAATTGTCACTGTAGTAGACTTTTCCATCCACCTCTTTCCATTTGTCTAGCAACAGCTACACATCTCTGTTACATGCAAGATGGTGTTATCTTTACAAATTAGTTATCAGAATGGCTCCTTTCTCAGACAGCGGACTCCTTTTCTTATTTTAAGGCTAGATAGGGTAAAGAGGCCAGGTTTATCCTCTCCAGCTATCAAAACAAAATAATTTACAAAAATATTGAGTGTAGAGAGATGCTTTTCTCCACAAAAGAAAAAGGAAAGAAAAACAAATAGGTGTGCAAAATGTGAAACAGGTGAGATTCATAAGGCTTTTAGTAAGGAAACAAAAATATTTAAATATCAAAAATGTCAAAGCCACGCCTGTTAGAGTCTAGCTTAAATTGGCGGAGTAGCAGAAATGTGCTCTTATCTAACAATGCTTCTCTAAGAACTGAGAATGACTCCAAAAACAACACAAGTAGCTTGTAGTCCAAAACAAAAGTTAACTAACGGCTTTAATTTATATTTACATAGAATTTAGCTAGTGAATAGTTCAGGTAAAAAGAAATCTCTATCTCACCATCTTTCCAAAGATAGTTGAAAGAGGAGGAAAATGGAAACCAAACAGCTCAGGATAAAATCTTTAGAGAGAATGTCTGTCAGTCCCAAAGGGGGAGTGACCCAAATCACATGGCCAGCCTGAATATGAGAGAGAGAGAGAGAGAGAGAGGATGTGAAGTCGTAAGCTTTCATGGCCGGCATCCATAGTTTTTTGTGGGTTTTTCGGGCTGTGTGACCATGTTCTAGAAGAGTTTCTTTCTGACGTTTCGCCAGCATCTGTGGCTGGCATCTTCAGAGAAAACTGGAATGGAAGAGAATGGGTCTTAGACTCTTCTAGAACATGGTCACACAGCCCGAAAAACCCACAAAAAACTAGAGAGAGAGAGGAGTTTGCATGCAGGAAATCCCCATCTACCTGAGGAGGAGAAAAAGGAATTCAAAAATCCTCCAACAGAAATCCCAGTTCATATATTTTTAGGGAAAATCTCTGGCAAGCCTAACATTGAGTGTGCTTGGATGGTTGTCTTAACTCGCAGAGATATAACTGAGTCTTTTCAGTGTGTACACCAAAGTTTCTAAGTGTACAAACTAACCTGGTAGCCTTCCATTAACTAAAGTTTCCTATTTTGTCTGATCTGGGAAATTATGGCTAAGAGCTTTTGTACAACCCTGGATACTAAATCAGCTTAAGCCAAGCCAAGATATTAATTGTTTGAATGCACCTAATGTCTTTTATGTGTTTGCTACCCAATGAAAAGTACAAGTGAGGTTGTAATTCCTTATTGGGAATAAGACTCAGTGGATTAAGAGCAAGTAAGTCTGTCCATTTTACTCCCTTCCAAATTAACTTTGTAAAAATCTTAATTTGGTTCTGTGGTGACAACAGGCAGATTACAACTTTGTCACTAGCCAATGGGAACGAAGCTAGTAAAGATGGGAGCTGCTCCCAGGAGTGAGTATATAAGAAGGAGGAGCAGGTTTGAAAGGGGTTGATATTTAGTGTGCCCTGAGGGGTGAAGAGCTGTTGAGGCTACGTTAGGCTGCTGTGAGGGACAGAAAGAGTTTTAGGTACCCAAGAAAGAGACGAAGAGTGTCCTTAATTATATTATTATAGTGTCTTGCAGAAGGCATAGTATTTGGTGACTAGTGGAGTCACAGGTAACCAGAAGATACAAAAGTTTAATAAAGTTTCTGTGAGAACTTAGTCTGTAAGGGAACATATATAAAGCTATAAAGAAACAATTACAAAGACAAGCTAAAGAAACTGTTAAACTGTATAACTAATAAAGCATTTAGACAGCTGGCCCTTCGTTTTCATGGGGGATCTGTTCTGGAACCCCCCCCCCCCTGCAAAAATGGAGACTCGCTGATATTCAAGCCCCATAGGTTTGAATGGGGTGCGCCCCATTGGTCTTAATGGAGTTTGCCCTCCATTAGATCTCAAGTCTGCAAAAACAGAGGGGTGAGTGTACACTGTATCCATTATGAACACCATCCACTAAACGAGATACTGTACTCAGCCTGACTTGCAAATAAATTTCTTCCTTTGTTTCAACAAACAGCTGTCTGAAGTGATTTCAGAAACACATTAAAATGCTACCAATATCGAGAAAAGTCTTTTAGGTTTGGGGCACATTGGATAGTGGGTGTGTGGCTGTCAAAGAATAGTTGGTGCCAAGCTGGGGGAGGGGATTTGAAACACAGAGGGTTGGCATCTAGGGAGAGTTATAGTGCAGGAGACACTTGGAAGAGTTCGAGTGTCACAGTGAAGAATTTGTGGGATAGTGGCCAACACCTTCACATAATTGGTGGCAGTGGTGGGATAAAAAGACTCATAATGCTACCATCAGAGAAAAGTAGTTGGGTGGGTGAGTCTCTCACCTTCACAGGTTCTATCAAACTTGTAAATAAATTAGCCAGTTTTGGCAAGCTTTTTTTTTTAATGACCAAGTTAAAATTCTCAACCTTTACTGCTGATCAAACTCACTGGCTACAGCTATGATCAAAACAGCAACAAACTTGCCATACAAGTGTTAACGTTGAGGAGCCTTATAGAAGAAAAAGGTAGCAAGCCTATTTCACCACCACAAAAGACTGAAAATAGGTTCAAAACTACGGTATATACTCTCTAAGATTTAAAAGTTCAAAGCTCTCTATCAGGATGAGTAAAATCTACCTTTTGCTTTCTGTCACGTTCATTCATGAAACAAAGTGAAATTCTAACCTTACCTTCATTGAACTAAATGGGACTTCCTTTGAAGTAAACAAACATGGAATTGTACTATAAGCCAGACTTACTCTACTTTAGCTATGGCTGGGAACTTCATGTTCATCCTGTGAAGTGCAAGATGAACAGCCTGTGAGATACATGGCTTCCAGATCTGGATCATCTCATGTATCTCCCACACATTATATAATGGTCTTTTCACTGCTTTCCGAAACATGTGCCCCCCCACCCCCGTGAGCTTTACCTTTAGTTCCTAATTAGTACAAGGAACTAAATAAAAATGATGCTGCAGCAGAGTGGTGGTAAGGACATGTAAGGTAGAGCCTTTTCAAGAATCTTGTATCTAGAAAGCACTGTAGAAATGGTAAACAAGTCCAGCTGATTGTTACCAGTGGTTACTGAAACAACATCGTTAAAAAAACACATCTTGAGTAGCAGGTATCACAAAAGTGTTTAGTCGTGTGATACTGAAATCAAATTGCATTTTGAATGTGTGTACACATGAATGTGTGTGTGTGTGTGTGTGTGTGTATGCATGTGTACAGTAACCAATGGAAATGTAGAACAATCATAAATTGAATCAATATGTGTTATTGAACAAGTCATTATGAATCAGTAGATGTATATTGTACAGTATTTTACTTCTCATAAAGGTGTAGGATATGCTTTTTAATTTCTGGCAAGACAACACACACTTTGTCTACAAGCTAAAAAACATTGTAATAGAGCTTAGGATGATGACATGATATAGATTTAGGAAAGCTATGGGAAAAGTCAAGTAAATATTCTATGTTATATTAAATTATATGAATGCTCCCTATGATTTCAAACCTTGGGTTTGTAATTCTTATATATTACAGTTTGGATCTCAGTAAAATGGCAGAGAGAATGTACCAAGAGTTATACAAAGGAGAAATTGATTAGTAGTGGCACAGTTTGTAGCAGATGCAATCCAAATTAATTGATTGGCCTTGACCTGTGCAAACTGGTAATGAAAAGGAGCTAGTTGTGTTCCCTGCATGCTATAGAGCTGAATTGATTTTCTCGATCAGCAAATTCCTATGAGCAAATCAAGGTAAATTTTAGTTGAAAGCAACTTTACAGTGTGCATCATGCACAGAAACATTTGTTTCTATATCAGAATGTGCTCAGATTGTAATTCAACCTGTATTTCATGCACTACACAAATAGCCTGAAAATAAGCATTGTGGGACTTCAATATATGGAAGCTGTGCTTGCCAAATCCATTGAACAGTGGATTCAGCCTTATGCTGAAAGCATTGTTTCTATACTCTGAGGCATGTCTCTTATTCTTCATCACTCATCTCCTAATGCACTGTGAGAAGCTTGCATGCTCTTTTCAAAACTTGAAATCACAAATGTTGCACCCAGGATACAATATACCAGATAACATTTTTCCATTGTGTGTGTATGTGTGTGCCAAATTCAGCATACCATAGTGTGATGGTTGCCTTGCTGATGTTTTGATATGGATTGCTTCTGTGTGTAGAATTTTGGATCTCAGAGGATTGGAGATCTTTCTTTCCCATTGGTGGAAATGTAATGATAATGATAATGTTATTGTAAGCTATTACAATGTGTCTTTGTGAGCAGAGACTAAAAGTGAATGCCAGCTGTACAAAACATGTATTTTAAAATTCCCTTAGGTGCGCAATCAGCACTGGAGTCTTATAATGGAGAGTGTAGTCCCATCAGACAAAGGAAATTATACTTGTATTGTGGAGAACATACATGGATCCATCAATCACACATATCACCTTGATGTTGTGGGTGAGTATATAAGGATCTATAAGATTATTTTTTTGGGAAAAAAGGGAATTGATTGATTTTTCTTATTATTTATCTTCTCTTTTCTCTCTCTCTCTCTCTCTCTTTTCAAAAATGTTAAACTTAAAATTATTCTTTACATGAAAATGAGTGGGACCCCAGAATGAAATGTTGTGTTGTATCCCTGGTGGTGATATGGTACATGACCCTGTTATTGAGTGGCATGGAATAAGAAAACCAAAAGGAAGAGGTCCTACTTTAACTTCAAGTAAAGAAATTATTTTTCTTTGTTTCTGAACACTTAAAAGTGCAGCTAGTACGTATGCAGTCTCAACAAAGAATTGGTTTTTTGCATGCTGCTTCACCTAGTACAACCTATAAGAGTCCAATTATAGGCCTGTCTCTATCTTGAAATATAACAGTGAACTTATTTGCAGGAGTGCTATAAACTACTCTGCCTCATAACAGTCTTCTATATATAATAGGGATATGCTAGTGGACTACTCCTGCATGCAGGGGGTTGGAATAAGTTGCTGTTGCAGACCATTTGAACTCTACAATTCTACTCTGCAGGGTTGGTGTATATTTCATCTAACTTGGCACATAGGGGTAGAAACAATAAATAATTATGGAAGCTTGATGTAAATTAATTTCGGTCCAGCCCCCACAGTAAGAGACACCTGGGGAGGTGTCTAATACCTTTGGAAAACATTGAAGGGTTGTTGGAAATGATACAGAGACTGATATGTAAAAATTAGAAGGGTTGTTTAAAGGTTTCACATTAAGGAAAAATGGGATTGGAAGGAACAGCAGCTCTTTACTGATACTGGGTTGCCCCCGCCCCCCCCCGAAGTGCAGGGTGGCCATTCTGCTCTTCAGTCCCAACTACATAAAGCATCTTTGATTTTTCCATTGATTTCTGTGGGCAGCTTTCACTTCTGTCCCTTGGGAAATTTAAAAATAACTTCTCAGTGTGAACAAGGAAGTGACCTATTGAAACAATTGTTCTTTCTGTTCTTATCTGTCTACCTATCTACCTGTGTCTTTCTGTTCCAGCTATCTCTACATCTACTGCTTGACAGTCCTGTTACCCAAACTTGCTTGATATTCCACACAATTGAGTTAGTTAGTTTTTCCCCTTGCAGATTTTAAAAGATCTGTTATACTACAAACATCAGTATTGCCCTGAGTCTGACATTCTGTTGTGGTTGTGAGTTGGTGCATGTGAACATGGGAAGACTCCTGTCAGAATTACTATATACAATTGGGGGTTTTATTGCTGTTTTTTATAAATACGTCCATGGCAGAATGTGAAATTATTTTTAATCACTTCACTTAATTTGCAGGGAGGACTGCTACTTTAAGAATCAAAGAAGTGTAGGGTGTTGCAGAGCTGTAGATATCCCCCTATAAGCTCTCTATTCAGCTGAGGTGAGCTAACCTGGAGACTAAACCATTTTTGTTTGAACACTTGTTTAAACAATGTTTATTGAAGGTGCAGCTCTAACGGCTGCCAGGAATTATAGTAAATTGCGTTCCACATGACTCCATCCTGTGCAGACCAGCTGCTGAATGGGTGCAGCTGAATTATGCTCGCTCACTAGGGAATAGGTGTGCCCACAATCTCTCGCGAAGAAGGAAGCAAAGGGAATATATACTGTTGTGCCTGCAAAGAGTATTTTCCCCTATGGTGTGTATGACTTCAGAGAATTGGAGAAAAGTGTATGTGAGGAACAAAACTATTTTTAAATGCTGGGAATGCAGCTGTCTTAAAAGGAGTAGATATTGGAAACCTACTTTTTGGACTGCCCATTCCATTGACATGCTGGCTGGGAGATTCTGGAAGTGGTACTCCAAAAAACAACAACAAAACATGTTTCCAAGCTGTGGAAAGGACACAGTCTTAAAATCACCACAGAGTGCCCAATTTCACTGTCTTTGAAGGTTTTCATCCATTTTGAGTAACTTGGGCAAATATTTACCAGAATCCCCCAGCTTCTTCTTCCTCTTTTGAGCTGTTTCAATGCCTTACATTCAGGAATATTCTGCACAGTTTATTTTTCCTGGCAGTAAAAGATTAGTGACTAGCATGAATGAATGGAATGGTAATGAGAGTTATGTCATTTATTGCTATGTCTGCTACTTTCATAGAGAATCATAAAAGTAAACAGTATAGCCAAGATTTTCCATCATGATTAGTGAATTTTGAGTGGTAAGCTGCTATCGTGGGACTTTTGTTGTTGCCTCTTCTCCAGAAATATAGTTTTCATATAGTTTATGTAATTAACACTCCTTTTTGTGTATCATTTGATAGCAGTCATGGTGTGTTAGAATTTGGACGCTTTCATTTTTGGCTGCACTAAAGCATTTGTGTTTTTTGAGTGGTATTAAGTGGAATCATGATGAGCTTTGGTTTGCTGGGTTCTGGAAATGACACAGAGTTTAAAATTAGAAAAAGAATATAGTACAGAAACTATAATGATAATACAGTTAGCCCTCCATATTTGTTGGTTTGACTTTTGCGGATTTGATTATTCATGGATTATTTGCTGCTGCCTCCACTGCTGCCCCATGCCATTTTTAATAGGGACTGCAAGCTTTGCAAGACTGTGAGACTATGAACATGCAGCAATGCTTGTAAGTCCCTATTAAAAATTGCATAGGGCAGCAGTGGAGGCAGTGACAAGCTATGCTAGGCACCTGCTTTTGCCCTTTGAAGGAATCCCATCACTTTGAAGGCATCCATGGTGGGCTAAATCTGTGTATCATACATTTTGTTTGTGTTCAATATGGTTGGGGGGAAGTAGAGTTATTCACAGTTTTTCCACTTTTGTGGGGTCCCTACTTCCCTCACCCCAATGAATGTGGAGGGCTGAGTGTAGTAGAAATAGAACCCAGTTTCTCTTCAGTCAGCATCTTCTAGTACTAATTTTACCTATCAAAGACTGATGGAGGACTAAAGCCCACATCCTCCACTGTATACAACAAGCACCTCATAAAGATCCTTTACCTTGGTCGCCTTAAGCCTAGGATTGATCCTGGTAGTGTAATATAGTGTGTGTGTGTGTGTGTGTGTGTGTGTTTTACTAGATTGTAACCAGTTCAAAGTACAGCCGGGGATTACATATATGAATGTAAAGCTTATGCTCCTCCACAGAGCCAGATTCTAGCACTATCTTCTCTTAGTTTTCTATATTTTGCGAAGACATTTTGCGTTTGTTTTTTATGAAAAAGGACTGCATTCAGAAGTATAAGAATCCAGGAAAGACTGTTCCACCTGATAGTTTGTTTTTTCGTTTCTCCTATAAAAGTGGTTGACTGCTCATTTTTCATATATTACTTATCATAGAGGGGCAGAAATGTACGGTAAGAATACTCTGACTCATCCATAAAGGAGTAGTCTTGCAATTGTAAGAGTGAGACCTTAATTTAATAATCTATAACATAGTTTTCTCTGTAATTTCTTAGTGTCAGAAGCTCCACTTAGGCTTTACTGAATCTGAGTAGAACAGCATTATGGATATCAATTTCCCAGCATTTTCAATCATGTGGAAAGCCTCACCCACAATGGAGAGTATCCTTTTAATAAGCATCCTCCTTCTTTCCATCCTAGCTGCCACTGCCCTGGCCTAGGAGGGAGAAAAGAGGCAGGCACAGTTCCACCATGCCCAGTTTCAGACGCAGATGATAGGCTTTCCTTCTATCCCAACTGCCACTGCCCTGGCTGCAGAGGGAGAGGAGAAGAGGCAGTATTTGCTGGACTTAATCCCCTCCTGAGCTGCCATCTCTTTTTCCTTTTTGTCTCATGTCTTAATTAAGCCTGAGGTCAAGGAGCTGTCTTGTTTCTCTTTTACCTGTAAAGTATTATATACAGTGAGGGCGCTAAATAAATAAATAAATAAATAGCATTCATCATGGGAAGAGAGCCACAGAAATATGCAAGGAGGGGGTGGAGTTAGTGCCTCTTTTCTCTTGTTATGTATATTCTGCTCAGACATAGTAATGCCTCCATAGTGCTTAGGTTTGTTCCTTTTCAAGACAAACATCCACTGGCCCACACAAATTAAAAAAGTGATTCCTACAGTTATCCCAACAGTGCATTTATGATACTTGCAAAGGGTAAACACAGCTCAGTTTGGCTTAGAACAACATTTATTTGCTGCTACACTCATCATTAAACGAAAAAATTTCCCCTTGAGTAAAAGGTGAAGAGGTAACATTCATAATGATGCACAGTTGAGCAAAAAGGCATAGGTTAGTTTAGCAGAGGGATCCTTTCAAACATTTTTGACTAAACTGTTCAAATACTCAACATCTTGCCACCTAAACAGTGCCCTTTTCTGCAATTCATATGTTTTATTTCAAGTTGTATAGCTTGTTTCAGAGCAAATTTTGGTAATAATAGATGGTATAAAAATATAGCAGTGTATTATATTCATGTGTCTATATGTCGTGCTGTACTGAAATCTCTTGTTATGTCACAGATATTGGAGATTTCCCAGCAAATCTCTTGCCAAATAGTGACACAATGCTAATTTGGAAATAGCCATTATTAACTTGCCTGTAATAACTTTTGAAAGCCTAAATCTTTCATCACTTGTGTGCAAATAAGTTAGCAGAATGTGAAGGGTTTGGACTGGGTATGCTTAATATCTTCCACTGTTGGTTCAGATTTGTGAATGTAGTAAACACATACATGTAGCAAATCTAATGTTTTGTTGGAAGTGTGAAGAGATACCTCTTAAGATAAAGGCATAAAAGGTCTTATTAGTACTTGCTGTGGTTAGTTTTAGGCAACACAGCACTAGTTTAGAGACCAAATGAAACAGGTACCCGAGATTGATATTTTGACAGTTCTTAACATTCAGCTTTTGTTATTGTGTTAATTTAAGACTAGACCTTAGAAAAGTTAGTTTTTGGATTACGGTTCCTAGAATCTGCCAGTCAGTGGCTCAGTGGCAGCCGGTGGCTCCATGTCATTGAGTTGCTGAGCTGCTCCAGAGTTTAGGCCAAACTTCTGCGAAGCTATCCAGAGTGCTGAATTTATTTTGGACATATGGTTCATTTTATTGGACTTCATTTATAGGGTACATTCTGGAGTAGAATCACCACCTCATTGATATGGGAACTTCCAGCCATCACTGCAATTGTCATACTGGCTGGGAGTGGGTAGATTCTGGGAGTTGTAGTCCAGAAATTATTTTTCCAGCCCTACAAGATATCTAGTAAGGAAAGAATTGGTGATTTCTTCAAACAAACAAACAATTGTTCCTTGTTGACATTTCTCAGCTCATTACATGTTTTATGTGTCTGTTGCATCTGTTGCTTTCAAGATCAGGCTTTCAA
Organism: Phrynosoma blainvillii; assembly: GCA_026167975.1. Classification (NCBI taxonomy): domain Eukaryota; kingdom Metazoa; phylum Chordata; class Lepidosauria; order Squamata; family Phrynosomatidae; genus Phrynosoma; species Phrynosoma blainvillii. The sequence goes on along the minus strand of JANUYF010000003.1, from coordinate 92,121,894 downwards.
GATGATGCCTAGGACATGTCAAGGGTTTACATTTCAGCTTGCACAGTATCAAAGTAGGGGGGAAAATCATATGTTCTGAAGATACCTATGCTACTATTAGATGATTTCATTTCCCTTCATGGACTCAGCATTGCCATCCCCCATATAAACAGCAGCAGCCAGTGATTCTTATGTCAGTAAAGTGCTGAATTATTCTTTAAAGGGCCTATCTTTGGTGCAGAAACCCCATCGCTCAAATACTGTCTGACTCCTATATTCCAAACGATTGGTAACTGCAGTTTCACTTCTGAAAAAAAAGGTCTCCCTAAGCAGGAGGTCTTCCAGTGTGACTCTATCATCAACCTCTGCTGGAAATGTAGCGTGGTAATCATGTGAACAGATCCCTGCACATACAGAGGACCGGGCTGAGCTGCCGCTGCATATAAATTAGCAAAATAATCAGCACTTACATTTTCTGCCACTCATATAATCACACATGGACAACCCATGGGCAGCCTGAGGTGGTGTACAACATCTTCCCCTCCCCATTGCCTCTAAATATCACACTGAAATATCACACTGAAAAGAGTGTGATAATAATATATAGAGAGAATCATCAGCATTGCATGGGGAAGTTTAAATACAACTGTGATTTAGGAACATGTTGCAGGATCTCTTCTTTCCCCAGTGCCTGCTGATTCCATTGCCTACTTTCAATTATTATTTATTTGTTTTAAAATTGATTTATACCCCACATTTTCCTTAGCCATGGGATTCAAGGCAGCTTATAGAAAATACAAGAAATACAGTTAAAAGTTAACATTTTAAAAAATACAAGAAATTAAAATGAATTAAACTAAACTATCAATAGAAATCAAACAATTATAAACAAACCTGTTAAAAAGTGAGGAATTAGCACAGCACAATTATTTAAAAGCCATTTAGCCATAAATAGCCACTCCCCCAAGGCTTGCCCTGATAACAGAACTACAGTCAGAAGTAGATGTCTTATTTCATTTTAGAAGTAAATGATAGCTGCCTTTGGAAGTTATCATTTACTTCTTGATAACCATAGTACAGGTTGAGTCTTTCTTATCTGAAATCCTTGATACCAGTAGTGTTTTGGATTTGGATTTATTTATTTATTTTTAGATTCTGCAATACCTGTATTTGCATATAATGAGGTATCTTGGAGATAGGACCCATGTCTAAACACAAAATTCATTTATGCTTCATATAAACTTTACACACACAGCATGCCCACTTCATACATGGGCTTGCCATATGTGGACTTAAGCTTCCGTGCACAGCAAGCCCAGGCAGTTAAAATGGCGCGTGTGGGAGTGCACACCAATAGAAATCAATGGGTCTTGAGGTCCCGCATTTTTTGCCATACATGGGGGGGGGGGGTCCAGAATGGATTCCCCGCATATACAAAGGGCCCACTGTATTGCATAAAGTTAATTTTATACAATATTTTAAAAATAATTTTGTGCATGAAACAAAGTTTGTATACACTGAATCATCAGAAAGCAAAAGTATCATTATCTCAGCCACCTGTGGAAAAAGCTTTGATTTTTGGAGTATTTTGAACTTCATAATTCTGGATAATGGGGACTCAATCTGTATGCCTGATGTTATGGTAAACTAATGACTACCACAGACCCAGGTAGAATAGGCATTATTGAAACAAGAAAGCAGAAGAAATCATGCAAATATGCATCACATTCTCTGTTCCAAAGCCCTGCAGTTTCGACATTGCATTTGATTTCGGTGTATGGATGGATGTGTTGAGGCAATCTCATGAAGCAATTGGCCTTGCATTTATGCCCTTATAGTAACTTGGTGGAGTCCTTAGGTTTGTATAAGATAAGTGAAGAGTAGATTTAAATTCCAGAGCCCCAAAAATACAACATTCAAAAGATGTGAGCAAGAAATCGTGTGCCTGCCTGCACATTTCAAAAGACCTCTTTTCCCAAAGCACCAGAGTGGTACTGCTAATAATAGAAACATTTCCTTTGTTTCCAGGAATTAACTAAGGGTGGCCTTGGGGGCCTTCCAAATTAGTACTCTGATTGACTGTTTCCCAAGCATGTCGACCTTTCACAATGTTCCACAATTCTTTTAAGTGACAATAGTGTAATATTCTTTGTATGTGTACTAGAGGAAGGTGGCTATGAGAAGAATAGCACTGCTGTAATTGTTCCAAGGTTTTGTAAAATTTTGACTAGAGATTTGCCACCGAATAACTAAATTACCGGTAGTCATTTTCAAAAGTTTACACATGCTTAGCTGAAGATGCAGGCATGGATGCCAAGTGGCCTTATGTCATTTGTCACATAGTTAATAGAATCACATGAACATCAGTGACACTCTTGTAATCACATTGGCCCAACTAGGTCAGTATTGTTTATACTGACTGACAGTGGCTCTCCAGGGCTTCAGGCAGGAGGCTTTCCCAATCCTATTTAGAGATATTCGGGGATGAACCTGTGACCTCTTGCATACAAGCCACGTGTTTTACCAGTGATATGTGGTCTTTCTTAAACAAGGAATTCTGCAAACAGTGAGAATAACAATGCAGTAGCAAAGCACAGAGAATGCCTATCTTCTTGGTTCATAGTATTTCACTTTAAATTTGGGGAATATAAAAGTGCTTCTCCAATAGAAGCTCAGCCTTGGTGGAAATTTGGGTGCCATACTGTGCAAAACAGATTCTCTTAGCTCATTGTGAAATGTACTGATTGTTTGGGAACATTTTGTCAATAAACTGGCCTTTTTTGTACCTCATCTCAGTTAGAAAGGTTTATTTTTGAGAAATATCTAGTGTCATGTTAAAGGGCCTGGGGAAATTCCAAAAGGAGTAATCTACTTTTAAAATGGATTGTAGGGCCTCACACACTGCTTAATATATTATCCCCCAAAACCAGACATAGACTTCTAGTACTTCTATTTTTATTTCCCCCAGTTTTTGCCATTTTTGAAAGTTTATGCAGTACCCACATGGTCCCATGTCAGAAATTTAGCCCCAAGTGAGTAAAGAAATACAAATGAAAACACTGAAGTTAGAATTGTCCAAGCCATTGTATTCTCTGTCACCATGTTTAGAAGCAAAAACTGGACAGTGAAGAAAGTCAATATGAAGAATATCAATTTATTTGAGATGTGGTGCTGGAGAAAAGTGCTGAAGACAGCCAAATAAACAAACAAATGGGTCCTTGAACAGATCAAGCCTGAAATCTTTTTGGAAGCCGAAATAATAAAATTGAGGCTGTCGTATTTTGACCACATCATGAGAAGGCATGGCTCATTAGAAAAGACAATAATGCTAGAAAAGGTAGAGGATAGTAGAAAGAAAGGCAGACCACACACCAGAGGGATAGACTCACTCAGGAGAGGTCATGGGTCTGAATTTACAGGACCTAAGCAGAAGAGTGGAGGATAGACAGGGTCGCCATGAGTCGGTGTCAACATGAGGGCACTTAACAACAACAATAAACCCACCACAGTTGCTTACCTTTACAGTGCCATCTAAATGGATAAACTATGGTTTACAATAACCTAGCAAACTAGGGTCTGAAGACCATGCTTTATATTAAATTTGCAAACTAGAGGTTTGGTGATTTGATTGAAATTGACGATAATAGCTGCAAATGTTCTCCATCTCAACATTTCAAAGTACATTGTGGATGGAAAACAGAAGCAGATGATGAACTACACCTTGTCCATACATCTAGAAGCTAAGTTTTTCTGGTGTATGATATGTGGAAGCTGCGGTCTGGCATAATATCAGGACCAAGCCATAATGTCTTGCAGTTTTACTGGTTTGAATTGAGACTGAGTCTTACTTAGAAGAGATTTATTGAAATTAATAGGATGTAAGTCAGTAACGACATTGGTATCAATCAGTCTACACAATTTATGAGTAGTTACAAACCATTGTAATTAGATGTACATTTCTACTTGGGAATGTTAGAAAGGAAATGATATTTTCCCTCAGATAAATATCTGTGTGTTCCCACAAATAGTATGTGTTTTTTTTAAAAAAACAACAACATAGCCCTCTTTAAGACTTTTATATTCATCCCTGTTCCCCTCTTGTATTTTGATTTAAGATGCCTTTATTACATAAAATTGGGGTTCTTATATTTGTAATAAATGTTTATACATTTTTGTCTGGTAGTTCATCTTATGTTTTCCAAAGGAAATATCCATTCTAGTAAAGTAACAAAATGAAGAAATTTATTTAATGCAAAATTGAAAGAGGCACTTCAGTTAATTTTGAGCAAGAGTTAAATGTTTGTAGCCTAGCCAAGTTGAAACTTGCATTCTGGCAGTGATATTTGCTGTTGTTGACGAACTCTTTACAGGAGCAAGGGTAAACCTGACATACTTATCTGAGCACTGGAGGGCTGGGACATGCTGAGACAGGGGTGATGGCAGGCAGGAATCCACAAACTGGTGCCTTGCCTCTAGGTATTTGGATAAAGTGAGAAGGAAGAAATGTTTTTTCAAAGCAGTGAAAAGCCTGACTGTGGACTTTACACCTGGCAGGAGCTTTTGTCAATACACATATGTCTAGCTCAGAGAAAGAGAGTGGGAGATCATCTACTCAATTTGTTTAGAGCTAGGGGCTGTGTACTTTGCTGTTAGTGACTGTCATAGCTTATCAAAGGCTTACACACATACATAACATCCAGGTGCTGTTACTTGGTGGATGAATACCATCATCTTTGAATTGCACCTTCTTGATCACAGAGACCCCACTAACCTCTTCCCCTGCCATTACATGCCTGTTTATTTTTCAATATCTCATATATTTGCTCTGTCTTTTTCTGGCATTGTCCCATTTCTTCCATGCACTGTACAGAAGACTCTTCCATTCCTCCCTCCCTGCTCCCTTAAATGCATCAAACCCGAGAACATCAGAGGAAGACAGTCTGACTATAAGGAAAGTTGCATGAAAACACCAGATTAAGAATTCTGTGCTTCACAGTGATGAGAAAACACTGTGTGGCCATTCAGGAGGGGGGAAAGGGTTTTAGAGTATATTATTCAAAGAAATTATAAGTGAAAGAAATAATGAGAGTGTGCGAAGACCATGATTGTGTGTGTCTGTCTATATGTTAGATAAAATCAAAATTGTATGATAGACCAGTACATCTTAAACTACCTGATTTGGAAGACAAGCAACATTTGCCTATGACAGGGACTGGTACCATATTTGTGTCCTTTGGCTATAATTTTTTCTTTTCTGGAAGCTCTCCAGGGACCAGCAGCAGATGGCTCTGGGACCAATCTATGGTCCATCACTTTGAATAGCACTGTTGTAAACTGTGATCCAGACCAGTTCCTGTTTGGCTGAAATAGAGATCGGCTGATTCCCTTTACCTTCTTTCCTTTTATGTTCAATAGATCTTGTATTTAAGTTTCTTATCTCCATCCCACAGTACCATGGTAAGGGTATTCTCTGATGGGTTTGACATGTGTGATTTCAACTCATGGGATTCCTGTCTTCTCTGGAGCTTAAGAAAACATGGAGATATATTGCCAGAAGAAACCTGATGCAGAATCTAGGAGGATTGTTCTTATTTCTACTTTCAGCCTTGTCTGGGGAAATCTGGGTCTTGCATTTTTTTTTAATTCTTTCTCTAATCCGAAAGTGCTTTTTTAAAAAATAAATAAATAAATCAGTAACACTATTCATTGTTATGTTTCCTATATTCTCCCTTACTTGAGCAAAGCTTTTTGTGTTTGCTCAGATGTTCTAAAGCTTTGGCTTTTGCCTGTGCCATATAAGGGATCATATCGGTTAACTCCAAGATTAGCAGGGTAGACATTACAGCCTCTTTTCAGCAGAGACACATTTTGCTCTGGGGAAGCTGATGAAATGCACACTGTGGCAGCCTAACAATAGGTTTTTCTGCGCTAAGGGCAGACTGGTATTAAGACCATTAGCCAGTGATGACAAGTGAGCATTTTAAAACAAGAACATTCATGTCATGTGCTGTCAGTTTCTGACCAGTTGGTGTTGCATTGTATCTCTTAAACCTCTGTAATGCCTACAGTTTTAAAGAATATATTTTGATACTGGTTTGGTGATATGGGTACAGAATTTGTCCTCTGCATCTCCTGTCAAAATGAATAGAAATGACTTAGGCAGAAGTCTGCAATTGGCTACACAGTCAATTGCACTATGTTTTTCTGCTTGCAGTGACTTGAATCCTGTTGGTGATCCCAACTAGAATAGACTCGTTAGATCAATATGATTTTGTGAAATGTTGACTAACTGTTAATTAATTACTGGGTCAACTTTAGTTGGGAATAAAAATAGGATTCAAGCCAGTGTGTAGCTCCAGAGGAGTCACAGTGGTGTATTCCTTTAAAAATGTAGTAATCTAATGTCTAGTTATCTAATGTTATCTCTTTCCACTCTCTTCACCTATAGTTGCTGCTACTTTTCTTCCTCTTGTTCCTCATTATGGTCATTGCTTCTGTTGGGTTTGGAGCAAGATTTTTACCTGGATTTTCCTGGATTGCTGTCACCAAGATGCAAGGCAGCATCTGATAATGCTGAAAATGTATCTTCAAAGGGTTTATTTAATGCCTCTCATCTCTGAAAGCCTTAGGCACTCTGAATAGAGCCTCTTGCTTCCCTGTTGCCCTGAAAACCAGAGCCAGTAATGATAGCAAGCATTCAAGCTCTGTATGACCAGTGGATAATGTATACCTGGGTTCTCACACATCCCCACCCTTTCTAAGTCACTTCTCCTGTTCTACTTGTTAGCAAAGCAAAAGCAAAGCAGCTTCATTTATATACTGCTTCATACCACACTATGCAGTGTCCAAGCAGTTTACAACAGTAAGCTCATTGCCCCCCAACAGCTGGGTACTCATTTTAGCGACCTCAGAAGGATGCAGGCATGAGTCAAGCTGGAGCCCTGGCTAGTATTGAACTCGCAACCTTGTGGCCTATGAGTGAGTGGCTGCAGTACAGGCATTTAATCGCTGCGCCACCAGAGTGTTACAGATGGAGAAGCAAAGGTCCCCCCACAGAATCAGATTTATCAAGAACTCTGTCAAGGATGTTCTTGTTAAACAATCATTATGGGAATTCAGATTTTTAAATTTTATTTATTGTATTGTGTGTTTTAAATGCGGTGTAATAGTGCCTTGGAAGTGGGTTACATTATAAGATGGTTTATAAGTCTTTTAAAAATAAAAAAAATAGACAAAGTGACTCCATAAGCTCCACCAGATGTCACAGAACTACCTACATTGTTGTTCTTTGGTGACCAATTCACTCTGTTGACCCTTAGTGTGTCTCTTGAAGACCAGAGACCACAGGGCTTGAAATTGAGAAAAGATGGCTCCAAAATCCAGAATTAGCTATGTTGTTGTTGTTGTGTGCCTTCAATTCATTTCCAACTTATGGTGACCTTAAGATGAACCTTTCATGAGGTTTTCATGGCACGTTTCTTCAGAGGGAGTTTGCCATTGCCGTTCCTTGAAGCTGTGACTTGCTGTGTGACTTGTCCAAGATCACCCAGTGCATTCCCATGCCGAAGTAGTGGTTTGAACCCTGCTTTCCAGAATCATAGCCCAGCACTCAAACTACTACACCATTCTCAGGAATATTTTCTGCTTGCACCCCTGGTGATGCCTTTCAAATAGTCTTAAACAGAAATAGCCAAAGGAAACATCCCAGCTGCTTTATCAAATTTAAATTATGGGGTGATTAAAAATGTGGCTCATACTTGTTTGGGTGTCCCTGAGCAAAACAGTGTGAACTGAAAAAGTTTTTCAAAATGGCCTCCCCTGACTTGGGTGTGCCCATATGGCAGTTCACAAACTAGATCCTTCCATAGAGATGGATGGAAGGGTTTCTGATTAAAGGTAGGAGTTTAAAAATCAAATAGGAAGGGTCATGCAACAGCAGAATGCAAAATTAAAAGTCTAGTAGGCCTAAGTGTAATTTGTGGATCTTTGGATCACGGCCATAGTCAACATACCTGAGAGCTTTGTAAAGATACAGATTCCTGAATACTGTTAAGATTAAATCAGTGATGAAAACAAAGACAGAAGTACAAGCCAAACTTGCCAGGCAAATTTCTTTAAAGATTAAACAACACTGATTAAGAAAGAAAGAAAGAGAAAGAAAGAAAGACAGGCTTAGATGACAGTACTTTGATATTGAGGAATCAGGTTTTAGATAGGTGAACAAACAGAGGCTGTAAATATTTGTTTATTGCATATACAGACTATTAATAGGTCAACATGCTCACCGTTAAATTAACTCTGCCAACATGTCTTTATGGCTTTTGAAAATGGATATAATTTCCAGTAATATCATTCTGTAGTGTTTCAAAAAGACACAGTTTTCCTAATGATTCTAATTCATTGTTTCACTGTATCTAGTCATGAATATGACTGTTAATTGTATTGCTAATCTAGCAGACCTAGCTCTAATTGTAGCTGTAATCCCAACTCAGGAAAGAGTCCCAGTAGTTAGAAAGTTCTGACATCATCACAGTCAGTCAAACAGTATATTTGCCTCATTTTTCTTTTATAATAACCAATATATCACTTTATATTGATCTGACTTTCTATATGTTCATGTTATCTCTTTCTTCCCCCTCCCATTGCAGACATTGTTTTTTTCTATCACAGTTCCCAGAATAACTTGGCTCATGCTGGCTGGGGAATTCTGGCATCTGTAGTCCAAAAGAGACACTTTTCCAAGCTCTGCTCTGTCTGCCTATTGAGCTTTAATAAAAGTCAGTTGTCCTTCATTTTGCCCCTCCACAGCTAATCCTGTGCTCTACATTGTGAGTGGGTACCATGTGGCCTTTGGGAGATTGTGAGATTGCAATTCCCAGAAGCAGTAGACAGGTGAGGAATTCTGGATGTTGTAATCTAACAACACCTAAAGGATCACATGATTCCCATTCCTACTCTCCAACTCTTGCTACTGCCTGCTGTACTAGTTTAGGTTCTGTGTGCAATTTGCAGAGTTTTGAATCATGGGTCATCAAAATGGGTGCTGCTTTTCTTCCAGTTTGTGGAGGGTGGCAAGATTATCAGTGTGCTTTAAGTAGGCAGATTTTTTTTTGTTTAGTCTTAGCACACCATCTACAACGTGATATCTCAATGAAGAATGTTGGAAGAATTACCAAACTTGAATATGTAAAGCAGTTGGGGCACTTCAGTTTTTCCCATGCTAAGCACAGTTTCAATATGGTTGGAGCAAAGAATGACATTTCATTCATTTAGATTTCTACCAAAGGAATTCTTTTTCTTGGTGTGCAAGAGAGAATGAAAGAGTAGACTTTCCTGAATTTCTGAACTGGCGTTATGCTGGGATTACTGTTACACAGAACAGAGGTGGGCAGAAAGTAGATAGGATATACTGCTACATCTGGAGATTTATAGTAGAGTTTTGTGGCTTTCTTACCATATCTACCCCTTCTCCAGTTTTGGAGGTGAAAGAAAGAAATCTGGGGAGACATCCAGTAGGGGATCTTTGGCCTCAGCTGAGTTTGTACTATATGGTACCCTATTTTTAATGTACATACACTTGCCTGAATCATTGTTTTGCACTTGGGGGTTGGTTGGTAGATATCAAGGTACTAGTAAAAAGGAACCCCAAATAGGTTTCACCAACCTGGTATCTGTGCAGCCCTCATGCAGAATAGAAGCTGGTTTTATTGGTGATACAGTTTTAAAAGAGGCACCTTTTCTTCCCATCATATAAAACATGACATTGATTAGTGCTGACATGTTGCGTACACCTGTTTACTTACTAAACAGTACTTGCAAATCAACTCTACCTTGCCATGTCACTGAGCAAATACAATGGAATTTGTAATGGTTTATGCATGCCATCGTGACATAGCACAAGTCCTCATAAATCATTTATTTTCTGGCTGCTGATGGGAGCTTGAGAAAACAGACAAGCTTAGATAACTTTGGATCACCAGAGTAATTTTCAGCTACCAGTAAAAAAAAAACCAAAACAGTTTATGACTTGAGTTTTTACACTGTAGAAAATGCACATAAACTTTCCCAAACTCTATGAGTTTGGGACAGTTTGTGTGTATTTATTCCCTCCCCCCCCCAACCCCCCCCCAAACTACAGTTCACAAGCTCACCCAATAAGCATGATCTGGCTAGGCTGGCTGGAGGATTATGGGAGTTGTGGTCCAAAAGGGAACCTTTCCATGCTCGAAGAGTAGACATTATAGCTGACTACAGAGAGGAATATGCTGAGAGGTGTTAGACCAAGCTACTAGCTACAGATACATTCACTGACAAAGCATGGCAACACTTATTCCATTCAGGTGAAATGATAGCATACCTTCCAACTTCCAGATTTGGGAAGGACATTTCTGATTAATCCTCTGCCTGCCTACTGCTTCATCTTCTTTTAAAATGTACCAGTTTTGGTTTTCTCCTCCCATTCCCCCATTTGTCCTCAGCTTACTTCCTTCATGCAAACTGAGTTCAAAGTGCAAAAGTACTTTTGCTCTCAATTAACTAGATGGAGACGAGAGGGCAGAATTTTGCCCTTTTTGGTAAGCTCAGGCAAAAGCAAACTTCTACAGACTCTCCACCTTGTGTGTTCTTCTTTATTAATAAATTTAACTGTCTTGACTACACTCTCACATTGATGGGCTCTTTCATCTGTGAAATGTTGAAAAGTATGTGGTAGCTTCCCCATAGGTTACTACTACCTACCTCTTTTCTCTACAGCCCCTCTCCACTACAAAATGTTGACTCTTATTGATGGTGGTTTTTATACCCCTTTGCTGTTTATGTTTTCTAAATACTGCATAACCCATTAAAGCCATTCAGAAGAAACATAATTCCACAGTTTTGATTAATGTGATTATTGACCTGTTTTAATTGACTTTGCAATATCAGAGGCACCCAGTCTGTGAGTCATTTGTAAATTGCACTGTCCAGCATCTTCTTCTTTTTTTGCATGTAAAAGCTCTTTTCCTTATTACCTCTGATGATGTTGGCATGTTTTATGCAAGCAAGGCATGGAAATGGTCAAAATGGCTAAGCTATAACATTTAGATTAGCAAAGATTTATTTCCCACATGCCTTTTTGACCTCATTGTGCTGGAGTAAATAGGAGAATAAATGTACTGAAAGCTGATGGATTTATGGCTCTAAGCAGGCAAAGGGTATGTAGGTTTTGGTGTTTGTTTTTAATCTTACTTTAATAATGCTTCATTTTGAATAAAAAAATTAATAAAGATTCTCTTTAACTGTTTTTAGAAGTAGACCCAAGAATTGGTCTCCATAAGGCCAATATATTTATTTAGCATATGCTAGCAGTATTTTGTACGTTGGAGCTAGTCTTTGTCTCTGAGAGATTTTCTCAAATGCTGCTTTTATTGAATGTGCCTAAGAGTCTCTTATCATTGCTGCTGTTTGCCTATATAGCACTTGCTGTATAACAATGTAATGTTTAATGTGTTTAGTTACCATATTTAGTCAGGATGCACAGCCGAGTTCTGAGTACTGGGAGATTCATGGATTCCAACACATATGAATCTTCTCTTTTAAACAGTCATCAATAATATATTGCTCTGAAGGACAAATTTATCAAATGAAGAGACACAGACATGTTGTGCCTGGTTATTACTATGTATACTTTGTATGTACTAATTATGAAATTTTGTTTGTGTGTGTGTGTGCACATGCCTTCAGATCACCTGTCAACTTACAACTATCTTATGAATTTCATAGGGTTTTCTTAGGGAAGGAAAACTCACATAATATTTTGCCAGTTCCTTTATCTGAAATACAGCTTACAGCATCTGGTGTTTGTTGGCTGTATTATATAATAAGATATGATCAGTGTGTTGTAGTGGTTTGAGTGCTGGACTACAACTCTGGAGACCCAGGTTCGATTCCCCCGCTCAACCACAAAACCCACTGGGTGACCTTGGGCAAGTTACATGCTCTTAGCTTCAGGAGAAGGAAGTGGCAAATTTCCTCTGGACAAATCTTACCAAGAAAACTCCATGATAGGTTTGCCTTAGGAACACCATAAGTAGGAAACGACTTGAAGTCACACAGCAACAACAACGGCTCACATGAGAGTCAATGTCAGCCCAGTACAAATTAGGTTATGGCTACCATTGTGGCTTATTTGAAGCATGTATCATTCATTTTGCAATCCCCATCCAAAACTATTGAAGAGTTCATATTAGTAGAGGGTGAGATCACAGTTTTAGGTTTCCAGGCCTGTATTATCACTGAAATAATATGTTTACAATCTATATATACTGATTATTATACAATTTTCTAAGGAAACCAAGTACCTTGAATTCTTTCAGACTTGCCCTCACAAATTGTAGATTCTGTAACTCAAGTCAATTCATATGTGCAGTTTTATCACAATTAAACAGCATCTTTCACTGTATCATTGATGTTAATATTGTGCATAGCTATTGAATGGTTCTTCTAGATGCCACTTTCTGTCAGAAATGTGATGTTGTCCTGGAAGCTTTCCCCAGACTGGAAAAACCATGGAATTAAGAACAGCTCAAGTCAAGAGGAGAGAAAGGTGTGCAAATCTCCACCTCAGCTTATAGAGCAGAAACTTGCCACAGTTTTCAAGACTTAATTGATTTGTTGTTGCAACTCACAAAGACCCGAGAGAGTAGCTTCCTCCTTTCCTCCTAGTCATTGTAGTGTCCTCCAGTCTGCTCTGCATCCACCTTCTGGGTAGAAGCAAGTATGTTAAGACCAAATGTTCCTCATCCTATCTCCATCTAGTCTCCCTAACTAAGGAGTTTATCACACAGGGGAAATCCCGTGCAGAAACGGGATTTAAAAGGTGGGGGAAACCCGCAAAAGCATTTAGTTTTTCAGATGACGTCGCTGTTAAAATGGGGTTAACCTGAATGGAAAGTAGTCAGAAACTGCTTCTTTTTACTTTCGGAAAATCCCGAAAGTAAAAAGAAGTAGTTTCTGACTACTTTCCGTTCGGGTTAACCCCATTTTTAACAGCGACGTCGTCTGAAAAACTAACCGCTTTTGCGTTCCCCCCCCTAATTTAAAGCACCGATTCCGCACGGGATTTCCCCCGTGTGATAAACTCCTAAGGGCCTTTACAGACTGCCTGAAATAATGCAGCTTGAGTCCACTTTAACTGCCCTGGCTCAGTGCTAGGGAATCATGGGAACTGTAGTTTATTGTGGCACCAGAGCTCTCTGACATAGAAGGCTCAGTGTCTCAGAAAAAACTACAGTTCCCATTATTCCCTAGCACTGAGCCAGGGCAGTTAAAGTGGACTCAAGCTGCATTATTTCTGGCAGTCTGTAAAGGCCCTAAATGAGAAAGAGTAATCCTTCACCTCAATGTGGAAACAGCCCCCCCCCTTTAGCTAATATTTCTTTCTTACTTTCCAAAGAGGAGAATATGTTTTTGTGAGTGTGTGTTTGAATCACAAGCTATATGAGAAACTCTGGTTAGTACTAAATGCCTAAAGTTCAATGGCATCATCAGGGACCATTCCTAAGTCTCAGGAACTTTAGTGCCTGGAACAATCCTGAAGTGTTAACTCTGCTTATAGAAAGTTTTACATGACCCCCACAATATATTGAATGATCATACAAGGGAATTGTAGGGTCATTGACCATGCTTTGTCCTCATGCCAGCACATCCCCTGCCTGCAAACCCCAACCATTCATACATTTGGAGTGCATTGACAGGTGTGGTATGCACTTACCAATGTCCCTGAACAGAGCTCCTTTGTGCAAGTGAGATCACTGGGCCCATTAGAGTGCCTCCCACTGTGTGGAAGAGCACTACATTTACACATTGGTAAGTACATAGGACCTCTTTTCATAGACTTCAGGTACATGCATGGGGTGTGTATACATCCACTCATCAGGGGGCAGGGGTGGAGCTAGACTGTGCACTCTTTCATTTCTTCTTACACATTCCTTCTATGCACTCTTTCAACTACCCTGGCTCAGTGGTAGGGAATTCTGGTCTGTGAGAGAGCTCTGGTGCCACAATACACTACAGTTTCCAGGATTCCCTAGCACTGAGCCAGGGCAGTTAAAGCGTCCTCAAACTGGATTATTTCTGCAGTGTGTTTGGACCTATAACTGTTTTTCGTTCACAGTTGCTACTTAGTCATGATTTTCATGGTATTGGCATGATTGTAAACATACACACACCCCACATACTTTACTGGACATCAGCTTCATGAGGAGCGGGAGGAGGAGCATTCTGCCAGTGATCAGAGTATGAGTGAATAATGTTTCTGTTAGGTTTGGTGGGGAGGTTTGGGCCAGGAGAGGTTATTTTGTTAAGTTACTTAGCTATACCTAAGTTTCATTGCTTAACTAAAAAGTTAAGACACTTAACTAAGAAGATTCTAGCCATACTCTACATCTCTAATGGTGAGTTCTGTTTTGTTTCATGTCAGTTACCTGCTTGTGATGCACAGTTTGTGGGATTGGGAAATCTTTGTGGGATGGTACTATCCAAAAAGCCTGATTATTTTTGTGTCAGTTACTCTGCTCATGCATGTACCATGCGCAGTGAGCTGAAAATTGGTCCAAGATTTAATGTTCCATCCAACGGATATTATTAGGCAAAGTATCTTAAGGAGTCCAGCTGTTGCATGGAATGCCTTTCTAAAATACCTAATACTTTGGTAATAGGCTTTTAAAAAACTTTTAATCATCCACAGCCAATATTTTACACACACATTAACATCCACACACTTTACATGCTTCCTTAAACATTTGGAACCAAAGAATCCAAGATCAGTTCAGCTGTTATACATCAGGTGATCTAGTGAATGTGGCAAAAAGTTAAATAGCTTTCAGTGAAATAAAATTGTGTGTTAATGTAAGCGTATGGGTAAGGTTCCCCCCAATACAGTACTGGGGAGGGTTTTGAGGAGGGGTGGTGGCTTACTTATTTTAGGGCAAGAAGAAAGGTCACAAAGGAAATCAAACCCTGATGTGGATAAATGAAACATGACGCCTACTGACTTTCTAAAAATATTTTAAATAATATTCTCTAAGGTTTCATTTTATACTGAAGGCAGTTGTAATATGTTTTGGAAGTGGTGTAAGGTTTCCATTAAAGGGAGATCATATTTGCTATTTTTCTTCTTCTTTTTTGATACTCAAGGAGTGATTGGGGAGATGATGCTAGAGCTTATTTTGTAAAGGGAGGGAAATTTTGTAAGTTTTCTCCAGCACTATAAAAATACTAATATTTACATAAAACCACATTTTGCATCTTATGTTTATTGTTTAATTTACACTATTTCTACATCTGAAAGGGCAAAACAGAGAGGGTGGTTTTAGATGTGAAATGTAAATTTTGAGGGCAAAAATAGTAAGAATGGTGGAGTTACACTTTCTGTGTTCATACATAATCTTCGTTCTGAAAGGCTTTGCTGAAAGTGTTTGTGTGGATGCTTGAACTATCCCTGTCTTGGAATATTTGCATCCCACCAGGGCTTGTGTAAGACCTACCATGGATTTAATTAAAATGAAATCTGAAACCCACAAAAGAGTGATACCTTTTTTGGCCAACCAAAATGCACAAAATACACAATATGCACTTCTGAAGCTTTACTGCTTTCTTCATCAGGCAAGAGAAGTTGAAAAAAATACAGACAGAACAAAGATTAACAGGCCAACAATTTGTATGGATTGTTTGAAGAGACAACATTTATACAAAATGTAGCCCTGTGACTCCAGCACCTTCACTCTTTCTTCCATCTGTATTATTTTAAATACCTTTTCCCTGATGAAGAAGCAATGGAGTTTGAAAGCTTGCATTATGTGTTTTGTGCATTTTGGCTGGGCAATAAAGTAATCACTCTTTTGTGGGGTTTGTGTTTTGTTTTATTTTGCTGTATGGCCAGCACAATTACCCCTGAATATAGACTTAATTGTTTACTTTGGCTCCCCTTATTTATATTTTGTTTCCCTTCCTGTAAACATTTCTGATATAATTCCTCTCACACTGGCTTTATGTTATTGATTTTACCTGATGCTTAGTTTTTAATTAGTTTTTAGTTTTAAACTGTTGCAGAAAATCAACAAAAATGTATTTTACCTTTGAGAGAGGCTCCCCCTTTTGAATAAAGCATATACACACCCTTGTTTGCAGGTCAGTTTGTCTCCAAATAGATTAATACTTTTGGGAGGATCATTTTTTTTTCTAAAGGAAGACACGTTTTGCTGCCTCTTTCTTGATAGCTAGGCTGTTGGGCATTTTAGGGCACCACTAAAATAGACTGAGGAGGATGGCAACCCATGGACTATGTTGTTTTCACCCTAGTTTTAAACCATACACCTGCTTTCTTATAAAGCTGTGAAATAATTTTTTGAAAGGTATTGCAAAAGTCGCCAGTTATGTAAGGCTATTGCCTTGTAGTATGCTCCTGGTTATATTGCTGAATAAATTCCCAGTAGGCATTGCAGTTTGCCAGGTATGTAGGGCTTAATGAGAAGAGTTGCAGTTCTTAACTGAATCTTGAAGAGACATGATGGTATCCATTATAAAGCATCTACTTTGTAAAACCTTTTCTTTCTCTTCAAAGAGTGGGTTGACTGGAGAGGAGATGTTCCCCAGTGAAATGTATTTTTGTTTCTCTGCCCTTCTCCCCCTTTCTAGTATAATTGATTTCAGTGGGACTGCTCTAGGTAGGACCAACATTGGATTTAGTACTTCTAAAGCATCACGCAAACGGGAGCTAGATCTAGATTTGGGTGTATGCAGCTAGGTTAGTTGTACAGGTGAGTGGGTGTCAAGGTACCCTGTTGAATGGGATAAGCTGTGATGTGGAGAAAAAGAGATCTTGAAAGCTGAGCAGAATCAGTAAAAAGAAAAAAATAGAGACAATATAAACATCGAAAAAAACAAAATTACCTCTAGATTGATTGGAAATAAAAACATTGCTGTGCTTGATATTTGTTTGAACCTTACTTCCTAGCTTCCAGTACTAAAAAGAAAATCATTAGTTTCTAATGTCTGAAAGTTTTTCTATTTTCAGTGGCTTAAGAGAACTGTAATTCTTAATATTGAAAGATTCTTATGAAGTAATTCAGATGAATTCAGATGAAATGGAATTCAGATGAATCGACGTGCACAAATTTAAGAAAGGATGCTGGAATGTGTCAGTGAAATTATAGGGTATAATCTTATTAGATCCATTTATTATTATTTATGGGTATATGAAGATGAGATACCAGAAAAAATTAAGAAACAATTATTAATTTGCTAACAGAAAATTGCCAGCACGACGTAGTGGTTTGAGTGATGGACTACGACTATAGAGACCAGAGTTCAGATCCCTGATCGAACATAAAAACCACTGGGTGACCTTGGGCAAGTCACACCATCTCAGCCTCAGATGGTGGCAATGGCAAACCCCCTCTGAATGAAACTTGCCAAGAAAACCCTCTGATAGATTTGCTTTAGTCATAAATGAGTTGGAGGCACACAACAACAACAACAAATGGCATTCAGTTCTAAATAGGAGATTTTTTTTCCAGAAATTGGCTGTTGGTCATCTGAGAACTGTTGTTTATATTGGGAAACACAAACTTATTAGAATGAGACCAGTTAAACAATGAGACAGAAGTTGAATAGAAGTCAGAAATTGAATAGAAAATTTCTGTTTTAGAATAATAAACTACAGAATTTATTGGAAACATTGTAAGGAGGGAAGGTTATGTATAGTTATAAGGCAGTTATCAGTTGATAGGAATAATACTAATTACCAAACAATCATATGGTATTTGACCATATGAGTAAAAAAAAAACCCCTACAAAAACACCCAAACAAATGTACTTAGCCCGCTAGTCTGTTCCACATTATTCCAAATGTTCATCTTTAGAAAATAGACATTGTGTGTACTGTTGGATGATGGTCCTGAATAATAACATTCCTTTTACACTGGGTACCACATCTTATAAAGTCCCAAACCACAAAATGATCTCCTGAGTTCTGAACTTTGGAAAAACTTTGTCTCTTGCCTAACACTTCATAATAATAAAAATGGGAATAGTTGTTTCTTGGAATAGTAGTAGAAAGTTATGGGCAGCATCTAGAAGAATATAAAATGAACTTTGAACATTCAGTAGGGTTCCTGGAGCATTTTCTGAAAACAGCTCCCCATAGTTATTCCAGATGCAACTCAGAGTGAAGATGTGAGGTGATGTGGTAGCACTATTGTGTGAAGATGTGGTAGCACTATTGTGCATCTAGGGTATTCTTTGACTCAGAGTGACCGCAGTTAGGCTTCTTTAGTTTCCTAGATTCTAAAGCAGGGGAAGTAATGCAATGATAAATGATACCATAGTAAATTTGTCTTAACATAAGTTAAAATTAGTCCGCTCATTATGCTCTCTGATTGTGGTATAAATTAACTGAAGCCAACTATGTTATTTTTGTTTTAAAATTTTGCTTTAAACATAACATTCCTGCTTTAGTTTTGATTTTTTTGTATAACATTCAAACTTGTTCTTTAAGTTTTCACTTTCATCTTCTTCTTCCTTCACTTTCAGTGTTCACTTTCCCTGTTATATCATTTCCCCAGATATGATATTTAGTTGGTTATACAAGCAGTGTATGCATTTTTAATAAAAACAGTGTGGCTCACTTCTACCTTATCTAAAGGGTTTGGCACTAAGAACATGGACAGTTCACATTTAAAAAATTAATAATATTTTTTTTTTGTTTAACTAGTGAATATTTCCAATTTTGTGCCTAGGTAGTTGTTATCAGCCAAAATATAAAAGAATAATATAAAAAGAATAATTGTATCTTGCCCAAATTCCTCTGTGTAGAAAGATCAGGAATAGGCAATAGCATTGGGTCCAGTGATCTACCCTTCACTCTCCTGGGATTGGGGTTGAAACGTACCACTGCTGAACTATAACACAATGAGTCCATTTCAACAGCCATGGCATCATCCTATGGAATCTTGGGATTTATTGTTTAGTGAAGCACTAGAGTTCTGTGGCTGGGAATTTTAAATCTATCTCACTGAATGGCAAATCCCAGGATTCCCCATGATAGAACTAGGGTAGTTAAAGTGGACTCATAATGCTATAATTAGGTGGTTTGAAAGTGGTTGTTGTTGATGATTAAAAAAAAATCACATTTCTGCTTAAAATAAGAAATCAAGGAAGTGTTGGTCTTAATTTTAAAGGAAAATTACACTTCCATAACACTTCCTGTGGCTACAGAAATGAGCAAGGGGACAAATGTTGCCCACTGAATTATGATATTCTGTTTAAGGCCAATAAAGGAACATTTCTACAAATAAAAAATATGCTTAAGGAACTGTGCCATAAGTATTCACTTCATACAACTTTGTACTCTGCGCCATCTCTCCCCCACCTTCTTTAAAGCAGCTCTCCGATTGTTGTATCCAAGCACCTCCTTTGAAGTGGAGTTTTTGTTCTACATTTTGGTTACAGCATTATTTCAGTGAAGTCAGCCAACAGGCTTGTAGGGCTTTTTGGCTCAGGTTCACTAACAGTTTTCTTGGCAGTGCTGCTTAGTTCTTCATCTTTATATGTTCTCTCTCTCTTTCTCTCTTACCCCCTCCTGACAGAACGATCTCCACACCGGCCTATCCTACAAGCTGGCCTACCAGCAAACACCTCTGCAGTTGTTGGGGGTGAAGCAAAGTTTGTCTGCAAAGTCTACAGTGATGCTCAGCCTCACATCCAGTGGATAAAACACATAGAAAAGAATGGAAGTAAATATGGGCCAGATGGATTACCATATCTAGAAGTTTTAAAGGTGAGCTGCTTTTTTAAAAGACAAATTAAGTTAAATGAATATTAAACAGAATATTGGATGTGGTCACAGGTTTTTAAAACTGGGATAGAATTTATTTTAGTGACCCAGAAACATTTGTCCTTGCCAATATTGGAATACAGAGTTGTTGGTTTAAACAAAAGCAAAAGTTTATTTCATGTTCCTCCTCCCAGAGCATCTTTTATCCATGACTGTTTTTCAGGTATCATGAAAATGCTGCTATCTTGAGATTTATTCATTAGCAAAGAATACCTAAAATAAATCAATGGAAATTTACTCTATTCTTGATATTAAAGAACTGGGAAAATATTAAAACTCCTTCTCCAGTGACCATAGTTGTGACCAAAGGATGTTGGCAGTGCTGGATTTTCTGTGTGTCAAAGATACTGAAATGTCAATTTTTCATCACCCAGTTGCGAAATGCCCATGTGTCTATCATATTTTTAAGGGCTAGCAGCCATTTTTGAGGATGCCTGTATTGTTACCAAGAAATAAGTCATTTAAACTAATATTTTACTGTGAAGTTAAGTTGTGGAGCCAGGAATCTATTGTGTTGCTATCCTGAACTGTTAGTTTCTTTAGTTTCAACTGTTCAAAACTTTTCCTGTTCTGATTTTATAAGAAATGTTTATGTTTTTTTTTTTTTTTAAAAAATATGTCCAAGATTACAAGAGATTATGCTAACTGGAAGACTCCTTCAAGCATTTTGGTGGTGGGACCATGTTGGTGTGTACATTTGGGGCAGCAGTTACATTGTTCTCCTGTGTTATTGGTCTGTTCTAGCATTCGGGGATAAATAGTTCCAATGCTGAAGTGCTGAAACTGTACAATGTGACAGAGGAGGATGCTGGAGAATATATTTGTAAGGTCTCCAATTATATAGGGGAGGCCAACCAGTCTGCCTGGCTTATGGTTCTGCCAGATAAAGGTAAAAATGTCTGTTAAAGAAAGCTGGATGTAGAAGCTGGAAAAAAATTGGTGCTTTGGGACTCTGCAGGCAGCTTGTAGGATAACTCCGTGACCTTGGTGTATTTATAATCCTCTCTTGGAGATGCAACTGGTGTTACTCCAGTAGCCATGGAAAAATTCCCACAAATACTGTGTGTGTATTTTTAGTCATCTGTTTTGAATCCTTTTGTATTCTCTGTTTTACTTTGAAGTTTCATTTGTGTTCATATATATTTGTTCTCAGCATAATCTGAAGAATTCTGATCTGACCACTCTGTTTTCCATTGTTGGCTTCTCTTTCTTAATCTGTGTTACTCCCTGTTCTCAAAGTCACAGCTACTATTTGAGACTGGATCAGTTACTTAGATGCTATAGGGTGGGCAACAAGTATCTGACTCCGCCCCCCCCCCCCCCCCCCGGTCTAGCAAAATACTGGATATTAATCTTTGTAAATCAGGCCCTCCAGAAGTTGTTGGCCTACAGTTTACAGTGTTCCTCCTCATTAGTTTTGCTAACTAGAGGTGCTGGGAATTTTAATCCTACTGGAGGACTCAATCACCAGCAGCAGTTTAAAATAAATACTACATATCCATACAATGGTGCCTTAATATTTGACAAATACATTATTTTGTTCTAGTCAGTATATACTTATCTTCTATTTTATAGAGGTCTCATTTAGTTTTGTTTTCTTTTAGACTCATGCATTATGCAACACTGAGCTGGCTGTGCTGGGTATTTTAGCCAAGGATTGTTTAATTTTTAATCTTCCTTCCTTGGGCTACAAATGATTCCTTGCCTTGTTTGTATACTTCACGGAATTGTGTATGAGTAGCTTTAACTTGACACACCATATTGTATCTCAGTATTTCTAGTAGCCATTATCATTTAAAAAACCAATCATTTTTCTATACAAGATAAAATGTTAAGGCCAACTCATCACTGCAAGGTTTCATACACTTTTGGTCACCATAATGGACCCAAGTTCTGATTATGATAAGCAGGCATGCTCTTTTATAAAAAACAGACATGATCAACCTTGGCTTTGATTCCTACAATCACTTGAAGCAGCAATAGCCTATCTTTTCTTTAGACCCATTGATTACCTATTTATGAATAAGCCTTCATCAGGTTCCATAATGGATTTCGTTACCCTTGACATTACATTTAAACCTCCGGCAGTCATTTGAAATCAAACCTTAGGCAGCAGTAACATGCATTCTGCTCAGGCCTAGTCATTCAAGAATATGATAGTTAAGTAGATAATAAAATCTTGGTACAGTATTAGATCATAAACATCAGATAATGGAACTTGTCCCCTCTTGAAAGTTTTGCCTCCTCTTATTTTTCATTAGTAATGCATTCTCCCTTTTTTTTTTTTTTTTGACATTTATCTATGAATGTCACCTTTTCATTCAAACATTTTGTGGACGAATTTTTCCATGTTGGTTGATTGCATGCATACTTAGGTGGTGAGTATAGGTTTGGTGAAGGGTGTCAATGATTCATTCCTCTCTGAGGTGAGCTGGGATCTGTTGGTAATTGCCTTTTGGTTGAGGGTTTTGTGGATGGGATCTCCCCATGGCTGTGCACTGTAGTTTCCACTGAAGTGCCAAGCTCCTGTGGTTCTGTTTCCCATCCACAATAATTCCTAAAATGTCTAGCTTTTCTTCTCTTGCTTTCCTTTTTTCCTCTAGACTGCCGGTGTTAACACCACGGACAAAGAGATTGAGGTTCTCCATATTCAGAATGTAACTTTTGAGGATGCTGGGGAGTATACATGCTTGGCGGGTAATTCTATTGGGATATCCTTTCACTCTGCATGGTTGACAGTTCTGCCAGGTATATACTGCTATCTTTCAGTGGTTTCCCACCCCTTTGGTTGCTACCAAATTAGCACAGCTTCTGTCTTAGATTTTGGCTTTAAACTCCCTTTGAAAGACCTCTGGTCCTTGCACGCACAGTGCTGTATTTTGGTTAAGAGAAGAGGCCAAATTTAACAAAAACATTTTCCAACTTTTTAAACTTTCATTACAAATTTGAAATAAAAGCCTTTCTGTGACACCTGATGGGCTACCTAAAGTCAACAATTGTAAACTTGTCCTGGAGAGGAATTCAAAACTCCCCTGAGAAGTTGAGAATTTTAACAGCATATTTTATTAGTAGCACTTTATAAAAAGCCTCAACCCTGTCAGATTGCCTAGATTCAAATTTGTATCCATGAGACCTTGCTCTGCTGAAGCATGAATAACAGAAGCAGTGTTTGTTTGGTTTTTGCCCCTTATATCTTTTGGAATCAATTTGGTGTATTCATAAATGTTGCATGTTCTATAAGCAAATGGCTACTAATTTGCTTTTTCTGTATAATATGTCTTACCTTGCTTGTACTGATGTTGTTTCTGTTCCAAGCAGAAGCATACAATAAATGTGCTTCCTTGCTTGAAAATGTTTGTCTTTGAAAATATATAGCTATAGATGTATTGCTTTATAAGTGTTCAATATAGTGCAACTTTATTATTTTTGATGAAACTTGCACAGTTTGTGACTTGCTGGTCAGTGTATTTATAATGTGCTAATATTATTAAAACCAAGATTCTTGCATGTGTGCATTGCTAAAGTGTGCTGTAGTGTCCATTGTATATTGTGCTGCTGTATGAATTGTCCTCAAGGCTTCTGTGTTACTTCTTATCACTAAGTATAGGAGAGAAACCCACATTTCTGCTCTCTTTATTCTTTTGAGACTTCCAAGGTGCATTCATCATTAAACAGATAGTCAGTGTTGAAACTTGCTGTTGCTTCTACTTTCTTCATATTTGCAAGTGCATAAACACCTCTTCTTATAATCAATGTGCTTGAATGAAATATTAACACAAGACAAAATGGAAGAGCGAATTGCAGTGTGCATTGCTTGAACAGTCACCAGTTAGTGCTATAGAATGATGCTAACTTTCTTACTACTGTTGTTTGTTATTATTTTTTGTTATTGTTGATATTATTGTTATTTGGAATTAGTGAGCATCAGGGCTAAGGGACAGATATTAAAACCATAGCGCAGTGGTTCTTAAATGGTGAGGAGAGAGCCTGGGGGAGGGCACACAAGAGTTGCACAAGGGTGTGTGTGTGAGAGACTTGGAGGCCTCTTCCCAAATGTTTTTATGTGTAAATTTTACACATGCATTGAGTTAAATATTGAATTAACGTAAATAAAACTGTTCTAATTTGAAGGATGTTATTTCCTTATAAAATGTTAAAATATGAATATCCATGAATGTGCGAATGAAGATACGTACAACTAAACAAAATATTTTTATTCATATACTATGTCAGGGGGCATGACATCCACATATAGATGTAAAAGGAGGTCCCAAGGGTAAAAAGTTGAGAGTACCACTGCCATAGTGCTTTGTCAGAACTTCATCTTACTATCCAAGAAAAAGAATGACAGAGGAAACTGAAGTGGCATTGCTGACACAGAAGAACAATAGACCTCACTTGCCCATTTTTCAGTACTATTCATGAACTAGATACTGGTTGAGATCTGAAATGAGCATGCTCTTCCATTGGTAGGCTTCCCTATGCAATTGTTTATCTGTATATATGAATATTAACATTCTGAAGTTAGATTTTTTGGAATTTTTTGGGCTGTGAGGCTGTGTTCTAGAAAAATATGCTCTTGATGCATCTTCAGAGAAATTCAGAAGTTATTTTTGGTGTATTTCCTCTAGTTTAGAATTCTTTCTATTAGAGAGTTCAGTATCATACTTTACAGAAGTGATATCTAACTGCCACTATTGAATAGTGTAGATACATGCTCAATAATGTAGATACATGCACCTTTATACAGGTCCAGGGTTCCAGAGACTAAATCCAACATTGCACTGATGGTTGAAACAGTTCCTTCTTTCTCTCCCTTCCCCCATTCCCAACTCTCCATGTCACCTGAAAACTGATTGTAAGGATTTCACAGTCTAGCACAGCCAGGGATGCCCCCAAAGGCACACAGGGGAATTCATTGGGGAAGTAAAATCACCCACCAATTCCACTGGATCCAACCTTTCCATCCACAGAAAGCCAGCAGTGGATCCTTTCCCAAGTGATTGTTTTTAGTCCACATTTAATTAAGAGTCACCAAAATGCATCACTGTGAGGCAGGGAAAAAGTAGTAATTGAAATAAAATCTACATTGCCAGTCTACAGTTTTCAAAGGTCCTAATGGTTACTTAGGCACTGTGGGCTGGTTGAGTTGTATAGTCACATTCCAGTGCTTATTTACATAGACATAAGCCTTGAAATATTCAGCAAGCATACTCTCATGTAGATATACCTAGAGAGTCACTGGTGATGACAGTTTGTCATCTAATACAGTTAAGCACTTTCTCTTCTGAAATGAAAATGAGAATACCTGTCACAATGGAGTGTTTCCGCCTTACTCTCCATAGAGGTATTTGGATGCCTAAGTCAGGCTAGTTCATGCCTAAGCTTTATGCTTTGCTGTCCCTTAAGCCTTGCTTTTCAACTAGCTAATTCAGTGCTTGTTTGGCTTTCATTGTGTGTTCAGGTGGCCCACAGAGTTAAAAACAATGCTCTTGAAAAATTATTTGACTAAATCTGTCATTTTCTACAGGCTAGAGATTGAGAGATTGGGATAAATATTGATTCATGTGGAGTGAATTACCGTATTTTCTGGCATATAAAACGACTGGGCGTACAAGACGACCCCCAACTTTTCCAGCTAAAATAGAGTTTGGGATATACTCACCGTATAAAACTACTCTTCTTCCAACGCACATAAAATAATTTTTTTAAAAAATCAGATTTGATTTCAATATGGTAATTTTAATTCAAATGCTTATGGCATGCAGGTATTTAGCAGGAAAACTGTCACTTATAAACACAACAAACTACAGCTCCCATTTTCCCTAGCATTTATTTCTGCAGTGTGTTTTGGACCTTACTTTTTAAAAAAATAGTCCAGATTTAAATGCTGCTTTAAAAATTATTTCCATCTTCCAGCTATGAGATGGTTGGGGGGAAATGAGAAAGTGTTGGTGGGAAGGACTGCCAATATACTAGGTGATGCATTCTGGGGTATGTACAGTCTGTAGCCAAGGAAGTGGCCCTGGTCATGTCACACACTCTCAGCCTTAGAGGATGGTAATGGCAACCCCCATTTGAAGAAACATGCCAAGAAAACCCCATGATAAGGTTGCCTTAGGGTCGCCATAAGTCGGAAAGGACTTGAAGACACACAAGAACAACAAAAAAGTCTGCAGTTGTTTCATAGGTAGCACATGGGAATACAGGTCAGCATGGTGTAGTGGTTTGAGTGTTGGACTACCACTCTGGAGATCTGCGTTTAATTCCTCATTCTGACATGAAACCCACTGGGTGAACTTGGACAAATCACACATTCTCAGCCTCAGGGGAAAGCAATGGCAAATCTGAGTGAATCTTGCCAAGAAAACCCCATGATCACCATAAGTTGGGAACAATAACAAAAACAATAACATTCTTGGAGGTCACACTCTCTCAGCCTTGGGGAAAGCAATAGCAAACGCTTTCTGAACAAACTTTGCCAAGGAAACCCCAGGATAGGTTTGCTTTTGAGTTGCCAGAAGTTAGAAACGACTGGAAGGCACCCAACAGCCACCACAACAATAGCATTTTTGGAAGTCACACTCTCTCAGCCTCTGGGGAAAGCAAATGGCAAACGCTTTCTGAACAAACCTTGCCAAAGAAACCCAGGATAGGTTTGCCTTTGAGTTGCCAGAAGTTAGAAACGACTGGAAGGCACACAACAGCCACAACAATAGCATTTTTGGAAGTCACACTCTCTCAGCCTCTGGGGAAACAAACCTTGCCAAGGAAACCCAGGATACGTTTGCCTTTGAGTTGCCAGAAGTTACAAATGACTGGAAGGCACACAACAGCTACAACAATAGCATTTTGGGAAGTCACACTCTCTCAGCCTCTGGGGAAAGCAAATGGCAAACGCTTTCTTGTCAGGGATGATGGGAGTTGTAGCTCTTCACCTCTGGCTCTAACTCACCACCTTGTTATGCAGCAGAGCTGACCAGCTTTGATCAGTAGTTGATGCTTCTTTTCCAAGCAGCAGAGTTTCAGAGAATAGGCTGAAGACCCTGACAAACTCTCCAAGCCTTCTCACTCTTCTTCCTGAGATGTCTCCAAACTTCTCCAGGATTCTTCTGGCTCTTGTATCTTCCCTCAAGACACCAGACAACTCAGTAGTCTTATATAAAAGATCTACTTTATTCTACTATATACATAAATACTATATGCCCTACAAATCACAATCTCTACACTTCACAATATCTCCAAACTACTCCAAAACACTCCACACTACACCACAATATGCATTGGCAAACATTGCACTTATAGCCATTGTTAGTCACCACCCACCAGTCAGTTTCCACCCAGTGGGTGTGTACATTCATTTTGATTGGTTTACATGGATCATCCCATACTTAAGACCAACCCAAGTATTTCATCATTTTACCTTGACTACTTAATGAATCTCAGGTGTTTGCAATCTATAACAGGTGTTTTCAATATACACTCTATAACTTTGTCCTTGGCTCTCAAGGCTTCCAAATTACATTATCCTTTTCACCTGTGTAGCTTCATGATTGCTCCTGCTTAATCACTGTGACTTTCACATACACATTTTATTTCTATTACTGTAAGTCCCATGTTGCATTTTCCTTAACATTTCTGAACAAACCTTGTCAAGGAAACCCAGGATAGGTTTGCTTTTGAGTTGCCAGAAGTTAGAAATGACTGGAAGGCACACAACAGCTACAACAATAGCATTCTTGGAGTTCACACTCTCTCAGCCTCTGGGGAAAGTAAATGGCAAATGCTTTCTGAACAAACCTTGCCAAGGAAACCCAGGATAGGTTTGCCGTTGAGTTGCCAGAAGTTAGAAATGACTGGAAGGCACACAACAGCCACCACCACAACAACATTTTTGGAAGTCACACTCTCTCAGCCTTGGGAAAAGCAATGACAACCGCTTTCTGAACAAACCTTTCCAAGGAAACCCCAAGATAGGTTTTCCTCTTCTTCCTCCTCCTCCCCCCCCAAAGGCTCAAGGAGGGAAGAAGGGAGTCCAGCCCAGCTCCCCCAGAGATGTTTCCTCTGCCGTGGGGAAAAGGAGGAGGAAGGCTGGCAAGTGCCAGGGCCCCAGAGAGGGGTGGACTCCCCAGGAGAGAATAATAATAATAATAATAATAATAATAATAATAATAATAAAAATAAATAAATAAAATTTATTTATATCCCGCCCTTTAGAAAACCAATCAGGGCGGCTCACAACCATAAAATCTTACATAATATCCCAAAACCAACAATCCCTCCCCTCCTTGAAACAGTATTAAATCTATAGAATTAAAACCACAGTTCAACAATTAAAACAATTAAAATACTTAAACAATTTTCCAAAAAAACAATATTAGGCCCACAGCAGTGTTCCTCATCCATGCTTAAATGGGGCCACGTGAAGATCATTGGGGTGGGGGAGAAGAGGAGGAGGATGGCATCCCCGCCCTGCAAGGGGGCTTCCCTGCCTCTCTTCACCTCCTCTTCCTCCTCCTTCTCCCATGGGGGGGTGCTTTTTCTGAGGGGAAGGGAAGGAAGGAAGGGGGGAAAAGAAGGGAGGGAAGGAAGCTGAGGGCTTCCCCTGAGGCTGAGAGAGTGTGACTTGCCCAAGGCCACCCAGTGGGTTTTTACAGGGCCTTCTCTGCAGAGAGGCAGGGCAAAGGAGGGGAGCCCAGCCCAGCCCAGCCAGGCAGGAAGGGAGAAACACCTCACCTCGTCCTGCTTTCTCCTCCTCTTCTCCCAGGCCAAGCCAGCAATGCCTCTGCCTCCTGCTCCTTCCTGATCTTCCTGAGGGTGTGGCCCAGCCTGGTGAGTTGAGAGGGAGGAGGAGGAAGACAAAATGGCGGCCAGGTGAGCAGGATCTTTCTCTTCCTGGCGTATACGATGACTCCCGACTTTTGGGAAGATTTTCTGGGGTTTAAAAGTCGTCTTATAAGCCTGAAAATACGGTATGTGCCCATTTTCCTGTCTAAAGCAGCCTGGCTAAAAAGAAAAATAGAAAAAGAAAAAAAGATGATCACAGGCATAATTTCAGTGGTGTAACCTTAAATTTCAAAGTTAAATAGGACCAGCTATTAACACTGCACTGATTTTTTTTCCACCGGAAAGTATCTCAGAAGTCTCACTTAGTGAGGTTAACAGTGGCTCATGCCAGCTGTCTGAAACAGTGGTAGAAGGGAGGTGGCTGGGAAAATTCTTGGAAAAGTTACTTTTTTTGACTGTAACTCCCAGAACCCCCCAACTAGCAATGCTATTGGCCATGGGAGTGTAGTCTGGAGGAAAAAACTTTTCCAAGATCTGCTTTGGAAATTGTCGGCATTCTGTATCTTGTGTAATTTGTTTGATACCACTTTGATATGTTGCTCAACTGTTTGCTTTGTTGTTGTTACATCCTAATTCTCTCTCATGATGTCTATTCCTCCCTCAAACTTGCACTCTAGCTTCTGTAGAAGACAGAGCATACCCAACGTCCCCAGATTACCTGGAGATAAGCATTTACTGCATAGGTGTCTTCTTTATTGTCTGCATGGTAATGACAGTGATCTTGTGCCGCATGAAATCTACCACCAAGAAGTCGGACTTCAGTAGCCAGCCTGCTGTCCACAAGCTGACTAAACGCATTCCACTGCGCAGACAGGTAACAGAAAGTAGATAAAGAGTTTAAAAAAAGTTATTACCCTTCCCCTAATAAAACAAGCCAGGAGATCCATTGCTATGAGACTCATAATGATGTAAGGATCATTAGATTGTAAAAGTGTGTATGTGAGTGGAGGGGAGACTGAATCATCTTGAAGGCATTCTTCCAATGTACGATTGCAAAACAGTTTCACACTGTATAATGTTTAGCTTCTTGTTCCATTGTTGTTTGATCCAAGGAGATTCCCTGTTCTAGGAACTGGCATAGGGTGCATCTACGCTGTAGAAATAATGCAATTTGATACTACTTGAACTGCCATGGCTCCATCCTACAGAATCCTGGGATTTGTAGTTTTATAAGGCACCAGCACTCTTTGACAGAGAAGGCTAAAGAACTTGCAAAATTACAAATCCCAAATTTCTATAGGATGAAACTACAGCACTTACAGTGGTGTCAAACTGCATTATTTCTGTAGGTTCACCCATAGATTCCTGAAACCTCTTCTGGATTGTAACAACTATAAGGCATTCACTCCAACAGGGCATTAGTTTCAGGGCTGCTGTAAATTATTTAATGCAGGGGTAGGCAACCTTTCCCCTTTAAGGGCCGAGGGACTTCAGTTCCCAGAAGCCTCAGCCATGTTGGCCAATAGTCCCATGTTGGCCAATAGCTCCTGGGATTCTGGGAGCTGAAGTCCTTCGGCCCTTAAAGGGGAAAGGTTGCCTACCCCTGATTTAATGTTAGAGCAGAAGCTGTTGGTGCTATGAGGTTACAAAAGAGATACTACATTTCCAGTATGAAATGAGAGTTAATTTGGGAGATGTAGTAAATTCAGGTGTTGATTATCTATGGTTCAATTGGTGCAATTGCTCCATGCTCCTCACTTACTAAGGGAGAGATATTGAAGGAAAAATGTGTAGTTTACATCTTGTTCTTCCCCAGATACTGCATGTATCTCTTGGTGTTTCTGTTATTATCAAAACTTTTGAGTCTTTGTTGAGTAATTGAGTATCAGTGCGGAGATCAGGATACTAGCCTGAAGCTTTGGGGTTGAAAATGGGTCAGACATGAAGATTGTGATGCTGCCTTCTCTTTTATTGTTTAATTAATTATTTCATTCTTTCCTTCCCCCAATACCACTACTCCTAGAACAGTTCACATGTGTAGAAAGTGGGCCCTGTTTTTCAGATTACTGGAGGCCACAACCCCCATAATTCAGCCTTGGATAAATGGGAACGCATTAAAAAGGGGATAAAGCAAACAGGCAAATTCTATTGCCTTTCTTTCAACTGCAGACTATATATTAGATTAACTGGTGCTTCAGGCATAGGAATGGAAGTGGGGGCTCATTTTTCACCTGAATATGAATAATTCTGCCTTGCTAAATCAGCTAGCTAGAGGAACACATGCCACAGTCAATTTTTTCTCTCTTTCTGCTGTTCTGCCAAATTTTGTGCAGAAACTTACAAGAGATCCAGAGCTATATGTATGTATGTATGTATGTATGTATGTATGTATGAAGAATAATATTTTTAAAATAATTACTGAGCTATGAACAAGTATTGTATTGTAATCTGGCAATATTGTGAATTTGGACACAGGATTATTGTATATTGGTTGAACTGTATTGAAATATCAATTGTAGCATATAGTAATTTGTAAGGAGTTATCATTCTAATCACTGTTACAGGCACAAGAAAAAGGAATACATTTGTCTATCTACTGTATTTTGAATAATGCCAGATAGAGATAGATGAACAGGTAAAATAAAATTCATTTGCACCAAGGAGGTGTTATGGCAGGAATTGTGGTTTTGTGCGGGGGAAAAAAGAAAGTTTAAAAAACTGTGTTGCTTCGGTCTAGGTCAGAGATGGACAAAAGCTTCTGATTTGTATCTTCCTGTAGCTCTAGTTAGCATAGCCAGTGATAGAGATGGATTTTTTTAAAAAAAAAAATCAAAATAAGTAAAAATAAAAATGATGTTATTAAAGTGTCAAGAAATGCTAATGAGAAGAATCTTGGATTGACAAGAATCTTTGTCATTCAAGGTTGATTCTGTGCAAAATTTTCACATGGTTGCTTTGTGGATAACACATCATTTTCTCTATGGGAAACAAAATTTTCTACACAGAAAAAACTATTTCTTGAACAGAAAATGTTGTAATTATTCTGCATAAAATTCACATGTGGTTGATTTACACAGAATATTATTATTTTCTGTGCAGAAGATGCTGTTTTATGTGCAAAACAACCATGTGTGAATTTTTGCACTAAAGTCCCACATTGTGACCAGGCCTTGAAAATAGCATGATTTTCAAAGAATTCCTTGCAGCAAGAAGAAGATTGCTAAAATTACTCATGACTTCTTTCAAGAAGGGAACTAGTGAAGAATTACATCTCTAGCTAGTAATGAGCACAGTTGGGAGCTCAATCAGTCAATCAGTCACTTTAGATATGTCCTGCATTTTTCCAACAGCATCTGGAGGACTACACTTTGCCCACAACTGTTCTAGCAGCTACCTGTTTGGTCATGGGAATGGAAGAAACCCTCAGATGAGTTTGTCAGAGAAGAGAAAGACATAATGAAAATACAGATTAGAAGACTTCACAAAAAGTTCCTGAATATTACCTCTAAAGGGCAATTCTCCTTACTTATCAAATATTCTTTAATAGATTGAATCACAGGACCACATCTAATAAACACTATGGATCTAAATCCAGTTGTTAATCTCA
Source organism: Phrynosoma blainvillii (assembly GCA_026167975.1). Classification (NCBI taxonomy): domain Eukaryota; kingdom Metazoa; phylum Chordata; class Lepidosauria; order Squamata; family Phrynosomatidae; genus Phrynosoma; species Phrynosoma blainvillii. Next base: position 92,089,648 of record JANUYF010000003.1, on the reverse strand, counting down.
ATTGATGGTGACCATTTGGATCAATGAGAATTTAGTACATCAGTTCATATGTAAGTTCTAGTGACTTAATAGGTCTGGTCTAGTTGAGTCTAGCCATTGGATTTAGGCCATAGAATACTTAAGCATATGCAATTTATATTACATATGCATATGTATGCATGCATGCATGCCCATTTCTTTGAAATGTCTTATTGTCTTCTAAAGAGAGTTTTCAGTCTAAGCCCATTTAGGAAGGGCAGCTTGTATCAGTGTCTGCATAGAAGGAAATTATTGGACTGTGGCTAGACTGAAAGGATCAAGATGACCTGATCTCATGGGGTGATGACAGAGAAAATGCTATTGGTATATAATACATCTGTCAGTACTTGAGACCATGGATCATTATAAACACAACATTTTCCAAAGAGCAGTTATCCCAGACCATTGGTTTATTAAATAGTCTTTCATCAATTGTCTTTTCCTTTGCCAAAAGCAGGCTTCAATGCATCCTTTATCATGCAGTTGCACTATGGAACTTTATAATAGGGAGTGTTCTTAAAAGACATTTAAAACAGAGGACACTCCAAGCTTAAGTTAAACTTGACACATAATTCTGAGTTTGATAAGCAGATAAAATTCTAGTTTTCTTACATTTTTAGTAACCTGAGGAAAAGTTTCCCTGTCCCCCTGGGAGTAATCTGTAACTCTTATAGTATCAACTGATGGCTTTTGAAGTGCATCTCTATGTTTTTCCATGTAAAAATACGTACTTTATGCAGTATAAGGAAATATTCACCTATTTTCATTGTTTCTTTTTTTTTATGCTCAGGTTTTATGACCCCTTCCCCAAGAAAGCTGGGTCACCACTTTAAAAAATTATGGTTTCCACAGGCCAAGCCTACTTACATTTTCAGTTCCTCTAGTTTCAAAAAATAACTGTTTAGTTTTTTTATATTAAGAGCTAGGGTTTCATGCTTTTTTGCTTTAAATCTGAAGGAGTTAGAAAAACAGAGGGTGTTTTGTTTAACAGGCATGTGTTGTTGGATTAGTTGAATGGGTCGTTGGAGGGTATGCCAGCTTCCCCCCCCCCCACGTTAGTTATATTTCTGATGCTTTTTTCTTTTCTTTTTAAACTTTAGAAGGATTTGGCAGTAAATGTATGTTTATCAGTTAAATAACTGCACAATGTTGACTTTCTTTGCTTTTGTGATAGGAAGAAATAACCTGATTACTTTTGAACAGGCATTATAGGTCAAATTTAGTTGACTTTTGGAAGTCGTAGTGACACATTGATGGTGCTCACACATTTGAAGATAAGCAGACTGCTAAAATAAAATGCATGTTATATATTTGTAGCTTAGAAGAACTCATATGTTATATACTTACAGCTCACAAGAAGTGATCATCTATAATTTTTTATGTTTCCCAGAGTGATTTAGCTATCAAAGTCATCAACACCAGCATAAGTGAACCACAGTTTTTAATGCAAACTATTTCCAAATATATACTCTTGAGTAAGCTCTATGGTGTTGAAATATATATATATATATATATATATATATATATATATATATATATATATCAATCATCCAATCTTGCTCAAGGTTTTGCTATAGAATATAGTCCTCACATCTCTTTGATTAGGGACTCCCCCCTCTTTTTAACCAGTTTGTTATTTGAAGCTAAAAGTAATGTGTCACATCATTAGAGCCAATGTTTTCTGCAATCAAAACTTTCAAGAGAAGTCAGCCATTATAGTAAAGGTTGACAGGATATGGGAAAGGAGATTGCTGCTGTGTGCAAAAGGATATGCACAATGTAACATGGAAATGCAAGAGAGAGAGATAAGGAGGCAAGGAAGTTTTATATCATATTAATTTCTTTCTGTAGAAAAAATACTGTAAGGGAATTAAGAAATAATCTTTGTAATATGAAATAATCTATAGAAAATGAATATGCCTAAAATATTCAGAAGGACTTTTCCTTATGAAAGAAGAGGTTTTAAAAGTTTCACTTGGCCCCAGAAGGCCTCCTTAGACCCTGGGACAACTTGTACTACTAATTTTTTGCCCAGTAGAACACACACATTTGCCATAGAGCAGATTAGTCTTTTGGTCCCTTGACTTGTGTGTTATAGGGGGGATGCAGACAGGCAGCCCTGGGCCACCCCGGGAAGCAGAGGATCGGGGCGCTGCTAGCACAAACAGCAGCCCCAATTCTCCCGTTTGCCTCCTCTTCTCTGCCTCTTCCAGTGTAGTGCATGAGGATGCTATGCTGGGAGGACGTCCTGATGCCACATGCCATGCGTAAGGGCACGTGGCGTCAGGACATCTTCGGGGAGGGGTTCCCTGCCTCCAACATGCCACAAAGGGCCCGTCTGCAGAGGCCCTTAGTCACTGAGGATTTGGTTGATGATGCAGTTACTGTGTGAACAAAACGGAGGATTGGCCTTCCCTCCACATAAAAGAAATTACATGCAACTTCCTACTTGTTCTACTGCACTATTGCTTGTAGCACAGTACACCTGTGAGTGTATCATTTATTTTAATTTATGCAGGCTTTTCTTGGGAAAGCTGTAAACTGCCCCTTTTTTGTTGAGAAAAACAAATTGTAGAATTTCTGAGATAAGTGTTGGTAATCTGATATCTGAGTGGTGAAATGAGCAACTTTCAAATCATTTTCCAATATGTATGAAATCTCACATGAGGAATCCCCTCTTGCTTTGAAACAATATTATATCAGTAATTCTAAAAACAACGTCTGGCTTGAGAAAACTGTCTAACATCATTCTATAGTAGTCCAAGCTGCCTATTTTCTCATTCAGCAAAATTTTGACTTGAACTGATTTTGGCCCAGTTACTGTTGTATTGATTCTTCACCAGTTTTAGAAATGTACTGAAAATTAAAAAAAAAAAAAGCAGCTTATTTATATACCGCTTCATATCACGCTATGGGATGTCTAAGCGGTTTACAACTGTGAGCTGATTGCCCCCCAACAAGCTGGGTACTCATTTTAGCGACCTCGGAAGGATGCAGGCCTGAGTCGAGCCTCAGCCCTGCCTGGTATTTCTCCTGCTGTTTTCTCATTTATGAATGTTGTTATGTAGCATGGTGATTTGAGTGTTGGGCTATGACTCTGGAGACCAGAGTTCAAATCCCTGCTTAGCCATGAAGCCCACTCTGTGACATTGACAAAGTCACTCATTCTCAGCCTCAGAGGAAGCGACTGGCAAATTTCCTCTGAACAAATCTTGCCACGAAAACCTCATGATAGGGTTACAATACATTGGAAACAACTTAAAGGCACACAGCAATAGCTTACTAATAAGAACAAACTACCATTTGTTCTATACTGTGTCCTTCCTTTTTTGTCTTAAATTTACATTGAGATATTGGAGTTATGCTTGGTTTGCATGTCTTCACCAGTTTCTGATGGAATTTGTTCTAAACCCAATACTGAGATTTCACAAAAGGTCAAGGTAGCAAGAAATGGCTTGGAAGACGTTGAAAGAAAAAGGAATTTTGCCTTTAAAGTACTATACTTAGTTGTTAAACAAGGAGCAGGAATAAATAAAGAACATGGAGTAATTGCTCAGAGTCACTCAGAAGTGAAGAAGTCAAGAGCCGTGTCTACACAGGCCAAATAAACTGGTTTACCCCAGCCTCACAGCACCCTTTCTTCATGATGCAGGGCCAAAGCCCTGATTTGAGTGTGGACTGTCTTCAAATCCCTCTCTTAAACTAGATTAAAAAGACTTTCCTTTTGTTCTGGATTTTCCTGGAAAATCCACAGTACTTTGGAGTGATGCCGGGTGACTGTCTACACACATATGTCATCTGCTACCATTAGTGTGACTCACTCCTTCTGAGGTCACAATGAGGCTCCCAGATGTGTGATCAACACTGGGTGCATTGTTTTCAAAGGAGTGACTTGTGTCAGTGATGCTGCCATCAGGCAGTACAGCAAGATGTGTGTGTGTAGACAGTGTCCTGCATTGCTCTGGAGCATGGAAGTAACAGGTGGAATCCGAGGCAGCTTCAGGATCAGAATATTCTGTTAGGAGCCCCGAGTATTCTGGCCTATGTAGATCCACCTAATGATTTCAGACATTGTTTCATGTAGTTCCATGAGCACCTAGGCTATAAAAACTCGAATTCAATTTAAACTGGTTTTTGATATGTCACTGCAATCACTGAGAAAACAAAATTGTGTTGGGTAAAACCTAAGGAATAGAGGATTTCCATAATATCTCCAAGGGGGACATTTCCCTTGGGGTTTGTACATTTTTAATGAAAATGACTTTGCTTGTTAACTTAGTGTGTGGTTCAACTGAAAATTATACAAAGATAGTTTTTGGGAAAAATCAAATTGGTAAAATAGCTTGTATGTGAACTTCCACTAATATGTCAGATGATTATGATATTTTTTTAAAATGTCCTTGTAAAATTAAGTGCAACTTCAAGCTGGGAGGTAATCACCTGCTCTTCAAGTACTTCTTGTTATGTGATTAGAGAAATGTTTGGCATGCTAACTGCCACCCATTGTTCAACTAAGATATTAGGGCTGTAGGCTGCAAAGTGTTTCAGCACATGAAAGAAAAATGTAAATGGTGGGGGGGAGGAATTATTCATCTTGAAATTATCAACAGCAATATTATGTTGTATGGAGTGGTACTTCCATGTACTAGATGGGATCATTGCCTGTTTTCTTCCAACACTATTAATGTAAACAAGTTCACTTTGTTCAGTTTTCCTTGAGTGGTAAGTATTGTGAAGCCAGTCCAGTTTCTGAACTGCATCCCACATTTAAGGTGGGATCCCTTGGAACATGTCCCCAGAAGGAGTGAGTAACCCAACTGATACTGCATTCAGTCAAATCTGAAGCAAAGGTAATCTGAAACCTCATTAACTCCCCCCACCCCCCCAAAAAAACCCAGTTGGGTGTGGGAAACAGACTTCATGATAAAAGGTGTTCAGACTCCCAGATTTCCTCACGTTTCAGATTTGATTACTACCACAAGTGGAATTTCTTGTTGCAACAATGAGGAGGAAAACTTTGTCTTTCTCCACTTAATGAAAAGACTCCATAGACTTCAAAGAGTTTTGTTTATTTGTCCCCCTTCTAATGCACCGGATGTGGCCTATTCTTGAAGACATTTAACAGGCTACTCCTAATACTTACTCTTCAGGTCTAATAGTGGCTTGATTCTTTCTGGTGTGAGTCACTCTCACCAAATCCAAATGTTAAGGCAGTGGAGTGGATGCTGACTAAATGACCTTGTATACTTAGCTGATTTGGCACAAATTTTAATAACATTTGTGACCACATTCCGTGGGTATTGATGAGATTGGTTGGCAAGGCCAGGGAATAGATGGGCCAAAATAAATGGCTTCTGGACACTTTAGAGGCATGATGTCCAAATGACGCATGCTTCCAACATGGCCTAAAGCTGTGCTCAGGTCATTTGGACTGGAGAAAAAGGAGCCAGGATGATCCAGCTCATGGTGGTGCTGGTTGGGTCATGTTGCTGCAGCCCGCTTTCAGAGCAGGCTGTGAGTTGGCGCAGACCCAATCCTCTTGCAGACGGAGCAGACTCAGTCCTCTCTTTCTTGCCTGGCCCTAACTTGCCACTTCTACCTGGTATATAGTGTCCACGCAGACAGATATTGCATGATCTTGCTTATCTATTCAGAAAGTATGACTAGTGATATTAAAAAAGCATCTTGGAAATTTGGTTCTATGAACTACTTTTTCTTCCTTCCTTCCTTCCTTCCTTCCTTCCTTCCTTCCTGTAGTAAGCATCAAATCACTGTAATTTGTATACCTGATGATTCAAATGCTTTATAGTGACAGGGTAACTATATACAGTTTTCTATGAATCACTTGTCACCATAAACCAAGTCTTGACGTGTCTTCTGTATGTACTGATGAGCATAATGACTTTAAAAATATATGTGGATGGTAGAAGTACCTGCCTAGGTCTGCTTTATTTAGTTTTTAAAAAGATAATAAAAATTAGTCCTTCTAAGCAATTCTTCAGTTGGGGAATGGTAAAATATTTCAGAGACATAACTGATACTTAATAATGGTTGTCATCATTAATTTGAATCAGTTTAATCTGAATCTGATATGCTTGGGTCTCTAGTTGTAGCTGATTTTAATATGCAGATGATTCATAGATGTACTTTAGAAATAAGGAGAAACTTACGTGTAGCACATCACTGCAGGTTAGTAAATGAGTAGCATTTAGGAGCTGTCTGGCTTGCTGTCTATTGTCAGTTTGTAGTCACTGGGCCGAAATTACATCTTCTTTTTGCATCTTGTATTCTTATAACAGGTGTCTGCAGACTCTAGTTCGTCCATGAACTCCAACACACCATTGGTGAGGATAACCACTCGCCTCTCCTCTAATGCAGATGCTCCAATGTTGGCAGGAGTCTCAGAGTACGAACTCCCAGAAGATCCCAAATGGGAATTTCCAAGAGATAAGTAAGTGAAAGCTTTGCTGTTAATGGTAAGTCTCGTAACAAGAATCTCTCCATCATTCTAGTGGTCTCCAGTTAATACAGCTTGTGTCATTGACAAATAACAAATATTTATGCTTAAAATTTTTCTCTTTTCTGAGAATGTAGAGTTCCCCTGATCCCTGTTGCCTAGAGGGATAGTTTTAAGGTCATTTCCATCATGGTCATATTCCTGCCTCCTTATTTATTTGGATAGCAAATATTTTCAATACCTTGTCCAGTTTCAGTGACAATTGATGTCATAATGCTTCTTGTTCAAAAGGTTTTTTTGTTTTTTTAAAAAATCAGTTTTAAAAGAACAGTAGTTTTTCTTCAGTTGAAAAACAGCATATAGGGAGAGGACATTACATTTCCAGAAATTGCCTAGAACAGTTTCAGTTCATTGCATTGACTTTACAGTTTACAAGACTGATGGAGTAACTTTTAAAAATTTAAATACTAAAAATAGATATTTTGGCATTTTCTTGTATATCTTGTATATCAGATGGCCCACATGAAAAATGTTTGTTATACTTGGCAACAAAATCAAGGTACAATTTATCTGTTCGTTAAAATGATGCTGATTCTGATGGCAATAACAGCAACAACAGTATGAGCAAGCAGGTAAATTGTATGTTTATTTTAATTATTGCTAGTTGCAGGGTTATTTTAAAAAAAATCTCTAAACATTTGTGGACATCAACCAATTTCATCAGATGCATGATTCGTATTACTAAAAGCACAGACTATCTAATGTTTCCAAGAGAATATCTAGAAATTAAAGCAGAATAAAAAAGGAGAAGAAAGAAGAGCAAGCAGTATATCAGAGGTCTTTATGTTAGGGAAAGGGAGGGAAATTTCTTGTAGTTGCTAGATCCTTTATCCCAAATAGGAGTTTGACCAACTTGGCCAAATGCTGGGTTTCCATTTGCTACAGTGTTCTTTCTTGGAGCCCAGGAAAGATCCTTAGTCTGCTTATTGGTGGCAGAGGAGGAAATTATATACTTAAGTATGCACCATGTGTATTCTGTTCTGATCAGATTATTGCTTCATCCAATGTGGAGAGATTTCTGCAGTACTTGGGTAGTAAGTCTTTCATACTGAGGATGACAGATGACACCTAGAAATGTAATGGATCTATGTAAAATAGTGTTGATCCTTATGCATGGAACCTCATGTGGCAATCTGTGCAAAAGCATATCTTCAAGAACGGAAGTGTATAGTGGGCTCTCAGTATCCACAAGTTCGATATCTACGAAAGAACTGCGGATTGAAATGGAGAAACATTTAATTTTTTTTAACCTGTCATGGCCAGGCTGAGAAGCCGCTCCAGGGTAATAGTGGAGGCTGCTGCCACAAGACCCTGGCAAACCGATGCCTCTCTCCTCCATGGAGGTCAATCCCACCACAAAGCCACAGTCAAACTTCTTCCTCACTCTTTCTCAGCTTCACACCACAAAGTTTCTGCCAAAATTTAAAACCTTGTCTCACTCTGTTTCCCACCTTCTCACAAGGGCCTGAAACACACAGGCCATAAGCGCTGAACAGGGAGCTACTGGGCTGGAGTGGCCAGAGGCTGCTCCAAGCTGCCAGTCTGCTTGACCCCAAGGAAGCCTCTGCCAGAATTTAAACTGCCTCTTTCTGTTTCCCATTTTCTCACAAGGAAGCCTTTGCCAGAATTTACACTCCTGCCTCATTCTGTTTCCCACTTTCTCACAAGGAGCCTCTGCCAGAATTTACACTCCTGCCTTACTTTGTTTCCCATCTTCACACAAGGAAGCCTCTGCCAGAATTTAATCCCTTTCCTGCTGATACAATGCCTTGCCCACTCCTTCAGCTGCCCCTTTCTGAGGTGAATTGGTGGCAAAGGGGTTTAAAATCTGGCAGAGGCTTTATGATGAGAAGGTTGAGAAGATGAGAAACAGTCATGAAAGGTTTAAAATACTGGCACAGAGCCTTTGTGGTAGGAAGGTGGGAAACAGTGCAGGAAGAATGACTTGTCACCCAGGTAATTTTAAATGTTAAATAGTGACTTGAGTATCTGTAGTTTTTGGTATCTGCATGGGGTTCTGAAACTGAACCCCATGGATAATGAAGGCCCACTTGCAACTTTCCATTGCTCTGGATTCTCTGAACAGAGGACTCCATGTGCCTTTTAAATTCCTGGTCAAACTTAGGTGATCCACTGATTTTCATCAATGATTTTGAAAGTTAGTAGCTATTCTATCCAGAATTGTTAGAACACCTATCAACCAACCAACCAGGAAGTGTTTTTGTTTTGTGTTTCTGCTGGATGCCTAGACATTCTAACCCATTCTACAGTAAATTCTGAAATCCTGTATAATAATGGTAAAGAAGTTGTGTACATAAGTCTCTTCTTAATGTTCCTATGTGCTTCAGTTTGAAATAGTGAAACACAACTAGCATCACCCACAAAAACTTGACAACACATGTAAAGGCTGTTTAAAAGTTAATCCAACCTCTAGCAACCTCTGGTCCTGCATGTGCTGTCCTAAAGGCTAAAAATAGCCTTCATCAGTAGGGTGACATTGCAATGTCCAGAAGGAGCTTCTAAGGGACATAAACATAATTTTTCCAATTTCATAATATCTGCTCTGGCTTGTTATTTTGAGAAGTGGCTCTCAAACTTTAGTCTTCTGGAGATTTTGGACTTCAACTCCCAGAAATCTCAGCTAGTCTGTCTATTGCTTTGGAGTTTAAGTCCCTAACATATGGAATATTTTGAGCATGTATTAGGATGGCAAGATTCATTAATTAAAAGAGGACACATACTGAAATAAAAATTAATATTAAAGTGAACATTTAGTTTGTAGAAAATAATTTCATTCGGTTTTAGGTTATGACCTGTGATTTAGTAAATCATCTATTTTGGAAATTTATCTGTGGTGTATGTGTGCGTTTTAATTAAAGAGCCTTTTATGTGCATTTATGGAAATATTCTTAATTATGTGGATGAAAGGTGGTGCCATACCTTTCTTTTGCCACCTGCGAGATTCTAGTCAACAGTGGGGGTCTGTATACTTAATTATGTCAGCCCTTTCCCTTAGGGGAAACATTAATGCGGAAAATCTTAGCGCATTAAACATTTAAAAACAGCACTTGGCATAAATGTGGGTGGAGTGGGTTTGAATGAAAGAGGGCTTTTTAGGAGTAGTTTATTAGATTGGGGGCTGCAGGCACACAATGGCAGGATTGTTACATTCAAACTAGAAGCACAAGGGCACATAAATTAACCATTTCCAATGCAAATGTTTGTTTTCTGCCAATTCAATTTTAGTTTCTGAAAAAAATGCAGCACAATCTCGTCACACAACAACATACAATCCTGTAGTCTTTGTGTATTGGCAAAGTAGCATGTCCTTTTTCACACCTGATAGACCTGGGGCATATATTTACATCAGCATGATTAGATTGAAAGCTTTTATGTAATTAAAAAACTCTATTTAAACTCATCCTATTTCATTTTTAACCATGGCATTTTGCCAAATTTTTCTCCTGAATGGAAAACAGTGCACTTCTATTATAGGGGACATACACATACAAATGGAAAGACATAGGATAATATATGTACTGTTGTTAATTCAACACACTGTCATATTTAATCCCTAACCTGACATCTTTTAATAACAATACCTGGGTGTTGTGGAAAATTGATTTAGTATTGTTGTTTCAAACAACTGAAGAAAAATAAGCAAGGAGGAAAATACTATATATGAAAAAGTATATTTTATTTTCTGACACATTTAAAGATTAAATTCTTGCTCTGTGAGAGATGCCTTTTACAATTAGGCAACATAGGGGGGCTGCAGAAGGGGGGGCTCTGGGCCGCCCCTGCTAGCTGCGGATTGGGGCCACAGCTACCCCACGCTGTAGCCCTGATCCTCCCTTTTGCCGCCCCTGAAAGGTGTGGCAAAATGCCGCTCCTTTCAGGGGCGGCAAAAGGGTGCCCTAAGAGCCGGTGTGTGGCTCTTTAGTGCCCCTTCTGGTGCAGCACATCAGGACACTGTGCCGGGAGGATGTCCTGATGCAGCGTGCCATGTGTAATGGTGCATAGCGTCAGGACGTCATCGGGCTGGGGTTGGGGCGGCCAGCGTGTGGCTGCCCCTCCCCATCTCTGTCTCCAAGCCGGCCCTTTGGGCTGGTTTGCAGAGGCCCATAGTTGGATCAGTTCAACTTTACAATATTGATAGCCAAAGATTTATGTTTCTATATTCACAATATTAAATCTTTAAATGTCTTAAATCCTTCCTCATAAAGGTCTCAAAGCTTTGCCCCCAAAGGATCAATAACCATTTTCTCACTTGACTTGGAAGACTGAAGATTCAACAGAGGAAGTTTTTTGGCCATCTGTATCAAAAGGTTGAAGACATTATAAAACATTTGTAAAGAAAACTTTAACAGAATGTTTCTATCAAAAGTGTTGGAAATAGAGAATGCTGTGCTACAGAGCTAAAGATATCTTCTTTTAAGTTTGGGAAGATACAAATACAAGACTAGTGTGCATAGTTGAGGTAAACAAAAAGGTACTGTGTTAGAGATGTAGATATTCACATTCTTTATTCTTTCCCAGTTGCATTCTTGGTTTTGCCAGATAGTATTTGTTCTTCAGAAGACTTATTGGAGAGTGTGCACAAGCTCTGGAATGTACCATAACACCCTTTTAGTTCTTAATGACAAACGGCCAAATTGAAGTGGTTTTCTGAAACCATGTAATTTTTGCTCTTGAGTTTCACCAGTTTCATTTCTTCCTTAGATGCTAAGTGCTAATCCTGTATTTCCCTCCCTAGGCTGACTTTGGGAAAGCCTCTTGGAGAAGGATGCTTTGGTCAAGTTGTCATGGCAGAAGCGGTGGGAATTGACAAAGACAGGCCGAAGGAAGCTGTTACAGTGGCAGTGAAAATGTTGAAAGGTAAGATAGGAGAGAGGCAAGGTCTGAGTGAGGTGGCATATTCTGGAAAGAAACATTCTTCTGGAAAGTATGTTTCTACTAAATACTCTTACTGTAGAAGACCAAGGTTCATCTAGTTCATCTCAGGCTTCAGCAGGTTTCAGTATTAATTAGTGCCTTTTGCAGCAGATATTTATAAGTGAATCAAAGACTTGTTGTGATTATTAAGGATGAAATTCTTCATTGATTTTGTTCTCAGAGAAGCAGTGAGTAATTTTAGCAATTTTATTCTAGCTGCTGCGAGAAAAGCTCTACTTCTACAACAACCTAATACTTGCTTGGGAAATATGCAGAACCCAACAAGTCAGCTCAAGACTCCTACTATAATCTTTTTAAAATTCTTTTAAATATTATTCTGAGCTAGCTGGCCTCTTTGTCTAGTGCCTTATTACAGAAATGGTGAAAATTAGAAATCTAGATTCTGACCAAAGGAAAAACTGAAGATAAATCTACTGGATTTTTTTTTTTTTTTTTTGCTAATAATTCTTTATTCTTCTCTCACCTGGGACATTTACATTATGGAAACAAATGTTAAGAAATAACATTAATTATGGTCTTAAATAGAAATGTTTTTGTATAGTATATTTTGTCTAGCCTATAGTCAGTACAAATGTTTTTCATAGTCTATTAAATAGTCTATACCAATACTGTATAGGATTCCAGTTCATCTATTATAGTTACTCATCTTATTTTTGAGAAATCCTGGAAGATTTCATAGGGTTGAATGTAAGCCTCTTCTCTAAAGTAGGATTGTCTTTGCACTTACCAAATTTGGTTTATACATCAATCCCCCTTGCAAAGTAATTCACACTATCTTAACTCGTGCTGCTTTTTGAACAGAACAAAATAAAGTGCTCCCTGGAGATTCTGGAATCATTGAATAAAGCTTGCCAGTTTTCTTAAGGAGGAGATATCAAATTGAGGTGAAGTTTCAGAGATTGCTAATATCAGGAAAGGATAACTGGTCAGGAGGTTAGGAAGATAAGTTTAAGGCCAAGAATCAGAACCACGATCATAAGACATAAAGAAAACATGCAGGGGGAGCTGTGTTGGCCATTTAGCAAATCCAAACAATAATCGACCAAACAATGATACCTTTATTGGCCAACCAAAATGCACAATATACTTGTTGCAAGCTTTCAGAGCTCCACAGGCTTCCTCAGGCAAGATGTTGCAAACCAAACAGGAGAAAAATTGGAGATGTTAGTAAGATGCCTGCATTTTGTTGTTTCTGTCTTTAATTAAGATGGTATGGGGAGGATATTTTTTGCAGGCTTGCTCCTCTCCTTCTGGCCATGTGGCAATTGGGGGATTTTCAAAGTCCGGGAAATGTAAAGTCCATTTGCATATCAACAAGAACTCTTCTCTTGCAATCCAATATGTCTCCATTCCTGTGAGGCCACAGGCCTCTTTGTAGGCAGAGGACAATGGATTTCTCAAGAAGTCTCCATGTTTTTGCATCAGGAACATTTTGGTGGATGTAGAGGTAAAAGATGCCAATATACTCAAAATTTAAGGAAAAAAAGTTTACTTTGGTAGAAGGTCCCAGTCCACTGGCTCGCACTTTAGGGTTCCCCTGTTGCAGCTACAGTGTGGTATCTCACAATCCAGAAAACATGCAGGGGTAGCTGTGTTGGCCATTTAGCAAATTCAAACAAAAATTCACCAAACAATGATACCTTTATTGTCCAGCTCAAATGCACAATATACCTGTTAAAGTATAAAGATTAGGGGCAGGAAATAATCAATCTACATAGGGCTGAAATCAGATGCCAATTCAAAAAAGATCTGGCAAAATATGGATATCTCTCTCGCTCTCGCATTTCACTGGCAGAACTTTAGATATGTTCTTCTATTTTTCCTGTTACCCTCCATGCTATTGATAAATTAGCTCAAAAGAGGTTGTTGTTTTTAGTCCCTCCAAAGCCATGGGGAGGTGCGATGGGAAAGGGAGATACCCTTCTTCTGGTTTCAGATTTGTTGGGACAAATCTTTGGATTCCGAAGCTCATTGAATGAGGCTGATAATACACTGGAAATTGTTTTATTTGAACTGCATCCTTTTTTAAAGGGTGTTTGTTTCTATTCTCATTGAGTTTTGTTTTGTTTGTTTTTTAAAAAAAAGCTTAACTGAAAAAGCAGCAGAATGCATATCTGAAACAACAAAATAGCTTCTTCTAACTTTAGAAGGTGACCTTAAAAACCAAGGTTTTCAGTAAGGAAATAGATCTGCCAAGAATAAGGTTTCTCACTGTGCTATCAGAGGTTCCTAAAAGTTCTGTGACAGATTGTGATTTTTTTTAAAAAAAATATTCTTTTTGAGCTGTAAATATAGTAATTTCCATGCAGGGGTTCCCTGAGATCTGGAAATTATTTAAAGAGTTCCTCCAAGTTAAAAGATTGAACAAGGCTGGTCTTAAAAATTGCATTCCCTCACCACCACCCCATAATGCATTGGTTCTGAAATTAAGTGAATTCTTCCCATATGCTAGCTGAAATGGTTTGTGGAACTTGTTTTGTCTTGTGCAGATGATGCTACAGAAAAAGATCTGTCTGACCTGGTGTCTGAGATGGAGATGATGAAAATGATTGGCAAGCACAAAAATATCATCAATCTCCTTGGCGCCTGTACTCAGGATGGTGAGTGTCATTTTAATTTTGCATGCAAGAATTGATAAAATTTAATGCCACTTCCTTACATAATATAACATACAGGGATGATGAATTATTTGTTGATGTTATGAATATGATATTGTAAAAGCCAATGGAGAAGAGCAGGTGGATGTACTTATTTGACTTTAAAGAATGAGATACAAATGTAGTGGTTAACATGTTCTGCATCAGTGACTGTAGTGCAGAGTTGTTATACAGCATTGGATATAATGTCCAGTATAAGATTTGTAAAGGAATAGGAAACTTAGTCTTTTGCTTTTTATTCCTAGAGCTTGGACAAGTTATTTTTTATTGAACTACAGCAATTCTGTCATAGTCTGAAAAAGTAACTTCTGCAAGCTCTCATTATTTTAATATCCAGTGCTGTACTTAAAGATTAGGCTTTCCCCTTCTGTCTGATAAAACTGGCATTCTAAATATGAATATAAAAGTGTATCCAAAATGTGGCAGATAGGCCCAATACAGTAAATCCAAATGTTACTGCCTACTTGAGTAAACCACTGAATCAATGGGAAGCTGGTAAGTCACCTGTTATGTAAGTTCCATTGATTCAGCAGGTTTTCTCTGGTTGTAACTAACAATTGAACTTAGGGCCTTGTCAGTGTTGAGTTCTTGAATATGTTCCCTGAAATGTGAGAGGTTGAGATATGAGGTAAATATGTAGGTTTAAGGAAAAAGAGAGATTGTGTATGGGTGTATGAGGGACAGTGTGGTGTAGTGGTTTGATTATTGGACTAGGACTCTAGGAAACAAGGGTTCAAATTCCCACTCACTCATGGAAAACCCCTGGATAGGCCTCGACAAGTCACATGATCTTAGACTTAGGGGAAGGTGATGACAAACCCTATCTGAGTAAATCTTTCCATGAAAGGCTTGTCATCATAAGTCAGAGTAATGTTCAAGGGACATAATGATGTGTTTGGAATGGCAGAGGGCTGGAGCTGTGCATGTTAAAAGACCTGGAGTGAAGGTTTCATGGTCTACAAACGTTCTACTTGTGTTTGAGATTGGGTGAATTTGTATTCTAAAATCAATAATTGTCCATAGTCTTTCAACATCTTCCATGAATCAGAAACATGAATTTTGTTGCTACTTTCATAGGTTAGTATCAATGGACCCTTTAAAAAAATCCTCTTTTCGTTCTCATGTTTTTTATTTTCTTCCCTTTGAAGGACCACTGTACGTACTTGTTGAATATGCTTCCAAAGGAAATTTGCGAGAGTACCTGCGAGCAAGGCGGCCACCAGGAATGGAATATTCATTTGATATTAACCGGGTACCTGAAGAGCAGATGACGTTCAAAGATTTAGTCTCATGTACATACCAGTTAGCAAGAGGCATGGAATACTTAGCATCACAAAAAGTAAGCCAATGCTACTTAAAACATTTTCTTGCAGTTTTTTAATGCAAAGATGATCAAGTTTAATGTTATGTATATTATCCAATATCAATCTCTTTGGTGCCTGTATAACTTGAAAGCTATCAAACACAGCCAAAGTAATTTTGTCTTGTTTTCGCAATTCACAACAGTATTTCTCACTGTAAAGAATGAGATCACCATCCTGACACAAAACCCTCCATACTCTGTGGTGAATATTAGGAGCTCCCTGTAGACACAGTCATGTGTGCAAAGGACTGCCTTGTAGATATGCACCCTTTGTTGAAGTGAATGGAGAGGCTGTTAAATACAGGAAGTCATATGTAGCATCTGCCCAATAAATACTATTTATACTAGAGTTTGGATAGAGAATTGTGAAGTGGGCTGATAAAGTACTAGTTATTGATCCTGCCTAATGCTTATGCATTGTTCTTGTGCAATAGGGTTATGTTTGTCAGACCTAATGTATGTAGTGCTTATTTAATTACCCAAGACAGAGTATTAATGTGTTGGGAAATGTGACAGATAGTACTTGATCGATATGGCAGAAGATGAACACTTCAATAGGATCTAGCAGAGAAAAACAACAACATTGTCTTCTTTATAAGATGTATAAAAGTAGCTTTATTTACAGGTAGTTGTACAAAATCAAACACATGACCTTATGGACAAGTGAGAGAGAAAAGAAAATGGCTGAAGATTAAAGTGGATGTGGTAAAGTAAACAAAGGCAAACAAGAAAATTAGCAGTTAGTCTAGGTGTGCAAAGGTTGCTAACTCTAATGTTAAGAACATGTATGTTTAACCCCCACAAACACACACTGATGTTTGTGTGCACTAACCTATTCCATTAAACATATGGGCAATTGGTCAGCCCAGAGTTAATAAAATATCTAATTATTGGGAAAGATGTGCAAAGGGATCTTGTAGCACCTGTGAAACTTAATTGGGGGGAAAAAGAGGCCTGTAGCATCAGCTTTCACAGACTGGGTCAACTTCATCACCATTCTACAAAAACTTGTGCCACAAACTTTTTTCTCTGTTTTGCATACTGACCCAGACTAACATGGCTATATCTTTGAATACTGGGGAAGATGTGAATATGCAACTCCCATTCTTCACCAGCTCCAACCCAACATTCCTATGAGTTGCTCTGCTTACAGGATGGTCTTGCTGGCAAAAAGATGAGGAGGTGATCTTTACTGATTAATCTCCCTACCTCACAGTGATCTTCTCTTGATGGTTTAAATTCTAACCAGCCCTCCAGAACAACATTGAAAGTGATGCAATGGATTGCATAAAGGAGAAATGATTGAGAACCACCTTCTGTCCTTTCTGTCAATGGAAGCCTTCCTTCTCATTGAATGCCTGCTAAACATCCAAGCCATTGTCTTGGTGTGTTCAGCCTCAGTTGTACAGAAATATTAAGGCAGTAATAAAGCAATTGTAAAACAATAGCAGTAATAAAGAAATGTATTTTCTTTGTAATTAAAAGAGAATCTTCAACTGAGTGATTGTTGGGGCAACAAGTCATATGAAAATGTGGTAGTATTTTCTTTTCTTTTTTCTTTTTAAAAAAATCTTAGTAGTAAGTTTAGTTCTTGATTTTAAGGAGCTTTTTTACTGCAGTGGTCCATATGAGCCAGTAGATAAGCCCAACAGCTTAGACAACATGAGCTGGTCAGCTGAGCTGAGAAGGTCATTGTCATATATGTAAAAATGCTAGGTAGATGCCAGAGACTGTCTTTCCTTGCTCATGTGGATTTCCCAAACATCTCCAGATATGGCTGGCAACAACGACGTTCATTAAAAATATTTTATAAATTATGTTCATTGTGAGTGCAAAAAAAGGTACAAATAAAAATGTAAGTAATCTGTAGTGTGGAGCAACCAGTATTTTAGTGTTTTAATATTAATTTTTTATTAAGTATTTTTAGCTGTCAAATTGTTCAGTTAGTGCTACAATAAAGCACCGCATTTTATTTAACAAAGATAACAAATACATGCATGAGTAATCAGACTTCAGTTTATGCTTCTTAAGGTATCTATTAAAATAAGAGTTGAGGAGAAAAATCAATGTTCAGCAAATAACACCACAAAATGAACTTAGGTATTCATGAATTCAAATACTAATATGAATAAACAGTGAACTGCTTAGTCAAGCAGGCAGCAAAAACATAACCTTGAGACTTGCCTTATTAAACTAAGGCCACAATATTCTGGTAACTTGCTGAATATGAAAAAAAGAACCATTCATTTCCTCAGAGCCTTTGTGGGAATTACATATGCCATGATTGGATAATTGGTAAAAAGAAGCAGCATTAAAATTCTGTGAACAAATTAGTCATTTGTCTCCATTTTAAAAATATGCCTGCTGAGAAAACTAGCTGAACCAGTGTAATTTTGATATGTACTCCATGGAGACTCATACTTGCACGTTGCCTCCATCGTCACACCTTGTCTTGTCTTAAAGTATAATTCCTTAAATTTTCATGTGTAACCAGGCCTGCAGACACATTGAAGTCTTCTGCTTAATAGACTAAAATGGGATGATAGAGGAAATGCAAAGCTTGCTTTGCTAGTGCTGAATCAAACAAAATATAAATTAATTTCTTGTTAACCAGGTCACAATACCATTAGAGAGGAAAGAGGAGTGATAGTGTGGAAGAGGGGATCTGCTTATGTCACAAATATTGTAGTACTTGGTGACCAGCATTCCAGTGCATATGTCATGTTTACATTAAGAGTAATTGCATCTTTTTCTGGTAGTGTGGTAGATTTGTCAAGGCAAGGCAACCACCATAATCTTTTTTAAAAAAATTAAAATCCAGCCAAGATCTGGTGTCTGATGGGAACTGGATGTTGTATTTGGAAATAGAGTGCAACCATATATGGGGTGCTCTAGATTCTCCAGCTCTGGTTTAGAACTTCCAGAGGCTTTGAAACAATTCTGTCCTATCTAGTGAGTAATGATCAATGTGTATAAGTGCATTTCTTAATCAGTTTCTGATGTTATTTGTGGACCAAGGTTGCAAGTGATGTCCTGTGAATGTGAACTTTGGATTTGCAAGAGAGCATTTGCCTAGGTCACCTTCCTCCAACCTAACATTCGCTATATATTTTTGACTACAACTTTCCCATTTCCAATGCTTGCAGGGTTGATGGAAAGTACAGTCCAAACATCTGGAGGACCACAAGTTGGAGAAATGCTAAGCTGGGTGTAAAATCCTCTGAGCATGACAGAAGGGTGTGTGTTTCAACTGTGGACAGTTCATTTGTAGATGTAGGGCTGAAGGTGGCAAACAGAACAGAAAAATACAGAGGGAACCTGCATCCTTGTTTCTTGGCATTGCTTGGCAGGTAATGGGTACATGTGGCAATAGGAGAGCATCATGGTATTTAATAGTATTGCTTGCAGCCGTGTGCTCAACTGAGAGAAATTATTTTTATGTGAGCTGCTGCTAACTTCAGTCTATTAAGACAGTATGTAGCAAAATAGATTACTCCTTATTTCCTTTACTGTAGTTTAAGTTAACATTTCACTGTGTGAAATTCCCTGTTTCCCTGGTGAATTATAATTGCCAGCCTTGATAAGAGACATTACAAGTCTCTTAGCTATATTGTCTTGCGGGCTATATATAACGTAAAAGTGAAGTTACTAAGGCAGCTTACATGGTCTCCTTTACCAAAGGAGTAACTGCATTCTTGAGTGAGGAGTGTCAGTGTCAGATGGAACTGAAGCACCAGGAAATTTGACATAAGCAACTCAAAGGATACTGACATTTGGAAGACAAAACGAAAAGGGAGCATAACATAGAATGGTGCATTTTTGCCCTTTAAATAACTGTTTATTTGTATTTCTATAACTTTTTTGTATCTTCACGGGCACATTTATGAGTAGAAATAACAAGAGAGCTGATACTCTCAGGTGTTGCTGTTGTTCAGAAACAGAAATAATGTGAAAAGATGATCTTGTCTTCCTGCTTTCTGCATAATGAATGGCATTAAATAAAATAGCTTGAAAGAAATAGCTTGAAAGGGGAAAAAAATAACAGGTTTCAGGAGGCAGTTTAAAGCTTGTAATAAAATAATGTTTATACTTTCTGGTTAAAGGAGACATCACTGTTCAGCCAGGCCAATTTTTTTATTTTTTATTTTTTTGTTTAAAAAGGAGATGCCTGAAAAAGAAAGAAAAGAATTTTCCCTGTGTTTTTGTGCCAGCAATGCTGATGCAGTTTTGGCTTAACTGCAGAAGAGGATTATAGAGATCACTGAAAAATGGTTACCTGCATTAACATTCCAGGGAGTAGTTATAATATTTTACAAAATATCTTATTCCATGTCACAGTGTAGACACTGGCATGCAGATACAGCACACAAATGAGAACATACATGAGATAAGAGCCTCTGTTTTAACATATGACATATGGAAAGTCACCATAGATAATCACTTTTGATTGGCATCCACATAGAAACCCTGGCATTTAAACAGGCTCTGGAAAGCAGGCTGCTTTGAATTTCTTCAAGAAATTTCAGATTCCTTGCATATGTGAGTTTGGAATTCAGTTGTCCCTTTGTTCTTGTCAAGCAGTTACCCATCAATCTTGGGAGATGTTTGAAAATGTTTCTTCTCTCCTTAGTTCACTTTTTCTTCCTCCTTGAAACCAGTATGTTTGTCCTTAAGTGAACACTCTTTGCAGTTAGCTTTATCTTTTATTTATTTAACTATTTCTGTTTCTCCCCCACTACCCAGTCTCTGTCTGTGTCTTCTAATCTTCCTCTTGACATACCTGGAATACGGTTATAGAATACAGTTAATTCTCACATATGATTAAACTTTAATTAATGGTATAAAGGAGACTGAGAAATAGAATCACATGTTCTTTGAAAAACTGATTAGGCAGAAGAATGAAATATACTGTAGATTCATTCTAATTTGATTTTTGACCAATGTAAAAAAATTTAACTGGAAACTCCTGGAGAGTAGAGACTTCGAAGAATTATGTTTTTTGTGTTCATGTATTTATAAAGGTGATGCTTACATTTGAACTCAGTTTTGTGTTTTGAAATAAATTTTGAATTCTTGAGTACCTTAGATGATCTAAACCAGAGGAGCACTGCTTTTTCAGCTGTGAGGGCCACATATGATATTGACTTGGGGTCAGGGTCTACGCACAAACACACGTCCAAGAAATCCTATTTCCTCTTTGAAGGAGGCAATTCTTTGTATACCTATCCTCACTGTGGAAATGTATGAATTCTTTGAAGTGCAGAATTAAAGAAAAAGATTGAGATTTGGCAGAGAGGGCCTGGGTTGCTATGGGCCATGCCTCAGGTCTAGAGGGCCTCACAAAGAGTACCATTTTTAACTTTAGTAAATTCAAGCATATGCAATTATATGCACAAAGTGATACATGTAACCATAGTAGTACTATTGGAAGCAACAGTCTTTGTGAACTGCACTTTAGTGTTCCAAAAAAATTGACATATAACATCTCTGTGAGACTAGAGACAGTTTTCATGAATGTACTGAAGATGGAGAGTTGAGACTAGAAAATAATGGATGGCCTATAACTACCACATACACTTGTAGCAGAGGTAAGATTTAAACTGGGGATTTACCTATTTGCAGTTCAGCACTATTTTTCTTTGTATGTAGCTGCTGAAGAGATGTTATGGCTGTACTGATAGCCTGTTTAGCTGGAGTAGGAGGAAAGATGACTTGGAATTTCCAATGTAGGATTAGGAACTGGTCATACACAAGGGCCAGCCCCAGGAAATGTGTGCAGTGCTCGAAATCTACATCTAGCATGTGCATCCTGAGCATTATAGTCCCCAAAATATATCTTTTCCCTCGGTCCCATTTTCCTTTCTGGACTAAGACAATGGTGATAAAGGCAGTTGTTTAGGCAAGAGTTTGTTTTATGAGATGAATACATTGTGGAGGTTAAGTTTTTAAATGTGTGTGTGTGTGTATATCCCAGTTCTCTCCTAATATTGGAACCCCTGGTGGTCCCAGCATGATTTTAAACAGCAGATAAAAATAAAAGCACAAGTTGTAATATGAGAAATACTGTTGAAAGGGTTATCCTTTTAAAACAACCAAATGAAAACTAGTTTTAAAATAGACCAGGAGGAAAAGGGACATAATGCAGCCAGAATTAAAAGTCCCTTTCTCAGCAGTTTGTCAGTTGCCAAAATCTGTTTAAAATAAAAAATTAGTAAATAATCTTTGCCTACTGGCAGAAGATGGAGGGACCCAGCCAAGCCTTCTGAGGGAGGCATTGAACATCTTCTCTTTGTTTTATCAGCCACTTATGTCTGGTTTTCTTCTATTGTTATTACTGTTTTGGGATTTTATTGTATTTGAGTATTGGTTTTAAATACCATTAACTGCCCTAACTGATGAGTAAGTTTTAGAAGTGATAGGGAAAGAGATGTTTTTGCATAAATACAGTAAATTCACACATTTATTAAGGTAATATTTATTAAGTTTATTAATTTTTTAAATAATGTGGCTGTCTTTTAGTTGCCACTAGACCTGTTTCTACTGCAACAGATTAACATCACTGTTATTTCAGAATTTAATAGTGTTTGATGGGTTTTCAGAATGGATTTCAGGGATGGTGAGAGTTTGTTATATTGTGTTACCTCTGTGTGTGCGCTGAACTTAATGGAAGCTAAACCTGGGTCATTGGGATAGGATAGTATTAAAGCAAACAGCAAGATGAAGGGCAATTTTGGTTTAAAAAGAGTATGGATCAGCAAGACTACATACAGTGTTGTCATTCGGAAAAGTATCTTGGATGGAAATTCAGTAGAGTGTTTCACTACTTGTTCTCCTTACTGCCTTTTTTATTACTCCTGACAGAAGTCCTTAAATCTAGCTTTGGTTTCCATCAGCAGGGAGGACTTCCTTTCTAAGTCACAAAAGGTCAATTGCAGATTTTCAGGAAAGTGGTGATATGAAGGGGGGGGAGGGAGGTTAAGGGCAGGAGAAAACTTACCAATGTTATTTCAAAGCAAGAAATTAACAACACAGAATCTTGTTTTTTCAATATTAAGTTGGTGTATTCCAAAAGAGTAGGTAGCGAGTGTTCTCGGTAGCTCAGAGAAACACATAGGCTACATTTCAGCCTTTTAAAAATGAGGTTGTCAGCTTTAAAAAAAATATACATGATAGTAAATAGGTCAATAGCTTGTACATAGTTGGCCATTCGCCAACTTTGTTGATTTGGCAGGGATAGTCCTGATTAATCCTCTGCCATCCCACTTTCTCCAGTGCTTTTACAATGTTCATTTCTCTCTCCCCTTACGTCTTCAGCTTCGTGCAAATGCTGAAAACAATTCACTCAGCAGGGAGGAGAGGAAGGAATGGAATCTTGCCCTTCCCAGTAGTCTCAGGCAAAAGCAAACTGCTGCACCCTCTCCTAACTTTTGTGTTCTTCCTCACTGATAACGTTTGCCTTTTTGACTACACTCTGATAATGTTCACCCATCTTTGCCCCAGCTTTCATCTCTAAATGTTAGAGGGTATGTTGCCCACACTGGCTGGCAGTGACTTGCCAGATTTTCTGGTGGTGTTCTACCACTGAACTATCATGCAGTCATAAAGAACATAAAGTTTATTTTTATATTTCTATTAAATGTAGCCCCCCTGAATTGGCATATTAATTTGAAACTCTGGCCTTCTCTGCACTGGCCAGAATTCTCTGGGAGCAGCCTAGAGTATCCTGGCCCCACAGCTGTTCCAACCTGTCCCCATTACCTGACCTTCTATTCCTGCACCATGGCAACTGTCTGCACGGGTTTCCCAGTGGGCCACCTGGCACATCCTCCACTCCTGTGAGTTGCTTGCTTCTGAGGTCAAAACAAGGTACCCCAACAACAATCACATGTTAGGTTCTTTGTTTTGACCTCAGAACAAGTGACCGGCAGCAGTGGCAGATGTGCCAGATGGCCTACAGGATGCCCATGCAGATAGCCATCATAGCATGGGCTCCAGATCTTCTTTATAGAAGATCCAGGGTAACAGGTTTTTAAAAAACAGGTCACCATATATACTCAACTATAAGTGGACCTCACGTATAAGTCGAGGGTAGGTTTTGTGGCCAAAATTATGGATTTTGATATGACCTGTGAATAAGTCAAGAGTAAAACATAGGAGCATATAACAAAGGATCTAAATTACAGGATGAAGCAAAGGAAAACAGTGCCAAAGAACGTACAAAATTGCAGCAGGTATAACTGTTTGTGCTCACTTAAAGGCTGAGATGAGGTCACTGTACCTTAAAAGCTAAATGTGCTGAACACATGCTTAAGCACCTCCCCCCCCCCCCCCCCGCAGTATTTTAGGAACTATTCTATTAGTGATCTTTGAGCCAGTTTAATGTGCAATCCTGATCAAAATTGATTCAATCTTGCAGTGCAATTTTTTGCAGCATAAAAGTGGAGCTGTGAGGCACAACTTTGTTTTCCAAGCAACTTCACTAGTAGTCACTGGGGGAAGGCTTTGATTGTAATCTTTAAATTTTTAAAAAAGGGCTCATAAAGAGGCCAAAAATAATTATTGAGTATCACTGTATACAATGGAGCTGTGTTTCTGTGGCAGGAGATAAAATCAATAGGTTTTAAGTGGCAGGAGAATTTAGCTTGGTTTTTAGAACTGCTTTTAAAAAAAACATTTGGCACATGTTACTTGGGTACTTTTAAGGATGTAAACTCATTTTCATAGAAGGCTTTAAAATTACTAAATTGTCTTCTGACAGGTAATTGTCTTCCTTTCTGTACCAGATAAACATATTGCTCCCTGCTCTTCTTTACTGTGTTTCTGTAATTGTAATTTTTCTGTAGTAGAATATTTACTGAAGGGATCAGCAAAGTGAAACCCTCCAGATGGTTATTACTGTATTTATTACTATTGTATTCATTGAGAATGAGGTGCAAGGCAGCTAACAATACATTTAAAATGAATACAGATTAAAAACTATACAAAGTCATAAAAGTATAAGTTATTTTTAAAGGAGAATCAATTATCCTGTAGAGGCTTCTTGTTGTTGTTAACTGCCCTTGAGTTGATCTCGACCCATGGCGATCCTATGGATGAGACATCTCCAAGACCCTCTGTCTTCTGCTACTCTGCTGAACTCCTGCAACCCCATACCCATGATCTCCTTAATAGAGTCCATCCATCTGGCATGTGGCTTTCTTCTCTTCCTACTTCCCTCCACCTTCCCCAGCATTATTGTCTTTTCCAGAGTCCTTCCTTCTCATGATGTGTCTGAAGTATTACAGTCTCAGTTTGGTCATCTTGGCTTCCAGGGAGGTTTCCAGCTTGATCTGTTCTAGGACCCATTTGTTTGTCCTTTTGGCTGTCCATGGGATCCTCAACACTCTTCTCCAGCACCACATTATCTCAAAGGAATTGATTTTCTTCCTATCATCTTTCTTAACTGTCCAGCTCTCACATCCATACATTGTAATAGGGAGTATCTAGGTTGAACTTGTGAAGGTCCTCAGTGGTCATTGTTTTTGTTTTCTTTATGTTCAACATTAAGCCTCCCTTTGCACTTTCTTCTTTGATCTTCCTTAGTAGGTGTTCCAGGTCTGTGAGGTTTTCTGCTATTATTATAGTGTCATCTGCATATCTTAGATTGTTGATATTCCTTCCTCCTATTTTCACTCCTCCTTCTTCTGTGTCCAAGCCTGCTTTTCTTATAATATGTTCTGCATACAAGTTGAACAGATAGGGTGAAAGAATGCAGCCTTGTCTGACCTCTTTGCCAATTGGGAAACATTCTGTTTCTCCATATTCTGTTCTGACAGTAGCCTCTTGTCCTGGGTACAGATTCCTCATCAGGACTGTCAGATGTGTTGGTACTCCCATGTCTTTAAGGGTATTTCTAGAGGCTTCTAGGACCACTAAATCTCATTTTCTAGGTGAGTTCCTCCCACCAGCTCTGGGGCATTAAGAGGAGTCAGAGGAGCACACATGACCCCGGAGTGCATGATCCACTCCTGTTTTAGAAGTTACACAGACCTAGAGTAGACTTGGAATTGGGTGTAGACAGATTTCATCACCAGTTTCATTCTTTTGTTCCAGGGTAAAATGTCTATGGGGCCACAAACAACCTACACACCGGTTTCTTTAAAATTCATACATAAAATTGCTTATGGTAGATATTTTCAGATTCTCCAAGGTATTTCTATACAAAAATTAATTTCCCTGATCTTCTTGGATATTGATTTGGTTGTATATTGATTTGTTGATTAGTATTTACCAACTACTGCTCAATATCCTTTTTGACAGATTGATACCATGAAGTGTCATCACTCTCTCTTATATAATCTTCAGCTGGTTAACAAGGGTAACAGTTTGAGTTACTTTACCTACTTTATCCAGAACTTTACTCAGAATTGCTGTGAATACTGGCTTTCCAGAAATAAGTAGAATGCTGTCATGTATATATTATTCAGTTGTTCCTACTTGCTGATAGTGGAAGTGGCCAAAAAGACCAAAACAAAACAGCCAACTTCCAGCTCTGGTTTTGTTTATCATTATATCTAAACTGGGGTTACTGGCAGGCAACTCCCCTTTAAAAATTGAATCTGAAAGCATGTTTTATTCTTGGTTTTGAATTCAATTTGTATGTAGAAGAAGAAGAAGCCAAGAATTCCACTTCCACCACTTTTCTGAACAAATACGTTGTAGATGTTTCCTGTTTAGTTGCCCCTACCAGTGGGAAGAATCAGGCAGGAGTAATCCGATAGAGTGCACAAGCATCGGTCTCAGTAATTATGGCTTACCATTATGTGAGCATTAGATCACTAATGAAAAAGGAGTTGCATGTAACTCATTTCTTCTTTCATTTGAAATTTTCCTTATATCTTAAAAGTTGTTTTCAGTAGACAGAAAAGCACAGTGCATGGAAGGTGCTTCTATTTCAGTTTTGAAGACCCCCTATTTACATAAACCACAGCTCTCCCTCACACACAAACACATTGTATAGCATAGTTAGAGGTCTGGAAGATTTGCCATTAGAAGGACTGAGCAGGAAAACCTTCCAAAACCCAACTAAGGGCCTTTACAGACTGCCAGAAATAATGCAGCTTGAAGCCACTTTAACTGTCCTGGCTCAGTGCTAAGGAATCATGGGAACTGTAGTTTATTGTGGCACCAGAGCTCTCTGACAGAGAAGGCTCAATGTTCCATAAAAAAATACAATTCCCATGATTCCCTAGCACTGAGCCAGGACAGTTAAAGTGGCCTCAAGCTGCATTATTCCTTGCAGTCTGTAAAGGCCATAAATTTGCTAACTAAATCTGATAAGCTGTTATGGATCTTCCAAGGGACCTAAATTTCTCAACAAGTCTTTTCATATTCTTCATTTAGAGTCCACAGGTGTGAGAAGTGCCAGATATCCTGTATAATACATCCAGTATGAGTAGATTAACTTGCATAAATGTACAGTGAATTTTGCCCTTAGCTACTTCTGTACAAGGGCATCTGTACTGTTTTTTCTCAGAGGGCACCTTTGGTGCTTGCATAAATTGGTGTTGTTTTTATTTTGAGTGACACTGGCATGTGTGTAACTGAATCAGTGCAGATTTTATTGTCTAGGAGATACAACCCACTGAGGATCTGGTTACCCAGGTGGATTGAATATGTTCTCACATTTTTAAATTCATTTTTTTTTCTTTTTCAGTGCATCCATCGAGACTTAGCAGCGAGGAATGTTTTGGTGACTGAAAATAATGTCATGAAAATCGCTGATTTCGGGTTGGCAAGAGACATCAACAATATAGATTATTATAAAAAGACTACTAATGTAAGTGGATGGCAGTCTTATCACTTGATCCAGTATCTTTTTTCACTGGTGCATTTAAGTATGGCAAATGTATTCCTAATGGACTTCTTGTACAGCAGCCTAACTTTTAATCAAAGAAATGAAAATAATAGGCAAGTGTGTAAGGATTCCTAACCCCTTTTTACTAGGAAAGGAAGGTTATCTGCTTACACAGCCTGGGAGAGTACGTGTTACATGATGCTTTCTAAAGGATAAGGTTTAGCCTTTGCTTTTTATGGTCTCCATGAAACTTGTAGCACATTCTTTGACTGTTAGCTAGATACTGAATATAAATTTGCCTTTTTTGTAATCAATGGACAATTTTATGGGATGCATCCATTCTATAATTGCTAACATTTGGTTTTAGTTTTATAGAGTTCTTGTATTACCCACAATTCAGTTTGAAGTCAGTAGAAGATTGGTGATATACTTGGCAATCTGTTGGTTAAAGTACAAAAGCTCCCCATTTAGATTGTATGCCCTGGAGCATGGAACATAGTCTGGGAGTTATAGTCCAAAACATCACTGTTCCAAGCTATGATTTGTCCTTATCCCAGACAACTGATTATACCAGCAAACATGACAACAACAACAACAACACTTATTATTTGTGATGGCTGCTGTTGTAATCATAGGTCAAGATCCACTCATATATTTCTATATCCAGAAGTTTACTTCAAAATCCAACCCGACTGAAATTGGAATTCTGTTCCCTTCCCCCTCCTGCTTTCACCCTCCATGATGCTGAAAACTTGTTCCTGAGGGGTTTTCATCCCTTGGCAGCTATTTTTTTTTAAAGTGTGCAGGGAGTTGGGAGAGGAAATGATCTGTTCTGGCACAAGCAGGGAGATTCAGTACAGGTCCAGTCATAATCCAGTTCTGACAAAAAAGCCCCCTTTTTTCACATGCCCCCTTTTCCTTCTCATCCCCTGTCTGGCTGGAATTTTTTTTAGCAGCTTTGGCATTGGGAACATGATGAAAAAGATCTGGAAAAACAGACTTTCAGTGTTGCTTGCAGCAGTATATTTGCAGTAAATAGTACAGTCCAACTTGAGCTGGGAAAGAATGGAATTCCTCTCTAATTCTACTGTGGCTGGTTATGCCTGCCTACAACAGGGAGGGTAAACAGAAACTGTATCCAGAAACCCTTTGTAAGAATATCCGAAGAGCAAAAGAGAGAGAAAGAGAGAATGTAGATAGGCCCACCGCATCAGCTACTCCCAGCATGTTAAAAAACAAACCATGGTACTGTAAAATTAGCAACCAAAATGGAAGTCATTATTGGAAGCTAGTGAAAGAAAATATCACCCTTCAATGCATTTTGGAAGAAATTTTCAAATGGTTTCTAGAAGGTTCAAAATATTTTGCATAGTTGTGCAAGGCTTACCTCACCTAGTTGTTTCATTTCACCTTTGCATACTGCTGGTTTTAATAAAAAGTTCACTAACATGTGTTGAACTGCTCTTCCTTTTTGTGGTCCTGGAACCTATCCCTGTTCTTTCCATATTATTTCTGCCTCTGAGACCAAATTTTCTGCTAAAGAGGTAATGCCTAGGAACACATCGGCTTTGTTAACTGTGGTATATCTGTATACTATTGAAATCTGGCTGTAAAGCCAAGAAGGCTTAAACTGTGAAAATAGAGGAAAGTTTATATATGTACAACATTCTGGTGCTATTTTAAAAAAGTTTCTACATGGAGCTTTAAATTTCCCAGTATGTTGTTTATTGCCATCAGTTTATTAATCTGTTGATTCTTACGATTTATGTTCCATCTTGTTTCATCATGGAATATACTATGTCTAGTCTCCCACCTAACCTAACCACAGATAATATTATTTATTTATTTATTTATTTATATCCCACCCTTTCCCCAAAACTGGGACACAGGGTGGCTTACAATATACTTCTTAGCTTCATCAACATGACTGCATTGTGTGCCCTTGACCTGCAGCCCATTCACACTACAACTACACAATTATATCACTGTGATTCCATTTATCTGCCATGGCTGCCTCCTGTGGAGTCCTTGGGTTTGTAGTAAGATGAGGCACTAGAGCTCTTTGGCTAAGAATTACAGTCCCAGGATTCCACATGATAGAACCATGGCGATTAAAGGGGAATAATAGTGCTAAAATTCTGCATTGTAAATGGGCCCCTGGTTTTTGGACTCCTGATGTTTATATGAACTTGTTGGTTGAAGAGAGGCAGCGCTGAAGGCAAAGCATCTTTCCTTCCCATAAATATCATAAAGTATTCCAAAGTAAAGAGATTTCTGGATTGTATGGATTCTGTATGTTTGGAGAATACTCCTGGGGCAGATGGAGGTGACATGGGGTGTTTGACCCTTTGATCCATACATTTGAAGCTTGGTTCCATAGAAGTGGAAAATTACAACTGCATTAATGAATCAAGGCACCTGGTGAAGAGAAAACCTATTTTCTCATATTACTCAGAACTAATTTAACATCATTCTTGTGGTTTTATAGCTTGA
The DNA here is from genome assembly GCA_026167975.1 of Phrynosoma blainvillii. Taxonomy (NCBI): domain Eukaryota; kingdom Metazoa; phylum Chordata; class Lepidosauria; order Squamata; family Phrynosomatidae; genus Phrynosoma; species Phrynosoma blainvillii. The sequence continues at coordinate 92,059,808 of JANUYF010000003.1, read as the reverse complement.
ATTAATCTTTGTCAGATTGATTGTTGAAATGTACTAGTAGGTTGTTGTTAACCTTGATGTTGCACCAGTTTTTAAAAATGCTTCTATCTTACACCCAGGGTCGGCTGCCTGTAAAGTGGATGGCACCAGAAGCTCTGTTTGACAGAGTTTACACACATCAAAGTGATGTGTAAGTAACTTTATCTTAGAACCTTCCTTTATCTTTTTAAAATTAATGTACTGCTTCCTTCACTGAAACCAAATTACATGTGATAGAAATACATTCAACAGATTAATATATGTCTCATATAACCTTGTCTCTCAACCTTTGATCCACCAAGGGAAATTAATTTAGTTCAAGGAGACATCTTTATTCTGGCAGGTTAAAGAGCTGGGGAGGAAAAAAAAACTTTCTTGGGTATATTTTTTATCCTTTAACAAAAAATAAAATACATTTTTCTCTTACTATATTAGCCTTCTAAACCAAAGAAAACAATGGATATATTCAGCTTCATTCCTGTTTCAGGAATATATTCAGCTTCATTCCTGTTCCAGGACTCATTCTTTCAGTAATATTATTATTCTTACTGTGGTAGACTTTTGCCTTTCTCAACATCTTGGTTGTCATTTCACTGCCCAATAAGAGAAAGAGAGAGAAAGTAGCCTTAGAAAGTGAAGTTTTTCTGGAAGACTGCAAATCAGTGCTCTGTTACTAATCTGGCTGGCTTCAAAGCACATGAAAGGTAGAAAACATGACTTGCTGTGGAACTTTTCTTTCCTTGAACTTTTTTTTTACAAATGTGTACCTCCAAAGCATTGTTTTAAGTGGTTTGACAGTGGGAACATCTTCTAATCTAAAGAATGCTTGACTTTCTGTATCTTGAATTAAGGCAGTCATTTGTTTTGAAACTGTATAGTTTCAAGTTGTTACTTTTCTGGAATGTCAATAAAGTTGCGTGTACCATTGGAGAGGGAAAAGAAGTAACATAATTTCCATAGGGACATTTACACTATTTTGTCCTCAGTCCACTTCCTTGCTCACACTCCCCTTTCAGGACCCCACACAAATATCTGAAACACATATTTGCCTTTTTTACGATCAAAGACTATTGTGATCCACTTCTGTTTGGTCAGACGCGAATAAAATAATTGTGGCATGCCAAACATGAGAACTAAGAACTCTGAGAGCAATCACAGGACCAGTGCTTTTTTCAGACATCTTTGCCTTATCTAATCCTGTCTTTATGGATTGCTGAACTAGAAAAGCTGGACACATGGGAGAAGGGGAGCCATGTCAGTCTGTTGCAAGACAAGCAACAAAGAATTTTGTGACACCTTAAACACTAACACATTTATATAAGGCATAAACTTTCATGGGTTCCAGTCCACTTCAACAGAAGGATTGAGTTTGGCCTGGAGTCCACACAAGCCAAGCTGGAATAAGGTGTTGGAGTCCTGGAGTAGTTCTCCAGACAGAAACCCCTTTGTACACATGTGCAAGCTCCCCTTTCAGGCTCAAAGGAGGGGTTATCTCTGGACATCCTTCTGCTTGTGCTGAATTATGGTCTGATCAAGGCTAGAGTCTCCTAGGCAGTGACTTATCTCTTCATTCACTGTACAATGAGACTAGAGTGAGCTGTAAATGCGATCCTTTGGGAAGGACCAGGGAGAGAGCTTTGTGGGGGCCCCCCCACACTTTCTCCAGGATCATTTACTTTTTTCACATCACAGTCCTGATCGAACATTGCCTCACAAGCTACCTCCATTGGGACAGTGGATTCTACGAGCAGATAGATGTGGTAGCCATGGGAAGCCCTCTGAGCCCCATGATAGCAAACTTTTACATGGAACACTTTGAAAAGCAAGCCCTGGAAAAAGCACCAAAAACCCCCACAACATTGTGCCAATATGTGGATGACACTTTAATCATTTGGAGCCATGAATAAGAAAATCTAACTGTGTTTTTGAACCATCTCAATAACATCCACTATGGAAAAAGAAAAGGAAGGAACATTGCAGTTCTTGGATGCCCTGGTCATCTGCAAACTGAACCAACATTTGGGCCACACAGTATACAGAAAACCTACACACATGGACAGATACCTACACAAGAATTCCAGTCATCACCCAGGACAAAAAAGAAACACAATAAAAACATTGGTAGACCGGGCAAAAAGGATCTGTGAATCCCACTTCCTGGAAGATGAATTGAAGGACTTAAACTAGGCTCTACTACAGGTTAATGGTTACTCCAGGTCAGACATCAGAAGGGCTGCTAGACCCAGGAAAACCCATAGGAGTGAAGATGAACAACCACTGAAAGGGAAGGTATTTTTACCATACATCAAAGGAGTCACAGACAGAATAGGGAAATTGGTGAGGAAACACAATCTCCAAATGATCTACAAACCTACCAAGAAAATCTAGCAAATGCTGTGCTCAGTGAAGGACAGGAGAGACCCACTCATGCAGTTTACTACATACCATGCAGCTGCAAACACATAGGGATCACCAAATGCAGGGTTCAAACATGAATAAAGGTACACAAGAGAAACACTGCAGACTGGGTCAGCCAGAAAAATCAGTAGAAGCAGAACACGTTATGAACCATCCTGGGCATAAAATGCTATTTGAAAACATTGAAGTTTTGGACTATGCCAACAACTATATGGTCAGAATGCACAGGAAAGCCATTGAAATCCACAAACACCCAGACAACTTCAACAGGAAAGAAGAAACCCTTAAAGTAAACAAAGTTTGGTTGTCAGTCCTGAAAAACACCAAAACCAAGACTCAGCATATACAAATGAAAACCACCAGGTCAGAGGATTTCTCAGCAGACAATGGTTTGCTAATTAGTGAAGTCGAAGGCTTTCACGTCCGGCATCCATAGTTTTTGTGGGTTTTTCAGGCTATGTGGCTGTTTTCCTGACGTTTCACCAGCAATTGTGTCTGGCATCTTCAGAGAATGCTGACATCGAAGTGAGTGCTCTATGATAATAAAAATAACATAATCCAAGACCAAGAAGGAATAAAAAGACATTGGATGCAATACACAGAAGAATTATACAAGAGAGATGACAAAATGGAGGACACATGGAATGAGGAGCCCTATGAAGATGAATCCCAGATTCTAAAGAGCGAGGTGGAAACTGAAATAAGAGAAATAGTGAAAAACAAATCACCAGGAACAGATGATATTCCAGTTGAACTGCTGCCATCTACATTGACAAAGTCAACTCTAGTGCTAACCAACATATGTCAACTGATATGGAAAACAAAATGATGGCCCACAGATTGGAAGTTATCAATATACAGTCATTCCTCCCAGTTTGTGGACTTCCTGTTTGTAGTTTTGAGTTTCCATGGATGGCAAGCCAGGAGGGACAAAATGGCATGTGCGCCATGTTGCCATTATAGTAAATGGGGCTTGAATATCTGAGCTTTTTCTATTTTGTGGGGGGTCCAGAATGGATTCCCTGTGAATGTGGAGGGCCAACTACATCCCCATCCACAAAAAAGGAGACACAAGATACCACAGCAACTATAAGACCATAGCACTGATCTCCCACGCAGTCAAAATCATGCTCAAAATTCTGCAACATAGATTCAAACCATACATGGGAAGAGAGATCCCAGAGGTCCAAGCAGGATTCAGGAAAGAAGAGGCACTAGGGACCACATTGCAAACATACAATGGCTAATGGTGTGCACCAGGGAATTCCAAAAGAAAATCAGCATGTCTTTTATAGACTATAGCAAAGTCTTTGACTGCATAGACCATGAAAGGCCATGGAACTCCCTTAAGGACATGGGAGTGCCAATACATCTGATAGTCGTGATGAGGAATCTGTACTTAGGACAAGAGGTTACTTTCAGAACAGAACACGGAAAAACAGAATGGCTGCCAATTGGCAAAGGTGTCAGACAACGTTATATCCTTTCACCCTATCTATTCAACTTTTATGCAGAACATATTATAAGAAAAGCAAGCTTGGACACAAAAGGAGGAGGAATGAAAATAGGAGGAAGGAATGTCAACAATCTAAGATATGCAGATGACACCATAGTACTAGCAGAAAACCTCCCAGGCCTGGAACACCTACTAAGGAAGATCAAAGAAGAAAAGATATAAAACAAAAATAATGAGGACCTTTACAAGTTCAACCTAGATGATGAAGAAATAGAAATAGTAAAAGAATTCCCATACCTGGGATGAAACACTGATAGAAATGGGGATTGGGTTCAAGAAATCAGAAGAAGACTAAGAATGAGGAGGGTGGCTATGAAAGAACTAGAAAAGATTCCAAAATGCTATGAAAGAACTAGAAAAGATTCCAAAATGCAAAGATATAAAACTCAGCACAACAGTCAGAATCATACAAGCCATTGTATTTCCTGTTACCATATATGGATGTGAGTGCTGGACAGTTAAGATGATAGGAAGAAAATCAATTCATTTGAGATGTGGTGCTGGAGAAGAGTGCTGAGGATCCCATGGACAGCCAAAAGGACAAACAGATGGGTGCTAGAGCAGATCAAGCCATAAACCTCCCCGGAAGCCAAGATGACCAAACTGAGGCTGTTGTACTTCAGACACATTATGAGAAGGGAGGACTCATTGGAAAAGACAATAATGCTGGGAAAGGTGGAGGGTAGTAGGGAGAGAGAAAGGCCACATGCCACATAGATGGACTCTCTTAAGGATGTCATGGATATGAGGTTGCAGGAATTAAGCAGAGCAGTGGAGAACAGAGGGCCTTGGAGCTGTCTCATCCATAAGGCCACCATGGGTCAAGATTGACTTGAGGGTAGTTAACAACAAATACACACACACACACACCTGTGTGACTCTTAGTTGTGAGGAAGTAATTTACATGTTAATCTGTGTATTGTTCTATTGTTGAATGGCAAGGCATCAGGGTGTTTATTTAATTACTTTAAGGGTTTCACTAATAAAAGAGACACCCTGAGGCCTTGTCATTCAACCACAGACTAACACAGATTAACATGTAAATCACTTCCTCTCAACCAAGGGTCACACACTGTGTGTGTGTGTTCACACACACACACACACACACACACATACACACACACCATTCACATCCATGTCAGCATTGTCTGATGATGCCAGCCATAGATGCTGGCAAAACATCAGGAATAAAATGTTCTAGAACACGGCCACATAGCCCAAAGACCCCACAAAAAACATGCATGCTGGCTTTCTCTTGTGTTCGTGTGTGAACCCAGAAACAGCATGGAGTCACAAGCAATGGAGAACCTTGATTTGATAATTTAGCCTTGGGGAAAAAAGTCTATGCCTAGTGCAACTTGTTAGTCTTTAAGGTACTGCAAGACTCTTCGGTGGTTTTGCTGAACTAGAAAGACTGCCTTACGACCAAATATAGTTAGGATTGTAAACTTAGAGCAGCTTGCTTATATCTGGATCAAATCCGGCCAGCTCTTATTTTCATGGTTCCAGTTATAGCAAGTATTTGTTATTGTTGTAGCAATGGTGGTTATACCCTAATATTACTCAAAGGAGCTCAGAGCAGCTTAGCTTATCTTTTGTTCTCAGGGAGTTTTGCATCAAAAGCCATATGGGCTTAATTTCAGCAATAGAACTATGTCACTCTGGATGTTGTGGGGTGCTTTTTAAAACATGAACTAGTATTTGCTCAACCAGAAGTAGACTATTATTTCCCATAGAGGTTACCAGAAATGCCAAGGTAGGTGTGATATCGTTTCAGCGATGCAGTGGTAGCCAGAAAAAGGGAAGAGCAAACTAAGAATCATCGAATACATGCTTGAAGATTGGGTGAGTAAAATGTGGTCCTCCAGATGTTATTGGATTGTAACTCCCATAATCCCTCACCACTGGTTTTGCTAACTAGCATTGATGAGAGCTGCAGTCCTACAACATCTGGAGGGTCACAGTTGTCTTGAGAACACAGTTTTACTGCTCATGTAATAAGCAACTGTGTTTTGTGTATTTAATAGTAGATTGCCATACTGTCCTTGGTAAATCTGATCTGGTTACTTTTTAAATTTCTTTTCAATTCTTTAGATGGTCATTTGGTGTGCTCATGTGGGAAATCTTCACTTTAGGAGGGTCTCCATACCCAGGAATTCCAGTGGAAGAGCTTTTCAAGCTACTTAAAGAAGGTCACAGAATGGACAAACCTGCCAATTGCACCAATGAACTGTAAGAATTTTTGCTTGCTTGACCATGGCTGCATAAATATAAAAACCAGTAAACATACATTTTGGAAAGTATATTAGAGATATTATTATAACAACAACAACAACAACAACAACAACAACAACAATAATTTTTATTTATAGCCCGCCCCTCTGCACGGCAATCGGGGTGGGTTACAGCATTTAAAACAAAGTTAAAACATTCCCTCCTCCCATAATCCACCCTCCCCAGAATACATAATGCTACATAGGTGAAGAGAGCTTCAGAAACTTCAAAGAGAATTGTCTGGTTTAGGGCAGTTCTAAACATACACTAGACCCTGCTGAAGACAAGCACCAATAAAGTGATCTTTGGTTTTAGTTGCCCTTTAAGCACAGATCTATGCCAGCCTTCCCTGGCCTGGTACTCTTTAGCTGTGATGGATGATACCTCCCATCAACCCTAGCCAGCTCAGTCATTGACCATGCTGGCCAAAGATAATGGAAGTTGTCACCCAACACCTAGACAGCAGTGTGTTCGGGAAGATTAGTTGGTTCACTAAGGCATGGAATAGATAGCTTTCTTCTTTAATTTTCCACATTGCCTGGAGCTACCAAGGCAAGGAAACAGATTTTTGGTGTTGTGAAAGGGCAACTAGTTGTTGTTGTTGTTGTTGTTGTTGTTGTTGTTGTTGTTATGAATGGTTATTATAGCATTTACTATCAGAGATGGGGAGTGGTGTTTGTAGTGTTTTCTGCCTTGTGGGCTAAAACAGCTTCCCTTGCTTTGAGTACTGTACACTTTGACTTAGGTAATTGTGTGGGAGGGGTATCATCTGCTGCTTCACCAGAGGCAGCAAAATGCCTTGGGCTGGTCCTGATACTGCCCAGCCTTGCTTCTAATTTGTGGAAGACTGAAGCAGCATGTTGCAGTTCTTTATGTGTTTGTGCTCTCCTAATGTGGCACTCCTTATACCCACATTACTTTTCTGCTGATTGTAGCCAGGGAACCATCAACAGCAAGCCATTATTCTTGTTGTCATTTATTTATTTACTTCTCATCTGCAATCTAAAGAATTAAGGATGGCGTACAATAAAACCACTGCAACTAATTTAAACAGTGTAAAAATGAAATGGCAGAGTCATTATCTGCCTGCAATAATGAGAGCATATATTTTGTCAAAATATTCAGTCCTCAAAATCATACAGTATTTTTTAAAAAGTATTTACATAACTCTGGCATCTGCCTATTCCACTCAGAAATAGATTTCCTTGACCTCCTCTACTCCCTTGGAATACAGCATATGCCTCATAGATTCATAATTTAACCAGCTTCTGCTCATATCTGTAGGTCTGGTGCAATCTGTAGCACTTTTCAGATAATTAAGATAACGTGCTTTATCTTTACTGCTGCATTTGTATTAGTTTCAATCTAATGCCTGTAACAGAAAATTTTATTCCTCATAAATAATGAATTTCAAAGGATCAGGATAGTGATGCTGCAGTTCACACATTTGTGGGACGGAGTCCCTGGGTTTTGCCCAGTGAGGGAATGCACAGACAGCTAGAGAAGGGAAAGGGGCAGTGGGGTGAGGGATAGAGTCACCTCGCTGATTTTTCATGGTTGTAAAAATGAGCCAGCATGGTATAGTGGTTTGAGTGTTGGACTGCAGCTCTGGAGACCAGGGTTTGATTCTCAGCTAAGGCATGAAACCAACTGGGTGACCTTGGGCAAGTCACATTCTCTCAGCCTCAGGGTAAGATAATGGCAAAGCTCCTCTGAACAAATCTTGCCAAGAAAACCCTGATATGTTTGCCTTAAGGGCACCATAAGTTGGAAACAACTTGAAGGCAAACAACAACAACAAATATAGCAGGTTGAGTGCTGTCATTAGGAGTGGCGAGGTTGGACACACTAGCATACTGTGATGTAGGTAGGTAGGAGTTATATCACTTTTTCCTGCTTGGCAAGATTTTCCTGAATCTGTATGAACAATTCTTATGTTAGGGTAGAGTTGAAAATGGTGTGGCCAGCCTAGCCAGCATAGACACTGGTGAGGAATGTTGGAAGTTGAAGTTCAACAGCATCTGGAGGGCCACACTATTATCCATGTTTTATATAATAAAGGTCTTTTTAAGAGAGTGGTGGGGAACTCACAGACTTCTGGAAGTTGTTGGATAACAGCTTCCATCAGCCCCAGCCAGCATGGCCAGCTGTCAAGGATAATGAGAGTTTTAGTCCAACAACCTTTACGGGCTATAGGTTCTCCACTCAACTTCTATGTACACTTCTATGTACAATGATGGTTCTGTTTTAAAATATGATGGACATAATGTAAAATATGATGGACATAATTCTTCTCTCATATCCCAATGTGTTTTCTTAAATAAAGAACAAGTATTCCAAACTGTTAGGATATGAATATACTGTGATCTCTAGTTGAACAGTATGTGGAACAGTACAGTACTGAGCATGTGGAAATTGCATGACAAAGGCACACTGAGTTAATTAACACAGTGAAATGCTGCTTCCACAGCTACATGATGATGAGAGATTGTTGGCATGCAGTGCCTTCACAGAGACCTACTTTTAAGCAGCTTGTGGAAGATTTAGATCGGATCCTCACTCTTACAACAAATGAGGTGAGTAAAGCATACTTCCCTTACATATTGATTAGGCCAAATGGCCCATGTGCTAAATGCAATTATTGGCAATATGAAATGTCTCAATAATAGAGATATAGATAGCTGCAGAATAGCTCCACTAGGAACATATATCTTCCTGAAAGTATAGTTGCCCTGAGTTCTTCTTCTTTGGTACATTTCAGCTTAGCTAACAAAATGAAGAATTGTATTAAAGCTGTTATACATGTAATTCCTTCTTGCATCTCACATAGTAAAACCACTTGAAAGAAGTATGCAACTAATTGATTAAGCTATGTAGAAGAGAATGAATTAAAGGCCCAAGTGGAAGAGAATTAAAGTCCACCTCCTTATTCACTCAGTTTGATTCTCAGTAGTAATGGTCCAATGAGATGGAACAGTGTTGAGAGAAATGGCAGAAAATATTTTCCTCAACCCTTATATGGCAGAGTAAAAAAAAATTGAAATTGGGTTCGCTGATGAGTGTTTTCTCACCCCAGTAAAAATCCTAGCATATTGAGAGTTTATGATAGGGTTAGTATTATGTTTAGGGTTGTGATTTGGGTTTTATGTACACTTGTATTTCCTGACTCCAAAGAGAATTCCAGTGTCTCTTCCCCCCCCCCCCCCTCAGTAATTGGACCCAGCTTTTGATGACTTGAGCACATCACTTTCCCTTTGCTGCATCATGTTTTGCTTGAAAACAATATGAGGCTTATTAAAGAACTACAAAATCCTTGGGTTATGATAGATAGGGTGGTGTGTTAAAGGACAGCTTGTAATGGCAAAGATCCAGGCATGTGCTTCACCTCTGCAGTCCTTGCACAAGGTACCTTGCACACACAAATCTTGCAGAATCTTTGTTCAACAGCCAGTCATGTGAACTAGTTGTGTGCATGGTCCTTGAAGGGAATATGTGAATGTGCTTGAAAGGAATCACTTGACTCTATCTTTGATTGTTCTAATAGCGTCTTCCTTCCACTTATGTCAGAAATGTCCTGCTCCATCTTGTTCCTAAAAGCTGTCATGCTAATTTATATTGAGGAAATGATAACATCTTTTGAAGTCAATAGGAGATTTCAAATTGATAGTGCAGGCGCCACAGTTTTACCCTGTGAACACAGATAGATTCATATTGTCTCTGGATACACATAGAGATCACAGAGACCAGACATGAAAGAATACTTATGAGATATGGAAGTAATGTTAGATCAAAAGGACACCTCTCTTTTTCCTATATGCCATATTCCAGCTTATTTTACATTACATTCATCATCACACTCTTCATAGCAAAACAGTCACGAAGCTGATGTATTTTTGGTTTTAAGGCAGTCAGGAAATTTGCTAAAACAGACACACAATGCAGCTTTATTTAATTGATTTTTCTCCTCTTAGAATCAAAACTTGTGGTTTAGCAAATGAGGAGATCACATTTAAATGAATACAGCTGCTCTGCAGAAGTTGAAAGAGAAGGCACATTTCAAGGAGAAAAAAAATAACTTTATTCTTCTGCCAAATCTGTTGTTTCTAGAATTTCTTCAGCCCTGGCTTTGGATTTGGCTAATACTGTTGCTCTTGTTTCTTTGTTTCTCCCCCACACCTATAGTTCTGTTAAAATGCAGTGGGCAGAAAATACCAGGATATTGCACAAGACCCACAGTGATGGCAGTGTAAAATCATAATGTAGAGAAGCCCCATTCATGTCAGTGGGCTTTGCTCGCTACGTTTTCATAGAATTGTGGTGGTGGGCAAAAGAGAGAGAGAAAAAGAGAGAGAGAGAGTATCAACTGGACTCCAGAGTGAGATCTCTGAAAATGTCCTAAGCTACTCCCACAGATTTCAGTGGGGCTTCTTGCCTAAAAGAACATTTCAGTATATTGTGCCCCACAAATATTGGTACAGGTGTATGTGATGAGGAGAAAAAACACACACCCTCAAGGAGCATACTACAATGAGACTTATTTTGCTTAAGTGACGTTTGATATGCTCAGTTCAGAAAGGATGCTTTGTGCACATTAAAACTGAAGCATGTTATTCTAAAATACCAAATAGTCAGCTTGACCAAATGAAAGGATCTTTCCCTCAGCAAATGGTTTCCATGTGTTGGACAAAAATAGTTCTCTGTAGGGTGAAATTTTGTTTTTTTATCATCGTAAGCAAAACGTTGGCTTTTGATGTGGCTAGCATATATGTTTCAACTGGTGTGGTTAAAGTTGATTTTTTTGGAACTGACACATCTGCCTCAGAAGTCCCTTTTGTTGTTCTGAAGTCCCCCCCCTTTTTTTTCATGCTTCTCCAATGACTTATGGTTTTCTGAGAAGCTAATACTGTATTTTTACTCTATCCTTTATTCTGTATTGGAGATTCCTCCAATCTCAGTATTAGCCGACAATGCTGTGGGGAAAATTTGCTAATTTATTTTTTGTATATATCAGTATATATATAACATTTTTCAGATCTGAAGGCTTGAGAGCATAATTACTATTTTTAAAATTCAGCATGTAAAGCACAGAACTAAAACTGTGTAAGGCCATAAGTACCATAACCGTTGAAAAGTGTTTCCATTCCAGCATTTAATTAAAAGCAGACTGGAGCACCCGGGTCTTTAAAGCCCATTAAAACTTACCAATAAGTTACTCACCAGTGACAGAGCTACCACTGCAGTGGCTCTGTTTCACCTTCCATCTCCCAATCTGATAGTGGTAGGCACAAGACTAAGCCTTTTGTAGTTGATCCCATACAGATCATGCAGGTGTAGTGTGGCCCCAAGCATAATCTAAAACTGAAAGACAGTGATTAATGAGGTTACCAAACAAGCTTCATAGGAAAACCTTTCCCTAGTTCTAGTTTGACACTAGTTTTGCTTATTGCATCCATAAAATATGTGACATATGTCTATATCACACTTAAATTCTAAAGTGATGTGAGATATACTTTTATGTGGTATGATTTACTTTGGCCTGGTTTTTTACAGGAGTATCTAGATCTCAGTGGACCACTGGAACAGTATTCACCTAGCTATCCAGATACAAGAAGCTCCTGTTCTTCAGGGGATGACTCTGTTTTTTCTCCTGATCCAATGCCTTATGAACCTTGCCTCCCTAAATACCAACATATAAATGGCAGTGTTAAAACATGAAAAGAATTCCCTATTATTCCACAGAGGAATGAGGAAACAAGAATGTCTACCTACCATGGAAAAAAGAGAGCCTTTCTTCAGAAACATAAGATTTTTGTTTGTACATATGAAATGTAGGGACCAACAGAGAGAAACAACAACAAACTGGAAAAAAATATGTTCTGGTTTGGAATGCCAAACAATATTCAGAAGAAGAAGAATTTTATGGGCCACAGATGGACACAAGTTGCCAACTCAGTTTTTGGGACCATGAATTGCAATACCCTTTCAACCATCAAAGAACCAGGTGGACTTGAGGTAAACACTGGGTCAGCCTTCCTTGTTTATTTTGTAATATTTGGAGAAAATATATGTTGACACACACTTACAGAGCACAAATGCAGTATATAAGTGCTGGATGTATGTAAATATAATCAAATATGTATAAATATATATATTATATATTTACAATGAATTATTTTTTGTATTGATTTAAAAATGGATGTCCCACTTCACCAAGGAAATTAATCTCCTTCTTTTAAAATGGAAACAGCTACTTATAATTGCTGTTCATACATAAGACTCTTCTTTTTTAAAAAAAAATCACCATCCAAAGGTGATAAATACTTTGCTTTCAGGGAAAATGGTATCTCATTAATTTATTAATTAATTGGTAATGTACAAAACAATTAATCTTTTATAGGGATGTGTTATGTTGTAATTTAAATGGCATTTCTATGCAGGAGTACAGAGAATGAGTAGATATATTGCTCAAACTTTACTAGTTTTTTTAAAAAGAGAGAAATATTTACGGTATATTACTAATGTTGGGAATTAAGGTTTTGATTAATTTGGGTCTTTAAAGTGAGAGGCTATTGCTCTAACTAAAACCTAAACTTCCTAAACAATAAAGGGTGCTCTTTAACAAGAAAGCCCTTTGCTCTCTCTATCTTCAGTTATACATCTTTTTTAGTCAGTGCACATTGCAGTCCTGAAGATGTGATGATGGAGGTAACTAAGGACAATTTGGGGCAGTTCTTGTCTGTTTGGACAGACATTTTTCAGTGGGATGAGCCCAAACTGTAAGGCAAAATAATGAATTTTAGAGGTTCCTGAAATGATTTTCTTGAAATAATTTTCTTGAATAGCACTACAGTTTCAATATTCCCATTTCCAGATTTTATACATGCATTGAATCAGACACTCTTTTTACAGAGTTTCTAATGCTGCTTCCAGATATTTTGATTGTACACTAAATTTTGAAGATCTTCTCATATTTTTTCTCCATTAATGAGAGAGCCATAATTGTCATAGTGGCAATTATAGACATATGTGTTGGAATCCCATCATCTTTGTAAGGGGTTATTTTACTCTTGCTCCATTAGTGCTTTCCAAACCATACCCATAAGCCCTGGGACTAGGCCAAATATGTGACTGAATTTTTATAACTTGTCTTTCAGAACCTAAAAGCATCATGTGTTCACATTCAAAGCACCTTTCACACTGGTGTAACCATGCAATATGAATGCAATTTGTGTGGACTTTACATATTTAAAAAAAAAAGGGGGGGGGGAATAAAAAGTATTAATATCTGTTAATTTTTGTACTGACAATAAAAATCTTTCTACAGATATTAATGTTAACATTGCAAAATAAATGTCATGAATCTTATTTTCTTTAATCATTTGTGTCTTATGGAATGGTTTCAGATTTTCCATGTAATGGAGTCATTTATGGAACAAGGGACAAATAAACACCCTAGTAATTCATGTCAGCTAGTCCCAGTATAATGTACATTGGTTATTGCAATTCATCAAATATCCTGTCCATATATTGCAAAGCTGCCCATCCATGAAACTGAACATTCATGTTGTAAATGAAGACAGCACCAGTTGTGGAGAAATACTCCTAGCTAAAGCTTGGGGGGGGGGGGGGGGGAATAACTATTTATTTATTTATTTTGGAAATTCTTCAGCCAGCATCACCATGTTGTGGTCCAAAAAGTAATTTTTCACAGCTCTGTCCCTAGCCCCTAACTAGACATGTCCTGAAGCATATAGGCAGCTCATTGGATCTTTCTCTCTCTTTATTTCACAGTTAGTATTCTGATTTGAGCCACATTCCTAACAAGCGATCCACGTGGGTAATGATGTTTACCTATTTTTGACAATGTCTGGTCTTCTATACCTGCCCCATCTCTCTGATTTTTCATTTGAAAAAGTCATTTCAAAACTTTTTCCTAAGAGGTTCACCACTGAATATTGCTGTTGTCATTATTTGGCTCCAAAGTGATGTTGCTCCCCCACTCCTATCCCTTCTGCACAGGTCCTAGATTTTCTTTCAATCTCATTGATGGATTTTGATCCATCTTTGGTCATCTGTGCCCTAAAAAATTTCTCCTCCTTCATCCATTGGATAACTCATCATTCAGTACAACAATACCCATTCTTTTAAACAGCTCCTTGCCTGGTTGCTTTTGACAGGAAAGACAGTATATATATTAGAAGAAGATATATTTGAAGAATATTGTATGTTTATTTCTATTAGATCATTTAAATGACTACTGTGGGTGCCTGTGGACAGGCTAACTAGTAAGTCTTTTGGGGGCTAATATATAAGCAAGGTTGTACAATACCTTTTCATTTAGTCATCGCCCTTTTGGAGGACGTTTACTTCCTTGCTGTATGGACATGGCACTACTGTTATGTTTATAAATCTTCATTTGTTCTTTGAATCCCTTAATGTGTTTATAAACCACAACCCCATTTATTCCCAGCAACACTTTTACAAGGTCAAATTCCTAAATACCATTTCACAATATAGGTTTTTTTGGACATATTACATTTTGAAATAGCAATAGCACTTTACATTTCTGTCCTGTTTCATAGTGAACTAAGCACCCTCTAAGTGGTTTGCACTCTGTAAACCAATTGCCCCCAACAATCTGGGTATCATTTTACCAACCTACGAAAGGATGGAAGGTTGAGTCAACCTGAAGCCCTGCAGGATCGAACTCACAACGTTGTGGCTGCAGTACTGACATTTTAACCACTGTGCCACCAACACTCCCCTTTGAAATAATATTACACTTCGAAATAATATTTCCTGAAGCTGTGTGAGTGAGGAAAACATTGGGGGGGGGGGGGTTGGAGAGGTTTTATTTTTAAACATTTTCTGCACACCTATGGATAGCAATACCTATGTGCTTGCTTAATATTAAAGAATAATGTTCCTTCCGAAATGTGTCTGCTCCCCTAAAAAGAAAAGAATGAAGATGACATTTAACAGTGTACAACATTTTGTTCCCTGTGTTTCCTCTTAAGGTTAGCAATTGGGTAGTAGTTGGGAATGCTTTCTAAGACAAATGCCTGGAAATGGTATCTGTGTTAAACATTCAACTGGATCTATGGAGAAAGTGTGTTTTATCTTCTTGCAAGATTCTGGCTTAAGTGGTTGTAGTTTCCATTGGACTCAACAGTGTTCTATGTTGGATAATTTTATCCAGAATTTTAAAGAGGTGGAAAACTATACTAGGAAAAACTATAAGCAGATCACAATAGACACACCTGGGTGCTGGTCAGTAGGGCAGATTTTATGGTGAGTTTTCTGTAAGAATTGAATTATGTGGTGATTCAAAAGATCAATTTAGTAGAATAAAAAGAGTGCTAATAGAAAAAAAAAAGATTTGGGCAACCATTTGTCTTCCCACAAAGCTGTTCCAGAGATTGCAAGAGAAAAGAATGACATGACACTGAGGAGTATCTGATAGAATATTTCACCTCAGAATGCAACAGATATTTGTTTGTTTGCTCTATCCTTATTTTGTTTATCTTCTTGGGTTCATGAAGAGGCTAGAAATGCAGGACTGCCCTCTTTCACATGCCCCTACTTTTGGAAGTGCCAATGGCATCATCTTTTTAAACCTGAAGAAGTGAGCATTTATGGAGGGGGTGGGGGACATCCTGCCAAGAACCATGCTGTATTTTCAAAGAAACTGGTGGCCACGGTACAATATTTTGTCTAGATATTTCTCTCTGGCACTGTCTTTTTACCTCTTCGTTCAATAGAATATAGCACTTCCTTTCCCCAAGCTCTGTTGCCACAAAAATGTAGAAAAACCTGGAGAGTAAATACTGCATGGTGGGTACATGGGAATGTGACACTGATGTGATTCCATTAGACCAGGGGTAGGCAACAGCTCCCAGAATCCCAGGAGCTATTGGCCAACATTGGACTATTGGCCAACATGGCTGAGGCTTCTGGGAGCTGAAGTCCCTCGGCCCTTAAAGGGGAAAGGTTGCCTACCCCTGCATTAGACTGTCACATTAGCCCTGAACAGAATCAAATTCTCTTGCATTGGGAATAAGCATGGCGTGTCGCCCTTAAGCCAAATATGCAGTAAATCTGCACAAAATTCACAAAGTACTGTTAATTCTTCAACTGGGCTCTGTAAAAACTACATTAAGAATCTAGTTTAGGGAAATGACTCACCTGGCATTTCTGTAACGTCCTAAGGTTTTCAACTTAAAATAGCTCATGATTGTCAGTTTGTCTCTCTGTCTTTCTTTCTTTTCTTAAGAAAGCAGTTTATGCTTCCAGAGCAAATGATAGTTTTTCTTTTGATGCATCAAAATGACCCAAGTTTACTCAGAAAACCCAGAAAACTTCATGGATGAACTAGCATTCAGCCACCACATTGTCTGGGTAACTTTGTGCTAGTTGTTTATAAGTAACCTTGCCTCACAGAGCTAAAAAATGGAGAGAAGGAAATGTATCTCAGGTCATTGCTGCAAGATCCCATTTGAACAATATAAAAATATAATTAATATAACGCAGCGTACAAATGACTTCTTAGAATGCTTGAGGTAATTTAACAACTAAGTGCTAAAAGCCATTCAACATGAATCTCAATTTAACAACTGTAAAAGAAGGGGGGGGGGGAAGGCTGGCTTGACTTTATTTGGAAATTAAGCTTTTTTAAAACTCATTGTATTTTGCAGTGCATTTTTTGTCCTGCCAACTGAGATCAGAGAATAATGTTTGTAGTCAAGCCTAGTTCTACTTCTGACAATGCATGCATGCTGCTCATACACATCTTAGCTCAGAAGGATCTTCGCCTGAGTTCCATGGAACTTGCTCCAAAGTAAGAGTGCAATAGAATTTAACCCATAGGGGCTGCATCTGCACTGCAGAAACAATCCAGTTTGATTCCACTTTAATTCCCATGGCTCAATGATATGGAATTCTGGGCGCTGTAGTTTGTTTGTTTGGTTGGTTGGGTTTTTTTTTTGGCACTAGAGCTCTTTGACAGAGAAGGCTAAATATCTCACAAAACTACAAACCTCAGAATTCCATAGCGTTGAGCCATGGTAGTTAAAGCAGTCTCAAACTGGATTATTTCTGCAGTGTGGCTGCAGCCTTAGTTCCAGTAGAACATAACTCTGTTCCATTCTGAGCATAAGCTGTGATGTATGAACAGGTTATCACAGCCCTGCCAAGGGGTGGTGCAATTATACATTCCATTGTCTCCTCAAAAATCAATAACTATAACTTTTATTTGTAGAGCCCATTCTGTCCCAGATGTGAAGGCTTCTAACATTTCTCTGCTCAAAATAGGCAGATGTAAGGATGGAAGCGTTCTGTGCAATCATGCTGGCCACATGATCACAGACTAGTCTCTGACAATGCTGGCTCTTCAGCTTAGTAACAGAGATGAGCATTGCTCCCTATGGCGGGACACGACAACCTTATCAATGGGAATACCTTTACCTTTTATCTTTAAGGATGGAATAGAGCAATTTCCTCAGCCTTCTTTTTTCTTGGATTTTTTTTAAGTTTCAAGAAAGATATACCAAATCAATTTGAGGTAATGTCATTCTGAAATTAGCTAAGAAAATCCATCAGGGTCTAAGATATGATATTTTAGCGTAATTATCTGTTATATGTAAAAGTATATATTATATATTAACCATCCTTATATATGGTGGTTTACCATTATTATATGTGATACACACATATAATACAGTTGTCCCTCCCAATTCATGGGGGATCCATTCCAATTCATGGGGGACCCCACGCAAATCAGGAAAAACGCAAATATTCAAGTCCTATTGAATAGTGTGCATGCCATTTTGCCCCTCCTGGCTTCCCATCCATGGAAACTCAAGACCGCAAATGGGAAGTCAGTGAATCCAGACAGATGACTGTAATACAACAGCCAGTGTGGGTCCAAATCCCAAGTCAGACATGGAAACCCATTTGCTGACCTTGGACAAGTCACACTCTCTTGAGTGTGTATGAGGAAAGCAATGGCAAACCTCTGAATACATCTTGCCAAGAAAACCGTATGACAGGGTCACCTTAGCTGGACCCCCCCCCCCCCTTTGAAGGCATATAACAACAAATCTAATAATATGTAATGTATTATGTATTAACCATCTACATGCTGTATTTATATATAAATTTTCAATCCATATGATAATTGACCATCATTACATATCTCTCCATGGTAGGTTGAGCACAGTGCATTAAAGGGGAGGTTTTGGGGTGTAAGATTCAAAGCCATTGTGGTAACATCTAAAAACAGGGAAACAGATAGTAGAACCTGTTATTAACATTTGAGAGGAAGGCTGAAAAGGACAAGTTGTTTGCTTTTTTCTTTGAGATCACTCCCATGCAAAGATATGGAGTTCTTTGAAAGCTATAAGAAATGGGAGAGAATCAGTTCATTGTAATAGGGGTTATTCACTGTTTCCTCATATGGCATGATGCCAAAAACAGCGAAGAAAGTGAGAGATTCTGGAGATCACTGCAAGGACCTGGTGCTGTAGGGAAGAGATTTTCACTCTAAGTAATGTTTTCCAAGACAAGGGACTTAGGGATTTTCCTTTATTAACACTCTGTTTTGCCTTGTTCTAGCAATATCAATGGTACTGCAATGGCTGAGGTGGAAAATCCAAAAATCCTCTCCCACATGATGATAAAATATTCTATCCAGTTGATAATTGGAAGCTCACATTGCTGTGTTTTGTGGGGCAACTAATTCTGGCTTCTTCCTTTGATTCAGATTTGCTGTGTACCTTTTTTATTTTATTTTATTTTGGGGGAAAGGAAATATTAACCCTTACAACAGACAAGGTATTTCACCAAGCTACATATAAGTAGACTCACGTTTGCCATAGCTTACAAGAATCAAATCTTCAGAATGAAATGGGCATCAGCCAAAAAGGCACAGCTACAAGCTCCACACCAAAACTCATTTAACAAGAAACAGTACTAGTGCCACATGTGCTACTAGCATAGCATTTTACATTTCTATACTGCTTAATAGTGAACTCAGCACTCTCTAAGTGGTTTACAGTCTGTAAACCAATTGCCCTCAACAAGCTGGGTACTCATTTTACCAGCCGACAAAAGGATGGAAGGCTGAGTCAACCTTGGAGCCCTGGGATCAAACTCACAACGTTGTGGCTGCAGTACCAGCATTTAAGCACTGTGCCACTAGGGCTCCTCTACTACTACTACTACTACTGAGGAAATTGTGATCTTGCTTTACCTCACCCAACCTTTTAGCTACTATGGGGGGATGCAGGCGGGTGGCCATGGGCCGCCCTGGGAAGTGGAGAATTGGCCCCAATCCTCTCTTCTGCCACGCTAAAATGCTGGTCCTTTTGGAGCTGGCAGAAAGGACACATCAAGAGCCACTGTGCAGCTCATCTGTGCCTCTTCCGGTGCAGCGCGTTAAGATTAGTTAGCAATCAATGCGATGATGCAGAAGTTTTTGAAAACTGAAATAATACTTAGACTGGCGCTGTTTCTTTTAAGTATCATTAGATCTGGAAAATAAGCTTGAGAGAGAATATAGACTTTAATATGTTATGTGACAACAGCTGCAAGATTGGTGTATGCAAAATACTGGAAAAATAGTAAGAATTCCAGTATTGTAGAATGGATGGTTAAAATAATGGATTTGGCTGAATTTGATAAGTTAACAAACTTATTAAAAGAAAAATCTATAAA
Source organism: Phrynosoma blainvillii (assembly GCA_026167975.1). Classification (NCBI taxonomy): domain Eukaryota; kingdom Metazoa; phylum Chordata; class Lepidosauria; order Squamata; family Phrynosomatidae; genus Phrynosoma; species Phrynosoma blainvillii. Next base: position 92,039,869 of record JANUYF010000003.1, on the reverse strand, counting down.
AACTTACCTAAGCAACCTTTTACAGACTGTGTAAAGATGGAAAAAGTGGACATTGTAACTATGGGTTATAAGCTATAGAAAGAAAATATTTTCTGCGTTATAAGGAAAGGTAGTAAATATAATAGATTTAGTTTAATACAGAGGAATATATATATAAGTTAATTTACTGTAGTCAGAGAAGAGCGGGAAGTCAATTTGAAATTCATGTTGGAGATAGGGACATGGTATTGTTCACTGTGTTTTTTGTCATGTGCAGTTAATGTTTGCCAATTGTTTTGTATAATTTAAACACTAAGTATGTGTGAAATTTAATTTAAAAAGTGGATTGGGAAACAGGGGAAAAGAAAATCTGTTTTGGTGTGTTGAGTGTTTCTTAAGAACATGAGAACACTGCTAGAATACATATAAAAAAAAAATCATTCCAACTCAGGTTCCTTTTTTTCTAGTGGGATCCTTCATTGAATCCTTCATTGAATCTCTGCCGTGTCCATGGAGGGATGGAGCTCCTATTCATGGAAACTTAATTAAATGCAAACCACTGTGATTTTTTTAAAATGCATTTCTTTTCAAAGTCCTTCCTCCTCGGAACCTGCTGGCCTGAGTCTTCTTGCCCTGACATGTGCAGCATTGCTTGTTTTAAAACATGTGTCCTCAAAGGCTTCCCTATCTTGAAGTTTCCTTTGTAACTGTAACTGCACCTAGCCGTTGGCCCCATTAATCACCCTGTTCTTCATGACAATTAATAGATTTATGGTACAGCATTTATGAAACACAGAATGCAATTAAATGCCATCCGTCGGCAGGGCTATCGTTTCCAGATCCTCTTAAATCCATTTCAGAGTTCAAGCTATTTTGGTGAAAGTGGGACTACACAAGATGGAGACTGGGAAGGACTGTCAGCTTTCCATATTACTGTTTTCAGTTATTCCCAATGGAAAGCAAAGATAGTTTGAAGATAATAAGGCAAATGCCTAGATAATACTATTATACAAATCCTGCATTCATTAGCATTGCTTTGGTGAATATCATGGAATGAAGGGTGGAAAGAAAAAGATGAACAACTTCCCTGTAACTGCACTGATGGCTAGATTTGATACTACATTTTCAGTTTGAATGAAGCAGCAATTAATACAATGTTTCATTGAGGAAGGGGCAGAGTCCTGCTAATACATTCCACGAAAATGATATTTCACAAGCTCTGCAAAGCCACATGGTTATTTATGTAAACAATGTTGCTCTCTCTCTCTCTCTCTTTTTAAAGTATGTCTTTTGTTATTTTGATTGCAACAGTGTTTCCCTCTTTCCCTCCATGGAAATATTTGTGTTTATAGATGTGTGTCTGTGTTGAGCAAAGGAATAGATAACTGTTTCATCTGACATATGAAGTAACACAGGGACAAGCAACATCTGGCTGCTAAAGGAACTATCTTGGCCTAGGGACTCCTGCTAACTTTGCAAGGTATTTGTTTATTTTTATTTAAAGGGAAAAATCAGTCTGCAGTGTTACAAATTAATTTTAGAAACAACATGTTTTGAGAAAATACAAAAAATATAAAGGGAACACAAAATGTTTGTTTCTTGAGGAATTTGAGTCATGTTTTTTAAACATACAGGGCTAGCAATAACTTGATCATCTCAGTGCTGTCTGAGATGAAATCTATATCAGTAACTGTGTCATTATCGGTTTTGGCTTCCTGTCACATCCGTCCATCCATTATACCCAGTGCCAGCTCCATTCTGGTTCCCCTCCTGATCCGACCACAGATTATCCATCAACTGAAAAGACTGATTTCACATTCTTGATCTTGTGACCTGAACTCTTAACAGGTCTTGCCTTTCACTTTGTCTCTTACTTGTCACTTGTTTTGACCAGCCTCAAATGTCAAACATCCTTGTTGTCTATGAACCAGCTGTTCATTTTATCCTAGTTATTTTACCATGTCAGTCAGTAAACATTATACTTGTTCTGATCTAGACATTTGTTTAACTTGCTTGGTAAATAGTATTAGAATAGACAGCAGAGTTGGACAACCCACCAGGTGTTGTTGGACGGCAGCTACCAGCATCCTGCCACAACAGACTATGAGTGCATCCACACTGCAGAAATCATCCACATTGATACCTCTTTAACTGCCAAGGCTCAGTGCTATGGAATACTGGGGACCAAGCAAAATCCTAGTTAGACATGGGAACCTGCTGGGTGACCTTAGGTGAGTCATATTCTCTCAGCCTCAGAAGGCAAAGGCAAACCTCCTCTGAACACTCTTGCCACAAAACCTCATGATAGGTTCACCATAGGGCAGGGGTAGGCAACCTTTCCCCTTTAAGGGCCGAGGGACTTCAGCTCCCAGAAGCCTCAGCCATGTTGGCCAATAGTCCCATATTGGCCAATAGCTCCTGGGATTCTGGGAGCTGAAGTCCCTCGGCCCTTAAAGGGGAAAGGTTGCCTACCCCTGCCATAGGGTCATCCTAAGTCAAAAATGACTCAAGGACACAGAACAACAAAGTAAATTTTGCCTTGTGTTGCCTGTGTTGGTGATTTCGCTTATGATTCAAAACAGGTTTAACTGTTACATCTACAATGCTAAACAAAATTGGTTCACAAACAAAATTCTTCTGATTCTTCCACATTTACATAGAAATGTATGGAATGTTAATCTAAAGCTAAATATTAGGTTTGGTCAAAACTGGTTCACGAAAATAAATAAATAAATAAATAAATAAATAAATAAATTCTAGAGCAAAAAGAATAGTAATCTTAAATATTTGATGTAGTTGTCATTTCTGGTGCAAGATCTTACTTCAGTCTTCAACTTGGCCCTTTCAAATAACACACAGTCTGTGACTGAGCATGTGAAATTGTACAACACAAGAGAAAGACAAATACTTGAAATTATACTACAGATTGTAATGATTTTGATTATTTTTGTTGTTTTTGTTATATTTAGTGTTAGTAGCCTTGAGCGCTATTTTTTTCTTAAGTAGGGAAAAATAAATGTAAAATAAGTAAATAAATAAATAATGTATGGAAAGGGAGGTAGACAGGAGAGAGATGCTCAAGATGGAAAGAGGGTTAAATGTGTTTATCATTACATTGTTCAAAGGAAAGTCTAAGAAATAGAATGCAAAAAGTGATTCCCTCTTCCCCCTGTTGCAGGCAAGCATTGTGAAAGTGTGTTATTTTATTGTAGCTGGCACTTGAAACATCCCAACATTTAGCACTTTCCATGTTCTGCAACAGGAGCATTTGCACATGTGTCGAAAGCTCATCCTTGCTTCCCTGGCTGTGCAGCATCTCACTGTCCTTGGCTAACACAATGAGAGGCTTTGAATCTGTAGGGGACTGTCATCACGTGCTCATACCGCAAGCATGATGAGCATTTGGCTACAGTTATTTTCTGTGGTTTAGCCTCAGACAAAAGCAGTGCATATTGACCTCCTTAATTGCTCCTCCACCCCTGTGAAAATATAACACAAACAGCTGCTTGGCTGAGGTCTGGAATTGGAGCAGGTGTGCCAGTTATTGCCTAAGCAGAGTACACAGGGAGGCTGAGGTAGCAAAGGTTGGACAATACTGTAAACCATAGCTGGGATGGTGCAGAATTGGCAGGAAAGGGACCAGTTTATTTCTGACTCCTGGTATATTTAGAATTCAGATCTCTTGGCATAGCCATGGTCAAATAGAGAAGCACAAAAGATAGGCCTATATTCAATTGCTAGTTTGAACTACAGAAGATCTATTAAATCACCAACATTTGCATAAGTATTGCCTTACCATTAAGCAGTTTATTCACTGAGTGTGCTATAGTCAGGACCACCAACTAAATTTGGGCCAGTGGCTTTCATAATACAGAAACTGGACAACATTCATGTTTTCTAAAAAAGAAAATCCTGCCTCTATAACTCCCCCCCAATAATTACTAAGAAGATATTTAAGGGTGCTTCTCTATTCTCTGTATGTGAATAGTTATGGTGGTTTTTTTTTACACATGCCTCTTCATAATTTAGAACATTATAATTATCTTTATATATCTGAGGGATGCCATGTAGAAGACAGAATAAGCTTGTTTTCTGCTGATCCAAAAATTAGATGAATCAATGGATTCAAATTACAACAAAGGAGGTTCCTTCCACCTAAACATTTGGAAGAACTTCTTGATGGTAAGAGCTGTTTGGCAGTGAAATAGACTACTCCAGAGAGTGGTGGCTCTCCTTCTTTGGGGGTGTTTAAACAGAGGTTAGATGGTCATTGCTTGGCAGTGTATCTAATGAAGCATCTTTCCACATTCTGCACATATTCCTCATGAATATTCTGGATGTCATTCCATTGACAAAATGGTCAGATCTATGTTTTTCAGAGAATGGTACTGTTGGTTGAAATGGCATTACCCTGTGGAATTGCTTCCTAAATGGCAAGGCCTTGACATGTGACATTTTTGTGGAAATATCATGAAGTAGCCATCCATGTTGAACACCCCAGAATTAAAATATGAGTATTCCAGAATCTGTGTGTTTAGAAATGTTCACACACAATGTTCACAAGGTGCACCAAGAACTGAGAAATCTGATGGCCAACAGTCTGAACACTTAGTATAATTTACTTCCCGAGCATGTGATCTTTAGACCACCCTGTATATGGAGTCTTTATTAGTAGCAGGTTTTTCAGTGGTTGAAACTACATCCAAATAAAATAATCCTGGTATTATGAAGATATTTCTATCCAAAGGCACAGAGGAAACTACAGTTGTCCCTCTCAATTCACAGGGGATCCATTCCAGACACACACACACACACACACACCGCGAATCAGGAAAATCACAAATATCCATGCCCCATTGACTTGAATGGCAGTGCGCACCCACACCATTTTGTCCCTCCCCACTTGCTGTCCATGAAGGACTGAGAGACCATGGACTCCAAGTCTGTGAATGGGAAAGGTGAGTGTATATTTATTTCCTACATTTCTCTGTTGCCTTTTCAGTTCAGAGCCAAATGCACTTAATAAAATGAACCTCTGGCCAATCTCACTTGATTCTCATTTATGGCAACTGGAGAACATAAGTAAAATTCTGTTGGTTTAAATCAAAAGGCTAGTCAACCTCTGGAAAGGTTCACAAATGCCCTGAGCAACTGGTATTAAGAGGCCTACTGTCCCTATTCTAAAGATGGCTGTTCAGTAGCCTGGTGCTCCATGGGTTGATCTGGTTCAATTTAAAGTAGTCTATGCTGCTGGCAAATATAAGTAAGCATGATGTTTTAATCTCTCATACATAAATATGACAGATTAAAGCATAGACAGTACTGATTTTAGGTGTTAGATGTTTATTATTTTACTTAGTTGCTTACAAAATGCATTAGTTGTCCTATAACTGAACATTCACAGGACAACACATAATTAAATATACATAACATCTATGTAAGCTAAAAAGAACCCTAAGAACAATAAAAGCAATTAATTAAAAGCAGCAGAGATTAAAACAAACACCTCAAGAAAATTTTAACATACAGCACCGATCAATCTACCTAACACATCCCAGCTGCATAAAAAGGTCTTTGCCTGGCATGGAAAAGTTGTAAACAATGGATCTCTGGTGCAGTTCCACTACTGGTAAGGCCCTCTTCCTGAGTACCCACCTAGTGTAACAATGTGTTTGAAAGCACCTCCAAGTGTAACACCTACTGCTCCAAGGAACAGCACCTCCAATGATAATATCAGGCTCAGGTAAATATATAGGCAGAGATGCTCCAAGAATCATCCAATAATATAGTTTCCAAACTCATTGGCTACAAAAGGGTGCTAATTCCTTAACTCTCACTCCTACAGTGAAATAAAATCTATCACCCTGTCCTGTTCAGGTGTCTCTATCTGCATATCTTTCTCGGAGCATTCCTAACTAGAATCATGGACACACTGAAGGGACTACATGTATGATTTCCCAGCCTGATCCAGCAACCAGCAGTACAGTTCTTTTAACACAGGTATAGTATGTCTTTAATTGGGTGTCAAACTGAGCAGCCTATCTGCCACATTCTGCCCCATCCAACTTCTGAATTAGATGCAAGGAAGCTACACATTTACATGAATTTATTAGTGCAGAGACTACAGTCTTTGTCCAGGAATAGTTACAGTTGTGCCAAATACTGTCAGTAATGCCCACTTTGGACCACTGCAGTTGATGGCACCTGGCAAAGATGGATTCAGCAACATCCTCAAACCACAGGTTTAACTTTTGAGACAGAGTGCCAGACCTTTCAGAACAGGTAAGCAAATTCCAAGACCTTGAGCTACTCACCCACTAAGGCTGCTGCCACATTGCAGAATTAATGCAGTTTGACATTGCTTTAACTGTCATGGCTCCATCTTTGGGAATCATGGACTTTGTAGTTTGTTTCAGCACCAGAGCTCTCTGACAGAGAAGGCCAAATTTCTCAAAAAACAACCCCGGACTTCCATAGCATTGAGCCATGACAGTTAATCCAGTGTCAAACTGCATTAATTCTGCAATGAAGATGCAGCCAAAGTCTCTGTCTTTTCAGGGTTTCGTTTCAATTCAAGAACAGATTTGGGATAACTGCCTACCTACCTACTTACCCACCCACCTGTCCTGCCTTTCTCCCAATATGGCCTACAATACAAATTAAAACAGAATACAGTTAAAACAAGGCATAATACAAAGTTTAAAACAATTAAATGATCAATTAAATTGGAAACAAGAATAAAGCATACAGCACCAAAAAACATACAGTTAAAAGAGCTTCTGCAAGGGCCAGTTAACACTCAAAGGCCTGGGTAAACAAGAAAGATGTGTGCAGTATCTCATGAGTTAGATGTTACTAAGAAATACTGCTGAGTGTTATCAGCATACTTGTAATATCTAACCTCTGCGCTTCCCAAAGGCTCCATATATATATATATATATATATATATATATATATATATATATATATTAAATCATAGCATCCTGTGGCACTACATAAGTCAGCTGCTAAGGAACTGAGGTACAGTCAACCAATGTTTTTTCCTCTGGAATTAACTCTGATGAATGAAAGTCAAGCCACCACAAAATGGTACTTCTAACTCCTCAATCATAAAGATAGTTGGGAGGATATCCTTAACAGTGGTATTAAAATCTTTGGTGATGAAGAATAATTTTGATATATTAGCAAGGAGCTAGCCTATCTCAGCTAATTCTCAGTGCAAACGTGTTCAGTGATGTAACCTGTTTCTGAATCATAGAGGAGTCACCTTTATTGAGCTCTTTCCAAATTCTCCTCCATAGTTATGTTAGAGAGGATATTAGATAGCCCATTCCTAGCTCACAACTTTTGGACTACAGACTCATAGTTCAGTAATGCCTAGATGATTATGCAGAGACATATTGTAAAGTTCCACCGTGGCAGAACTGCAAAAATGTGTCCCTGCTCAGGACTCATCTTCTTTTCTGTGGCCATTCCCTCAACAGCCATTGAATGTATGCTTCTGTATGTCACAACAGGATGCCCTCCTATCTCTGAATTGTCTTCCAAAGAGTCTTACTTTCCAGTGCATTATATAAAATAATCTCACCTCCTAGCCTTTTCATGTGCACAGGCTTGACATCTTTTCACTGCAATCTTCTTCTCTTAAACATAGCTGAAAAATCAGTATTCTAAATCTTTCTGTGAACAGTAGATTCTGCAATCCCCTTCTGCACATGGACATGGGAGTAAATATTCTTGAGCAAAGGGGGACTTAGGTTTGAGTCAATATATGCATGGGATGACATTCTGTGCCTCCTCCAACTCACAGGGATTTTTTAAAAAAGTTTCATACTGAAAGCAAACATGGTACTTTCTTCACATTGCCCTGGATAATTCGTTGACATCAGAGGTTCCAGTGTGGCTCTGAGGCTTACTTAGCATAATGATTCACAGGCAGCCCTGGCAGGTGCTCCATTGTCAAAATGACAAGCAGTTCAAGTAGTCAATAATAACAGACAGATTGGTGCAAAAAGGCTTTGTGGGATGTTGGCAAAGATGGAAGGGAGACTGGTTTTCTTTGTGACTTGCTTGGTGGCCACCCAGACTTTCTCTCTCCCTCAAATTACTCTTGTTTCTGACATTACTGTTTGACTATTTCATCTTCCTTAATGGCAGATGCTAAAAAAAAATACCCCTTAAGAACCAACACACAATATCAGTCATCAGTCATCTACATTTATCAGTCAAATTGAACAATAAAATAAACAAAGCATGCTGAGAGATTCCAAGTCCCCCTTTACAAGAATTAGTAAAACCATTTTTCTATTCATCCCTGACTAGAATTCTTTACAGTGATTAGTGTACATTTAAGGCCAAAATTAGTGTACATTTAAGGACAGGGATACACAAAGTCAGATCCTTCTTCATCTTGGACTGCAACTCCCAGCATCCTGCACCATTGAGTTTGCTGATGAGGGGTTTGAGGACTTGCAATCCAACAATATTTGGAAGACTGTACTTTGGGTTTAGCAATAAGACATTTTGTTTAAAGTTATTGCAGTGTTAGACATTTAGGAACTGAAGAAAAATTTCATTGGGGGAAGAGATCTTATGGGGGGGGTGCCTTTGGAATCCTCCTCCCCATAGGGGAGCTATGCTGTTCTTTCCAACTATATGGTTCTATGATTTGATTGTAGCTATCATATCTAGCTGGAACAGGTGTGATATGGGTGTGGAGCAGATGCAGCAGAATTTACCTCCAAACCTTGGGAGTGGATAAACAGCATTCCAACACAAGGCTTGCAGATGATTTAACAAAATTAATAGGCTTTATTGGTGAGCAACTAGTATTGCTTTCATACAAGCTGCAAATAAAGTCCTGGTTGCAATAGTCCTGGTTGCAATAAAACAGAGCTTGAAGCTCAGTCCTTTAATATTTCTTTTAGCATGCTTCCAAGTAGTCTTTGCAGCATAATTAAACAGAAATATCACAGAATACCTTCATAGAATCAACAGTCTTAAACAGTAGAGTCTTCACCAACCAACACTACTCTCTTTACATTGATTTGACACACTCTTTTTTATAGCTGTTACAGGATGACTCAGGTCTTGCTGATTAAATTGACTCACCTGTCTGCTTCACAGCTTGTTTGCTACTTACAACTCTTTATTTAGTTGTAAAATACAACTACTTTACTACTAGCAACATGATATAGTGGTTACAAGTATTTTCATACACAGAGACTAAAATTGCTCTGTGCTAGATCTTAATATCTGGAATTTATTAACATGTGATGGAATAGAGAGGTGCTGGCAATATGAATGAACAATCTAACCAATGTGGCTTTTAAATCTGAAATGGAGCTTTTAAGTTTTCTATGTGAAAGCATCCTAAAACAGTGGTCAAGATGGTACCCCTTTCAAACCTCACTTCAGCCTTTAGCATTACATGACTATAGCAAGCAATGCTTTCTCACCATCACCCTCCCACTTCTTCCATAATTCCACTTTATAGCATTGTTGTAAGGCTTACAGAATCATAGAGTTGGAAGAGCCCACAAGGGCCATGCAGTCCAACCCCCTGGGCATGCAGAAGACACAAATAAAACACTCCCAACACATGGCCATCCAGCCTCTGTTTAAAAACCTCCAAAAAAGGAGATTCCATTATACTCTGAGAGAAGATGTTCCACTGTCAAACAGCTCTTACTGTCAGGAAGCTCTTCTTAATGTTTAGGTGGCTTTTCCTCCCCCGTAGTTTGAATCCACTGTTCCATATTCTAGTTTCTGGAGCATCAGAAAACAAGCTTGCTCTATCCTCAGTAATGACATCCTTCCAAATAAACATGGCTATCATATCACCTCTTAACCTTTCCCATGCTAAACATACTCATTTCCCTGCTCCTCATAGGGCATAGGATTGTGAGAAAATCTGCACAAAATACTTTGAAAACCTCAAAAGTACAATGCAAATGCCATATATTACTATCATTACCAGTACTCCTGACACTGTGTGCATGTGCCGACTGCCACAGCTACTACTAGGACCAGTTCTGAGCAAAATGCCTTGCACCAATCTGTTTCTTGTCAGTCATCAGAATTCCTGGCTCTTAAAAGCTTATTGAATTATTGCAGACATGAAGTACTTCAGAGGAGATTGCACACTGTTAATATAAGTCCCTGGAGTTGGAAACAGAGTATATTTGACTACATATACAAGCACCACTGAAGGCAAACTTTTTCACTTTTAACCAGTGTGAGACTTTTTAACATTCCTAAGTAAACATATAAGCTTACAGATATAATGTTATTTTGGACACTAAGTAGCTGTTGTGAGACCGGGGAAAGTTAAGACTGCACATACAGTATTTTAAGATGGCTTTCTTCACTGTTTTTTGCAGCCAGAATCCCAAGTCACGTCATTTGCACTTATGTCCCTTGGGAACCTCGGGGATTTAAGTTTAGCTTACAAGTTTAATTGGTCATGTAAAACTTTCCATGTTAATCATTTCTCTGAAATGGGTCTCATTTATCACATGGTTGAATTGTCCTGGTTCAAGCAGATGGAAATGGTAGTTTTGAGACACTTTGATCTCTCACACCAGTGCATGGTCATATGAAACAATGCAAAACATTTGGGAAGGTGTGTTTTTGCATCATTGAAATGGATTAGACTTGTTATATTGCTGTACTCTTCCCGTATTAGCTGAGCTGACTACAGACAATTGGGAATCACATTCTTCTTTTCTATTTAGTGTTTTTTTATTTCTGTTGTGTTATCCTCAAGTATTTAAAGTAAACAAGAAATGGAATAGAAGCCATCCAAGAGAATGGATTATAAGGTAGTTAAGATGTGTTTATTTATTTATTTATTTATTTATTAAAAAAATCTTCCAAATTTTAAGGGAGAAGAAACTTTCAAAAAGTTTCAGTGGAAGGCAATCTTGATTTCAAGTGCTTGAAATCCTTAATAGAGTCCATCCATCTAGCATGCAACCTTCTTCTCGTTCTACTTCCCTCCACCTTTCTTAGCATTATTGTTGTTTTTTATGATTTGTGCCTTTTCACTAATTCCATGTCCAGCAATGAAGCACTCTACATCTACCCTGTAGAAATAATGTAGTTTGACACCACTTTGGGCCTTTGCAGACTGCCAGAAATAGTGCAAATTGAGTCCACTTTAAGGGTTAGGGTTAGTGCTGGGGAATCATGGGAATTGTTTTTTTTTTTCTGAGACATTGAGCCTTCTTTGTCAGAGAGCTCTGGTGCCACAATAAAATACAGTTCCCATGATTCCCTAACCCTAACCCTTAAAGTGGACTCAATTTGTACTATTTCTAGCAGTCTGCAAAGGCCCTTTAACTGCCATGGCTCCATCTTATATAATCCTGGGAATTGTATTTTTGTGAGGCACCAGCACTCTTTGGCAAATAAGGCTAAAGACCTTGTAAAACTACAAATCCCAGGAGTCCATAGGATGGAATTACAGCATTTAAAGTGGTGTCAAACCTCATTATTTCCACAGTGTAGATAGAACCAAAGAGTGACATTACAATTGCAACTTATCCAAGGATAACTTCACTTCTTTTGTAATGTGTCTTAAATTTTTAGTTACTTTGTTGTTGTTTTTAAGCCTTTGTGAGCTGCCTTGGGTCCAAGTTGGAAGAAAGGTGGGATACAAATAAAATAAAAAATAAATACTTATGAAGTATGTGGCTTCATTAAATTGTAAAGGAAGAATATTCCATAGTTCAGGTGTTGTGTTCTCTTGCAGCTGCCTCCTCCTCTGTTGAGGAGATTGAGGTGATGAAGAGATTTATTGGAGGAGAGAGTTTCTAGCAGCTTGTACCATTCAGAGGATTCCCCCCCCCCCCATAACTAAAAGGTAATCTTTTTGGCTATCTGTGGAAAGCAGGAAAGTGAAGAGGTACTTTTAAAAAAATTGTGACACTTATATATCTGAAATGCTTAGGACCAAGTGTTTTGGATTTTGGATATTTTCAGATTTTGGAATATTTGCATATAGATAATGAGATCTCTTGGAGATGGGACCCAAGTCTAAACATGAAATTCATTTATGTTTCATATACACCTTATAAACATAGCCTAAATGTAATTTTATACACAATATTAAAAAAAATGTACATGAAACATGAAAAAGCGAAAAGCAAAGGTGTCACTATCTCAGCTACTCATGTGAACAATTTTGGATTTTGGAGCATTTAGGAATTCTGGATAAGGGACACTAAACCTGTATTTATTTAATTTGCATTCAGCCTTTCTCCCAACACTGGTCTCAATACATCTTACCAAGGCTAAAATAAACTACAGCTAAAATCCTAATAATAAAAAGTTTAAATTATGAAATGAAGTGTCATATTAAAACACCTATGATTTAAAAACAGTATAAAACAGCATTTTAAAACATAGCAATTAGGATACAAGACAGCACTCCCATTAAAAACCCTTCTGCATTATAAGACTAACAAACTATTGGGATTGCTCTGGGGCTATAACTGGAATCAATTACCTTTTAAAAGTAATTTTCCAAGCCTCCCACCTATGCAGATGACATCCAGCTCCATCATTCCTTTTTACAACAGTCTGGATCCTGTATTCAATTTCCCAATACATGGACAAAGTCAGTGGGGAGGGAATGGGATAATGGGATGCCATTCTATGTTTTTCTGGACTGGATCCATAATCATTTCATTTATTTTTAAGTGACATAATTGAGCCTGGCTTAACCATTCTGCATGTCTTTTCCTTCTAATTGAAAAGAAATCTCCTTCTTTCAAAATTGTTACACTTCCTTTCTTCCCTTTCACTTCCTGTATTGTTGGAGACTTGGTGCAGGTGAGCTGATGGAGTTACACAAACAGAAACTGGTTTTCTGAAAAGGGCAGCAAAGGCCTTACCACTTGACAGAATAAGCCAGTCACTCCAGAAATCTTATTTACCTCACCCCCAAAGGAAATCAGATTGTCACTTATCTCATTTAGCATTATTGTATTTTTATTATGATGATAGGGGATGTTGTGGCATGTTATATTTCATCTGTATACTGTCCATGGATATAAGGCACCTTGATTTGAAGCTGGGGAAGCATAAAGCACCATCTGCTATACTATCTCAGGCAGAAAAATATTTTGATTTGGCTTTGTCAAAGGGACAGTTTGCTTTCTTGATAGTAAAGAAGCTTCTGGTATGATGGCCTCAACTCCTCTAATATGGCAGAACTGGATAGGCTAAATGGCCTTGATCTGTCATTGGCTGATCTCCCTGTCTTCTAAAGAGAGGTGGGATACTACATCAGACATAAAGGATTCAGACAAGAAAAGAGAAACAAGATTAATCTTGAAATGCAAAAGCTGGGGAGGATAAGCTAAGAGAAGAAGAAATGGTTAGGGAATTAGTGTTGGAACTTGGCAGAGGATGTGATCCAAAGGAATGAGAAAGTAATATACAAGAGAATGGTTAGAGAAGAGACTCTCACATAACCAGGAGCCATGAATTGAAAAAGTCCATGCAACATTGGAACAGCCACTTTGACTCTTATCATATAGCAAGTCTAAACCAAGGTAGGACAATAGGAAGGGGGTGTGGATGTGGAGACTCTTCATTTATGAAGTCTCTGTCTCCTGACTACACCTTGTACCACTGTTGATCCTGTAAACAACATGTTCTCCTTCTGGTTCGGCCCAAATACTGTAGTGAGTATTAGCTAACTACGATAGCTGTTACTTGCAAGCCTAAAATTAAAAATAATAATGAGCTAAAAACTGATTTTCTGTTTGAGCCTCTACTTCTCAAGCTTTTGATTTTCAGAAGAAAAGTTTTTAGAAAAAACAATAATATTTTGGATGGAAAGCTATGTTTTGCTTGAGCCTGAACCCTGCTGAGCACTTTGAGCTCAAAAAGAAGTCTGTGTGGTTACCAAATTCACATTCAGCTAATAAAACATATTTCCTGTCAACAAGGCCTACTTGGTGGTGGAGTGTTGTCTCAAAGGAAGAGGTGAAATTATCGACAGTGGTACTATCATTACATACAGTGGTACTAATAAAGACTGTGAAAATGTGCACTTTAGAGATAAATCTGGTATCAGCCATGGCTTTTTGTCATTTATGATTGTATAAGCAATCACTACTGTAAGATGTCTTGGAAGTGAACATTTTCCAGAACTCAAGACCAAAAATCAACATGTTTCCAAACACTTGCAACGCAAGCTGTTGATTCAGGAGATGGAGCTGCCATGTAATATTAGGTCATCTTCCTTTGAAAGTATTTATCTTTCTTTGCTATTGCTGTATTGCTAGTCATTATTTGAACATACACCAAATAACTGGTGACTTAAGGATTGTTTAGCTATGCCTATGTATGATGCATATAACTGATGTTCTATGAAACAAGGAATACATTGTTTTGTTTCACAAAAACCTACCTTCCTGGAAGGGCTGTTCAAAGTGGGTAACATCAAATGACTAATGTTTATGTGGTTAGGGATGGAAAAGAAATTTGTTGGGTTTACATTTTCTTGTGAAAATATCCATTTCACACATCCTGAGAGTAGCAATGGGACAGAGTGTATCTTGTCTCAGAAATCTGTACAATATCAGAGGCTTGCAACCAGAAGTGTTTGACAAAGTAAAAAAACACATACATATATACACTTGAAGCATATACATAACCAAAATGCATACAATGTATTTGAAAATACAAGCACACAAACAAGATTCTTTCAGTGGGGGAGGTGTGTTAAAATGCATACACTGGATAAAAGTGTGCAAAAACGTGTACTTCAGGGAAGTTACATATGAAAATATTTACTTCCACACCAAAACAAAAACAAGCTCACAGCCCAATATGGAATTCAAATGTGATGAGAATACTGAAGGGCTTCTGTGAAATGCAACAAAAAGGGAAAGTGACAGTTAAAAAAAAATCAGCGTTCTGTAGAGCTTTGATATTATATTATTAAATATGAATTATATTGGACTATAGTTCTGGAGCCCAGGGTTCAAATCCTCACTCAGTCATGGAGACCCACTAGGTGACATTGGGCAAGTCACACTCTCTCAACCTCAGAAGAATGCAAAGGCAAGCCCGCTCTGAACAAATCTTGCTGAGAAAACTCCATGATAGGTTCACTTTAAAGTTGTTATAAATCAGAAATTACTTGAAGGCAGATAATAACAAGAGCAAAACAAATTAAGAGTAAATTAGATACTAAAACAATTGAAGCGAATGGGTAGATATATTAATATGAAGCAGCATCAACAAGGACAACAATCTTTTTTACTGAAGTGCCCTAAAAGGCCACTTGTTTTATCAAAAATGTTCTTATGCCCTTTCTTTAATCAGACATTTATGCCAACTGATGTATTATTTTCATAGTTCTTGTAAATGTGATACATTTATATCCCCAATTATCACACATCTGATATATTTGGGACTGTTGTTGATTTTAGAGAATGAACAATATATCTTATTTTGAGCTTTTGGTGAAACGGAGTGCTATTTTTTTTTAAATTCTACAAAGTATTGATTTGAGCCAAAATAGCAATCTGCAATGAAAATGAGATGAGTTCCCCTGTTTAAATTTACCATTCATACCAGGTTCATTCATAGTTTGATATTTCAATCATCTCAGGTGGAACAACAGTAGTTTAAAACCAGCTTTGTGCAAGTGGGCATCTGCTAGTGTCACCCCTGCCCCTTTCCTCAACAAAATCCCACATCATCTGGAAATAGGCTTTGAAGGATTTCTCAGCCATCCAAATCAAATTTGAGGAGCTCCAGTGGGGAGCAGAATCACTGCCACCTGGATTCACAGAGAGGTAGTTCCTTCAGGGAGATTTTGCACTCAGTAAGGGCAAAGGATGTGGACAGATAATGATTCAAAAAGACAAAGCCATTGATTTCTATTCATAAGAGACAAGAAAACATATTCTGATTTAATAGTGTGCTCAAAAATACAAGTGTTCTGCCTTATATTATATGATTGTCCAATTATAAAACACCTTTGACCTGTCTGGGAATTGTTCCCAAGGAAGAGAGCGAGAACCTTACTGTATTTTTCAACCTAGGACTATGAGAGTATTTGCTCTACACAGTTATAACAATTTGACCAGTTTATTTAATTAGTTACTCACTATTTTGATTTATTAAAATATATACATCCTGGTCTGCCTCCCAGGCTCTCAGGGCTACAATAAAACCAGTTAAAAAAATAGACAAAATTGATTTGAATGTACTATACTAAAACTATAATTAACAATTTGACAAGTTAAAACAGATAAATTCCTTTTAAACAGTTTAAAACAATTTTAAAGGATAATGA
Organism: Phrynosoma blainvillii; assembly: GCA_026167975.1. Classification (NCBI taxonomy): domain Eukaryota; kingdom Metazoa; phylum Chordata; class Lepidosauria; order Squamata; family Phrynosomatidae; genus Phrynosoma; species Phrynosoma blainvillii. The sequence goes on along the minus strand of JANUYF010000003.1, from coordinate 92,023,566 downwards.
ATAATGGGTAAAAATGTATTCCACAACCAAAGTGCCATCGCAGAGGAGACTCTCACCTCTGACAGCATATTATACTATCAGTGGGATAGAGAAAAAGGCCTCTCCTTCAGTCTTTGGACATTTATTATATAGGGAGTGGTGCACCTTCAAGGACTCAGGTCCCAAGAAATTTAAAGCTCTGAATATCATCAGATATCACCAGCACTTTCAGTTCAGACCAAAAACATATTGGCAGCTAACAACCTCCATTAAAACCAATGTTATATGACTATGGGCCTTTGCAGACTGCTAGAAATAGTGCAAATTGAGTCCACTTTAAGGGTTAGGGTTAGTTCTAGGGAATCATGGGAATTGTATTTTTTTCTGAGACATTGAGCCTTCTCTGGACGTTTTCATACACAAACGTCCAAATCCGCCTGGAGCCATTCCGGAACGGAGCCTTCCGCTCACTCCGGAATGGCTCCGGCGGCAGCGACCTAATTCCTTTTAAAAAAAGGAATTACAACTCTGGCGCTGATGCTGAAGTTAGAGCTAAAGGGGGCGGGGCTTGCTGCGACATCATGTGAACACGCGCAGCAAGCCCCAGACTGACGCCGGCTAGCGCCGGGGATGGCACCGGAAGGGGCGGGGCTTGCTGCGACATCGTATGAAACATTTGACATTTTGCCGGAGTGGGGCCGGACGGAGGCCGGCTAGCGTCCTCCAAAAGCCCGTGTGAAAACGTCCTCTGTCAGAGAGCTCTGGTGCCACAATAAAATACAGTTCCCATGATTCCCTAACCCTAACTCTTAAAGTGGACTCAATTTGCACTATTTCTGGCAGTCTGCAAAGGCCCTATGTGATGATCATCTGTGTGATGATCTGGGTTGTGTTTTGCACTAGCGGTAGTTTCTAGCTTGAGGGCAACCATTTTAGCTGCCATGACACCATCCTATGAAATCCAGGGATTTGTTGTTTTATGATGAATTTAAAATTCTACGCTGAAGAATTTTAGTCTTATAGTTCAGTGAAATGTGCAAGTTCTTTAACTGGTTAGTGTTGATAGACTCTATGGCCCTAATTTCACTCACCTTAGGGATCATCTACTCCAGCCACAATACTCCAGGCTGCTCTGTATTCTTGTCCTGGAACTGCCCCAGGTTCCACCATTACTTCTGAACCCCATAGCGATGCTGGGCAGCACTCTACACACTGCTCCTCTGTGTAACTCGCTGTTGCTTCTGCTGTCGCTGGCACAAGTTACTCCCTTTGACGTCAGAAATGATGCACCCAGTGTAGATCACATGGCTGGGCTGCTTGTTTTGATCTCAAGAGGCAGAGGTGCCAGTTCATGCCAGCATTGGGTGACACAGTGTGTGTGGGCCATTACATATTTACCTACACCTAAACATACGTATGATGCCTGGATTTCTATACACTTACAGTGAGATAAATATGACTTTCCCATTCAGCAATTGTTCCAAGTGCAGAGTATGGGTATGTTTTTCTGTGTCTACAAAGTCAATGTAGACCCAAAACTGAGCAAGAATGTAACTCATGCTTTTAACTTGGCAAAACAGCTTATTCAGTTTTGGTTTGCCCTTTTCCAATGCCCCTTGAAGGCTAATTAAAGTGTTTTTATTTTGTTTTACAAGTCTGGAAACAAGCAGCAGTCTCTGGCGGAGGTGTCTATAGATTTTTAAACCATGCAATATAAATGCTTGAAGCGAACATATTTGCAATCTAGCACTAATATGACTAAGAGCTGCTCAGAATATCTGACATCAACTAGAATCTTACAACATTTTGTGTGTCCCCCTTGAGTTCAGAGAAAGGCAATAAACATTAAAGTTTTCAAATATGTATTTAATTTAATTTATTTATTTTTAAAAAATGCTGTTAGGAAGAAGAAAAATCTGCTCCTCATGCAGTTTCCTTTGACAGGGCTGCCTTGCTGTCTGCAGATTTCACCATCTTTTCTTTTCATTAGGACTTGATGTTTTTACAAGTTTATACCTGAATCTCTGCCATGCTAGGAGGCCAGGGTGGGGTGAGGGAATGCCTGTTTTTCTGTGTTCTGAGTTAATGAAAGCCAAAGGCATAACAACCCAAAGTTATGGCTAAAGGCTGATTTTCTTCAAGCAGCTATATAGTAGCAAATTAGTACATAAAATGTATTGCTATTTAAATGTGTCATGTATGCAATTTTATTTCCATTGAACTTGCAGGTTAATTCTAACTTCTGGTGTGATAAAAGAGGCTCCCCTCTAATTTTAGTAAGACTTAACATATTGGTGGACCAAGTTTCCTAAGTGTATGGAGACATGTTCAAGGTAACATATGTTGCATACCCTCCAACTGTCCTGATTTGGCAGTGACAGTCCTGGTCATCCTCTGTCATCCCACTTTTTCAGCAGCTTAAAAAAATGTCCCAGTTTCTCTCTCCTCCTTCCACAGTCCTCCTTTGTCCTTGGCTTGCTTCAGCTGCTGCAAACTGAGTTCAAAGTGCAAAGGAGTATGAGGAGAAGAGGGGATGGGAGCTTTCCCTTCCCAGTAGGTGCAGACAAAAGCAAACTGCTGTAGCTTCTCCCAGCTTGTATGCTCTTCCTTGTCAATAACTTTTGCCATCTTGACCACACTCTAATGTTTGATGGCCACACATGCTGTGGATTTATCTGTAAAATGTTGCAGAGTATGGTATAGAAGCCTTCATCAGACCTTCTCTGTCAACAGAGGAATGTCAGGGGCCCAGGATATGAGGGACCTTAGGTTTGCGGCTTGTGTTTACAATCCTGTTCTCTCCTCAGTTTTAACCCTCTTATAAGGGTATACACTTGTGGAAACTTTTTATCTTTCAGAACAATTTCTGAAGCAAGTGTACACCCTGCTTATAGGAGGGTTAAAAGTGAGAAAAGAACAGGGTTGTAAATACAAGACTCAAACCTAAAGTTACTCATACTCTCAGCCCCTGGCAGTCCTCTGTTGACAGAGAAGGTCTGATGGAGGCATCTATACCATACCACAAGCTCCACTAAAAACAAGGGTTCCAAAAGATGATGGATACTAAGTAGTCATTCCCTGCTCTTGAAAACAAGGCAGACTAGATTGGCCAATTTTCTATTATTCTTTGTATTTTTAAAATCTTCTTGTAAAGTTCCTTGAGTCTATATTTGGGGACAAAAGTGGGATATAACTCAAATAAATGACAGTAAAGATTTTTTTTATCACTTGGGCATGCTTTGGACAATTGACTGGCTTCACAGCATAGAGCTTAACCCACCCCTAGCTGAGTACTATACCTTTTTTATGGAAATGGGCTGGTATTCTGTATTGCAGTTATTGATTCATAACCTAGGGTGGTTGTTGTTGTTGTTGTTTGTTGTGTAACATGCCTTCAAGTCATTTCCAGCTTATGGTGACCCTAAGGTAGACCTATTGTGGGGTTTTCTTGGCAAGTTTATTTAGAACAGGTTTGCCATTGCTGTCTTCTGAGGCTGAGAGAGTATGAATTGCCTAAGGTCACCTAGTGGGTTTCCATGGCCCAAATGGGATTCGAACCCTGATCTCCCAGTGTCCTAGTCCAACGCCCATACCATTACAGATTGGTAACTGCACTGTATTCACTAATACTATGCAGCACTATTGGCACCATTGAAAATGACCTCCCAAACCTACTTTACCAAGGAGAAGGTTGACTGGGCAAAGGAGGTCCTTTCAAATGGTGATTGGGCCACCCCCTCCCACCAGTGAGTTAGGCTGTGACAATCAGAAGCAGAACGTCATCACAGTTTCTTGTTATAGCCTTGTTTTCTGGCAGAAGGGGGATGGAAACATCATCCTGCTGCATCCCAATCACCAGTGAAACAGATCTCCATCTCTCAGTGTTGCTGCTGACTGGTAGAGTAGGTTTGGGATGAGAGTCAGAAGATCTAACTTAGGGCCTAAGCAGACTGCCAGAAATAGTGCACATTAAATTGAGGCACTGCCCTGGCTCAGTGCTAGGGAATCATGGGAACTGTAATTTATTGTGGCACCAGAGCTCTCTGACAGAGAAGGCTCAATGTCCCAGAAAAAAATACAATTCCCATGACTCCCTAGCACTGAGCCAGGGCAGTGCCTCAATTTAATGTGCACTATTTCTGGCAGTCTGCAAAGGCCCTCAGTAGGCAATGTATAATATGCACCATGATTTTTAAATCAGCAGTCCCCTCCATTTTTTTTTAATCATTGTCTTCTAAGTAAGCCAGCCCTTTCTACTGTGCTCCACTTTACTCCATAATATTAACTTCCTTCTCATAGCTTCTTTGATAACCCAGGAGGGTTCTTACAGAACAAGGATGAAGGAGAAAACATATTTGCCATGTGCCTTTCTGTTGGATTCTCAGGCTTTTTGAAAGAGAAGCTCTTTCAAGGTGGGCCCTCTTCTCTCTATTTCTGGGTCTGAAGTTGATTTCCAATTTTTAGCTATTACTAATCTTGCTGCTGTTATCATGTATAGTAATATCTTCTAATTTTTAGTTTCCATTGGTCCATCTAGATTACTAAGGATATTTAATAAATACATTTCGGGTTTCATAGGGTAGTTAATGTTTAGTGTTTGTGTTATGAGTTGGTGTATTTTTTCCAAATCTTTTTGATTATTTTGCATTGCCACCACATGTGAAATAATGTTCCTTTATTTTGCTTACATCTCCAACATTTTCCACTTGCCCTCTTGGTTATTTTGTCAATCCTTTGAGGTGTTAAGTACCACCTTAAATAAATTTTGTAAAAATTTTCCTTTAATATATTACTATTTGAGAATTCTAAGTATTTTGACCACACTTTCTCCCAGTCTTCCAATAGGATTGTGTTACCTATATTTTGTGCCCATGTGATCATCTGAGGTTTGATTACTTCATGTTCCATGTCTAATTTTAATAATAGTTGGTAAATTTTTGCTAGTATTTTTTTCCCTATTTGATTGAAAAATTTTGTCAAATTCTCCCTTAGATTTTTCAAATCCATTCACTTTTAAATCTTTTAAAAACCTTTCGGTTAATTGTCTGTGTGGGAACCAGTTACAGAATATTCCCCTTTCTCAAAGTTCCTCTGTAGATCTTATCCACCATTTGCCATCATTATTTTCAATTAAATCTTTATATGATAACCAACCTTTATCACCCAATGTTTCTCTTTTAATGTACATCTCATGTGGGGACACCCAAAGTGGTATTCTCTGGTATAATTTATTTTTGCATTTGTAAGGGGTTTGTAAGAGGTGTTTTCTTATATAATGGTTCATAAACTCTTTGTGGACCTTGTCTTTATCGTACCAGGGGTATTAAACTTATATGAAATATATGAAATGGACATTCTTACCCATGAAGTAAATGGAAAATCGATTTCAGAAAGAAAAGATGACTGGAAAAGATTAAACCGTCTTTGGGAAAACAAATGGGGGAGCAACACAATACAATTTACTACATAAAAATAAACTCAAACTAGAGTAACAAACTATAATGTAATCAAGGCCTATTGATAATTACTGATACTAGAATTAATACAGCTATCTTATGAAGATAAAGAATCTCCAGTAAATGGTAAACAAGGGAGAAACAAGCAAGAAAAAAGAAAAGAAAAGGAGTAAACAGAGGAGTCGATATAGGAATATATATATATATATATATATATACACACACACATGGAAATTAAATAATAAATACAAATAAATATTAGATTACTAGAGTAGTACAAAATAAGTTGTAGTTAAGAAGGGGAAGTGCAAACACAAAGAAATAAAGAGAAGTAGACAAGATAAAGCTATTAACAGTTGATCTCTTTGGTGGGGAAGTCTTGTTACTTACTTTTAATTTGATTTATAAACTTGTGATACATTAACTAGGAGGGAAGGAAAACAATGGGAAAGAACCGGAAGAAAGAAGTATATAGAGAATGATTAAAGAATATTGATGGTTTACACTGACTAATTAAAATTATAATTAGTTTATTGATATATACTTTCATTTGATATATTGATTATTAATATATTGATTTATTTGACATATAGCTTATTGGTTTACATGTATGTATATACATTTAAAGCAATATATAGGGGGGGGGGGGCGCTCTTCCATCCAGCAAAGCTGAGTCTTAATCCATCAGCAAAATCCAGATGCAAGTCATCATTCTACACCTGGCTTAAATTTCCCCCCCTTGAACAAAAGTAACCTGCTGCTATCCTATAAAATACATTAGTCAAGTCTTAGTTCCAACATTCTCTGTATTCATCTGGTGAGATTTTAAAGCGAGGCACAGATATATGAGACCATCCCCTCTCATTCTGTATATTCACTTAGCAGCCTGATCCTCTGCATCTTTTTTGACACACAAAGAGTTGGTTTTTATCTAACAAAACATACCTAGGATTGTAGCCTGAGAACACAATTCTACCTCACAAAGGGCCTTTACAGACTGCCAGAAATAATGCAGCTTGAGGCCACTTTAACTGTCCTGGCTCAGTGCTAGGGAATCATGGGAACTGTAGTTTATTGTGGCACCAGAGCTCTCTGACAGAGAAGGCTCAATGTCCCAGAAAAAAAAATACAATTCCCATGATTCCCTAGCACTGAGCCAGGGCAGTTAAAAGTGGCCTCAATCTGCATTATTTCTGGTGGTCTGTAAAGGCCCAAAGATAGCCAAAGACCAGCCAAGTTAATACTATGCCAGCAGAAGCTTGAGTGAATTTAGAGCTTCTTCAGACTAGGGGTGCTGGAAATTATTCTGGACTGCTCATACCCTGGTCTAACTTTGTGTTGACACTGTGGCTATGGCCTTGGTCTGGAGGCAGTTTGGTTCTGGTGTGACTTGACTACAACCAGATATTCCTCCCCCACCCCTTTTTTTGGCTTTTCTCCTAGCGGATCTTAGCCATTGGAGATGTACTGCCAGCAGATTTCTCTGTCAGCAGGTCTCTGAGGTCAGTTTTTTGTCATCAGACATAACCTGCTAGTCATAACATGAGAGCATCTTTGAATTTGGATTACTTTGTCCATCCTTTATGAATGATTCTATGAACAGCATTCAAATGAAAATTACTTCCATTACTTGTGCAATTCAAGGCTTGGGAACTGACCACAGATGAAGAGAAGCTATTCCAAAGCAGTGTTTGGTGGACAGTGTACCAAATAATATGCCATAAGAGTAATACGCCTGCACATTACACAGTTGAAAAATTCTTATTTTCTAAAAGTACTAAGCTGTCCAATCCCATATTTTTTTCATATGATTGAGCATCCACATGATCAAACTGAAAATGGATTTGTCTGCCTTTAATACTATTTGTTGGAATCCTTTATGGGAATTACATCTTTGTAAGTGGATTAACTTGCAGAAATTAAAATTGGTCAGTTTTGTAATGTCCATATCCAGTAGATGGCTTCTGTTACATTAGTATGTAGCAGAGACGGCAAAGTGCTTGATATGCACTGCGCACCTATGTGTATCACACACTGAAGTGCATTGATCACAATGTGTATTGGGCACTCTTGCCAGCGTCCTTATATGCATCTTCATAATTCACTAACAGGATTTCTTCATGTCTCTGCTGTTTATAGCGAAGTATACATAAAGTTAAGTAAAAGGTGGTATAGGATTCTGTCTGTTAACTTAGTATATTTACTGAGTTGTCAATAATCAACGATAACATAGTGTTTTTATTTTGATGTAAATCCCTGTGTATCCCATTGTGAAAAGAGAGGGTGTATAAATCTGCAAAATAAATACATTGCTCTCAAGATCACTTTGTAAACTCTTGCTGTTTGTGTAGCACACGACTCAGATTGTCATGAAAAAAAATTCTGTACTTAGTCTTTCTGACCTCACAGCTGCATTGCATAAATGGCCTTTGTCAGTGATTTCTTTCATATAAATACGCATTCAGTGGTCTTTAAAAGAAATTATTCCATGCAGAAACAGTGGTCATATAGAGCAAATACTCTTATTTGGGATCCCAATTGATACTCTGCAATAGCCAGAGTGAATGAGTCTTTTTGAACCTCCACATATATTTTGTTATGACTGGAACTTGAACTTGAACAAATCCCCACCTTGTTAAAAATAATTCAAGTATGGTAGACTTTTAATCCTTGCTGGACTAGTTGGTGGTCTCTGAGATTCATGGTGTGTGTGTGTGTGTATGGAATAGATGCCTAGTGTATAAAGCTGACATAATACTAGGATAAATAAATATCAAATATCAAAACTAAAATGAAAGTTATTTGCAAATGTAAATCTTCAGTTTACAAAGTAGAGGAATCACACAAACACCTTAAAATAACCATTTAAATGCTGTTGTAACAGATTGGTGCTGTGGGGATTATTGTCAGAGCAGTAGTAGTGGGCTCCTTGGTGTTGTTTGATCTTTCTTTTATACATTACTGTACCTTTTAACTTTTCCTTCAGAGTGTTGTTTCCTGGACCTTCCTCATTCCCAAACCTACAGCCAGAGATGGCCTGACACATGCTTCTCCTTGAGGCAGCAAGCAACAAAATGGCTCCTATATTCCATGTACACAGAAGACAACTGGACTAACAACTGCAATTTAGGACTTTATCAAATGCGGGGTTTAAACCGAAATTGTAACAAGAGAATAGTGCCTTTGGCAGTACCTATTGCACAACGCCTGTAACCTCTTGCTGCGGTGCCTCTGAAGTGTTGATAGATGTCATATTTTCATTGATGGTAAAATGCATCAATAAGTGGCCAATCATGCTGCCATCCCATTATCCACAGGTGTGATAAGTGATAGTCTGTGGCAGTCCCAATATTGAGCAATCATGTAGTGTCAGTCTCCCCCTTTCCCTCTCTCCTCCCCTTCTCAAATACAGTCAGCCCTCAGATTTTTTTATCCAAGGATTCAAGCATCCATGGCTGGAAAATATTCAAAAATAATATACATTGCAAAAGCAAACGTTGATTTTGCCATTTTATATAAGGGACACCATTTTAGTAAGCCATTATATTTAATGGGACTGGAGCACCCATGGATTTTGGTATCCACGGAGGGTCCTGGAACCAAATCCTAGCAGAAACCAAGGTCCTACTGTAGTTTGTTTCTTTCTCATCCCCCACTTTTCCCCTTCTTTTGTTTTCTTTTTTTCTACTAAACTGTGTTCCCATAACTCCAGAAACGTGGTAAATTTTTTAAAAGAAAAAGAAAAAAGGCATGCTGGTGGGGCATAGGGCAAGAAGGCTGAGTCAAGGGGCAATGTGGAAGAGAACCGTCAATGGTCCCTTCTCATGCTATAGAAGAGAGCTATAATAATAATAATAGCTCCATACCCAATATGTTTCTATTCTTTTTAAATAACACAATTGCAGCAAGACTGAAACCATAGATTGCGTAATAAAGTCCATAATTCAATGCAGGCGATGGGATATGTTCCTCTACCACATCAGAGCCTACTAGGCTAATTTAGGGAATACAGGACAGGCCATACAAGAGGGAGTAATGGCCAGCGGGTTAGGGAGGCATGGCCAAAGCAGAAAAGACACTCACTGTTTGAAGTGTTTGCTTCACTTCGGTTAAAGGCATGGCCAGACCTGTGCTGTGCATAAGCCTTTGTAAATTGTTCTCAATTTTATGAGTCATTCTGGTGATAAATTCTCTTACCCTATTCAACCTAGCATTGTTAAATAATTTGACCTGTCAGTTCATTCAATTCCCAACAAAATAAGTTCAGATTCTATGGGTGCAAATATTAACATTGCTTAGATGATAAATCACACACGGAATTCTGTATCTGTGTATTTAATCTAAATTTGTCAGCACTGGCAAGAGGGAGGTCATTTTGATTCTATGCCTACATCTGAAACTGGGACACTGTTCAGAAATGCTGAGTTTCTGTTTCCAACTGGGTACATGTGTTCTGTTATCTAATATTTAATTGCTAATAAAACACTACCTGGAATAATTTATAATATACTGTGTCAATATTTAATCTGAATTATTCTTTGGGGCGCAGATGTATTCACTGCAAGTGGGTTAGGCTGGGAGCTGTTACCTCAATTTGGCTGGAATCCTAAGAGGAGATTATTGTGCACCTCTTTTCTCCTGATCTGGGCACAGGATGGACACAGGCTTAAACTGGTTAAAATGGATCTTATCACATGCCTACATGCCCAATATGGATACGCTGCATATCCAATCTGGACTCTGGCCATACTTTGCAAAGAACAATACTTTCCTGTCCTTTGCAAAGTATGCCAGGAGTCCGCCAGGAGTTCGCAATGGGTATGTGATGCATCTGCGGTGAGCACAAAGGCATGCAAATAAGATCTGTTTTAACCAGTTTAAGCCCGTGCCCATCCCGTGCCTGGATCAGGCAAAAAGAGGTGTGCAATAATCTCCTTAGTTGGAGGTAAACCCTACTGAACCAAGTAGAACTTACTTCGAAATAACTGTGCAGAAAACTGCTCATATGTGTGCAGTCTTCTGGTGTATCTTATCTGTTCCCATTTCTGTTTGTGGAAATTTGAGCCACAAGCATTCCTACTCTATGAAGATAATGAAGCTGTCTGTGGCATGTTTGTTTGTTTGTTTGTTTAATTTAAAGCCCACCTTTTCCTGGGGCCCAGCACAGTTTACTACAAACTAAAAGTATAGCTAATATATCTTTGGGACAAACGTTTAAAAAATATTATATAAAGAATCCTGCTTAGAATGATAAAAGAAAAACATTTTAAAAACACATTACAACATAGTAAAGAAAGGACAAAAGCATAACATGCATCATTAAAATACCCTTCTGCCAAAGGAAGTTAAGAGGCAAAAAGATAGCTGCTACTTCAGTGAAGCCAGAATGAGAAATAAAAATTGTTGTTACTGTTGTTGTAGATGGTTTGACATTGTGACATTTCTATTTTAACTATGACAGCATTTGAATTGGTGTATTTTAAACTAATGGATGGTATCCTGTTAGTGTGTTAAAAGGGCACAAGTACAATATACTTCATTGTAACCCACTTTTTTGGTTGTTGCAGAGGCCACAATTGAGTGCTGACTTCACTATAAGCAGTATAGAAATGTAAATGCTATTGCTATTGCTATCCATTGAATAACCAAAATTCTCTTCATATTTTCAGTGTAACAGCCCCCTCCCCCATGATAATGGAGATCAGAGAAAAGCAGCAGAGCCATACTGTTACCTTCCTTTAGCTGTCCCCAGAGCAATCCTGTCATCCTCAGAAATCTCCTTAAGACATTGGAGATTTCTGAAGATGTCTGCCATAGTTCATCCAGCTAAAGAAAAATAGCTGGATGCATTTCTGCAGTTCACCACTCCCCACCAACACAGAAATGGCTGCAGGAGTGGAGTTACCACACTAAAAAGATGGTTTGAAGCATGCACCAGGAGCCACAGCCAAATCATACCCATGTGCTGGAGATATATCTCCCAATGCAGGGTATTAGTTGACATACTGCCATGCAATATAGTGTGAAGGAGGAAAAATAACTTTTAGGACTACATATCCCAGTTCAACTGTTATGGCTGCCTCCTGTTGAATTCTGGGATTTTCCGTTTCGGGAGGGGCAATCAGAAATGTTAGCCAGGATTCCATAGGAGGCAGTAATAGCAGTAAAAGTGGAATAATAGCACTATAATAGCACTGAGTGATATTGATCCTAGTCACAGTCTTTTCAGTTATGGTGATATGCATTTCTATTTAAATTACTGTAGTTATTTCCAAGAATGCATCTCTACCAGGGTTGGGAATTATGTGGCCCTCCAGATATTGTTGAAAAGCAAGTCTCAGCTGTGCTTGCCAGCACAGCCAATGGTGAGGAATGCTAGGATTTTCAGTCAAGCAAGAATTGGAGAGAACGATTCCTACCCCTGATCTATACATATATAATTCTGTATGAAGATTTTATACAAATCTATATCCTCTTTTGTCCTCTTCTTTGGTGATACATTTCCTCTTTTGAGAAATGTGTAAGTTGTCACTCTTGTTGACAGGAGTGGGAGAGAAAAAGAGAGAGAGAGAGAGAGAGAGAGAGAGAGAGAGAGAATGAAAACAAGGCATATACTATGTCCTTCTTATTAGGTTTCTTTTTTTAAAAAAAAAAGTAATGTGAGATGTACTTAGGGAAAATAAATAAATATTAAAGAATTAAAATACAGCAAACATTAGCCCTTATTCTGATTGTTTTGTTTGACAGCATTCTGCAAAATTCGATCCCCTGAAGCCTGAATGGTAAGACATACATGTGTCTGGTCAAAATATAAAGCTGGAGTATTTGTGTATTAGACAGCATGATGATGGCTAGTCTTATTAAAAAACAAAGTGATGAGAAATGGCCTAAAAGGGAACAGAAACATATGAGTGACCTATAATAAATCCAACATACTGCATTAATGAGCTCTCCCTGGGCTTTTCACTGCCTCAGCTCTCTCTGGAAGCCAAGATGACTAAATTGAGGCTGTCATACTTTGGTCACAACACGAGAAGGCATGACTCACCAGAAAATAAAATAATGCTAGGAAAAGAGGAGGTCAGTAAAATGAGAGGGAGACTACATGCTAGATGGATCGATTCAATCAAGGAGGCCATGGCCCTGAGCCTGCAGTTGGATCTGAGCAGAGTGGTTGAGGACAGGTGGTCTTGGAGGTGGCTCATTCACAGAGTCGCCATGAGTCAAAACTGACTAGAAGGTAGTTAACAACAACAACAGCAGCAGCATTGGCATAAGAAGCTTACTACTATGTGCTGGCTGATTTAATCTGAAGTAAGCAGCGTGGAAACTCTGGCTTCTGAGTGATGAGTCACTGATAGAAGACCAGTAAGATCTCATTTCTGATTAGATGAGAAATATTATTTAAGTTAATGAAGTCTAGTGGAAATCTACCTCTGACTGGGTGGAGAAGGTCTGGAGATACTATGAAACCAGCTCTGGAGAGACAAAAGTGAAGTTGACTAAGAATCAGTCTCCCATGTGCCATGACAGCTGTTTATAGCAGCTCTGCTATTCATGGCTTATAAATACCCTGGTAAGAAATACAAATTCTATCTGTCCATTATTATTATTATGGTTGCTGCAGTGAAACAAGTTCCATGAATGGCCAAGGAGGATAATTTCACAGATGCGTTTGTTTATATTTAAACAAGTTAAATTTCAGTTCTTCTATGTGTTAAGTGTAGAGATGCCTCTTGGGAAGAAAGCAGAGGATAAAAAGATGCATTTCTTTATAAGCGTGAAACCAATGTGTAATGCCACTCAGTGAATGTTTGCCAAAATGAATATGTAATAATGTAATCTATAAAATGGCTTAGATATACAAGTCTAGCAGATTCCATGATAGCACTGCATGAGATATTAATATAATGCCTAACATGTAAAGTCAACTGAAAGTCATATGCCTAGACATTGAAAGTATGTTTCTCCCTCAGAGGAATGGATATTGCCATATCTATTACTATGTTTCATAAAATAGCCTAAAAGACTAACAGAGTACCTGCTTATCCTTCCATATTAAACATCCAGAGATTCCAATACTTAAGAGTGCTTAAATGGAGTGTTGATGCTAATTCTGCCTGTTTGGACCATGGCATTGTTCTTGATTTGAGAGCCCAGCTGACCAGATGGTGACAATGGTCAGTGAATGTGAAAATCCTCCTCATGTCTATCTGCTCCCTTCTTCCTCCATTTCCTCATCTCCATGTGGTTCTAAAAATATCTCAGTTGCCCACCTACTTTAGCAAGTTCCTTTTCTATCCCAAGGAATAGATAATTGCAATTTGAAAATATATTCTGTTTATATTGCTTCATTGACACCTGCACATTAGGAGATTATTGTGTGAGCATAAAATTCTGGTTTATCTCTCCCAAATTCAAGTCTAATTTGGGCTGGAGACAGGTCCTATCACACAGCTTTCCCCCCAAAAACCACCATCCAAGTACAGCCAGACTCCAATGCGGCTCATGTAACTTGCTCTGGCAGCCATTTTTCAAAGTCAGAAGCTTCTGACTTTTGAAAAATGGCCATGAAGCAAGTTAAGTGAGCCATGTTGGAGCCTGGCTGTACTCAGATGGCAGTTTTTTGGGCAAAAGCCATGAGCTAGGACCCAGCTCCAGCCCAAATTAGACTTGAATTTGGGAGACGTAAACTGGGATTTTATGCTTGTACAATAATCTCCCTAGTATAGCCAGCTTGTTCCTATTGCAGAATCTTTTTTCCCCAGCTTGCAGAGTGCAAGACCCTTCCTGAAACTTTGGCCACCTGCTTTTGGTGCTGAAATCACATTCTGTGCCTCTAGTTTGACCATATATAATTAGCTCTGGGTGAATCAGGGCTACATTTGCACAATCCTGACCTCAGGATCAGGCTGAAGCCAACAGACTCAAATGTGGTTTGTCTGAGGTGGCTCATGCTTTAAGTTCTTGTGTCATCTGCTCATCCTTTCTATATACTTATGATACTTAAATATGGAAAACTGCTGTACAGTACTGCCAAATCCAATAGTTAGTGTATGAGAGCCTTGTCCTTTTCCATAGCTGCTGGAAACCTTCCATGAATTCCAGTAGTTTAGTGAAGCGTGACACTTTCTTTTAAGAAATCCTGCTGGTTTTCTCTAATCAAGCTTTTCTAAGTAGGCTCTCTCATTTCATCCCTTAAAATCATCCCCAAAAGACTTTTATCCCCTAACTGATGGAAATCTCACTGACATTATTTTCCAGTGTGTCTCTTCTGTGTTTTTGAAATGAATCCGCATTCCCATCTCCAGATATCTCTTTTGGGTACAGGAGGTGCTTGTGGCTAAATGAAAGTCCCTGCTAAGCATACTTCTAAATTCTTTCCAAATGTTCATTAGAATGTTTGCAGGGATAAAAACAAGAATATGTTCATTAGAATGTTTGCAAGGATAAAAACAAAAAAACCAAAACCCTTGATGGCTACTTAGTTGTTCTAGAGCAGGAGTCGGCAAGTTTTCCTTACCTGGGACCTGTCCACTGGTCGCCAGGTCTTCCGCGGGCCGAGGGTGGGGGGGTGGGGAATGGCGCCGTGCATGCTCTCACGCGTGCGCCTGCGCAGTATACCAGAAGTACTGTGCATGCGCACACATGGTCGCTCACTCATGTGCAGTACTTCCGGTGTACTGTGCATGCGTGAGCGAGTCGTGGCCACCATTTTGTTTTCCAAAATGGCAGCCGTGACTCGTTTGCACATGCACCGAGTACTGCGCATGCGCAAATGAGTCGCAGCCACCATTTTGTTTTCTAAAATGGCGGCCGCGACTCGTTTGTGCATGTGCAGTACTTGCCGCATGCGCAAACAAGTCATGGCCGCCGTTTTGGAAAACAAAATGGCGGCCGCTACATGCACGGTGGCAGTGGCAGTGACAGCGGCGGCAGCAGGACCGGCCTGGGACCGGTCCAAAGGCCTTGGGGGGGTAGATCTGGCCCCCGGGCCGTAGGTTGCCGACTCCTGTTGTAGAGCAATGAGACCTATGTGGCTTCACAGCTACTTGGGGTTACATACTACAAGAATTGACTCAGTACTTAATTTTACTGCAGACTGAGGTGAGTTCTCAGTAGTGGGCATCTCTTCACTGGCATGTGCCTGAATAAAGTTATTAGCCTGAATTAGAATAGACCCATTAAAGCACAAATCACTGGGATTTATTATGGAGGTAGAAGCATCCTGTAAATCAATGACTGAACTGAACTTCTAGAAGCCCCTATCAGCATGGGCAATGTTAAGGGGTTCTGGGAATTGCAGTCCAAAAAATCTGGAGGGTCAAGAGCTGAAAACTACTGTCCTCACTAAACTACTGATTGGGAATTGGGCCCATGTACATTAGAGTTGTAGTTGTGCTTTCCCTGAAAAATGTTCTATCTTTGCTAAGAGACCATTTTTAATGGCTGCAGGCCTTGTCTGCACTGACTGGTAAGTCCAGCCCAGTCCAGTCCAGTCCAGTGCAATTATTATTATTATTATTATTATTATTATTTCCCACTTTTTCACACAGTTGGGACACAAAGCAGCTTACAAATTAAAAATGATACAATTAAAACGTACAAAATTCGGCATTGAAATAGCATTAAACTAGCATAATATTAAAATACATCACTTAAATGCAATTTAAAATTTAAAATTTAAAAGATAAAACAGTACATATTAAAACAATTAAAATACTAAAACATTAAAACAATAAAAATAAAACTATGTACAGACCCTTAAACCTTCAAATCCAGCAACACAGAGCATAAAGGACCCAACCTTAATCATCTGTAAAGGCCTGGTGCCACAAAAATGTTTTAGCTTGTTCCCGGAAGGATGGCAGGGATGGATCCATTCTGACTTCTCTGGGGAGGGAGTTCCAAAGTCTGGGAGCAGTCACCCAAAAGGCCCTCTCTGTTGTTCCGCCCAAACGAGCCTGAGAAGGGGATGGGACAGAGAGGAGGTCCTGAAAGGGCTCATAAAGATATGGCCCTTCAATTAGCCTGGACCCAAGCCATATGCTCTGGAACTGTCCCTGGATTGGCTATGAGGTGGCCACACACACTGGACGAAACTCTGTGTGGCAGCATAGTGGCGTGTGCAAAGGCCATTCAGGCTGACACCGCATTTTCATGGCTGACCTGTTCTCCATCCCAGGAGTCACCACTGCCACATACATCCCTTATCTGCAGGACATCTGTGGTCAAGCCTCCTGGCATGGGGCCATTTCCCCAAAGGTTGGGCTCATCTATGCTACAAGTGAAAGGAGAGGGTGGAGGGACCCCCTGATCACATGGTGAGGGTCTCCAGAGTCCACCGCCATGGGATCAGGGTGCCCCTCTGCCCTATCCTATTACTGGTTGCATGGGTGAGCCCATCCTCCAGAGAAGTGGTGGTGCACTGAGAGCCCTGTTCACAGTGCTCCTGCAGGTAAGGGATGCAGTGGAGGTGGCTCTGGGTCCCCTGGGCCCAATCTAGCTTTTCACAAAAACCCTGCACTAACTCAGAGTTTTGGGGAACAGATGAGTGTCAGGGTGAGCACATGGTTTTATACCTGTGCATACAAGGTGTAAGTTTCCAATAACAAAGTGAAGCATCACCTCAGGAGTCTATCTCTTGAAAACATATAGCCAGATAACCAGAGATGTTTTCTCTCAGTTCAAATTCCTCTGCACATGCTCTGAAATGCAGGACTCTACTTAAGTAGGTAATACACAAATTTAATTCATTGGTTTTCCTTGCAAGCTTGAGTGCATCAGTGTGATTTGGTATCTTCCCTTCCCTCTCACATCCTCACCCATTTTCCAAAATAAAGTTATAAAGAGGGCAATTTGCCTTCCTTCTTTCTTTTTCTTTTTTTAAAAAAAGATCTTTCTCAGAAGTTTATCATTAAATCTTCACCATGTGCTAAGACTGCAAGGTTCTTAAATCATTCCTTCTGTTCTTAAGATATTTAACTATGTTTTTGAAGATACAGGGTGAGCATCCTTTATCCAAAATGCTTGGGACCAGAAGTGCTTTGGATTATGGAGTTACCTAAGTAGCTGCATGGTCCAGGGAGCTTATAGAATCATAGAATCATAGAGTTGGAAGAGACCTCAAAAGCCATCCAGTCCAGCCTCCTGCCCTGCAGGAACACAGAATCAGTGCACCTCTGACAGATGGCCATCCAACCTGTTTACAAACCTCTAAAGAAGGCGATTCCACCACTCTGACTCCACTGTTGAACAGCTCTTAGGAGTTTATCACATGGGAGTGATCTCATGCAAAATGGAGTTTTAAATAAATAAAAAAATCCACAAAAGTGGGTTGATTTTCACACAACGTCATTGTTAATGTGTTGTTAACCTGAATGGAAAATTGACAAAACCTGCAAAACTGGGTTGATTTTCACATCAGGGTTAATGAGCATTAATACGGCATTAACCCAAATGGAAAGTAGACAAAATCCGCTCCTTTTTACTTTTTAAATCCAAATCTCATTAGTGGCTTTAAGATTCTTTTGGAGAGCTGTTATATAGACTGTAGATCTGCGAATAGGGAAATTCATTTCACACACCATACTGTTTAATTAGTTTTAGTCTAATAACATGAAGACAATTAGTGGGGCATCCACCCTCCTTGAGCATCATTGTCACTATTATCATTATCATTATTATTCTCAATCAGGAGTCAAGATTGGTTATAACAGTTAAAACAAACTGTTAACATTTCACAGGATACAAAAGTTATAAGTGTTTTCAAACTGTCAAATAATTAAAACCAATTGAAAAAGATAAAACATTAAAAAGAAAGCAGAAAATAGAAGAGCCAACATGTAGTTTGCTGAAACAAAATGATTTTCCCTTGTTTGTGGAAAGATAGCAAGGAAGGTGCTAGTCTAGTCTCTCTGGGAAGGAAGGTCCAGAGCTTGGGAGCAGCAACTGAGAAGACCCTCTCCTATGTTCCCACCGGATGTACCTGGGAGTGTGGTGGACCAGAGAGAAGGGCCTCACCAGAAGATCTCAAAACACAGGCAAGTGAATATGAGTCTTTCAAATAACCTGAACTTAATCCAATTTGCTTCCTCAGCCACAACTACTGTTAGCTGCAGGTCAGAGAGCTATATCATTCCAAAGCCGGTGAGATGGTATAAACTGGACATTTGGATGTGTTGGCCAGTCTCAGTACCATGGACAGTGTTGATTAACTGTAGCAGGGACCAGTTTTCCTTTGCTTTTCCCTGAAGCCACACAGCATGTCATCTGGGAACTGGAATTCATATTTACTCCTTTTTTTAGGGTGTTTTCTTTGTGTGTGGTCATTTAGAGTACTTACAGACAGTTTTTATCCATTTGGAGTAATTTTCAGGCCAAAAACGACCCCTTAAAAATGCTAATGTCAGTGCATCAGGAGCAAAGAATGAGACTGCACTTTCTCACACTGAACTAGGCACTGGAGATAAAACTGGAGGAGGTCTGTGAAGGAGCATGCCATAGTGTTTGCTGTTGAACTAGGGCTAGGAGACCCAAGACTTTGAGATTCAGGGACAGATCTCCACTTTGCTATGAAGCCCACTAGGTGATTGTGGACCCATTGCGATCACTCAGCTGAACTCTACCTCATAGGTTCATTGTGAATATACAGTGGGCCCTTGTTGTCTGCTGGGGATTGGTTCCAGGACCCCTGTGGATAACAAAATCCATGGATGCTCAAGTCACATTAAATACAATGGCATAGTAAAGTGGTGTCCCTTATATAAAGTGGCAAAATCAAGATTTGCTATCTGTACCGTATTTTCTGGCGTATAAGACGACTTTTTGACCCTGGAAAAAAGTCGGGGGTCATCTTATACACCGGGTAGAGAAGGAGGAGGATGAGAACGGGGAGTGGGGAGAGAAGGAGAAGGAAGCCAGGGACAGAAAGTGGGGTCTGAAAACAGAGAGAGAAGGGAGAAAGAGTCCAAGGAAGAAACAGAGGTCTGGAAACAGAGAGAGAGGGGAGAAAGGGGCCAAGGAAGAAAGAGGGGTCTGAAAATGGAGAGAGAAGGGAGAAAGGGGCCAAGGAAGAAAGAGAGGTCTGGAAACGGAGAGAGAAGGGAGAAAGGGGCCAAGGAAGAAAGAGGGGTCTGAAAACGAAGGGAGAAAGGGGCCAAGGAAGAAAGAGGGGTCTGAAAACGGAGGGAGAAAGGGGCCAAGGAAGAAAGAGGGGTCTGAAAATGAAGGGAGAAAGGGGCCAAGGAAGAAAGAGGGGTCTGAAAACGAAGGGAGAAAGGGGCCAAGGAAGAAAGAGGGGTCTGAAAACGGAGGGAGAAAGGGGCCAAGGAAGAAAGAGGGGTCTGAAAATGAAGGGAGAAAGGGGCCAAGGAAGAAAGAGGGGTCTGAAAACGGAGGGAGAAAGGGGCCAGGGAAGAAAGAGGGGTCTGAAAATGGAGGGAGAAAGGGGCCAAGGAAGAAAGAGGGGTCTGAAAATGGAGGGAGAAAGGGGCCAAGGAAGAAAGAGGGGTCTGAAAATGGAGGGAGAAAGGGGCCAAGGAAAAAAGAGGGGTCTGAAAACGAAGGGAGAAAGGGGCCAAGGAAGAAAGAGGGGTCTGAAAACGGAGGGAGAAAGGGGCCAAGGAAGAAAGAGGGGTCTGCAAATTAAGAGAGAAGGAAAAAGGGGCCAAGGACAGAAAGAGGGGGATGGGGATGAAGGGAGAAAGAGAAGGAAGCCAGTTCTGTAGTATGGATGCAGCCTGAGTCTGCATTGAAGAAATAATGCAGTTTGATACCGCTCTAACTGCCATGGCTCCATCCTATGGACTTCTAGGATCTGCAGTTTTCTTTGTGGTACCAGAGCTCTCTGACAGAAAAGGCTACCGTAAGTATCTCACAAAACTGTACATCCCAGAATTCCATAGCCTTGAGCCAGGGCATTTAAAGCGGTGTAAAACTGCTTTAATAAATTTCTGCAATGCAGATGCAGCCAAAGTTAATGTATTGCTTGGGCATAGGTTCTTTAACAAATAATTCTGCACAATGAGAGAGAGTACCCTTGAAGATTTATCTAAAGAAGACTCAAGTTCCTTAACTTGGAGGTTATATGTGTATGTTGTGTGCCTTCAAATTGTTCCTGACTTATGGTGATCATAGGGTTTTCTTGGCAAAATCTGCTCAGAGGCTGTTTGTCATTGCCTTCCCCTGAGGCTGAGAGTGTGTCACTTGTCCAAGTTCACCCAGTGGGTTTCATGACAGAGTGGGGAATCAAACCCAGAGTGGTAGTCCAACACTCAAACCACTACACCACACTGACCCCTATTCCCATGTACTACCTATAAAACAATTGCAGACTTTTTTGTTGTTCTTGTTGCCTTCAAGTCCTTTCAAAGTTATGGTGACCCTAAAGCAACCTTATCATTGGGTTTTCTTGGCATGTTTCTTCAAATGGGGGTTGCCATTACCATTCTCTGAGGCTGAGAGTGTGTGACATGCCCAGGGTCACTTACTTGGCTGCACATTGTACATACCCCAGAAGGCATCACCTAGTATATCAGCAGTCCTTCCCGCCTAACACTTCCTCATTTCCCCCCAAACATCTCATAGCTGGGAGATGGAAATAATTTTTAAAGCAGCATTTAAATCTGGACTATTTTTAAAAAAGCAAGGTCCAGCAGCCCTGGTGGCGCAGTGGTTAAATGCCTGTACTGCAGCCACTCACTCATAGACCACAAGGTTGCGAGTTCAATACCAGCCAGGGCTGAGGCTCGACTCAGGCCTGCATCCTTCCGAGGTCGCTAAAATGAGTACCCAGCTTGTTGGGGGGCAATCAGCTCACAGTTGTAAACCGCTTAGACATCCCATAGCATGATATGAAGCGGTATATAAATAAGCTGCTTTGCAAAACACACTGCAGAAATAAATGCCAGGGAACATGGGAGCTGTAGTTTGTTGTGTTTATAAGTGACAATTTTCCTGCTAAGTACCTGCATGTCATAAGCATTTGAATTAAAATTACCATATTGAAATCAAATCTAATTTTTTACAATTTTTATTTGGTGTGTGTTGGAAAGAGGGGTCGTCTTATACGGCGAGTATATCCCAAACTCTATGTTTTAACTGGAAAAGTTGGGGGTCGTCTTATACACCGGAAAATATGGGTAATTTTTACTTTTTTAAAAATATTTTAAAGCCGTGGATGCTTGAATCCATGGATAAAAAATCCATGGATAAGAAGAATTGACTGTATATGAGGCCAGGAACAAACTATGTGGACCTTATTTTTGGTCTGGGTAATAGAGAATGATGTCCAAGAACCCAGCTTTTCAGGACAAAATGTATACGATGGCTCATTATAGTATGAGTGATTCCCAGTTTATGGATAGGTAGAAATCTGTTCATTACTTGCTTTCTTACAATCTTGTGCATTCTCTGAGTACACACACACACACACACACACACACAACACCAAAGTTTTGAGTGCTACTCACTTTCACATCTTGCTTCACAGATATCCAGACAGGAGACATATAGATTTCATTTGGTGATAAAAGGTTTGGCCCAAAGTCAGATACTCATCTGTGTAGATATCCACATGGCTTTTTCATTGACTATAAGCTCTTTACCTGTGGATTCTTCTTTTGCTTTTCCTCCTGCTTGGTATTTTAATGTCACTGGCTTTGCCTTCAGTGAGGTTTTCTCTGCCCAGTGCAATTCACATTCAGTTAGCATCAAAGAATTACTAGTCCATTTAGCTCACTTTTCCAAGCAACATCAGCTAGAGCTCAGCATGATACAAGCATAAATCAGAAAAAAAGACATTTGTCATAAATATTGAGGGCCGTTTTTCTTTTTCATTCCATTGCTGGATTTTTTCAGACAGCAGCTATGCCAGCTGGTTATAAAATGTTCTTTGTTCACTGCTTGGCTTATCTTGAAGCACAATACTATCTTAAAGCAACATGTCCACCCTTTTCAGGTTTTTCTTGGTAAGCAGTGCCATGTGCCGTGTAGAGAGCATTTATGAGCTTACATGTAAAACTGAACAGTATATTATAAATGCTTGGGGTGGCAGTCAAACTTATATTTAGACTGAACTTTAATGGGCATGGGAGCCAGATTGCAAGCTGAGTTATAGCTTTTTTTGTTATGCCAAATTGCAGAGCGTTAGATTCAAGGCACACCTAGGTAATGGGAAAGTTATGTGTTGCCTTTGTTTGATGGATGTCTTTCTGAACCTATTTAAACATCAGTGAGCAAGTGCTTTATCTCTGTAGTTGTAATTTAGGTACTCTGGTAGCCAAGATTCAGAAAAATACAAGAGGGCTCATATATATATATATATATATATATATATATATATATATATATATTAGCATGATGATGCAGCGTGTGGGAACCACGTAATGTGAAGCACCAGGATCCAGACTGTCTTCAATGAAGCAAGCAACATTGTCAGTTACAGGAAAACTCCTTTCCCCTCCAGACAGAGCAGAGAGAGACTCAGCAGATGTCTCACTAAGAGGCTTTTAATCTTCAGAAGTCCTATGTACAATAATACACCAACACACTCTCCACCTTCCACTATCAACCCACATATGTGTCCAGAGGCTTGTCCCTTATATAGCCAGTGCTCCACATGACTTTCTAGCCCTGCCTCTTCCTTTTGGACACCTGTCAATCATAAGCATGACTCAACATGTTTGCAGCCCTTTTGCAGCATTTACTGTGCTTTACAGCACCAGGTGACTCCTTGTCATTATGGGGGGTTGCAGACTGCCAGAAATAGTGTGAATTCAGTCCACTTTTAGGGTTAGGGTTAGAGTTAGGGAACCATGGGAACTGTATTTTATTGTGGCATCAGAGTTGTCTGACAGAGAAGGCTCAATGTCTCAGAAAAATAACAGTTCCCATGATTCCCTAGCACTAACCCTAACCCTAAAAGTGGACTGAATTCACACTATTTCTGGCAGTCTGCAACCCCCCTATGTCACCTCCTGTTTCATCAGCCTTGATGCTGCATGACTCAGCAGTGGCCAAATGCTTAGTCATCATGGCTGCTGCCATTCACCACATTGTGCATTTTCCCTGGAACATTATTCCAACATTATTCCAACAATACACACACACACACACACACACAGAGGGGTTTGTAATACCTCCTCCCCAAACGACATCAATACATCTTTTAAAAATTGGAGTGTGGAGTTAAAAAGTCACTTTTGCTGAGAACTGGTGATGTGGGAAGGAAGAAAAAAACTGCTAAGAAGAAAAAAAAATATGTGGATAGTCCCTTGAATTTGTGCAAGATACCTACTAGATTCTGAAAAATGTACAGCAACTGTGGAACACTACATGTAATTCAGTATGAATGGGATTATCCAAACATGACACTATTTGAAAGACACTATTTTCAGGTGGATTGCTGCAGAAATAAGGACAGGAGAACCAGAATCTATTTTACAGTGAAAGATTCATTTATATCAGGTGTGACCCTCCAGATGTTACCCTTCAGACTGCAATTTCTATCATTCCTCACTTTTGGTTATTCTGGCTGTGGCTGATGGGAATCACAACAATATCTGTTGTACAACAATTTGTCTATTCCTGTTTTAGTTAATACAGATTAAATCATGCTTGTGTGCCATCTTCCTTCTATATTGAGCAGTTAAGGAACCCATGTACACAGTACAGAATTTGAGGGCCTTTTCTAGTGAATGGAGTCCACACAAGAAGTTGTCTAGTGTCTTTTGTTGGTAGATAACACCTGTGAAAACTGAAAATTATCTCCTAATGCCCCATGCTATTCATCTGCATTGGTGCATTGCTCAGTAAAAGATGGATTATGAACAATTGAATGAAGTGAATTAGGCACACTCTGAGGTGCTTTTAGGACATGGTTGGGAGTTGGAAAATCTTTGGATCCAGTAGGCCTGAGTCCTTTTCCTCCTTGTCAATCACCATTGCTTCCATTTTACTCTCCTCCAGGTCAAAGGGAGTAAGGTACCACTGTAGAAATGTCTACAGGGCCTTAGAGGAACAGAGGTTGGGAAAGGTGAAGGTGGGATCCAGGTGATCCCAAGCGGCACTGGCTAGCACTCTTCAGGGGTGTGGGTGTTCAAGCTTGGGGCAAGGAGCACCTTCATTTGGCCCTTTGAATTGGCTGGCAATGAAAGTTATGTAGGCTTGTTTATTTATTTATTTACTTACATTAGTATTTTAAGTGTGTTTTAAATCATTATTGTTTAATAGTATTTTAAGGGGTGGGTGGGATTGTGGGATATGTAATGGTTGTTTTTTTTAATATTGTAAGCTATCCCGGTTGCATTACGCAGAGGGGTGGGATAAAAATACATTTTATTATTATTTATTAGGCAATGTTCCTCCCCCACCCCCAGTGCTTCCAGAGTGTCTGCATCCTGCCAGTTCTGACAAAGTTAATGCACCAGAACCAGGGACTAAAGGAACAAGTCCATGTGCATGGAGTAGACCAAAAAAAAAAAAAAAAGTGTCCAAGCCAAATTGGGGAATGGTTAAACCAAATCCTACTCAATCCCATGCTATAGGAAGTGTGGGTGGGAGGCCACATGAAGAGAAGTGGCTGATTCCTGGGTAGTGTCTGCATGCTCCAGAATACCCCATGAGCATCCTGGAGTGTCATGGCCCCAAAGCTGTCTTGACTTCCCCCTATTACCCGGGGCTCTCTGTTGCAATGCCAGGCAGTTGTTCACATGCGTGTCCCACTGTGCCCCTTGCTGTGGCCACCACAGCTAATTCTGAGGTTAGAATGGGGAGCCCACTATGAATCATGTGGCCAGGTGCCCCATTCTGACCTCAGAGAGAGTAATGCACCACAGTAGTAGGACTCACGTGTGAGCAGCTATCCAGTGATGGATTGGAGGGCTCTGGATCTTCCTGGAAGATCCAGAGCAGACAGTGAGTTTCTTTAAATCCATTGTTGTTGTTCACTGCTCTTGAGTTGACCCTGACTCATGGCGACCCCATAGATGAGACACTTCCAAGAACCCCTGTTCTCCACTATTCTGCTTAGGTCCTGCAGATTCAGTTCTCTGACCTCCCTGATTGAGTCTATCCATCTGGCATGTGGTCTTCCTCTCTTTCTATTACCCTCTAACTTTCCTAGTGTTATTGTTTTTTGTAATGAATTGTGCATTTTCATGAAGAGTATTATACCCTAGGTTTGGTCCTGCACTGGCTGGACAATATCTGGACTGTCTGCAGCAGACTTGGGGATTTGACCCTCGATCATCTGGACTCCCTTCCCGGAGGATAGGAGGAGGATGTTTTATTTGGTCCATGCAGACAGGGTTCCAGTGTACAATGTCTAATAAGGTGGGTGTGAACATGCATAGCACAGCAGTAGCATTGTGCACCAATATACAGTGTGTTGTTCCCCAGCCAATCTGCAATGAGGGCAAAACCACTCCTGGCTGATTGCCAGGGAAGTGTGATTGTGTGTTTCACATTTAGTTGTGAAATATGTCAATTCACTCATGCACAGTCTTCACATAACTCTGTAAGTATAAAATCACACAGCATCCTTGAGGTAGGATATCAGCTGTTGTTCCCCCCCCCCCCCCGCCTCCACTGTAAGTGTAGAAGTAATGGCGGTCACAGATAATCCTTTCTTTTATGTGACATAAACAGTGAAAGAGCCTGCATAAATACACATATTGACCAATTTTCCTTGCATTTTTTTTTTTGCAGCACTGGAATGGAAATCTGATGCACATCTCATTCAGTAAATGTATGAAATAAATAGGAATATTGACTTTATTCCTTGTTGGCAAAAGTCAGCATTCATGGATGGGGTCAATTAACTGTTAAATATATGTGGTATGAACAGTTCTTTCCATCATTCTGTGAAGTGCTTGACTGGATCCAAACTGAATCCATTCAGCTTTCCAGCTCAGTTCTGTAGTAATGTCTTTTTAATTGGTGGTTTTTGGGGGGAAGTTGGTATTTTTCCAAAACCATGTTCCCTTCACTTGGATTGTTTTCTTTCTTATTCCTTTTTACTGTGTGTGCTAAAGTTTTGAGAAAGACATACAGTATGTGCACAGCCTTTTAAGAAATGTATAATAGATGTCTATCTGTTAAATTAAATAGAATGCAGTCTGCCTTGTCTGGGTCTCAAATTTCTTAACAGCATGAAACACACCCTTTCAAATACTTTGAGACTTGCTGTTCCTTAGTCTTAATCTAGGCATTGATTAGTGCTTAATGAACCTTGAAAAGCGCCTTTATTTATCACTGCCACAGTTTGCTGTAGTCTCTAGCTAGCAGCCTTCAGTTTTTCATTTTGTACCTTGATAGCATGGTTGTCGTGATGGAGTGCAAATTTAGAAGCTGTGCAAGATGCTTATATTCCCTCTCCCATGAATCAAATTCTTCTGCAAATGAAGTTGTATATATTTTTCTCTCTTAAAATAATAGAAACAAGGGATGTGCACTGGATTTAATTGAATCCCAAATCTCAAAGCAAATCAGGCCTAGTTACTTCCTGAGGCGAAGGTGGCTTTCCTCTAAAAACAATAAGAACTGAAGCTGAACCCGCACAAAGCTTTGTGCATGATTAGGATTTGGAAAGGCAGACAGTCAGTCTGAAAAAAAGAGAAAAGAAATACCAGCAGCTCTATTTACATTTATTTCCCTAAAAATGCAGAAAATGCCCAGGGTTGGAGAGGGGAGAGGAAGGGAATGGGTTAGCGTGACTGACAAGTCCACTTTTTAATTACAGAAGACATTTCCCTGGAACCCTCCAATCATCGCATTGTGGAGGAGGGGTTCTGTCTGACAGAAGTAGCACTGCTTAGCTTCCTGTACCTTGTTTCTGTTTTGTATTTTATATGACACCCAGCAACTAGCAGATCTAGACCTGTGGTACTCTTGGTTGTCTGGTGGTTGTGAAAACAGTCCTATTTATTTTTCTGCCTTTAAGGGTTCAAACCCTTTCTTTTCCACTTTCCAAATAATTAACGCCATCCTTCTCTCATTCTTTTCCTACCATCAGACTAAATAACAACAAAAAACTTAATTGGATTTTCAGTTCTCTTGACCTAATGCATGTACCCATCAGAACATTTGCAGGTTTTTTACATAATATGTCTCCATGAGACATAATTAGATATAATGTGTTCATACAAATCTTCCCAATATATGAAGAGGACAAGGAAGGTCCCATCCTTTTTGAAAATTTCCCTTTCCATGCAGTCTCTATACTTATTTTCCTGAAATTTTGCAAGTTTCTAGCTTAGGTAGTACTACCTCTATGCTGTCATTTTGCCCCATAAGGAGATTAGAGATATACACATTTCCTTTTGGATACCCTTAAAATGTGAAGATTGTTCATTAAATGATTGCTCTTACACTGAAATCCACAGTGGACCTGTTCTTTTGAATGGATCTAAATTTAGAACTGTATTTATGCTCAAAAGTCTATATTAGGGATGTAACCCTTCTGGTGTTGTTGGATAGCAAGGCCTAGCAACCTTAGCTAGCATAGTAAATGGGAAAGAATGCTAAAACTGTAGTCCAATAACATTTGGAAGGTTGTGTAATTCTTATCTTGGTCTATACAGATACATATTTTCTTATTTCCACCTCAATTTTCAACATTTGCTTGAATTAGGAAAAGGAAATCTATGTGTTGTTGGACCATATTACTGATGTGGAAATAGAGAGTGATTCTGACTTTTCTGGGAACCAATGAATGTTCTGTCTTTTTTTATTGACCCATACTGTGGGACCAAGAAACATGAAGAAATGTCATGCCTATGTGGAAGAATCTACATAATTTGTACAGAAGGTTTTACTCCTTAACTAGTTGGTTGGCCGACAATGGTCATTTGTCGACAGTAAATTTTTCCAATAGGGGATGAAAGCAGGTCATTGTGGTTACCAAGATATAGGAAATAAATTCACTCAGTTAATATTTTAATAGTAATATATTTAGGAGTGTGGAAAATGCTCAGTCTTCTTTTGTTGCATTTTTTCTGAATGTGAATGAATACTTGTCCCATTCTTTGTTGGGATCAGATTTTAAAAATTTAGGTTCATACATGTTTTCTGTATACATTTTCCATTATCTACATGTTTATTTATGCACTTTTCCTAATCTATACATTTCTGTACATTTCCCCCCTACTAACAAGGGTGTGTTTGTGGATATTTGTCAGTGGCATGCATTTTTTAACCACTCACATATTAAAAACCTGTGCACAATTTTGTGCATATGAAACTTACCACAAGCCTCGCAAATGTACACATTTCTAAGGCAAAGAATGCTTTGTTTTGTGCAGGTCTCAGAGGTGTGAAATTGGTAATTTTGGCAAGAATATCAAAACCATTTTTTTCCCTCTCTAAGCCTACATAATTCACACAATATGTGAACTCAAACACAGTTATCCTTTAGTTTTCACACTTGTCTGAATTGTGAGATGGAGCTTTGCAATCAAAACATGCATACAAAAGTCTGTATATTAGGGAGAAAATATATTGGGGAAAGTGCATTATATGAGAGAAAACTGCTTAGAAAAAATGCATGTATCACATAAAATTGCATCAAAATGACTATATTAAGAGAAATGTTCACAAAAATGCATATGTATACAGTTATAACAGTTAATGAAACTGATGTGTGTGGGGTGCAATTTGAGTTTCCCAGGGTGTTAACCCTTTTAAAGGGAAACAAATATATGCAGATATGAAAGTTAAACTTGTTAGAGTTCAGCTTTCATCAGCAGAACAATGAAAATGTGGGTCAGACTATTATTTTAAATCTGTCTTCTTAAAGAATAAGGACTTTCTCCAAAAAGTAACAAAAAAACACCACAAAAAAGAACAGTACAACATGTTTCAGCAAACCTTTTATTCAAAATTAAAAACATGTACACACAAAATTAAAAAGCCAGATCAGGTAAGCCTTGCATAAACAAACAAAAACATTTGGCACCTTCTAGAGACCACTGGAAAGGTTCTTCCATCCAGGGATTTCTCTCACTTTTCTTTCACTAGCATCCACTTTTCTTATGATTTCCACTTTGGTCCATAAATCTATTTTACCATGCTGGGAGAGCTGGTGAGGCATGTCAATCCGGTTTTTCTCTCTTTTTTGCTGTTCACAAATGCTCAATAAGGTAATCTAGAGGCAGCTGTTGTTTATCTTTCCTGTTGTAGACAGGCACACACCACTACTGTAGGTTTAGCTGAAGTAGAAATTTATTCTTTTCCAGATCAAGCTTTTATTTCATTGTTTATTACAGACACACTACTAGAACCTGACACCGAAAGCTTGTGTTTCTCCAGTTCTTCTTCACCATCATCTCAATCCTGATGCTGCTAAAAATCATCTAGCTAAACAGAGAACAAGGAGGAAAGGGGAGCTGAGCATGGTTAAAAAGACTTTGTAAAAAGGAGCTTCTTTGTCAGGGGCTTTGTTAACTGAGGTATGCCTATATGCAAAGGTGCATCTTTCAAATGGGGTTTTAAAAATTGAAAATTGATAAAGCAATTTTTATACTGGAAAAATGAAAAATTGAGAATGATCTATGTTGTTGGATTTATGTATCCTTATGCTTCCTAGTATAAGCAAATCTTTGCTTATCACTGGGACATTTAAGTGCTGATTATTAAAAATGTCAAGGATTTTAAATGCAATTTGGATTGAAATATCCTTTCAACAACTCTTTTCTCTCCCTTTAAGGCCATAATCAGAAGTGTTAACCTTATCAGACAGACATTTATCTGTCTCCCAATGATTTAATCTGATAGGAGATTAATGCTCAATTGGCATATTCTGTGTCTAATCTTGGCATATAACTCAACACAGAGGAATATTCCAAAGTAAAACTATTCCTACTGGCTCCCTTTCCCATCAGAAAGTTAAGCACAATGTGGTGACAGGTACAAATAGAGCCCTGACTCCAAATGTTGCTGAAAGAAAGCAGTGAAATTTTGTTTGCATAAATGTTGTACAGCCTTTGCCTCTACAGTATGTTAAAATACATATTAATTTATGATCCAGGAGAGTACCTCAGGGCCATTCACCATATTGTGCGGGCTAATGAATTGTCTTATTTCTGTAATTCATGGATCTTCTGTTGCCAATTTCTGTTAGAGACTACATGATCAGTCCTTTTTGTCTTGTCTTGCTTGGTACACTTATACTAAGCAAAATATGCTAGAATCTTTGCTTCCAAAAGGAGACTGGTCATATCTTACAAATTTATTATTTACACCCAAGACTCATTCATTTTGGTTTTCATTTGTTGGAAGAAGTGACAAACATCCACTTAATTGTAAACGTCTAAGCTTCTCAGTCTTGAGGCTTGTCTACACTGGGGAAAAACCATATTCATTCTGTAGCAACTGCAACCGGGTGCATTATGTTCCTCAGGATTCACAGTCAATGCAGGGCTTTTCCCAGAAAATCTGGGTGGGGGAACCTTCCCTTTATCCTTCATTTACCAGGAAAATCTGGATCAGTGGTGACGACACAGCTGTGTGGCCAGAAACACTTTGTAATATAGGACATGTGATCATTGTAGGGCCACCCTTTTCCGCCAGATTGCTCTGGTCTCACCAAAGTGAGTGTGATGTTATTGGAGTCATGATGGACCAGGAATTATATGATTTGTGGGTTGTCACTTGTGTATAGTTCCTTGGATTAGACTGTATTGGTCTGGCATAAAATTATCAGCATTTGCAAAATTGTGAAAGTGGTTTTCTTATGTCAAAAAAGGTATGACTTGGCACATAAACTCTAGTATTAAATACTCATTGATCAAAACCCAGCATTTTGTACATATAATCAAAAATGGATACAGTGACCATTAAACAGGTTCAGTTGGAAAGCTTGATGAAACCTGATATAATCTCTCTCTGTGTGTCTGTATAGTATATTGAGAAGATATAGGTCAAAATCCTATTGTTAGGATTTGTTAGTGTCTACTAGAGTAGACCCATTGAATCACTGGGATTTGCTTATGTGTTTACTGAACATTCTCTGCAAAATTCACACATAGGTGATATGCACAGAAAAGAATGCCATTTTTGTGCATAAAAAGCAAAAAAATGTATTTACTACAGAAAATTCTTTTTTAAAAAAATGAAAAATGTGTGAATTTTGCAGATAAGTCCATAATTGTGACTAAGCTTTGTAGTTTTCAAAGACTTGCT
The DNA here is from genome assembly GCA_026167975.1 of Phrynosoma blainvillii. Lineage (NCBI taxonomy): Eukaryota > Metazoa > Chordata > Lepidosauria > Squamata > Phrynosomatidae > Phrynosoma > Phrynosoma blainvillii. The sequence continues at coordinate 91,991,950 of JANUYF010000003.1, read as the reverse complement.
TGCAGCAGGAAGAAAATTGCTAAAGTTACTTGTTGCTTTCTTTGAGAAGAAACTTAGTAAAGAATTACATTAATATGCCACAGCTTACAAAGGTATTCTATATAGTTTGCAAAGGGCTTTTTTTAAAAATTATTTTTATTGGGTTTTTTTACATTTACATATATACCAACAAATTACAAAAGTTATATAATTCTCGGAGCAAGGACTGCAACATAATCTTGACATAACTAAGATCTCTTCTGTTTTACATTTCTGAAAAGAAAGTCCGCACGTTAATATATCATATTTAGAGCTTCAAATACAACCAAGTATTATTATTTTCACATATTCCAAACAATAGAAGATTAAACCGCCTCTGAAGAAAACAGTTTTTCTATGAGCTCAAATATGTTATCCATTTGCTAGTTACAATTAACACTTAATAATCAAAGTAGGCGAATGCTAACAACAGTATCCATATTATTCATTAAAGAGATATGCATTTTAAATGATTAATTATACTTAATTAATTTTTATCCCTGAAGAGACGGATTTACATATTGCCAATTTTTTTTTAAAGTTACGCTGATCAATTGTGAGAAGAAAAAAAACAAGAAAAAAATCCATTACTTTAGGACTATTTCTTTCCTTTATAAATCTTTTCCCATTTCCTTTTATACTCTTGGTCTGATCTTTCTGATAAATACATTGATAGAGAGTCCATTATAGCAAAATCCTTAACTTTTATTTTCCACATATTTAACGTTGGTATGGTTTCTAATTTCCAAAATTTAGCGAAGGTCATCCTAGCAGCTGTAATCATATATAGAATAACACTTTTATTGTCCTGGCTTATTTTACTATCAATTGTGTCCAAGATGTTTAATAAAAATAATTCCGGTTTCAAAGGTATTTTGAGCTGCATAGATTCCTCCATCTCCTTTTGTATTATACAAAGGGCTTTGTTTTGAACTGGTAGCATGAGCTCTTAGAATCATCACTGCTGCCAATTACACTGTTCAGTATTATTCAGTGAGGCTGACTAGAAGCAATGCAAGATGAAAAGGAAATATTAAAATCAGATGTTTCTAGATCAAACTTGGAAAAATGACACATTTAATACTTTGCCAGTTAGGGGCATTTCCCCTATTGCAACAGGTATAGGTATCAGAGATTATTTGAATTGTCCTGGCAAATTCAATATATCTAGAAGTGCCAATTCAAGTTAATTATATTCAGCGGCCAACTCTTTGTCAACAATTTCTTTTAGTTGTAGCATTAAGCCAACAATATTCATCAGTGAACTCAGGAAATAAGAACAGAAATAAAATCTTTACTAAGATTTGGCAATAACAATTATACAATCTTTTACTTGCAGAACTAATTAAATATTAAATCATATGAATGGCCAAAGCCTGAAAAGATTAGTGTCAACATACTATGTTAATGTTAGAACATTACAGTAAATTAATTTATTAACATTAAGAAAAAGTTATTTGGTAAATCATTATTGAAAATGTTAATGGACTTAGGGTAACAAATTCATTTTAATTAGTTATTTTAATGCTCTAATAGTTTTACATCTCACTTCATTAACACCAATAAAATTGTTTCTTAAGTCTTCATAGATCAGTCATATCCACGGGTCTCAATGAAAGCAAGGGCTGCAGCATTGGATTCAGGGTTGCATGGATTCCTTAGTTTCACTTTCACTCACTAGGTATTGATGTTTGCAAGAGGAATGCCTTTATTCTTAGGTTTTCCTACTGTATGAACAGGTAAGGACATATAGTTTCAGCTGAATGTGCTGCATAAATACATAATTTTTTTTACAGGAAATGTTTGATAGGACAATTCATAAAATGGCTAATGAGAGTGAGATTGGGATCCTTTGCAATGAAAGTAGTTATGACAAATAGCATAACATACTTAGGTTGTGAATACATAACATACTTAGGTTGCGATTTTAATAAGGTAGAAATAGTAATGATCCATTTTCCTCCATACCCTAAGCAACATCAAGACAAAAATCCTGTTAGTAGCCTCAATTTAGTAGATCCACTGAATCAGTGGAATTTACATTAGTGGTGAGCTACCATTATGCAGTTGATTCAATAGATCCCATTGATCAATTTTTGGTTGCCTACACACTAGAGCCTTTAGCTCTGATGCAGAATTGCTTTGCTGCATGTCTTTGGAAGGAGAAATAAACTGGAGGTCCCACACAAGACATAATATAACTCTGTGCTACCAAGCAATGGTGATCTCCAAGACCAACATCTTCCTAAAATGTTTACTCACAGAGGCTGAGATTCTCCATCACTGAGTACAGTGTAAATTTTACAGGATGGAACTACACTATCTCTCTCCTGTCACCATCCCCATGACTCACTCTTTTGCTGTAGTAGTCTCCACTCACAGCCATTCTGTAGCTGATGGAGAGTGGGGAACTCATCAGAGATGTATCTGGCTGATAATGTCATTATTTTGCATCTGGCTATATCCCGATTTAGTGATGAAAAGCCTCTCCTAATTGTCAATTTCTGTTACTGTGTCTGTAGAATTCAGAGACATAGTTGTGTTAGTCTGGAATTTAAATATGCAAAGGGATCTTGCAGCACCTTTGAGACTAATTATGTGAAATATATTGCAACCTAAGCTTCCGTAGCATAAGCTTAAGCTTTTGTAGATTTGATCTACTTCCTCAGATGCATGGAGTAGACCATTTCTATGAAAGCTTATGCTACATCTTCTTTCTCACAGTTAGTCTCAAAGGTGCTACAAGACAATGTTATTATGTGGGTGATTTACTACCATCCTCTCCTTTCACTCTATTTTTATGGACAAATATTCTTTATAATCCCTCTAGATATTACAGGCTATCAAGAAATAAATGTGACAATGTAAATAATATAAAAAAATCTTCAATCTGACATTGTATAATGAACAGAGGTTGTTGAGCATAAGGATAGATAAATCTGTCAGTTTTGGTTTCTGTCAGTTTCTCATTTCATCCCACAGTCTTAAGTATGTTGTAGCGCCTTTCTACAAGGTTTATGCTTTTTAAAAAAAAATCTGTCCAAAAGTGCATATGCATTTTCATGTGTTTTTCTCCTAATATACACTTTTAATTTCATTTTGCCTAATATATGCTCTAGGCAAGCAATTTTATCTATGATAATATACATCTAATTTACCTATGGCTATTTTATTTATCATATTTAATCACCTTCCAAATTGCTTCCCATGTAATGATAGACAGAAACCATGAGCTAATATCTTCAGGAAGGAATGTCTGTTGTAGTTTCCTATTAACTATAAATTTGAGTTTTGACAAATTTGTTCTAGGGAAGAACCTAGGGAAGAACCAGTGAATGTGAGAGACAGAAAAGGAAGAAAGCAAGAGAGCAGGTAGTGGTGGTGTTGGTGGGGAAGATGGCTGTGAATGCAATATGATGCTATTAACAAAGTGTTCTTAATTGGAATCTCTTTTGCATTTGGGAAAAGCAGATAAAGGACTACTGGTAGTTCATTGTTTAAACAGGGGCATTACCTCACTCTGCCATTTTAAGCTGAGACATGCCCTTCTTGGTTGAACAACAGGCACCCCTGCACAAAGCCTTTTTTTTTTGTGTTCCACGCTTTACTTGGATATTTGTAAATAAAACAAATAAATGGAACTTTACGCCTCTTCATAGAATTGCTATGTAGTTTTTTTTCTGAGACATTCAGAGAGCTCTGGTGCCATAATAAACTACAGTTCCCATGATTCCCTAGCACTGAGCCAGTGGACTCAAGTTGCATTATTATTGGCAGTCACAGTTGTTGTTGTTGTTGTTGTTGTTGTTGTTGTTGTTGTTAGAGTATATAACCAATGTGATGCTAGCCTTATAACATAATAATAATAATAATAATAATAATAATAATAATAATAAATTTCTTATATCCTGCCTTTTGCCTAAGCAATCAAGGCAGCTTACAAATATATGATACAGATTAAAAACATACATTACAACAATAACAGTAATACATTATTGCTAGTATTACATTCATATCTCTAAGATGCCGCCAACGGTATACAGTCTAGGTCTCATTAGTTAATTCCCTTTTTAATATATTAATTTGCATATTAATTAATGCAGTTATAATTTCTAAAAATGTTAGCCATAACATCCCAAACATAATCAAATGGGCCAGAGTTCACTGAGGCAGCTACGAATGGTGCAACCTAGAGTTATGCATTCATAAATCATTGCACTTGAGATCTCGATTCCCTAGTTAAGGGGCTATGTAGGGACTGTGAAGGTCCCCCACTCCTCCTTGCTCCAGATATTGCTTATGGGATGGGGTGGGAATGTCAGTCAACTGCTTCCCAATTGACAAGGGAAGAGACTCTCAGTGACTGTAGCTGCTACTATATTGTAAGTGAGAATTGGGGAGGAAGTCAAGCTGGGAGACAGTATGTAGCTATGGAACTAAGGTGGTTATGCATTAGTAACTGCTTTAGTGAATTCCAGATCTGTATTTCCTATACTTTAATGCAGGAGTAGGCAACCTTTCCCCTTTAGGGGCCGAAGGACTTCAGCTCCCAGAATCCCAGGAGCTATTGGCCAACATGGGACTATTGGCCAACATGGCTGAGGCTTCTGGGAGCTGAAGTCCCTCGGCCCTTAAAGGGGAAAGGTTGCCTACCCCTTCTTTAATGGCTTAGGGCAGTCTTTCCCAACATGTTGCCCTCTAAATGTGTTGGACTGCAATACTCATAAGGGGCCAGTGGCAGTTATTAGAGCTACAGTCCAGTTCATCCGAAATATATGGGGGGCCTTTCCCACTACACACTATTATAGTGCTATGATTCCACTTTAACTACCACATCAACATTCAGTTTGTGAAGGGATACATACAAGCTCTCGTGCTTCACCAAACGTCAAATCCCAGGATTGAATGTAGCCATGGCAGTTAGAATGGAATCATAGCTCTGTAATTATGTAGTGTAAAAAGGCCCTACATGAAAAGGTTTTCTTGAAACAGATACAAGCAGGGGGAAGGGGGGATCAGAAAGCAAGCATGGGGAGAAGAGTCCAAAGATGTATCAGTATTACTATGAAAGTTTTGCTCCTTGCTGTTGTTGTGTGCCTTCAAGTCATTTCCAACTTATGGCGACCTAAGGTGATCCTGTCATGGGGTTTTCTTGGCAAATTTCTTCAGAGGGAGCTTGCCATTGCCATCCATTGCTGAGAGAGTGTGATTTGCCCAGGATCACCCAGTGGGTTTGCTCTTACTGCCTATGAAATAGTTTCAGTGATAGTGGATCTCCATGTTTTAAGGCATGGGCAGGTTTAGAAGTATAAAGGTGATGCATTCTGGTCCCAGATCATAAAGGGCTTTAAAGTTCATTAGCAGTAGTTGATTACAGATTTGGTGATGTGATTTCTTTAAATCTCATTGTGATTTTGGTTAAGTATACAACAATGGATTCCTGATACTTCTATGGGCATGCATTGAATCCACTATACAGTAAACACCAGTGTCTTACTGAAAGATATGTCTTAGTGCCTCTTATATGTGATCACATGGTCACACGTGATATTGACTTCCAAATTTACTTGGTGAAAGTTCATCAAGATAAAATGCCTCCCTCCATGTTTGCATTCCTCATTGCTGTTTTCATAGACAATTTCCTATACAGTCAGACAATATTTTTGTGAATAAAGTAGAAGTACTTCTTCTAATGACCACTTTTCAATGCTTAGCAGCTTGTCATAATTTTGTAGCAAGGAACCATTGGAACAAAGCTTGTATCCTTGTTGCCAAATTGTAAGCTCTCATCATTGATGGAGGTGCAAAAGCTGAGTGGCATGAGATACTTGTGTTGTAAATAATAATAATAATAATAATAATAATAATAATAATAATAATAATAACAACAACAACAACTTAAAAAGAAAAACTTGCTGAAAAAGCACTGGCACTGGATAGTGAAAGAGCTCAATTTTTACTTTGTTTTCACACATTAGATTTTGCTTCAAGCAGACAAGTACATTCTGAAAAGAGGCTTTGTATAGGAACTGGAGTTCTATCCATCAGATTTGTCATTTCAGGAATGTAGCCAGATGTATTGACTTACTAGCAATTGCGCTGGTGCCATCTGGCCTGCTGGAGGCTGTATTAAAGATGGAAAAAACTGAACAGAAGAAATGAAATTTGTTCATCATGCCATTGCCCTTGATGCTTATTTTAAAGAGAGGGAAAAATGTAACTTCTTGGCAGGGGGCATACTATTTGAAAATAAAGAATATAAAGTTTTGAAGAGCACAAGCTCCAAAACCACAAACTGAGCAATTATGTTTATACATAGGCTTGAGAGCTGGGTTCTGATGTTGTCATTCTGAATACTTTTCATTATGAAAGGCTTTTAGCTCCTACTGTTCTGAGCATCAGAACAAAAGAAAAAAACAAAAAAACTTTGTTGTTGTTGCTGCTGTTGTTTGTACACTGAATTGCTCTGGATTCACTTTGAGTACATATTTATTTCAATCATCTTTGCACAATAAATGTCCTCTGTCATCTGATTGTGTTGGACCCAGTATTACTTCAAATAGTTGCATCAAAGTCAGTGGGGTATAAGTTGTTGTTGTTCTTGATGTTATGTGTCTTCAAGTTATTTCCGACTTATGGCAACCCTAGGCCTCATTCCCACTTACAAATAAATCAGTTTGCGATCTGAGTCAATGGATTGGTTCAACAGCAGAGCATGGTTCACACTACATTTGCCTCGATCACATTTTCTCCTTGTAAAATAACCCACTTGTCATTCACATTGACTAATGAATCGATTCAAAATGGACCCTCTTCAGTGGGTCTCTGCTCGCTGATCATGTCATAGGAAATTGATTCCGATCCACATCTCATTCACACTTGCACTGAATCGATTTATTACAAAAGACTCAGAAACAATGAGCATCAAAACGACACATGTTAAATGGGTCTAATGCAGGGGCCCAATCACCAAACTGCTTCAGCGATTCAGCTCAAGTGTGAACAAGGGTCATTTAAACCACTTCAAACCGGTTAGCAAACTGGTTTATAACATAGTAGGAATGAGGCCCTAAAGTGACCCTATCATGGGGATTTCTTGGCAAGTTTCTTCAGGGGGCCATTGCCATTGCCATCCTCTGAGGCTGAGAGTGTGACTTGCCCAATGTCACCCAGGCAGTTTACATGGCTGAGCAGGGATTTGAACCCTGATCTCCAGAATCCAATGCTCAAACCTGGTTTCCTGGGACATAAGTTAGGAATACTGACTTGTCTCACTGAAATCATTCTATCCACTCTAATGAAACCAACCCATTGGCTGAGATCCTGCATTGGGAGAGGTATGTGTCTTTTGTAGTGGCATCTCTATAGCTGCATTCCCCTAAACTCACCTTGTAGGCTATGCTGCCTCCCACCCCAGTATGGCCATTTCCAGGTAGTCAGAGCGAGGGACCAGCAGTGATGTGTCCAGGTATGTTCCTTTAACTGGATGTACAGTAACATGCACCGCAAGGGAACTCTGGTTGTCTCTGGGATGTCTTTGCAGCTGATGTTGTGTAAAAAGTTGATTTTGAGACCTTTGGACACTGTATGATCATGTCCATAATGATCAAATAAGTGAGCGGTGCAAGGTAGACTTATAACATAATAACTTAGGGCTTATTCACACTATGAAAATGATCCAGGATGAATCCGGGTTGAATTTCCATTGTTCATACACATACCATTTGCACCCAATTAAGTTGGGAGGACTGCCAAAAAACACACACAACTTAATCCAGGATAATCGATATTGGGTTTTCCCCTGAGTTTTTAAAAAACATCTGCATTGTCAGTAGCCTAATATGAATAGACCCAAATAGACCCAGGATAAAACTCTTCATGCCTTGAACATGTTCTGAATGCATTTGCATCATCAACTTCATCTTTATTTGGATGCTTGCACGTGTGAGGAACCAAACTTGCAGAAATGTGCATCCATGTGGTTCCATAGTGTGAATAACAAACCTGGACGGCGTGAGTGCGCCCATTTTCATTGGGCCTTTACAGACTGCCAGAAATAATGCAGCTTGAGGCCACTTTAACTGCCCTGGCTCAGTGCTAGGGAATCATGGGAACTGTATTTTTTTTTTCTGGGACTTTGAGCCTTCTCTGTCAAAAAGCTCTGGTGCCACAATAAACTACAGTTCCCATGATTCCTTAGCACTGAGCCAGGACAGTTAAAGTGGCCTCAAGTTGCATTGTTTCATGCAGTCTGTAAAGGCCCATTGTCATGTTAAAAAAAGTGATGTCTGAATGACCCCTTACTAACAGGATGCCAGTCATTATTTGCAGGAACATGGTTTCTCTGTCCTGTGCAAAATCCATGATGGCTTACATTGCTGTCACATCGTGGCAGGGAGCTGGCCTAGATTCTCAAAGGCTACAAGAGCAAATAACAAGTTTGGGCAGGCTCTGCCTAGCTGTAATGCTTTGAATATAGGCTAGCCACAAATTTTCTGGAATTCACTTACCTCCTTTGCAGATGGCACTTTGCGCCGTCTTGGAGGCAAGGAAGGGAAGGGGCAGCCTCACACTGGGTGCCCCAACCCCTTCCTGAGGACATCATTGGAGCGCCCGTCGTTGCACATGACGGGCGCTCCAGTGACATCCTTCCGGCTCAGTGTCTGGATACACTGAGCCAGAAGAGGTGCAAAAGAGCCACATGGCGGCTCTTTGGGCGCCCCTTTCGCAGCTTGTGGAAGGAGCGCTATTTTAGTGTTCCTTTCCCAGGTGGCAAAAGGGAGGATCTGGGCCAAAGCATGAGGCAGCCTGGGCCCCAATCTGCTGCTTCCCAGGGCAGCCCATGGCCATCCATCTGCATCCCCCCTGTGTCACACTACACATACAGGGCCCAAAAGTCACCATTGCGCAATGGATATAGTCTGCTGATAGCAGTGGAAGTGGAGTTTTGCAGACAGCATGGTCATCTGTGCCTTATTTTTAAAAGTTGTGCATTGTTGTTGTGCATCTTCTACTTTGCATTGGAATTTAAATAATAATTTGCTTCTGTTTCATGAGTGTATAAGACACTTCCTTCACTTTGCCTAATGACACAGTGGTATTCTTGACAAATCCTTTGTGGCTGCTGTTTTCTGTGCTTTGAGAAAAAAAATGGCTTTCCTATAAATTGTTGAAATATCAGTATAATATCATACATGTTAAAATTTATACTTGTCATCAAGTTGAAATTGTAGGACAAAGTGATAAATTGACTAGGAAATATATCCAAGTTGGAGTAAAGTATAAAACACTACAAGAAAAGAGAGGCAGTATTTGTAATATAGAAGTGCCAATTCTGTTAGTGAAACATGGGAGTGCTGTCAAGTGCAGGCTGGTAGCTGGGAGCCAGATGTCAATTGTGGAGTGTATCTTATCATATTCATAGCATCCAAATGTAAGAGGTACATCTTGCTGAGGAACTTTTTCAAATAATTATGACGAGGCTCAGCATATGGCTTTGCTTTCCCTTTTCCAAGTCTGATGCAATTAGCTACAGATAGCTACATTTTTGGTGTCTTTATTCTTTATCCTTTAAGCATTCTGGGTTTGGTTTGGTTTGCTTGGCATAGCAAGGTTTTGGGGGAGGATGAGGACATTGCTCTTCCAAAAAGAATTTAGTCAAATGAAATTTTCTGTCAGTCTCTAAATTTCTAGCATTCCAGAGAGTGAGGTACTGAAAACCATTCATGCCTATTTCTTGTATTCACATTCCCTTGATAACTTTAACAGAATCATAGAGCTGAAAGAGACCACAGGGGCTATCAAGTCCAACTCCCTGCCATGCAGGAAGACATAATCAAAGCCCTCACAACAGATGGCCTCCCAACAGCCTCTACTTAAAAACCTCCATAGAAGGAGACTCCACCACACTCTGATACAGTATTCCACTGTCAAACAGTTCTTACTATCAGAAAGTTCTTTCTAATGTTTAGGTGGAGTCTTGTTTCCTATAGTTTGAATCCATTGCTCCATGTCCTACTCTCTGGAGCAGCAGAAAACAAGTTTGCTCCATCCTCAATATGGCATCCCTTCAAATATTTAAAGATGGCTATCATGTCACCTCTTAACATTCTTTTCCCTAAGCTAAACATCTTAGCTCCCTAAACTGATCCTTATAGGGCATGATTTCCCTTTTCCTTTGCCCCTTTCCTTTGGATGCCTAAACTGTATTTCTAAATGCTCAACTGCATAACGCTAGAAATTTGGAGACTGAATTTCATTGGGGAGCAAATTCTTAATGGGGGAATAATACACCATATTACTTGGTATAATTGTTGTTTTTGTGTGCCTTTAAGTCATTTCTGACTTACGGTGACTCTTAAGAAAACCTATCATGGAGTTTTATTGGCAAGATTTTTCAGAGGGAGTTTTCCATTGCCATCCTCTGAGGCTGAGAGAGTGTAACTGGCCCAGGGTCACCCAGTGGGTTTATTTGGTCCAGCCAGAATTCAAACCCTGGTCTTCGACGCTCATACCACTATATCATACTGGCTCACATAACTTTGGGCCAAACCCAACATTAGTCCTACCCAGACTAGACTGAGGGGGGTTGCAGACTGCCAGAAATAGTGCAAATTGAGTCCACTTTTAGGGTTAGGGTTAGTGCTAGGGAATCATGGGAATTGTTTTTTTCTGAGACATTGAGCCTTCTCTGTCAGAGAGCTCTGGTGCCACAATAAACTACAGTTCCCATGATTCCCTAACCCTAACACTAAAAGTGGACTCAATTTGCACTATTTCTGGCACTCTGCAACCCCCCTGAGTGAAGTTAATGGGGCTTAGGTTGTGAATAACAACTCCTATTCATTTTGATGGGACTATTCCACTGGCTAAGACTAATGTTAGATTTACCTTTTCTTTTTGTGGCACATTGATAATTTCACTGGTGTGCTTCAATCTGTTAGGCACATGGTATATATAGATCATGCAGCTTCAAAACTGGGATGCGGGCTAGATCTGATTTAGTGGTATCAGGTTTTGCAAAGGATTTTTTCTGTCAAAATGCTTCTATAAACATAATAATGGAATGAAGTGATGAAACTGAATGACTGCAAAATGAAGTCAAACGTTTATTATAAGAGTCTTGTAATTCTGTGTTTATTCAGGCCAAATTTGCAGGGGTTTTCCTGAATAAGCCTTGCTGAAATAAATGAGAGCAAGACAATTGCAGGACTCTAGTGCATTTGCCATTCATTTCACCTGAACTTTTGTAAAATAGCATGTGTACAGTGTACATGAGCATCTGCTCATGCAGGTTCACAGTGCAGAGCCTGATAAGTTACTTTAGAATGACTATGCTGAAGCCATCTCTAGCTGAGCTGTGGTAAGATGATACTCTAGGTCTCAGAAAATCATCCTAACACTATTAAATTATACATGGCCTCAGCATGCTCAGCAGATATTCATCCTTCTTAAAAGTAACTTGAAAATGGGTTGAATAATAACATGTCCTTCTTTCATTTAAAATTAAACCATCTTTCACGTTCCTTAGTTTGCTGCCATCAGAACAAAGCAATTCTCCAATTAAATCCCTCCTTGTGCTTGTATAAGTGGTTCTGCATAGGCCAATCTTTTGGTTTTGGACAGCAGTATAAATATTTCTTTTTAAACAGTAAAAATGCACAGTATGAAATTTATAAAACTAATAATAATAATAATGCAACGTTCTTTGAAAGAAAAGACATGTCAGCTAATGAAACCCACATGTTGGTGTTTTACTGTCATTGCCTTACACTTATCAGAAGGATATAGCTAAGTTTAAACCAGCAGCCATTTGGTAGTGACTTTCCTGAGATGAACCAACATGGGCTTCCTTCAACTATTTTTGTTTCATCACCCTGATCCAGCACAGAAGCAGGCATCCATATAAAGGATGGAGCATACACTTCAAATTGTTATTTGCTTTCAGTCCAGACTAGAGAATGGAAAGAATAGTAAAAAATATTTGATCAATGGTTTAAAAAAAAGGGGGGGGGTTCCCAGAGTGTCAGGAAATCCTGTTGAGAATCTTTGTAGTTTCAGACCTTTCAGTGTGAGAAAAAATTCACGTACAATGTTTGTTTTCTCCAGAAAACCATATTTTCTGCCCAGTAATCTTTTTTGAGCAGAAAATCATGTTTAGTAATATCATTCTAATTCTGGAGTTTGACAAAAATCTTGGCTAGAATTCTACATATGCTACTTCATTATGTAACTACCTTAGTTGCATAGCTAAGTAATGTCTCCTGCTCCACACTAACCGGCTTTATTGGGCATCACTCACACACAGAGAAAGAAGTCTCTTCTGCTGGTGGATAAAGTTTCTAACCTCCCCTGCAATAGCCAGTGAGGTTGTGAAAATGAAGTATAACAACAAGGATCCTGATTCTTACTATCACAGTTTTGTTGGATGGCGGGAGAGAGGTGCAAACACTGAATTTGGGGTCTCCATATTTTCATATTTCATATCTGGAGTCAGCATGTTCTTGGGAAGTCCTGATGACCTTTTGCAGCACTGGGTGAAGTGTCCATGAGAAGAGGAGTGAAGACCCGGGGATATGTGCACAATCCAGATAATACTGCAACCAAGGGTAAATGGGTGTACTAATTGCTCCTTCTCCTAAGTCCTCTGCATATTGCCTTGCCCCAAGATACAAAGGAGGTCTCATTGCACCAAAGTAGTAAGCCATCTCTCTCTGCTTACCCCCTGCCATGCTTCCAGCCAACCTCCTTATCCACTCACCCTAGGGTTGTACTAATCCAATCACTGTTTTTGTCACCCTAAAGTTAAAGCCTTCAACCAGTCTGGAATCCTATTGACAATTCCTGAAAAAGAATATCAAGTTTTCGTTACCTCACAAGATAGCACATTCCCTAAAGATAATTTTCAGTTATAAATTTTGGTCTCAAAAACCTAGCCTGTGTGCACACAGTAAGCATACAGTTGGCCCAGGCTGTTCTTTGTGTATGTTCTCTGTCATCCACAGACCTTGGTCTGAGCCACTCCCTCTTTCCATGGTCTACTCTTCAGATAGGTACATATCACCTTCCTTTAAAAAAACCTCTCCAACTCTGTTATCCAGTTGCCATGTTTCCATTTCAGTTAGCTCGGAGTACTGTGTCTGTGTGAATTGCTATAATGCGTGTGCTTGCACTCTAGATTATTCTAAATAAAAGCATCTTAATTCACCCAGACCTAGAGTCCTCCACAGTTATTATTGGTATACACAGGTGCCAATGGTCCTAAAGATTACCCAGCCTCTTGCAAAGCTAATTTCCCCAACATTTAAAGTAATGCTGATATACTTGGTGTGGACCCACCCCTCTCCCCAATCTTTCTTCAGGTAACAGTCCCCCCACTGCCATATGTTCTTTTGTTTTGTTCCTTATCTGCCTCTCACATTTAGTGGGTCTTCCCTAGAACAAATTTGTCATAACTCAAATTTATAGTTATGCCAAAATTCCAGCCCTTGTTTTCTGTTCAGAAAATGAATTTTCCTGTGCATAAAACAAAAATTCATGTTCAAGAAAGGGAGAAAACTGAATTTCTGCACAGAAAATTCAGTTCGAAGCTGCAAGCTGTCCTTGAAAACTGTTTTTGAGGAAATTATCACAGCATGAATTGAATTGCTGGAATCACTCATTTCTTCCTTCAAGAATGAAATTATTTAATACAGTAAGCCCTCGGTATTCACTGAGTCTGGTTGCAGGAATCACCATAGATACCAAAATCCATGGATGATCAAGCCCCATTATATACAATGGCATAGTAAAATGGTATCCTTTATATAAAAGGGCAAAGTCAAGGTTTGCTTTTTGGAATTTTAAAAAATATATATTTTCAAGCCATGGATGGTGGAGTTTATGGTTGCAGAATCCATGGATATAGAGGGCCAACTGTATTTTCATTCCTAATCAGACTCATCTTCCTGATGAAGTATGGACCATCATTTGTTGTTGTGTGCCTTCAAGACATTTCTGACTTATGGCAACTCTAAGGTGAACCTATCACTGGGTTTTCTTGGCAAGATTTTTTCAGAGGGATTTGGGGCTTCCCTTCTTCTGTGGCTGAGACAGTGTGAATTGCCTAAGGTCACCCAGTCACCAGGTAGGGATTCTTACCCTGGTCTTTAGGGTCATATCTGTGGAGGGAGGGGGGTAGGAATATGCTAATGAAAAATGCCTGTGAAATTCAGGGTCTCTTACAGTGTCTATCTCCTTTTAAATAAAATATTCACTGGTTCTTTTGGCAGACCAGAATCATATACCTTATTCTCAACAGAATAGATAAACTATATAGTTCAGAAAATGCAGTCAATATTACTGGAGTCTTTCTTACTATGGATATATTAGCTAACTTGAAATCAGTTAAATGAGAGATAAAATAGTATGAAATGCACTCAGTGTTGTTTTGCTTAATAAACTTCTCTAATCCTGATATTCAAGGCATAATCCCCTACAGTTTGCAGTTAAGAGTACAGTGAGTTCATAGGAAGGATGCCTGCTTACATGCACCTGTGAGCAAAAACACACTCAAGCACTGTATGGCACTACACATTTAACTCAGAGCTCCATCAATAATTCTTATGTTACAAACACTACAGTCTAGCTCCAGTTACCCCCGGTAGGTGATAATAACTCTGCATTTTAGTAAACATGATACAGGAAAGCAATTTTAGTAAACACGATACCTGAAAGCAATTTCCCCAGCTATTTCCTGGCATTTGGAAGCATAATAATCCAAATGATTAGATTATTTTTTAATCCACTTTTCGGTTTCTTCCCTTGGTATTAACTCTATAAATTCCATTACGTCAACTACTTCAATTCTCCATGGAGCAAAATGCTGCAAGGTAACTGAGATGTTTTTTTTTATTCCCAAGATATTCTTTACATTCAGAGTTTGCATACAGGTGGTCAGAAGGTTTACTGTTCTAACAGATCCTACAAAAACTAAGGCTGGGTTTTCGCTGTTCAGACAGCATATTTAATATGATGCAGGTTTTTAAGAGGTTTCATGAGAATCCAGTGAGCAAGATATCAGGATGTATTCCCTGTTTTGTGTTGCAAAGGTGTGGTCATACAGATGGACAAACCATCCTGGAATGAGTTCTGCCATCTGGGGCTAAACTGGCCATATGTATTCTCATTCCATCTGATAAGGAGGATTTCAGTGAGTAATCTTTTCTCTCCCTGTTCAACCATAGTAAGAAAGGAGTACAAGGAAACTGATTTTAAAAGGTTTCATACCTCATTCTGGTAGCAGCCCATGACTAGGTATACACAGAATATTTGTTGTTAATAATTTTCTTTCAGAATTATTTGTTTCTGAATGCTTGAGAACCCTCTGCAAGAAGAATAGAGCAATGGTTCTACAGTTTGTGAAGTCTTTAGGGAAATCATTCAGTGTAAAAATGCATGTGTTTTTTCTGAACAAACCCCATATTTTCTATACAGAAATCATGTTTAGTATAAACCAAAAATATTTTTCCCCCAGAAGAGAGAGTTTCCTGTGCTCAATCTCTCTCTCTCTCTCTCACACACACACACAGAGTTGGCCCTATGTATCAGCATAGGTTCAGTTTTGGATGCTCCTCCCATGGATACCAAAAAACATGGGACCTCAAGTCCCATTAGCATCAATGGATACCAAAGTGCATGTGGCCATGTGCACATACTGCCATTGATGATAATGGAATGGGTTCATCCATGGATACTCGAATCTGTGGATGCCTAGCTTGCCAATTCAGAGGGCTTACTATATAGGTTTAGCACAGAAAAACCATATACAGAAATGTTCACATTTTCCCACATTGGGGAGAATAAAATGGAAAACATTTGTCTTTCCATGAAAGGATGAACAATGAAAAGATTCATATCCCATTGAGTGTGCCACCAGTCATGGGGCTGGGTAGAGATTAGGTGCTACAAACAGGTTTCCTTGCTGGTTCCTCCCCATATTAGTCTCCAATAATTTTATACCAGAGCTTGGAAGTGACAAATGACCAGTATTCTATTTACCTGAAGCAAATCTATCTCCCTCCCTCTTTTGGGGTAATGAAAGTATAACAATGTCATATTTCAGAATAACATGATGAGTGGGATGATATTGCTTTAATGGTGTAATGAGTAATGTTTTCTAGGTTCCTTAATGTATTTATTAAAGGGAATTTCGAGAGGCACTTTGACATGGAATCTCTTAGCTCAATGCTTTTCTCTTAACAATCCCATGGTTTTTTCTTCTTAAAAAGTAACTAAAAGCAACAGTAATGTAATAATATGATAGGAAGTATTGGCAAAAAATTACTTCCCAAATCTACAAGTGTTGTTGCTGTTGTTATTGTATGCCTTCAAGTCATTTCTGAGTTGTGGTGACTCTAAGGTTACACTATCATTAGGTTTTCTTGGATAGATGTATTCAGAGAGGGTTTGCCTTTGCTTTCCTCTAAGGGTGAGAGAGTGTGACTTGCACAAGGCCACCTAGTGAGCATCTATGGCTGAGTGGGTATTTGAAACCTGGTCTCATGATGGCTCTCTAAGAAAGGGGAAATCATTTTTAAAAAATTTTTAAAAAATGGTCCTGAAGCATCTCATGTGACTTGCACAAGCCTAAATTTGGATCCACCTCAGTGTGTTTTTCTGGCTGGAACCCTTATTCTGAACCAATAACTTGGCTTTGATATTTATTAATAGTGGCTTATATTCTGTGCCAGTTTAGGCAAAAAATGGATAGATAGATAGATAGATAGATAGATAAATAGATTATTTTAGTCCAATTTTCAGGACATTTTTACTCCCTCTTTGGCAACTCAATAATAGTAACAGTACCCAGAAAGATGAAGAGTAATGCTTTTGTCTCCTGACATCCTCTTCAGCTCTGAAAAGAACAGTCTGGACTTATATTTTAAGAAATTACTACTCTATCAAGCTTACTCAGTAAAAAAGTAGCATTTGCACCATTCTAAAAGACACATTTATATGTTTCTGACATAAGAGCCTTAGACCATCAAAACCCCTTTCTTCAGCTCTGCCAGGAAAATAATTGAAAGCATATTGAGCTGTAGGAACATGGAAAACTAGAGGAATTCCATGAGCCCTTGTGGTTAGTTTAAGACAAATACTTAGAGACATTGAAACCAGAGTTTGCATGAGGCATAGGCTCATGTCACTGAAATAGGAGCAAATACCTTTCACTATGGTATCCTTTTGAAAAACAAGGTTCAAGGTTGCTTGGAATTGCTCTTACGTGGAAGGGGAAGGGCTTTGGGACACGCTGGTAATCTTTTCGGCAGGAAAGCATCACTTCACCCTGAATTAAGTGTTTGGGGAATTTTTAAAGGTTGGCTACTTTTCTTTTCTGACCACACTGAGAAATCTGTCAGCAAATATTCTGGTTTGGCAAATGCCAACATCCAAAAAAGCAGGGAGGTAGCTCTCCAAGTGTTGCAACTGATGTGAACTTTCTGGTCAGATGAAAGCAACAAGGTCTGAATGTATGTTATCACCAAAAAGAAAAGGAAAAGGATGTTAAGATACTTGTCAATGGGAACTCTGAAAGCCTGTTTTATAAAAGCTAGAAGACAGCTGTCTGTCACTCTTTGAAGTTTTCCATTGCTTAAAATCCTTCCTTAGTTTCTTCTTCTCTTTTGACTCATATCGTTCTCTCTACTTGCCTTAAATCTTGTCAAAATGTCTCACAACTGTCTTATGGTTTACTTTAGTGTTTCTTCAGCATCAACAGCTACATTTGAGTTAGCATGAAATCTGGTTTGTTGTACATTATTTGCAAAAACAGAGCCAATGCCAAACCAAAGAGGACTGTGATATGGAAATAATTAACTCCATACATGGGGGAAATTGAGTGGAAATCTCAAAAATGTTGAACTGTAATTACAATTCATTCATTCCCTTCAAAATACAATGATATATTTATTTATTTTTGCAATTTCTATAGCTCAAATATAACTTTGTACTCCTTGGGGAAGAATATATTTAAAATGATACAATTAAATGAGTGTCAGTGTAAATACATGCATGAACTTAAGAGGTAATTAATAAAAGAGGTCATTAATAAAAATGTAACAGGAATATTAGGCAACAAGTACTGGGAGTTGCAGTGTCTGGAGGCTATAAAGTTTACATTCCTCATATACAACTAGTCTCACCTGTCCCGGTCCCCTCCAGATGTACTGGACTACAATCCCCACCAGTTCCATCAAGAACAGCTGACAGGCATGGACAATGGAAGTTGCAATCTAAATGATCTGGAGTGTGGGAGTGCTCTTTGTGCCTGCTGCATCTTGAATGGAACAGGATTCAAATGCAATGATAGAGAGGGCTTTCTGTCAGTTTGTCATAATGAAGCTTATGCTGAGTGTAGTCTTTGCAAATTGCTCAACCTTAGTTCATCTAAAATGGTTATGGTGACACAGAGGTTGCATCCACATTGCAGAATCAATGCAGTTGACACCATGGTAACTTCCATGGGTCCATGAAATGAAATCCTGGGATATGTTGTCTTGTGATATAATTAAGTTTTAGTGTCATAACAAACTACAAATCCTAGGATTCTATAGATTGGAGCCATGATAGTTAAGGTGGTGTCAAACTGCATTAATTCTGCAGTGTGGCAGCAGCCCAAGTGTGATGCAAGAAACTGTGTGAGGCAAGATTATTCTAATACTGAATGGGATGGTCCACATACAATCACCAAGCCCCACCTTTTCAGAAAAGGAAAACATTTTGTGATTGTGGCCTGGGGCATTTACATGGAACACCCAATTTGCATATAATATAATCTGCATGGCTGAATGTGGACTCAGATGGAAAACACCTTTGATGCTTAAAATATGCTTCACAGGAAATTGGTTGGTTCAGTGATGTTTGCTCCAAACTGTTTACAGCTGTGGGCTTATAAACAACAGCTTTAAAGTTGCTTAAAGAACAAATTTTTATGGCACATTAAGACTAAAAGATTTATACTGAAGAGATTTATTTATTTATTTATTTAAACATCTATTACCTTGCCTTTCCTTTAAAAAAGGCTCAAGGCATCTACAAACAAGAGGCTAAATCAAATGATCACAAAACAAAAGAACCAATCTGCAATAGAGCACCATACGATAAAACACACTAAAAAACCAATGTGTCATCAAGAAACATCTTTAAAAAAATCACAAAAAATTAGAAAGTAATTAAATGAAATTAGAAGAAAGAAAATACAAAATAGAAGTAGAAACAATTCAGGCATATTCCAGCAATAGAAATCATTTAAGTTTTGAAAACCAGGTTTTGATCCTGGTTTAGTGGGCGAATACAAACCATAATTGTTGGTGCAGACAAAGAAAGTAGTAAGGAATTTCTGCAATTGAAGGGTGCCCATTCACATAGCACCAAATTGGACTGGACTGGGACTTAAGTTATCCATGACTTTCTTGTCTCCTTATTTAATTGTTGTTGTTGTTGTTCTTTATTTATATAGTGCCATCCATATACGTGGCACTCCACAAATAGAATAAAACATTTATAACTATTTCAATATAAAATACTAAAATATAATAGTAAACTACAATGCAAAAAAGCTACACACAGAAACTGAAAATGCAGAATAAAACAACATAGTCAGTACAGATAATTATAGTAAAAATATAAAGCATTAATATGAAATACCAAAAGTTTTAGAAAACAAAAAAAGTTTTCAATGTGGATTTAAAAATGGCGAGAGAAGGAGCAGTTTGCAGGGAGGCAATTCCAGGAGTAGGGGGTGGCAACAGAAAAAAATTCAGGGAATCTGCTGTTCAAATGAGACAGTACTTCAACAAGTATTGAATCAGGAGCTTCACCGTCAGTACAAAAGAGCTTTAGTTAATGGTTCCAAATGCTCCTAAACAGAAAAATTATATCCAGATGGAAAGAAGACTATTGACTCTCATGCACCATGTTTTTTTTAAAAAATAAAATTTTGTGCATTGTTGGGGTGATTTCTGACACCAGTCAGAATTCACATTCTGAATTCACATGAATTCACATGAACAATTCACATGAACACCAGATCCGAACCCAACCCAACCCAACCTGAGGTTCAGAGCTTGGAAGCAGCATTATTTGCTACCAATTAATTAATTAATTACCGAAGGAAAATGTTGATAATACCCTAATTAAGAATTACCGCCCGATCTCCCTGCTTAATGCAGATTATAAGATCTTTGCATCTATCTTAGCAGATAGATTGAGGAAAGTTTTAATAAATTGGGCCCCTCCAGACCAAAATGGTTTTTTGCCTGGCCGTTCCATCAGAAACAATATTAGATATATTCTGAACGCTGTCGAATACCATGAGAAAGATATAAATCGCAAATTGATAATGCTTTTTATAGACTTTGAGAAGGCATTCGACAATGTCAATTGGGATTTTATGCTGAATTGCCTGAATAAGTTAAATCTTGGGGACAAATTTATCGACTGGATTAAGGCCTTATACTGTGTTCAAAAAGCACAAGTAATTGTCAACTCAGACAAATCTAAACCATTCTATGTAGAAAAAGGGACTAGGCAGGGGTGTCCTCTCTCACCTCTTCTCTTTCTGATGGTCTTGGAATTCCTGAACAATAATATTAGGAATAATACTAAGATTGAAGGCATTAAGATAAAAGGTTTCCATACAAAACTAAAAGCTTACGCAGATGATCTGCTGATAACAATTACTAACATTGATAGCCTGAATGAATTGATGAGAGAGCTTGATCTCTTTACAGAAGTATCAGGTCTGAAAATAAATAAAGATAAGTCAGCGGTACTCACCATGAACCTTTCAGATAGTGAGAATTCAGAGGTTGTAAAGGTTACTGGTTTCCAGTTAAAGAAGGCAACAAAGTATCTAGGTATCATAATTACAACTAAGAATGTCGATCTTTATAAGAACAATTATGAAAGGAAATGGGCGGAGATAAGAAAGGATTTACAGAAATGGACACAGCTGAAAATCTCCTGGTTAGGGAGAATTTCCACCATAAAAATGAGTGTTTTGCCTAAAATGCTTTTTTTATTTCAGAACCTACCTGTTATAAAGAATAAAATTCCTTTCAAGAAATGGCACCAGGAATTATCAAAATTTTTATGGAGCGGCAAAAAACCACGTGTTAGAATGAAGGTTTTACAAGATAAAATCGAGAGAGGGGGTTTGGCCTTTCCAAACTTGGAAATTTATTTTGAGGCCTGCTGCTTTCTCTGGTTAACTGATTGGTTTTTTTTAAACAATAGTGATATTTTGGCAATTGAAAGTGCAGACCTCAGGTTTGGCTTACATGCTTTCTTATTTTATGATAAGATCAGAGCCAACAGAGATTTCGATAACCATTTTATTAGGAAAGCTTTGTTGAGAGTTTGGATGAAATATAAAAATATTTTGTGTAGGAAGATACCCCTGTGGACCTCTACAAATGAAGCCCTTTTTAGAAGGGAAAAACTTGATAAACTGAGGTGGGTTACTTATCGTGATCTAATTAAAGTTGACGAAACTACGGGAAGTATAGAACTTATGACACGTAAGGAAGTATTACAAAAAGGCTATGAGTGTGGGTGGTTTCTATACATGCAGCTGAGAGATAGGTTTTTGAAAGACAGAGCATGTAGTGGAATTGGAAGAAATGAAGAAGACCTAGAAATGATCCTAGACGATAGGAAACACTGCAGAATTTCAAATTTTTATGAGCTCCTATTAAAACTAGATTTAGAGAAAGATACAATTAAAGATTACATGGTCAAATGGGCTCAGGATGTGAAAGAACCAATTTCACTCGACCAGTGGGAGAAATCTTGGTCTTGTAGACTAAAACTGTCACTGAGCTATGAATTAAGAGAAAATTGGCATAAAATGCAGTTTCGCTGGTATTTAACGCCAGTGAAACTTGCTAAGATGCAGAAAAATTCTAGTAAACTGTGTTGGAGGTGCCATAAGAAAGAGGGTACACTAATCCATATGTGGTGGCATTGTAGGTTCGCTAAAAGATATTGGAGGAAGGTGCATAAAAGGGTGGCTAGAATAATCCCCTCAATTACTTGTATGGATCCAAAATTCTACCTCTTGGGGATGTATGATGACAAACAAATTGAAAAGCAATACCACAAACTGATTTTTTACATAACATCAGCTGCCAGGACAGTCCTAGCAGCGAAATGGAAGAAAAGTATCGTACCTACTGTGGATGAGTGGTTATTTAAATTGGCAGATTGTATTTGTGCAGATAAATTAACACATCTGCTACGGGGAGAATGTTGGGAAAAACAAAGGAAGGCCTGGGAGCCATTAATTACATTTTTGATTGCGAATGGCCATAAAGATCTAGTAAAGGATATTTTTTGTTAGAATATGCATAAGGTCTGGCTGTATCTTCTAAGGGTAAACTGGGAGTTCTTTTTTCAGTTTTTTGGTTTAAGCCTAATATTATTTTAAGGTTGGCACAGAGTCGATTAAACAGCGGTGAAGGAGACCTTTTCAACGCTCGGAAGTGACACTCTATTTTGTAATGTTTACTTTATTTTTTTTTCTTTTCCCCAAATCTGTTTTTGTAATTAGTATTAATGTAATTAACATGTAGTTGTTGAAGTTTTGTGTTATTGTGTTATTGTCCTGTGTGGGATTTTTGTTTTTGTTTTTTTGTGAATAGTGTATAGTTAATCCTTTGGTGTTTGTTATTGTCCTTTTAATAATAAAGTTTAAAATTTAAAAAAAAAAAAAAAAAAAAAAAAATTAAAATGATACAATTAAATGAGTGTCAGTGTAAATACATGCATGAACTTAAGAGGTAATTAATAAAAGAGGTCATTAATAAAAATGTAACAGGAATATTAGGCAATTGTTGTTGTTGTTGTTCTTTATTTATATAGTGCCATCCATATACGTGGCACTCCACAAATAGAATAAAACATTTATAACTATTTCAATATAAAATACTAAAATATAATAGTAAACTACAATGCAAAAAAGCTACACACAGAAACTGAAAATGCAGAATAAAACAACATAGTCAGTACAGATAATTATAGTAAAAATATAAAGCATTAATATGAAATACCAAAAGTTTTAGAAAACAAAAAAAGTTTTCAATGTGGATTTAAAAATGGCGAGAGAAGGAGCAGTTTGCAGGGAGGCAATTCCAGGAGTAGGGGGTGGCAACAGAAAAAAATTCAGGGAATCTGCTGTTCAAATGAGACAGTACTTCAACAAGTATTGAATCAGGAGCTTCACCGTCAGTACAAAAGAGCTTTAGTTAATGGTTCCAAATGCTCCTAAACAGAAAAATTATATCCAGATGGAAAGAAGACTATTGACTCTCATGCACCATGTTTTTTTTAAAAAATAAAATTTTGTGCATTGTTGGGGTGATTTCTGACACCAGTGGGAATTATAATGCACTGAAGGGTGTAATTAGGATTAGGGGCTAATATTCCCAACGACAATTTCAACGTCTTCCCTTCTCTGAGAGCAGAATTCCCCTCAGTAGGATCAGCCTATTGACAACTAGGCTGTTTCATTCTATCTTGTTTTGAAAAAAGAAAAAAAGCAAGAAAAAACAACCATGGGACTTTTTTTTAGTTACCTTTACTGCATCAAAAGATCCATAGCCACATTGTTGGCACATTGTCAGGAAATATTTTGTCCTGTCTGTTTTTTCAAAAACTGTTCATTGGATTTTGCAACAAAACATGACTCTGGGTGACTCCTGGTATGTGAGATTTAATGAGAGGCACCTAGTCCAAAAGACAAAGGAATTGACCACCCATAAAGACTCTTGACATTTAAAAAAATAATTTTAGTTACTGATAGGTTTGTATGCATGCATAAAGCCCAGCAAGGGACAATTCACATGAACACCAGATCCGAACCCAACCCAACCCAACCTGAGGTTCAGAGCTTGGAAGCAGCATTATTTGCTACCAATAATGAGCTGTTGTGGTTAGTTTGCTTTACCAAGAACCCTTTTCCAATAACCTCAATATATCGTTCTTGCAAGGGTGAGTGAGACCCATCACCGACCAGAGAGAGGCAAGGCATCATATGATCCAAAGTTCTATTGGCAAGTTGTCTCCTGTAGGCTCTCCTTCCTGTTTCCTTCCTTTTTACCCAGAACAGAGTGAATTCTTTAAGTTCATTCTTTATCCTCTTTACTCATTTATGTGGATAAACTACTGGAAAAAGAGATTTCACCTAAATATTAGGAAGAACCTCCTGACAGTAAGAGCTGTTAAACAGTGGAATACAGTGCCTCAGAGAGTGGTGGAATCTCCATCTTTGGGTTTTTTTAAACAGAGGCTGGATGGCCATCTGCCAGGAGTGATTTGATTGTGTATTCCTGCATGGCACAGGGTGGGGCTGGATGGCCATTGTTGTTTCTTCCAACTCTGTGATTCTGTGATTATATGATTTTAACTGTCTCTTCATTTTGTCTTGAAATTTCTGCAGTTCTTCAGATTTGAGTGTGAAAGAGAGTTAGAACAGTTCTGGTGTGAGTGGTGTTTTGTTTTGTTTTGTTTTGCTCCCCCCCCCCCCCAGGAAAATGGGAATTTTCTTGCAGTCTATGTTTTTCTCCATTTAGATTGCAGTGGCATACTCACCCAGGGTGTCACCTGGTGCAGGGCGTGGGGCTTCTGGTGGGTGGGACTTCTGGTCCCAGACTTCCAGTGGGGTTTTGGGGGCAGGGGTGCCTAAAAGTCCCCAGGTGGCCCTTGGAGGCCTGGAAAGTCCCTGTGTGATCCTTGGAGGCCCTGAATGGCCAGGAAAAATCCCTGTCCAGACTTTGGAGCCCCAGGCGGCCTGAAAAAGGCCCCACCTGGGCTTTGGAGGCGCCAAAAAGGCCCTCGGTGGCCGAAAAAACACGCCCAGGGTGCAGGGACCTGATTTGGTGGCACCCCCTCTTCTGGGGTGTCATCTGGTATGCCCTCCCCCCAGTGACACTACTGTTGGATTGTTACATCAGCTACAGTCAGTACTTTGAAGTATGTTTTTAACTTTGATGATCAGTATTTTAAATCCCCTTCCTTCCATTAAATTCCTTTCCTTTCCATTAAAAACAAAAACCCATCCATACCCTCCAACATTTTACAAATGAAAATTTCCATAATTCTCCCAGGTCAACACAACTCTTTTGTTATGCCCCCCTCCACTTCTCCAAGCACTGAGAAGTTCCAAGGCATTTAGAAGAGAGACCATTGGAGACTTGAGGCTACTCCATAATGCTTACTTTATTTATGTGTTGAAGCAAACAGATAGGAAAGAGAAGATTCCCAGAGACCAAATGATGAAGCCCTCTCGCAATTCCAGCTTCAGCCCTAGCTAAGAAAAAGTTGGAGTTCCCTTTAAGTTAAGTAGAAATTATAATGCCAGTGCTATAACAGATTGAGGGCACTGGTCAACTGAAAAGAAAAGATAGTGAGGTGGGTTTGAGCATCTTGTTGCTTCTTGACTTTTTTAAATAAAAAAACCCCAGTTATTTGATATTTGCAGTATTTGTTTCAATCTTTACTTCCTTATTCTCAGAAATTAGTCTTCACTTTCCATGTTATAGTGGAAGTGAGTCATGGGGACTCCATAATGTACCAGCATACGTGCATGCACGCTAGCCAACTTCAGGGGCTCCTGTAACTGAGTCTAATTTTTTCCTCTCCTCTATTTTTCTGGAATGGATTTCCTGAAGCAGACACTGCCAGTTTTCCCCTTCAACAAATAAACATGCAAACAAACAAACAAACAAACACAAAGCAATAACAAAAATCTTACTATGAACACCCAGAGTAGTTATTCCTGTTTTATAGCCATAATTTCAACACTAGTTCACTGTATTCTTATAATATAAATGTGCAATATCCTTACACAAATATATAAACTAGTTCCTTGATGTTTCTTTCTCATCCCCATATGGAGATGCGAATCTCCTTTAGAGCAGTTTAGAGACCCTCAGCTGACCCATCATTGCTTGCCCAAGACATTTTGATGCCTGGGACAAGGAAAAGAAGTTGTTGTCGTTGAGCCTTCAAGTTGTTTCTGACTTATGACAACCCAAAGGCAAACTTATCATAGGGTTTTCCTGGCAAGTTTCTTCAGAGGGGTTTGCCATTGCCATCTGCTGAGAGAGTATGACTTGCCAAAGGTCACCCAGTGGCTGAGCTGGGTCTCAAAGCAAGCAAAGCAGCTTCATTTATATACCGCTTCATACCGCGCTATGGGATGTCTAAGCGGTTTATAACTGTAAGCTCATTGCCCCCCAACAGTTGGGTACTCATTTTAGCGACCTCGGAATGATGCAGGCCTGAGTCAATCCTGAGCCCTAGCTAGTATTGAACTTGCAACTTTGTGGTTTATGAGTGAGTGGCTGCAGTACAGGCATTTAACCACTGTGCCACTAGGGCACACCAGTCTCCAGAGGTATAGTCCAATACCCAAATCACTTTGCCACACTGGATGACATTCACTCATTTTTACATAGAGACACTGTATAATACTACACTACACTTATAGTGTTATTATTCCGCTTTTACTGCAATGGCTGCCTCCTGTGGAATCTTGGGATTTGCAGTTTAAGAAAGGGCATTTAGAATTCTCAGCCAGAGCAGTTAGGCCTCCCTAAACTACAAACCCCAGAATGCCACAGGAGGCAGCCATAGCAGTACACGTGGAATAATAATGCTATAACAGTGTAGTACAGTATTCTCACTGATTTAATAGTTGCATTTTATTCAGCACTGGTCACAGCATCCTTTGACCTATCTGAGAACGTCAAGCTATTTAAAGGACTACTGTCTAGGCTTTGTAGTACAAACACCTCTGTCTTTTCAGAGAGGGGAATGCCCAGAAGCTCAGGAGGAATGGCTGCGGGATGATAACTGCTGTTGCTGCCTGCTCAGCATTGGAAGCAGTTGACTCACTCTGCATAATGGCAGGGAGAGTGTTTCTTCCATTTAAGAAATAGCAACTGAGTATCTTTTCTGTTAACCAAAAACCAGCTGATTTCTTTTTTTTTAAAAAAAATAAGCAGCTGTAACAATATTGTAACATCACACACAGCTCATGTTATACTATGTATAGCACACAAAGTGTAGGATTAACACTGTTCAAATTAGGTTTGCTCTAATGGGCAGTTCAGCGCTGATTTTCATTTCATCTGGTGTACTTTGCAAATTCACCCTCCCAGTGGTGCTCCACAATGCAGAGGTGAACGTGTGAAGACCACTCAGCATATTATTCCATATCCCTTCCACATTATTGCACCTTCCTAAAGCAGCTCTGTTTTTGTGCCAAGATTAAAAAAAATATCAGCAGAAGAGTGGGCCTGTACCTTCCTCATGTTACAGATTTTGGTGGTCATGAAAAGATTTCTTGTTCTTATTTTGTTGTTGCTGTTAACTGCCCTCCCATCGATCTTTACTCATGGCGACCTCATGCATGAGACATCTCTAAGACCCTCTGTCCTCCACTGCTCTGCTTAATTCCTGTAAACCCATTCCTGCGGCCTCCTTAATAAAGTCCATCCATTTAGCATGTGGCCTTCCTCTCTTCCTACTTCCCTCCACCTTTCCCAGCATTATTGTCTTTTCCAGTGAGTCCTCCCTTCTCATGATATGTGTTGGAAGTACGACAGCCTCAGATTGGTCATCTTGGCTTACAGGGAGGTTTCTGGCTTGATCTGCTCTAGGACCCATTTGTTTGTCCTTTTTGCTCTCCATGGGATCCTCAACACTCTTCTCCAGCACCACATCTCAAATGAACTGATTTTCTTCTTATCATCTTTCTTAACTGTCCAGCTCTCACATCCATACATGGTAAGAGGGAATACGATGCCTTGTATGATTCTAACTTTTGTGTTGAGTTGTATACCGGTATCTTTGCATTTTAGAATCTTTTCTAGTTCTTTCATAGCCACCCTCCCCATTCTTTATCTTTTGATTTCCTGACTGCAGTCCCTTTTCTATCAATATTTGATCCCAGGTATGAGAATTCTTTTACTATTTCTATTTCTTCATTGTCCAGGTTGAACTTGTGAAGGTCATCGGTGATCATTATTTTTGTTTTCTTTATGTTCAACATTAAGCCTGTTTTAGCACTTTCTTCTTTGATCTTCCTTACTGGGTGTTCCAGGTTTGTGAGGTTTTCTGCTAATACTATGGTGTTATCTGCATATCTTAGATTGTTGATATTCCTTCCTCCTGTTTCCACTCCTTCTTCTTATGTTGTTGTTATACATATACTATTTATAACAAAAAACTGGAGCAGGAATGGAAAAGAGGTATGTGGTATTTGCATTTCTGTATATAAAAAAATCCATTCCAGACCTTCCAGTGCTGCCAATGGAACAAAATACTGTTATAGCTGGCCCTCCACATTTGCAGCTTTGACTTTTGAGGGTTTGATTGTTTGTCATTTTGATTAATATGTTCTCTCTAGGAATCTCTAGGTCTTCCAGGGCAACACTGCCAGTAGTTGACCATAGAGTTTTGCTCTAGACATTCCTAGAGAAAATCCGTCTCTAGGCATTTGTACATCCTCCAGTATTATTCCATTTTCAATGTCTGGCTGATGTTGTAGAGTTGCACTGGAGGGCCTGGAGATTCCTAGAGTGATGTTCACCTGGGTAAAAAGAAGTGTTTTTTTATTTGTGGTTCTTCCACAATCACAGAGGCCCTTTACCTGTAACTCCAGTGAATGTGGAGGGACCACTGTACTTCAGAAATTTGTACATTAGGAAGGCTTGGGATATGTTTCAGGAGCTAACATTTTGTTGTTACTGGTGTTGTTGCTGCTGCTGTCAGAAGTCTTTGCTGATCTGTGGTGCCCCTAAGGCAAACCTATCACAGGGTTTTCAGTTGCTGAAAGTGTGAGACTCATCCTAGGTAGCCGAGTAGATTTCCATGGCTAATCCTGGAATTGAACTCTGGTCTTCAAAGGCATAGTCCAATGCTCAAACCATGCTGGCTCCAATATATAATATATAAAAAATACATCCATACATTTGAAAAAAATCAATGGTCCTAAATAGCGCATATGCAAAAATGGGCAGAAACACAACTTAGGCAAGCATAAAGTACATATACAGTTGCCCCTCTGTTTTTGTGGGCTTCAAGTCTGTGTCCCTTGCCCATTTGTGGACAGGAAACAGAGGGAGATAAAATGGAGTGTGCGCCTGTGGGTGCCCACCCCATTCAAACCTATGGGGCTTGAATATTTTCAGATTTCTGGTTTTGCAGGGGGTGGGGTTCCACAACAGATCCTCCATGAAAATGGAGAGGCAACTTTTATCAGCAAAAATGTACAAATATATACAAATATAGATAAATTACATGTGGGGCCTCCCAGGCTGTGGAACTCCCTTCTTAGAGAGATTAGACTGATGCCCTTTTTGCTATCCTCGGATAGGCAGGTTAAGGCACTTCTGTTTCAGTAGGCCTTTGAGGGCTGACTGCTCAGGTGTAAAGGACTTTTCATGTCTTTTTATGTGTGTATTTCAACTGCTTCTAATTCTATTGGTAGTTTAATTATATTTTAAACTTTTGTATGATAACCTTTTAAGCTCTTGTTTATTTTAACCTCTGTAAGCTAGGCTAGGCTAGGCTAGGCTAGGCAAAAGATGAGATGATGATGATGATGATGATGACATGTGCATGGGAAGAAGAAAAAAGTCTTGCAGCAAAAAGTCTTGCAGCCTAATACAGAACTTGAATAAGATGGAAATGTTGGGAGAATTCTCAGAAATACAATTAAATTGAGACTGACTGATTTCATACACCTCTCGAAACAAGCATGTATCTGGATTTCTCCTCCTGTTTAAGGCACCAGAATGTGTCTGGTAAGTCCTACTCTTAGACAAATCTATACATGGGGGATTATGTTGAGACTTTATTAGGAACACAGTCTGTGACATATCACTGAAGAGGTTTTTAGAGACCTGTCAAGCAAGTGTGATCTTGAAAGTCCTAAATTGCATGATAACAAGGTTAAGCACTTATCTTCTCCTGCATTTATAAATGTAAGTGACTTTGCTGCTTTTGGCAACAGGTGTGTGCATTAAAGCTGATGGTTCTGAATACTGAAAGATAATGGCATGATGAGAAAAGCAGGGTAGGGGAGTGTTTTCTTCTTCTTCTTCTTCTTCTGAGGGACTCGAAGAAGAGCTATGAAGCTGATGGTATTTATAAAATCCTGTTAGAAGTGGAACGTGTGCTAGAATTCAAAGAGCACTGAAAGTGATAAGTGAGCTCAAGGGACTTTTAAAAGGCATTTTAAGAGAAAACATAGTGCTAGTAATGTGTTATTATGACAGATATTATTTCACATTTCCCCCCTAATCTCTGTATCTCATCCCCCCAAAATTGGAAGGAAAAATCCAGGTGCCCTTTCTAAGTATTATCAATCGTTTAGCCCATGCCCCTTCAAAAACTTAGAACCTGGAAAGTGTATAGTTGTGGCAGCTGTAGGGTGTTATTGTTTCTATCTAAGAAGCAAACCAGAAGGGCCCAGCAGGAGCAGGCAGTGAGAGTGAACAGGGAGAAATTATTTAACTTTTGTGTCAGGATGGCCGAGGCTGAACAAACTCCTAAGGGCCAAAACAGTCCTGGATCTCGATGGGCCAATAACTTAAGACAAATAGTTTGCACTTCTACTAGTAATGCTACTGCTGCAACTTACTACTTTGCTTTTTCTTCTACAATTCAAGACCATTTAATGTTTTGGGTTATTTGTCCTGGATTTTTCTAGTTGAATTATAATAACAAATAACAAATAATGGAGCTTTTTGGGAAAAGCCTGGTGTATGCTGCTTTTCTTCCAAATATAACAACTGTCCTAAAGTTCACTGCCTTTATCAAAGCCACATGCTTGTAGGACATGGCTGGTATAAAGCTATTGAATATGATGAACAAAATTACAAGAGAAACTGAGAGTAAACATTGGAGAGTATTACCATATATGATTTCAGTGGCTAGAATTTTATTAGCAAAAAATAATAATAATAAAAAAGAATGGAAAGATCCAAAAACTCTCTCAATTGATGAATGGCTATTAAAATTGATGGACATGGGTTCAGATAATTGAGTATCGGTACTGTAAAAAGAAATGGTCATAAATGGTCAAAAACGAATGATGATAATTATGATTTTTATTGTTGATCAAGATGAAGAACTTTATAACCCATAAGCTAAAAAGGAAAATAGGTTGGGGTTTAAAACAGGGATGTCTGTGATGGTATTAATTTGAAATGTGTGTTTTAGGATATTAGATTACAAAGGGAAGTGTTAAAATAATGATAATTAGATAAGAAGAAGACACAGATATTTATATGAATGAAATCTTTACTGGAATGGATATTATGGTATAAGAAAGCATTTTAGATTTGCATTCTGTTTCAAGGTTTTAATATGTTGGATTTAAATGTATAAAAATTTAAAAAGAACATGGGTGATATTCAGTAATGCAATTACAGATTTGTAATCTAGAGTTAGTGATCCATAACTGGTAACATTCAGCAATAGCTTGTCTGTGACTATCATAACAAGATTTACTGAAAACCTCATATTTAAATGCAGTGCTCAGCACACTTCTTTTTGAAACTGGGAGTTTTCCAGCTTAAGAAAATGGCTGCTTGAGCAGCCCTGGGAGCAGGGATGGACCTGGGAGGGACCCGGGTGGCGATTTCAGTGGCTAAATCCTGATAATATCAGGATGCTGCCTGCTTTAAATTTTAAACTGGATCAGGTAAGCTGTATTTAAGAATGTGATAAGTTTCTGAATGTGTTTGTAACCACCTAGACTTTTGATTTGAAACCAAATGAGGAGATTCCTGCGACTGGACACTCAACATAATTGGTGAAATCATATAGGCCCCAATCCCAGTAATAATTGGTCCCTGGAATAAAATAACAAACTTGTGAAGCTGATTTGAAGGCACAAAACAACAACAAGGCCGATCACTTCAGGATTCTAGATAGAGCTCTGGGCAGTTCCTATTCTGATATGTGTCCAGTCGCAGGCTTTCTTGTAACAAGGATACCTAGGTGAATAATTCAATGGGCAGTTATATCATTGCTGTTATTCTGCATTATTCTATGTGTTTCATATTTCCATTGGAGATGTTCATTAGATCTGTACATTATAAAGGCTTGTGGTATAGCCATCTTATATTATGAAATAAGGAACTGGGAAGGGAACATTTTACAATACAGACACATAAGTTTTCAAAAACTTTGAAAAGGCCAGTTATTAATATATGAAAATGTCCACTGTGATTTGATACTTTTTCTTAAAGGAGCAAGACAAGACATTGCAGAAGGACTAGTTAATGCAGGAGAAGCTAGGACTTAACTGGCTCTCTTCTAGGTTCTTCAAAATCCATAGCTGTAACATAACTCGTGTATGTGAGTTCTGTTTGTTCACTGACACCCATTTTGCATTTACCAGAATGTTCTAACAGGGAAATGTAACTGATAACAGAACTTCACACTGGGATCTTGTAACTTAAACATGGTTACAATTCTCATGTAAAAGGTGGCGGGATGTTGGGAGTCCCCAGTTGCAATGCTAGTGTCTTCTTGAAATTTTAGTTCAAAGGAGGTCTGCAAGATGAGGGTAACTGTGAGGATCTTTTTGCCTATGTATAACAGTAATAATTGCAGAGGGTGCTCTAGTTTCAGTAAATAAAATGTCTTATTTAGGAATGTGCAAGGATGCACACAGATATACAAGAATCAAGGAGATTTTAAAAATCATACACGGCTATTGGAAAAAAAAACACAATGTGGAAGGTTGGATAGAGGGGGGTTGAAGAGGGTGATAATTGTGAATCTTGAGGAGAGGTCCATGGCAAATGCAGAGTGGCTCAAACCATGTCAGTGAACAGAGCCTTGGGCTGATCCAGATTTATACACCATTGCATACCCTTAAGATTGTACTGTGTTATATTAGGTATGGCAAAGGCCTTAATGGCTTTCATGGGGTATTGGCAAAAGGATCCAGAATGGCTGATGGCTTTAGGTCCAGAGTGACAATATATTGATTAGATCTGAGACAATCCCTTAATGATTGGGCAGGATGGATGTTAAGGAACATCATCATAAGGTGGGATAATGGGTGTGGTTATTGATTGCTTTTCATTACAGCTTTTTTACTTCCATTGTAAGTAGAGATGCAAATAGCCTGGGAGGAAGCAAGGTGATCAGAAAACCCATTTAGCATTTATCTTAGATTTATCTAGATCTCCACATGTCCTCTAGTCAGTGACTCTTACACATGTATAACTTCTAGTTTTTGCATGTCATCATGACACCAACTTGTCCAACTCTAGGTATTAGTTATGAAACTGCTTATCCAGTGGGATGGATGTAGGGTATGTTAACACCTTTCAAACCATTACTGGGTGGTATGGAAAGGTTGTGGATAGAAGGAGCACAGCATGCACCTCCATTGCTCTTCATTGGCACAAATACTGAATGCTGATGAATGGCTATTTTTAAAAATTAAATACCACATGATGAACCAAGAATCAGGATCATTCCTGGGATTCAGGAATGGTAATTGGCATTGAGCTCTAGAAGATGCAACCTCCCTTCTACTGAGGACTTGTGGATCTTTGAGGGCATGTGGTTCAGTGTCTTCTCATTTTCTGCGCATGGGTACCACTAAATGGAAACCTATATTACTTTCCATTGTGATTACTTTGATTTTCACAAATAGCATCCAGAAGACATGCTGATTGAAAGAAATACTAATTATGGCATGATTATTCCAAACAGTCATGAAATGAAAGCCTCTGATGACTTCATATTCATGCTTATGTGCTAAGACTAAACATCTTTCCCTCCCTTTCAGGTTGGCAGTGGAAATGTTTGTAATATCAGATACAGTGATGTATGTGTAGATATTAATATTGCCTTGGCTAGAAGCCAGTTTGCATGTTTCTTTTATTAGGTGTCCTCTGCATTAAATCTGCCCCCTTCACTTCATACACACTCTGACCTGCACATTAGTAACTTATTTCCATTATTCTGTATTAAAATTTCACAAGCCGTCTATCATCTGAATTATAGGACTGATTAAAAGGTTTTTACCTTTAAAAAAATCATGTATATTATTAGTCTAATGGTTCAATATAAACATGCTTTACATATGCATCTCTGGTTTTTGTGGCTGAAGGAAAGAGAGGAGAGTTTAAAATTAATAAATAAGATAGTGAGTTTTGAATATTCTTTATGTATGGTGAACTTGGCTGTAAGCTCATGGAAGAACCATTCTGCTACTCCCACAGAGCTTACAGTACAGTGCTATTTATGGTGGTGGTAGAAACAGGTCCAAGATATACAGACCCATCTCTGCCTTCCTAGTTTTTCCAAAAATTTGAATAGGGTGTAGCTTGGAAAGGTTACTTTACTGGCCCACAACTCCCACCTAAGAATCCTTAGAAGCCATGCTGGTTGTAGGGTTCTGGGAAGGAAATCCACAAAAGTAACATGTCAAATTTTGGAAACAGAGCTTATATATCCTCCAGGTTGGAAAGGAAGAAGGTTATCATTCAGTTTCAGAAAAGCCCATCTCAGATAATGAATGAAAAAATACAGGGCAGCAAGTAAGGTTCTCCATTCCTTTCCATTCAAGCAAGGCTGCATTCAAATTCCAACACTGTGTACAGTACATATTTGTCTTTCGTTTGTTTCATTTCTTCCATGTTATACAACTGCTGTATTATAATCTTGCATAGTCCAAACATTTAAGTTGTCTTACTGACACAGGGATAACAAATATGAATTGTGCAGCTTTAAAATAAATATTGGCGATCAGGTACATTGAAATCCATCGGGTTGCTGGAGAGGGAGTGGTTAGAAGCAGAGCTACTCCATTAGCTTGCCTGAGATGCCAGCTACATTTGTTCCTCTGTCTAGCTTTTATTAAAAACTACTATATAATTTGAATTTGCTTGTTTTCTTCTTACACCCCCATCCCATATGTACAATACAAATTGTATTGATTAATACCTCTGCACTAACTTGTAAAGGTGCAAATTGCTAATGAAATAGGCCTTGCATGAGCACATAACTGAATGGAGGGTTTAGTTCTTTACAGAAAGAATGATAGTCTTGTGGTATCTTAAAGATTCACATGTTTTATTTGGAATGTACTTGTGAACTCTAGCCAGCTTCAGTCTCGTAGGACCTGTGGTTGTTGAATATTATTTTCTCTCCTTGGAGATTTATTTATTTATTTATTTGATGTTTATGCTGCTTTTCTCCTAAATGGGAGTCAAAGCAGCTTACTATATAAATTAAAACAACATCTAAAATGAAATGGAGTACAAAAGTTATATATTGACATTATTGCCTGGAGAAACAATTCAAGCCAAATTTCATATGCACAATAAACTAAGGGCCTTTACAGACTGCCAGAAATAGTGCAACTTGAGGCCACTTTAACTGTCCTGACTCAGTGCTAGGGAATCATGGGAATTGTATTTTTTTTCTGAAACATTGAGCCTTCTCTGTCAGAGAGCTCTGGTGCCACAAAAAATGATAGTTCCCATGGATTCCCTAGCACTGAGCCAGGACAGTTAAGGTGGCCTCAAGTTGCACTATTTCTGGCAGTCTGTAAAGGCCCTCAGAAAATAAATTCCATTAGGATGGTTAAAGGCTTTCTCTGTATGTAACAACAAAGTGTATAAAGGAATAGTTTTTAAAACATACATTAACATTAAATTGATTTTGTATGTTATTCACAATTTGCTTTCCCAAAATAACATATTGTGATCATAGAATCCAACAGACTCTGTGCTAATAAAGATAATTTCATATCCTGGATTTAAACTAGACAAAATGATTCCAACCCAATGCTATTCTCATTAAGTTTGAGTACAACCACTATTTTGCTCTCTCTCCAGGAATCTCAGATAATTCATTCAGAGATGGTCCTATTAAATAAGATAAAAGCTTTTGTAAAAGTTAGCACTCTTCCTTGAGTCTTCTTATTTTTAACTTTTAATTACATCCAATACTTCCTTACTTGCAACTTTCCTGTGAAGACTATATACATGTTCCTCTGAAAAGAACTTAAACATATGTGCTTTTAAAACATCATGGATACTTGCAGAATGGGGTTTCTTGGAAGTGCACAGTTCAGAATAATGACCTGCAAAATCATCAGAGAACCTTTTATGCTCTTTCTTTTGTCAGTGCTACTATCCTAGAATTTAATGTATGAGACAAATTTCTTGCCTGCAGTATATTTGCTTGTCCACCCCTCTCATTTCTTTAAATATAAGAGACATTTTTGATATTTGCAACTTAGGGAGGGGTACTTAGAGTCTTATTGCATGAGAAAAGTAAGCCAAAGCCCCATAGGAGAGTAGCTGCTTTCTCTGTGCCTCTTTACATGCTATTGTACTACTTCCATTTGCTTCCATCAGGAGACAGTCATAAAAGCATGTCTTTTGTCAAATGGATTTTTTCCAGTGCAACAAAATACATGCTTTTATGACCATCTGCCTCTGCAAGATAATGGAAGTGATATGACAGCATGTGGAGAAACATGGAGAAAGCTGCTACCCTCCCACTCCATTCTGGCTTTCTTTTCTCATGTGGTAGGACTTTTAGAATTTTCTGCTAGAGAGTTCTAATACTTCATCAAACTCCAGTCCTAGTATTCAATGGGATGCAACCATGGCAATTAAAGTGGAATCATAGTGTTATATTTATGCAGTGTAAAAGGGTCCCTTGGTGAAACAGTCTTGTTTCAAGAGTCATTTTACATATATGTAGTTCACTTTTGAATTTCAATTGTCTTTGGTAACAAAAGACAGATGCTTAGACAATACCATTGTGAATCCTTTTACTTCAAGTGAGTGAGTGGTGATAATATTTCTGCAGCAACCAATTTGATTTTTAAAAAGGGCTCTAATGATTTTTGTCTAATGAGTTTTCCATGTTAATAGAGCAAAAGTTTTAAAAGATAACGAAAATCAGGAATATCTAGAACAAAAAAGGAACTTCAGTATCAGGAAACAATAGATGTATACTTAACAAGAAAAGTGTTGTGATAAGCAAAATGTTTGATAACTCAGTGCTGCAAATGTTGGCAGGGAGGTAGAATATAGGTCTCTA
The DNA here is from genome assembly GCA_026167975.1 of Phrynosoma blainvillii. Classification (NCBI taxonomy): domain Eukaryota; kingdom Metazoa; phylum Chordata; class Lepidosauria; order Squamata; family Phrynosomatidae; genus Phrynosoma; species Phrynosoma blainvillii. The sequence continues at coordinate 91,954,792 of JANUYF010000003.1, read as the reverse complement.
TAGCCTTTTAACCAAGATACATCTGTCCATTTATTGCCACCATGGTATGCACAATGTGGAAGTGCTGGCCTGTCAGAGTTCACAATGGGTCACTTTAGTTTCCAATAAAAATATGATCTGACATTGTTGGCTTTAGTTTACATGCACCAGTCAATGCAAGAGAGCTGGTCTAATATGAATTGTGCTTCCAGCTTTTCTTTGCAGTGCTTTCTTTATTGAAATCCATATAAAGCTTTCATTAAACTGGAAAGCAACAAAAGAGTGTTTATACAAGACAACAGGAGAGCCTTTACTTTGTGGGGTTGGTGGTTTTTTTTGTGTGCTTATGCAATGAACACAGAAGGAAGTTAACACTCCCATGCCATCTACACTTTTGTTCAGTGGATAGGAATTGTGGAGACTTGTTATTTTAAATGTTGAAACTCTATATGAGCTTTAGCTTTGGTTTTGAGCACCATCAACTATATAACAAGTATTATAAACAAAAGGACAAATATTTCCTTGTGTGTTGTTAAGGCTGGTGTGAATGAAGGCACAGCCAGTTGATTGCCACCTTTGCTTGAAAACTGTGTTGCATTGAAAGACACTTTTGAAAGTGTTTTCATGTTGCACAACATTCAAAAGTCCTTCATTTTGGCAGACTCAGAGATCTACCTTACATAGTTCCCAGGACATCACAACACTGGATCGGTAAGAATCCTTCAGCTGCAGTCAGAGGCAACAAAGCAAATCTTACGTCCTCCTATTTACAGAGGAATCGGCTTAGCAGGAGGTTCATTGGCTCCATCGGCCATTTACAGAAATCAAATCCTGCTCTGAGAACATGTTCTTGATATGCTCTGCTTTGGATTTTCCCTACTTTTGCCTCTGGGCACTGGTGGCATAATGGTAACATTTGGAACTGCAGTGGTTGTTCATCATGACAGATTAACCTCAAAGACAATCCATCTCTCTCTGTTACTGTGTAGTATACAATATATTCATTCATTCATTCATTCAATCATTCTTGCCTTTCTCCATGTATGGCCCAAGGCAGCTTACAACACAGAGAAAAATCAATCAAAAGCTGAAGAACAATTTAAAAAATCAGCAGTTATCACATTGAAAACCGCAATTTAGTACAAATGTTTTAAAAGCATTGAAAATGTAAGAAATGAAAAGGAAGAAAGGAGAGCATTTTAAAAAACCTGCAGCCAAAGCCTGAATACATAAAGAGGTGTTTGCCTGCTGGCCAAAATCGAGCAGAGAGGGGGTCAGCCTATGTTTTTGTTCACCTGAATATTGATATCAATCCTGGAAGCCAGGTGGAGAGCAGCTGGATAAAAATTAAAGAGGAGGGAAACAACAGGGATGTTATTGTGGGAGTCTACTACAGACCCCCGACTCAGGCAGAGGAACTGGATGATGCCTTTCTAGAACAGATGACCACACACTCAGAAAGGAGAAATATAGTAGTGATGGGTGACTTCAACTGTCCTGATATTTGCTGGAATTTAAACTCAGCAAAATCCTCATGGTCTAGCAAATTTCTCACTTGTCTTGAAGGCAATTTCATTGTCCAAAAGGTGGAAGAGGCAATAAGGGAGTCAGCTATTTTGGATCTGATCCTAACTAACAGGGAAGACCTAGTTAATGGGGTGCAAGTGGTTGGATCTTTAGGTGGGAGTGATCATGTTCTCCTGGAGTTTATTATACAGTGGAAAGGAGAAGCCAGGCATGGATGACTAAGGAACTTTCAACTGAACTAAGTTTTAAATGGAACATGTATAAGAAATGGAAAAATGGGGAAATGACAAAAGAGGAATTCAAGCAAATAGCTAGCACATGTAGGGGTAAAGTCAGAAAAGCTAAAGTGCAGAATGAACTCAGGCTTGCTAGAGAGGTTAAGAACAATAAAAATGACTTTTTGGGGTATGTCCGCAGCAAAAGTAAGAAGAAGGAAATGGTAGGGTCACTGTGTGGAGAAGATGACAAAAAGTTAACAGGGGACAGAGAAAAGGCAGAATTACTCAACACCTTCTTTGCTTCAGTTTTCTCAGAAAAGGAAAAGGGTGCTCAACCTGAGGATAATGGAGCAGAGGATAGAATAGGAGAATTCCAGCACAGAATAAGTAAAGAGATAGTACAGGAATACCTGGTTAATCTAAATGAATATAAGTCTCCAGGACCAGACGAATTACATCCAAGGGCAGGGGTAGGCAGCCTTTCCCCTTTAAGGGCCGAGGGACTTCAGCTCCCAGAATCCCAGGAGCTATTGGCCAACATGGTACTATTGGCCAACATGGCTGAGGCTTCTGGGAGCTGAAGTCCCTCGGCCCTTAAAGGGGAAAGGTTGCCTACCCCTGTCCAAGGGTATTAAAAGAACTGGCAAATGTAATATCGGAACCATTGGCAATAATTTTTGAGAACTCCTGGAGAACAGGAGAAGTTCCAGCAGACTGGAGGAGGGCAAACGTTGTCCCCATCTTCAAAAAGGGGAAAAAAGAGGATCCCAACAATTATCATCCAGTTAGTCTGACATCAATACCAGGAAAGATTCTGGAGCAGATAATTAAACAGAGAGTCTGTGAACATCTGGAAGGTAATTCCATAATCACAAAAAGTCAACATGGGTTTCAGAGAAACAAGTCATGCCAGACAAATCTGATCTCTTTTTTTGATAAAATTACCAGCTTAGTAGATGAAGGGAATGCCGTCGATATAGTATATCTTGATTTCAGTTAGGCCTTTGACAAGGTTCCCCATGACATTCTTGCAAACAAGCTGGTAAACTGTGGGCTAGACAAAGTAACTGTTACACGGATTTGTAATTGGTTGACTGGCCAAATCCAAAGGGTGCTCAACAATGGCTCCTTTTCAACCTGGAAAGAAGTGACCAGTGGGGTGCCACAGGGCTCTTTCCTGGGCCCAGTGCTATTCAATATATTTATTAATGACTTGGATGACAGTATTGGGGGCATAGTTATCAAATTTGCAGATGACACCAAATTAGGAGGAGTAGCTAATATCCCAGAAGACAGGATCAAAATTCAAAATGACTTGAACAGACTAGAAAGCTGGGCCAAAGCTAACAAAATGAAATTGAACACGGAGAAATGTAAGGTACTGCTCTTAAGGTGGAAAAACGAAAAGCAGAGATATATGGGGGACATCTGGCTGAATGAGACTACGTGTGGAAGGGATCCAGGAGTCCAGGTAGACCACAATTTCAACATGAGTCAACAGTGCGATGCAGCAGCTAAAAAGGCCAATGCAATTTTAGGCTGCATCTATAGAAGTATAGTGTCTAGATCAAGAGAAGTAATAGTGCCACTCTATTCTGCTGATAGTCCTAATGAGGAATCTCTCTCAGGACTAGAGGCTACTGTCAGAACAGAACATGGAGAAATAGAATGGTTCCCAATTGGCAAGGGACCCAGACAAGGCTGTCTCCTTTCACCTTATCTGTTCAACTTATATGCAGAACATACCAAAAGAACATAGCAAACATATCAAAAGAAAAGCAGGCTTGGACACATAAGAAGAAGGAATGAAAACAGGAGGATGGAATATCAACAATCTAAGATATGCAGATGACACCATAGTACTTAGCAGAAAACCTCACAGACCTGGAATACCTACTAAGGAAGATCAAAGAAGAAAGTGCAAGGGCAGGCTTAATGTTTAAATAAAGAAAACAAAAATAATGACAACAGAGAACTTACACACATTCAGCCTAGACAATGAGGAAGTAGAAATAGTAAAAGAGTTCTCATATCTGGGATCAAACATTGATTGGAATGGGGACTGCAGCCAGGAAATCAGGAAAAGAATGGGGAGAAGAAATCAGGAGAAGAATGGGGAGGGAGGCTATGAAAGAACTAGTAAAGATCCTAAAATGCAAAGACATACAATTCAGCACAAAAGTCAGAATCATACAAGCCATTGTATTCCCTATTACCATTACCATGTAGGGATGTGAGAGCTGGACAGTTAAGAAAGATGATAGGAAGAAAATAAATGCATTTGAGATGTGGTGCTAGAGAAGAATGCTGACATGGACAGCCAAAAGGACAAACAAATGGGTCCTAGAACAGATCAAACTAGAGATATCCCTAGATGCCACAATGACAAGACTAGACTGCTGTACTTTGGACACATCATGAGAAGGCATGATTGGTTGGAAAAGAAAATAATGTTAGGAAAGGTGGAGGGAAGTAGAAAGAGAGGAAGGCCACATGCTAGATGGATGGAATTTATTAAAGAGACCACAAATAAGAGTTTGCAGGAGCTGGGCAGAGCAGTAGAGGACAGGGGGAGGCTGGAGATGTTTCATCCCTAGGGTCACCATGGGTCAAAATTCAAAGGCAGTTAATAACAACAAATCAAGGAAAGACAGAGGCAGTGGCTTCACTAAGGTTGGTGTCATCCAGTGTCGTTAACTCATGGTGGTGGTTAACTTATGGTGTCACTCTCTCTATTGACATCCTCTCATACCATACCATACAGAATCCTTAGTAATGTTTTTTGCACTAATGTTACTCATAAATCATAATTCCTGTATATGACTGAATGAAATGGCAATAGTTGTGATGTAAAACAGCTAGCAAAATTAAAATTATACCTTTAAATTACAGTAGCATATTTTTATATACATCATTTCATGTGGTTGAAGTCAAAATTTGGTAAAATATGATGTTTTGAAAGAAAATTTTAAATAAAAATATATGTTTTTTTTAAATTAAAATTTAAAATTTAATTTTAAAATCCTGGGGCCTCTCCTTTCTCCTTCCATTGAACCTTACTCCACCCACACCATCTCTTAAGTGTTTTAAAGGGACACAAACACCACAGCCTGTTTCTGCCAAAAGACAGATGTTTGAAGAGCACACCAACTTAGGGTGTCAGTTGATGTGGTCCACACATCCCTAGTGATGACAGTGGACAGAGGTGATACTGATCATTTGGAAGGCAGATTAGGGATGTGGTCCAGTCTGTTTTGGATGCTGTTGCACTCCTTTGCAAGAATTTAGGTTCACATTTTCACAGTTTGTGTTTGTTGTTGCTTTTTCAAGCAGTGCATAGCAGCAGTGTGGGCCTGTAGCCAAAATCATCTGTGTCATGAGGGAAAGCTGCCATGATGGCTCCCTAGCTGCTTGGGGAGTGGAAGGGTAGCTTTCTCTTCTGACAAACACAGCTTTTCCATCTTTCCTCCTTTCATGACAACCCCTATATGATTTCTGCTCAGTTCCCATGTTGCCTTCTGCGGCATATGGATGCTAGTCAATAGCACCATGGCCAAGCTCTTCAATGTGATGCTGTAAACAAGCCTCAATTTTTGACCTCCCATATTTTCCCCCTTGATCTAGCACTGTTCTAGGAAAGCATGGCAGGAAATGTAAAACTGGTTGGCAGCTTGTGACCCCTGGGCAAAAACCTGGACTGTAAGATTCAGTAAGCCAGGAAATTCCAAGTAATAGACTACATCACCATCAGTAAGACTTAAGACTATCAGGAGCTGCCCAAGGGTGCTGATGGCTTCCACTAGACCCACATAAAAGCTAGAAAATTAGGGCTATAGGAAAGTAAGATGGATAAGATTTCTAAAATTGAAATTTGTGTGGTGACAAATATTGCGGGTTGACGTGGGCCTAAAATTTTGTCTAGTAGTTTAATAAGAAAAGCATTTCCATCACCAAAATCCCCCAGTCCTTTCAAGATTGTGTTGTGTGTTCTCCTGCTCCCTCCCTTTCTCTCTCCATATACTGTAAGCATAATCTAAACGTAAAAGTGTGCAGAAAAATTCTTGAGCCCTCTGTAGTCATAGTTGCTCATTAGTCTGGCATTGCCTTTTTGGCTGCCCCCATCTATAGAAAGTGAAAATAATTCTGTGCTTTGCAGAGGTAAATTGAAAGTTTCATTATGAGGACTTCAAACAGAATATAAATCAAGATAGTGTAGTGATAAAAATGCTTGGCTGAAATCTCTTATTGGCTTTTCAACATGAAATATAGACAAGGGATTTTTTTATAGGCACAAATGTTATTTTTCACTGGCTGTCAGAAGAGGCCTATTATGGCTCCTTCCACAATTCTCCATTGTGATAAGTTTGTGAGTTTATTCTTTGTTTCCATTAGACCGAATAAACATTGGGATTTGATTCATCTTCTAATCCATTATATAGGATTTTCCTTGTGAGGCACATCTTTATTTTCCTGCATGACAAATCCTTAATATATAACATTTGAAACCAATTTTTAACTAAAAGCATCCACAATTCAGAAAATACTAACAATTTAGTTTATAGTTTACTGGCACAGTTTCAACAAAAGTTTCTAGGGGAATTTTTGGATGGAAGTGGAGGATGCTCGCACAGCCAGATGACCATTTCAGATCCTCTGAATCACTGTTTATAATAAATATTTATACAGATAAATGTCTAGCAACTTTACAATCTCCAGTGTGAGGTAAATAAATATACTTGGTAGAGCGGTTTTCTGGTGGCACTGCCAGGAAACTAATGCCATTTCATTTAGCATAGAACTGTTGTTTCTAGCAAAATAAAAGCATAACCGAGAGAGAGAGAGAGATTTAGGATTGTGGATTGAAACAAGAACTAATAAATGAACATGAAATAAGGGGATAGATCAAAACTTAGCAAGGCCACTGCCTTTCTTTGAAATATAGCCCAAAGCATCTGGTAATCCTTTGCAGTTTCCCATCCAAATACTAACCAGAGATGACCCTGCTTAGCTTCTGGGATCTGGTGCCTCCAGAGTCTTTAGGATGACAATGACTAAGGCCTAAATCCCACTGCAAATCCTAAATGGAGCAGATCCAATGAATCAATTGCTGAATGGTAAGTCAACTTAAGTGTTAATCTCATCATTCATTGGGTCTATTTATTTTACAATAAAAATGGAAGACATTCTGTTTTATCAGTTAGCTATTTTTGGTTCCAATTAATTCCCCCTCTCCTTACTCCAAGGTTATGTAAAGAAATATCTCCAAGGTCCAATCCACACTGCAGAAATAATCCAGTTTGACACTGCTTTAACTGCCCTGGCTCAGTGCTAGGCAATCCTGGGAATTGTAGTTTATTGTGGCACCAGAGCTCTCTGACAGAGAAGATTAAATGTCTCACAAAACTAGAGTTCCCAGAATTCTCTAGCATTGAGCCAGAGCAGTTAAAGTGGAGTCAAACTGGATTATTTCTGCAGTGTGGATTGGACCTAAATTAGCATAGTATTTTTCCTCTATGAAGCCATTTTGGAGGGCACATGGAGAGATGGGAGGGCAGGGGAAGAGGAGGAACAGGTACGACAGGGCTTTAACCGTCTCCAGGAAGGCAGCTGAAGGCCTAGGAGAGTGGGAAAGAGAGGAGGAGCAAGCACACAGCTGTTTCTCCTCTTCTCACCATCCCAGGCCTTCAGCTGTCTCCAGAGAAGCAGCTGAGGGCCCAGACAGAAGGAAGGGGAGGAGGTCCCACCCCCAGAAGCCTGATGTCCCACCCCTGGAAGTCCCGTTTCCTCCCTGGAAGTCATGCCCCCTGGTACCACCCAGTGCTGGAACACCTTTAAGTTTGGGCACTCAGTCTCTAAAAGGTTCGCCATCACTGCTCTAGACTGTGGATGCTTTAAGCCGGTGCATGAATTGGTTTCAAATGCTTCATTTTACAGACTCATTTTACAAGCATTAACTACAGATGAGTCCATTCATGTCCCATTCAAAAAGTATTTTTGCTTTCATTTTATTTTTGAAAATGTGGAGATGTGAAGCATTAGCTATGTCATACCTATTTTGGACCTGATTCTTGGCTAACCTAATTTATTTAGATACAGATGTCAGAATCTGTAAATTATACACAGTAAGATGCTAGGTTTTACATTATGCACATAGCAAGATGCTATTATAAATATTATTGTTATATTGATATCCACAACTTAAAGTTGTGTATGTCTACATATCCACAGTTTAAATGACACACCAGAGTTAAAGCATCTGTTTAACTGCACAAGACAATTAAAACATATATCAATCTTGAAGCAGCAATAATTTAAAATATTATGCCTTTAAAAAAAAGAAGGCAGCAGAAATATACAATTATGTTAACACATTTCATACTTAATCTTTATCCTATTATATTTCCATTGTTTCAGTTACCTAAGATTAAACCACTTGGAGGTCACCAAAATCTGCACTTGGCTACCTAACATGCTGAGTTAGGAACATGGAACAAAGCTTAATGACCTTTCCTGCTGATGATTATGCCTGAATGGGCTAAATACATGAAGCAAAAATATTGCATAAGCCAACCCAAATATTCGGATTTTCCAAAATCCATGAAGAGGGAAAAAGTTTTCAACTGAAGAGATTTTTGTATCCATTTTTATTTTATTCTTTTAAAAGGAACTGGGCTTCCTTCTTCCTCAATATTAGAGTTGATAGTAAATGATAGATCGTATAACATTATATATTCATACTACCTTTTTGTATATATAGGGGTCAGGGTGAGGAGAGGGATAATTCATCTCAATGTAATGTTTTGAATCTTGTATAAAATAAGTGAAGTTCATTAACCAGCTCTTATTTCACACCAAAAGAGACTAGTTGTCCATGTTACACAGTAAGCAGACACATGGACAGTATATAGAAATCCATATATCCTATCAAGTTTCAGATCAAAACTGAACAAAACTCAGAAGGATATTTCCTCCCTGCTCCCCCCATCCCCAGTATACATCTTTTCATTTTATGTGGATTTAGCAGCATTCAGTCTCAATTAAGCTGCCAGGATCTTGAGATAATAGCAGCAGGAAATTCTCACAAGATAAATTCAAGATGGTAGCTACAACTTGTCTTTATCAGGATGGATTAAAAGGAGACCATATTTTGAAGTGTATATAAACTCTGAGTAAAACATATCCAGCATTTATATTGGAACAGCAAAATATCTCATTTCACTACCCTGCCATAGCTAATATATATATTTTGCCTTGAACACATTCTGTTTATAGTCTGCAGAGGACAAGGTTTATTTGGACGGGGTGTGTTTTGAGTTCATGTGGGTTTTCTTCCTTGAACTGCAAAATATATTCCACAGCGTCTTGTGTCATTTTGCCCAGCTTTTCTGTCTGTAGCCGTGCCAAGGTTTATCACCGCTCACTTCTGGATAGTGTTAATAATGCGGTCACTTCCTGTCTGCAAAACAATTGTAACATTCACCAGATTTCCCTGTATATTCCAAGAGAAGTCAGGGAACACTATCTGAAACAGTAAAAAAAGGAAGGAGGGGAAACCCCTGATAAGAGTATTTATAGAGAAATCTTTAATACAATATTCTTGAACATGCTTGTGTCAAATAGATGAGAAAGGAAGGAAAGCTGTTTCCATGCAGATCTTTAGCTTGCTAAACGGACTCTCTTTCTCTGTGTTGTGATTTCTGCATTTGTCATGGAAGCAAGCTTCCTGTTTTCATCACTTAGTGCTGCATATTGTATATATTAGTGGGAAGTGGAAACCAAAAAAGAAACTATGAAGTGGTGAAGGGGATCTTGGTAATCCGTTATCCCTGCTCACCTTTGTGACTGCACAAAGTACAAAATTAGAACAGACGTCAAGTTCACTGGAACATATGTTTAAAATTTCCCCCTTTTCCAGTAGAAGAAGAAAGACTTATTTCATGAAGAAAGTTTCTTGGAAAAGAGAGCAATAGAACCAGTGTTTTTAGACAGTGGACATAGTGATGTCATGGACATGACCCTTTAGACAAGCATATATATATATATATATATATATATATATATATATATAATTTTTATAGAATCACGGAATCTTAGAGTTGGAAGGACTTGCAAGGGCCATGTAGTCCAACCCCCCACCATGCAGGAATACACAACTACAGCCCACTTCAAAGAGGCTCATCTAACATGTTTAAAGTCCTCCAGAAAAGGAAAGTCCAACCCTGCAAGGCAGTTTATCCCACTGTTGAAAGTTCAGTTCAGTTTCAGCCACATAGGACACTGCTAACATTCCCTCTTCCCCACTGCCATTCTATGCTTTGCAGCTGCTTCTACAGCACTGGTATGTTAGAATAAAAACAAGAAAATGAAAGTAAACCTGTTTGTCCATTCTTTTAAAAAAGAAAGAAAATAAATCATGCCCAGTTTCAAATGACAAAACTCACACTGAAATCCTAGTCCCATCATGACTGCAGGAGCAAAATGGAGCTTGGTTTTGTTGCTCCAGTGGTAAACTCATTACTTGGGAGTAGGCAGCATTTTCCCATGAATTGCACAAACTTTCTGCAGTGATGGGATTGCATGCTCCATAGCAAGAGGTTATGCTGATGTTTGCAGTGGTGTTGGCAGGGTCTCTGATGTCAGACAAACTTTTGCTGAGGAGCCAGATTAAATGTGCTCAACAGCTACTGGGCAGAAGCAGTAGTGGAGGATGACAATGGTGGAGGATCTTTCAGAGACATTGACATGACACCATAGCTAACACTTGTTAGTACTGCTCAGCAAGAGGTACAGTAAACCCCTTTTCAATGTTTTTTTTTTTTACTATAAAGATCCTATGGTGAGTCAATCAAAAATGAAGAAAGAATTAATGTCAGTAGATGAAACTTCCAGTTTGTATGGCACAGAAATTTAAACCAAGAGTGAGGATGCTCTACAATCAGCAAGGGAACACATTACATGACCAAGTATGAAAGAAGTAGACATGATCCTGAAGTGTAAAAATATATCATTGAACATGTCAATTCAGTTGATCTTCCTAATAGCTTTCTTCACTGTACAGTTTTTATAACCATACATGGCATGAAAGATTCTGGCTTTCAATTTTAATGATATATTTACTGAATATTTACTAGGAACAATATGGATATTTAAAATATATAGGCTGTTCCTATAGAAGAAAACCACAGTCTTTTCCATGGGCAATGTTGTATGACTGCCCAATTGAATTAGTACACCTCTTGTTCTGTCAACTGACACTCTTTACACTGCTCTACTTGTTGTAAGTGAAACCTCAATATCTTTATCAGTTTTGAACCTTAGTTTTTAACAGGAAAATTGAGAAGGATTTATGATAGCATTTCCTAAATTTCTCATAACTTGTTTTCTGCAAAGTGAGGAGCCAAAAGCAAGGTGACAAATGGCCAAAGATGGGTTAAGCAGTAGGTAGTGTTGTGGTGGATGACTGTAGGCTCCCCCAGATTGTGGTTAACTGTGTTATCCTCCAGCCTGGTAATTTGTGCTGATTTATCTCATACCTTTTCAAGTTGTTTCTTGCTGGTTCTGGCCACTTCCCCCCCCCCCCCACACACAAACCACACACACACTTTCTCTTTTGGCAAGAATTAAAGGGGTGGTGGAAGCAGGGAGGTGCTTTGGATGGGAGAGAAAGAAACAGATTTTTCCCCCCTACTCTCATTCTTTCTCTTCTCTTACCCTGTCCATGCATTATTTTAATGTTCTTTAAAACCCTGTCTGGAGCCTTAAGAAATTATTGAATTAGCTTTGCTCCCAGCATAGACGTAGGATGTAACTTTAAGAAAGTGGATCTTATTGCGTCACCCACCACCAGGCAGCAGGCAGCCCGTATGCAAGCCGGGCTTCTCTCACATCTTTTCATAAGTGGGAATTTCTTGTTCTTGAAAAGCTGTGGCAGAAGCCTGGCTTGCATACAGGCTGCTCACTGCCTGGTGATGGGTGGATGCGATAAGATCTATCATCTTAAAGTTACATCCCATGACTATGCCGGAGCAAAGGTAACGCTATTATCTCCTTAATGGGAAATATACTGTGATGCGTGGAAACACCAAAACAATCATTCTCACACGCCAACTTTGAGGCCCTTTACTACTACAAAGTTATAGCACAAATGATTCCAATTAAACTGCCAGGGTTCCATAATATGGAATCCTGGGATTTGTGGTTTAGAGAGGGGTATTTAAAATTCTCAGTCAGAATAAACCAGGTAAAGCAGGATTTATTAAGACAAATTAAATATATTTTTCTTTCCAAGCATTTTACATAATGTGATCATGGCATATTGGAAGAGTTGCTCTGCAGTCTTAGGCACTCCCAATATATTTTCATTCACTGTATTATCTGAAAAAGTTCGTACACATAGAGAACTCTGTACCTTGGGAAATCCTGCTTTACCTGGATTTGTAGTTTTGCTGTTCTGTGCCTTCAGGTCATTTCTGACTTGTGGCAACCCTAAGGCATTCACCTGTCATTGGTGAAGTTTCTTCAGAGGGGGTTTGCCATTGCCATCCTCTGAGGCTGAGGGAATGTGGCTTACCCAAGGTCACCCAGTAGGTTTTCCTGGATGAGCCAGGATTCAAACCATGTTCTCCCAGTGCTCTAGTACACTACACTCACCAAACTATAAACACCAGGATGGCATGGGATGCATCCATGGTACTTAGAATGGAATCATAGTGCCACATTTGTGTACTGCAGGAGGGCCACTGGAATCTTAAGGTGAGGATGCCCACTTCCTTTTTCATATCCCAGTCATGCACTTTCCATTCTAGTTGAAATTAACTGGTGCAAAGGAGGTTGGTCTTTCTGTGCCCAGGAGACTACTGCCATATTACTATATGGACAGAGAGAAGGAGAGAGAGAGAGAGTTAAACAATTATTGTTATTTTGTTATTGTATTCATTCTTATCACATCTTTCTCCCAATAGTGGGGCCCAGGGCAATTTTTTGTTTGTTGTTGTTGTGTGCCTTCAAGTAATTTCTGACTTATGGCAATCCTAAGACAAGCCTGTCCCAGGGTTTTCTTGGCAAGATTTGTTCAGAGGAGGTTTTGCCAGTGCCTCCCTCTGAGGCTGAAAGAGTGAAACTTGCCTAAGGTCACCTAATAGGTTTCGATGGCTGAACAGGGATTTGAACCCTGGTCTCCAGAGTCATAGTCACTCAGACCACTACAACAAGGTTGGCTCTGTTTTTTCTTACAGAATACTAAAACCAACACAAATTAATATGCATACAAAATTATATAACGTAAAAAGCAGTTAAAAAACAAAATCAATATGACAGTGCACCGTTAAAAGCCCATTGCAATCAATTCCTAAAAGTCTGTCAGAATAGAAGTATTTTCATTGGTTGGTAGAAGGACACCGAAGATGTCTTACTACAGACTCTTACTACAGAGAAAGTTCCAAAGCCTTGGAGCAGCCACTAAGGCCCCATTCACACTACAAAAATAAACCAGTGTGGAACTGGTTTACTTCCATGAAGTTCACATTTGCTCTGACTGCACTTGGTGCAGTTTGTGGGGAAAGGGGGCAGTGGTGACTGAAAGGCCCACTTAAACCGGTGCATTTGGCACCAGACCCCTTAGAGGTTCTTTTTTAAAGAGCCGCAACAATCTACATCTTTAGTAGTGTGAGAATGCTACTGAATTGATTCAGATCGCACTTCATCATTCCTGGAAATGGAAGTGTCTCCATTTTAAATCAATATGGTGGCAAATGTGCATGGCAACAGGGTTAAAATGGCACAGATAGATTTGATAGTGGTAAACATACTGGGAACACCAAACCACTTCTGAATTGGTGCTGAATTGGTGCGGAGATGCGGATCTCTTCATTCAAAAAAGGAAGTGTGAACGACCCCTAAGAAAGCCCTCTCTTATGCTCCCATCAAAAGAAATAATACCCCAAACTTTATGAGATACAAATTGGGAAAGGAAGGAGGAGAGGGGGATGTAGTTGCAAGCTTTCATCCGCTTGCGTGCTCAGGTTGACTAGTTTGTGGGATAACATCTCCTTACATATTTGCCAAAGGAACCTATGATTCTACCATTGAATCATTTTTCTTTCTAGAAGATAGGCAGGGAAGTCACATAAACATAATTGTTTTCCTTATCAAAGTCAGGAGCGATTTTAGTGAAACATTAAAAGATTGTTAGAGAGTACTTATGGGAGCATCTTGTTCTCAAGTGTCATGTTCCTGGTACATATAAATGCTAGCTGGGTCTTCTGCAAATTCTAGCTATGAAAGTTTTTAAGCCATGGAGATCTGATCTCTTTTATGCAAGTGTTCCAGTTGTTGTGAGTTGTCTATATTTTTTCCCATTGGTTGACACTTGAAAGAGCTAAATTATTGTTCAATATAGTTCTCCCAAAAGGCTTATCCTGACTTCACCACCACATTTCAGTTCTACCATAAACAACAGATTTGGGTTTGTGTGTTTATTGCAAATGGTAACAACAGGACAATTGTGGCTTTTCTGTTACTACTTCAGCCTTAAAGTGCCATTTTTTGTGGTTACTTCTCACAGTAAGCTTCAGTTATCCACAGATTTATCTAAGGACCACTATACCATTCTGTTCTGTAAAATCCTTTGATAATGAAGTAGTTGTGTATAAGAATAGTGTGTGTTAAAGGAGAGCAGATTTTCTTGAAGGCTAAATTAAAGCAAGTGTACAATTTGCTAGTAGCAATACTATTTTCTTCTGTCTGATGTACATAAGCCAGAATCATGAATAGGAGGTGTAACTCCCTAAGTGGATTTACTATGAGTGAATTAGAATTGGTTTCTTGCTGTTGTTGTGTGCCTTCAGAGTAGTTTACGCACAACTCCAAATTTGTTGTTTATGATAGAACTAAGGTTACTTAGGGACTATGCAGACAGGCAGGAAAAGGTGACCTGAAGTTGCCTTTTCCCTAAGCTGCAGCAACTGCACTGCCTGCTCTGAGGTTGCCCTAAATGGGGATGGAGCAACCACACTGGGGGGGGGGGGGGTTAGCGCAACTTGTATTGAAGCCCCAGTAACCGCATCACCAGCCCCAAGGAAGCTGCAAAGGGAGACAGAGCAACCACATGGGCCGGCAGTGGCTGCTTTAACTTTTTTTTTTCTTCTCAAATGCATCTGCACGTGTGCAGGACTATCTCTGCGCACCTGTGCAGGAAAACATCCCTGCGCACTTGCACAGGACCTGTCATAGGCTGGTATACAGTCTATCACTCTCTGTGTACAAAGGTGACTGAAGTTCGGCATCCCTGTGCATCTCCACAGGATCTGTCATACACTCACATATCATGCAAGGATTTGCTGACCTCTGCTTCCCCCCAAGGAGTGGGTGCAGTAGACAGGTGCCACTGTCAGATTGTGCCACCCTTGGAGTGAAGGAACAGGTTTGTCAACTGAAAAGACACTCCATCATCCTCCACAAAACATGTCCCACACAGATCAGGGGGGAGGGGAGAGGTACATGCAAGGGAGGTTTGTGTGGACAGACTTGATACATGCAGCTGGTGGTCATGCAAGGGACATGGTCAACACGACACACAGACAAATGTTACTCCAGGAACCCACCCCCCCCCCATCATGCCAGGAAGTGGTTTGCAGGTCTTATACACACCTGCACAGAAGAGGTCACAAAAGTCTCTTTCATGCAAGCTGCTGTGCATGCTGACCGCAAGCATACATCCAACAGAATGCATGTATTGCCATAACAGAGGACAGTTGCTAGGGTTACAATTAGGGTTAGGGTTAGGGTTCTAATATTCACGTGCACCTGTGCCAGTGCATCCACACCTGGAAGCATAGGGCACTTTAAATTAAAACTTGCATCGTAGGGCGCATGCTCTGGATTGCCGAGTCAATTTCTGCTGCATGTGCAACAGTGCATTTTTATGGCCATTTTCTGGTGCATCAGTGTCGCTGCATACATACACACATGCAAAGGTGTGCTTCTTCACCAAAGGAATGGAAAAAAGTGGCTCCTTTTTGGAGCGGCTTTTCTCGGCATATGATGGCTAGAGGATGCTTTCCTGGAGACTTTTAGGTGTGCGTCATCTAAATGCCACACCTACAAGTCACCCTCAAACCACCCCTTTTTGCCCGTCTGCATAGCCCCTTAGCCTCTCTGCTACTTAGGTAAGTATACATAAAGTTACATTAAGTAACAGGTGATATAGGATTCTAGTGATAATTTTTACTGCGTTATCCACTTTTCTGTCATGTTACCATATTGTGGTTATCTCAAAAGAGCATGAGCAATATTTTTAACAAGTGCATTCATTCTACAGTTTCAAATGATATGCTGGTAAGACACTGTTAATTGCTTATCTGTTAAGATCACAGTTTTTATTTGCATAATTCTAAGTTCTTAGTTATTGGTTCTCTTTGTCAGAAATTTGGTGTCATCAACTAAAACTCCTGTGCAGTTGGTTCTGATATAGTTTAACAATGGTGAATTTCAAGCTAATTTAACCACACCCAAGTGACTTTATCTGTTAATAAACCATTCACAGTTATATACAGGACCAAAACAAGGGATCCTATATATAACTGTATAAATACTCTGTATAGATACTCTGTAGTATTTATACCATATAAATACTCTTTAGTATCTACAAATATCAAGTTTTAAAATATCAGCTTCAAAATTCACCAGCATATTTGGCTGTCTTTTTACTAGATGAAAGAAAATAATTTAATTGTATGCATCTAATTCAGAGGAACTATGAATTCGGAGGAACTACCAGAGGAACTATGGTCTGAAGCCAGGGACATAATAAAAGAAGAATGCTGACAAACACTTTCAATAAACAAAAAGAAAGAGAAAAAAACCATGGACGACAGAAAAAAACCCTATCAGCAATAAAGAAAAGAAGAGAAGAAAAATAAAAGGCAGATAGGAACAAACTAAGAATTAAGCAACAGTACAACGGCTTGTGAGGAAAGATAATACCTATTAGGGAAGCTCAGAGAGGAAAGTGCAAAGGCAGGCTTAATGTTGAACATAAAGAAAACAAAAATAATGACCACCGAGGACCTTCACAAGTTCAAACTAGAAAATGAAGAAATAGAAATAGTAAAAGAATTTGCATACCTGGGATCAAACATTGATAGAAATGGGGACTGTAGTCAGAAAATCAGAAGACTAAGAATGGGGAAGGTGGCTATGAAAGAACTAGAAAAGAGTCTAAAATGCAAAGATATACGACTCAGCACAAAAGTTAGAATGGTACAAGCCATTGTATTTCCTATTACCATGTATGGATATGAGAGCTGGACAGTTAAGAAAGATGATAGGAAGAAAATCAACTTTGAGGTGTGGTGCTGGAGAAGAGTGTTGAGAATCCCATGGACAGCCAAAAAGACAAACAAATGGGTTCTAGAGCAGATCAAGCCAGAAACCTCCCCGGAAGCCAAGATGACCAAACTGAGGCTGTCGTAATTCAGACACATCATGAGAAGAGAGGACTCTTTGGAAAAAAGAATAATGCTGGGGAAGGTGGAGGGAAGTAGGAATAGAGGAAGGCCACATGCCAGATGGATGGATTCTATTAAGGAGGTCATGGCTATAGGTTTGCAGGATTTAAGCAGAGCAGTGGAGGAAAGAGGGTCTTGGAGATGTCTCATCCATAGGGGCGCCATGAGTGGAGATCAACTCGAGAGCAGTTAGCAACAAAATCTAATTCAGGGTGGTCAACCCCAGATGTTTTGCACTACAAATCCCATTAGCTCTAGTTGACATATCTAAAATTGAAGGCTTATGGTAGTTGTACGCCAAAAAAATCTATAGTACCACAATTCCTCCCTCCTGCTTCAAATCCTCATGGAATCATAGAAGAGATTACAAGGGCTATCCCGTCCAACCATCTGCCATGTAGGAATACCTAAACAAAGCACTTCTGACAGATGGTCATTGAGTCTCTTTAAAAACTCAAAGAAGGAGACTTCACAACATTCTGAGGTAGCCTTTTCCATTGTCGAACAGCTCTTATTGTCAAGTTCTTCCTAACATTTAGGTGGTATCTCTTTCCCACTTAACATCCCTGATGCTCTTTTTATACAGTAGCAAAAAATTTTCTAATGCAGAAATTTTGGTCATGTTTTGGGTGCAATTAAACAATAAAACCTTAGCATACTAATTTATAGATTGAAATTATTCCATTAAATAATTACAGATTATTCAGGCAACATTTTTTTACATTTATGTTTATAAACTTTAAATTTTATTTTAAAAATAAAGGTGCAGACACCCCTACACTCCACTTTTCTCTGGCCCTGTTCTGACTTATTGGTGAACCACAGCATTTTGGCTAAGAACAAATGTTTTACTCATATGTATGTTTAGCTAATTGATTCACCAGTTAATTAAGCGAAACCCATGAATTGTTTTTTAAAAATAAAAGACTAATGGTAGCCCTATTTCTTTATACTGTATGAATTACAGTTCAAGGAAACATGATTTTATCTATACATATACCATGAATTATGGCACATGATGTTCATTCTCCTAATTTACAGAGATGTCAAGCAACCTTGTAATTAAACTGTATTTGTTACAATTCCACAACAATTCATTCTATTCCAGGGCATGTGCACACACGCACATCTTGGTGGAATGGTGAAGAAATTAATTAGGCATAAATTCTAGTACTAGACTTAATCAGAGTAGATCTATTGAATTAATGGAAACTTAATAAGTGTGGGTGCAGCCACACTGCAGAATTAATGGAGTTTGACACCATTTTAACTCCCACACTCTATCCTACAGAATCCTGGGATCTGTAGTTTGATGAGTTCCGGAGCTCTCTGACAGAGCAGCTCAATACCTCACCAATCTACAAATCCCGGGGTTCTGTTGGATAGAATCAAGGCTGTTAAAGTGGTGTAAAATTGCTTTAATTCTCCAGTGTAGCTATACTCTAAGGTACGAGGGCATAGCGTAAAGTTTTAATTATCACCTTTAAAAATTGACAGAAAGTTTGTTTTGATTTGTAGTTGTTAACTGATCTCTACGTAGTCACCATCCAGATTTACACATTTTCCCCAGCATTTCTTGTCCTTCCGAATACTGTTATTGTAGAAGTCTGCAGATTGCGCCTTAAACCACTCTTCCACTTCATGAATGACATCATCTGTGTTGTCAAATTGGTGACCCCACAACTGATTTTTCATTTTGGGGAAAAGAAAAAGTTACTTGGTGATGATGACACAGACAAAATTTTGTCAATATACCATAATAATGTCTGGGTGATAATTATTACTTTATGATACCCCCTCGTAAATTCCATTGACTGAGTCAGACTACTCTACTTTGAACTTGGAATTGAATTGCAGGCATTGACTAGAACACTGTAATCAGATACTTGATATCTACTTTCACATTTGGGGATGCTCTTTGCATGAATCACCTGCATTAGTGATTTTGTTTGTTGTTGGTATAACACGAGAACATTCTTTTGTACATGTCACAAGTATGTGCTGGCGCAAGGCAACGGAAACAGAGAAGAAAGCCACGCCAAACATATTCACGGGATGGAGCTCTGCTCTCTCCAACATGTTTGCATGTCTATGTATGCATCGGCTTGTAGTGTTATTTGTTCAAAAGCTGCAGTGGGCTACAGATGAGACAACTGAATCAGAAAATTGGGTAGAGAAAGCTGAGGAATTCCAAATGCTTGCCCAAAGTCCTTTCAATTATCACTTTTGACCTACCCTTCTCTCTCTCTCTCTCTCTCTCTCTCTCTCTGATTTCTGCCTTATCCAGTGGCAAATCACAGATCTAAGATTACATTCATAGTCTTCTATTAACATGTTCCTGGCAGTTTTTGAAAAAGAAATGTTGCTGCAGGCTGATGCTTGAATAAGGTGTGTACCAGTTTGCTTGGAAAAGGAAGAAAAGCTCACTGTTAATTTATTTTATTTTTACTAGAGGCCAGCAACTTCTTAACTGATATCACTCATTTCAGTGAACATTCAGACAGCCACATCAGCCCCTAAGGCAATGTTTGTACTTTTTTGAAAAGAGCTTTCCCCACCCCCAGATTTCTTGTATAACTTGTTTATTCACTCCTTTTTTAATTTTTTAAAATACCTTGAACAAACACAAATAGATTAGGAGAGGTACGATTTTGCAGTAAGTACTTGGATCATAAACGTAGGAGCGTACAAAGAAACATGATTTTTATGACTTGGAACATGATTTTAAAAAGTAATTCGTCACTTGATATGTGTCATCCATTATTTAAAGTGGGACACATTACTAACATGTTGCCTTTTAGTTACTTTAAAATATTTATTTTTAAATTAAAAATGCCCCAAACTTCCCTGTTTCATGTGTAATAAATGAACTTTGCTCATTTTTAACATAACAATTGTAGCAACTATTATGTTACTTTGGAGGAGTAACATGTTACCCCCAAGGTAACGTCACAGATAGTATTTGCATTTGTAGAAAAAGTCTGTCTAATCCAGTCTTCTGTTTGCACGATGGCCAGCTGGATGCCTATGAAAAACTCAGGCTGCATTTACAGTGCAGAAATGCCATTTGACACCACTATAACTGCCATGGCTTCATCCTACAGAATCCTAGGGTTTGTACTTTTGTCATACACCAGCACTCTTTGGCAGAAAAGGCTAAAGACCATGTAAAACTACAAATCCCAGGATTCCATGGGATGGAGCCTTATCATTGAAAGTGGTGTCAAAACTACATTATTTCTACAGTGTAGATGCACCCTCAGAAGCATGAGTGTAAGAGAACTCTCCCATTCATGTGTCCTAACATGTAATGGATAGAGTTTTGACCTTTGGGTTGAATGCAATGGCTAATAGTACATCAGCAAGCACTGCTTTCACTATTATAACCTCTCGCAAGCCCTACCCAGTTCCAGCCATCCACATTCCATTCCCAGGCCAAGTGACCTTGTAGCGATAACCAACTGTATCTGTACCCTCCCTTTCTCACACATATGCTTCATCTAGCACTCGCTACTAACCACAAGAATAACTGCACAGCTAATAACAACAACAACATTCAGCCAAGCACAGCTAATAACAACAACATCCAGCTGCTTCAAACATGGCAAAGGGAACCTTTATAGGAGACCCTGACAGCATCACCTCAACAGTTTCACCAATGACTTGTTCCCACTGGTGGAATAACTGGGAGGCATTTTCTTCTTATCTCCATTCCTTCTTGACCCCGATAAAGTCTGTTTTGGAGGATTGGAGAGCCCTTTAGAACAGTGTACAGCTAACACAGAAAGCTGCAAAAGAAAGGAAGCTGGCAAAATCACATCTGAGTATACTTTGCCTAAGAAAAACCTATGAAATTCACCAGGTTCTCATAAATCAACAGACAACTTGAAGGCACATACTGACACGGCCAGTAAAATCTGTCTCCTTGTTCTCTTCCTTTAGCAAAGGCCTCCATCAGATAGGATGTCTTTTGGCAGATAGAGAGTTTTGGAAATCAGGTCAGACAAACAAACAAACAAACAAACAAATCCTATTTGGTCTTTTGGGATTTATTTTTAAATCCCATTACTGAATGATTGTCTGCTCAGCTCTTCCCCTGTTTCTCTACCCTTTGTCACCAGGGGATGCTGAACCAGCATTGCCCCCACACTGGCAACACCGCAACCCACTCTCAGCACCCCTGGATCCCCAGTGCTCCACACCACAGGAAATCCAAGATCCACCAGATCCAAGACTCATGCTACCACCCTGAAAGTTGTGACAGAACATCCCTAACCCTGAACATAAGGAGGGAGGGTGGGGTGAGCCAAATGAGAATGGTGCTGAGCACCAGTGTCATGTGGCCTTAAATAGGCCCATCCAGCCAATCCCCTTTCAGGATGTCCGGAAGTCTCCACCCCTTCCGGCCTACTGACCAATCCTGGCACTCTGTCGCCAACCAATGAGGCAGCACCTCTGCTCCCAGTGCAAGCCAGGAGCTGTAGTTCGGCTCCTGGGCTGGAGGTGCCACCCCTTCCAGCCCAGACAGCCAATCAGGCCCCCTGAATCCCACAGCAAAGCCTGCTGGGGGATCGCCAGGGCTGGGAGAATCAGCCCCGGGTGACGACTCCCCCCCCCCCGGCAACCAGGCTGGCCTGGTGAGTCGGGCAGCCTCATTTGTTGTTATTGCTGTTGTTGCCTTTCCCCCCAAAACTGGGAGTCAAAGTGGCTTACAAATTAAAACAAGTAGTGTATAGCTAAAACATAGGGGCTGCATTAAAACGGAATTAAAAGCAATTAAATTTGTTAAAGGCATGCAATTCAAAATGTTTTTTGTTTAAAAGCAATTTTAAAAGCAGTACAACTAAAACATTACAACACATTTGCAAACACCTTTCTCTAAAAATACAAATAAATAGTTTTGGCCAGATTATTGATTATTTCCCTAAAAATTATTCCAAAATCTGCTCTCCAATTTCCTTTCCAAATTTTGGAGTTTTGAATTACCTATTCCAGGTTCTAGAACTTGTTTTAGAAACACCTCTTTCTAAAATTACTTCTTCTTTTTTTCTAGTAGTCACATTCATACATTATATGTCCTACAATTCCATTGCGGGCAGAGAAGTCTTGGAGTTCTACTCCAAAATAAATAACTTTCCCAGCTCTGCTGGTTTCTAGAAGTGAACTGATATATTAAATATTTGACATGGATTCCTCCCCATCTCCCCCTAAATTTATACAGAGCCCTGGGCCTGTGAAAATGCACAAAATGTCTCCATTGCTTCCATTCAGTTATGTAAATGACCGCCTCCTTTCAAGTGGGGGAAAGAATTTCAGAAATTGGTGAATGGATCTTGGTATGTCCATCATTTGTTGTGCTTTTGGAACTATGGGTGCATCTACACTATAGAAATAATTTAATGTGACACCTCTTTAAATGCTGTAGATTTGTAGTTAAGCTACAGCACTTAAAGTCATGTCAATGGCATTATTTCTATAGCATAGGTGCACCGTATGTCAAAACAAAGGAACTGACTGAGTGGGATGGACAGCAAAATTTCACTAAGAATGAAAAGGAAAAATGAGCAAACTTTTCTCCCTGCCCTTATTTATTTGGTCCTCATTTAAAGGATTTGATATTCTGTGTCTCTGTTATATGCCTTCCAAGTCATTTTCAACTTGTGGTGATGCTAAGCTGACCTGTTATGGAGTTTTCTTGGCAAGGTTTGTTCAGAGGAGGTTTTGCCATTGTCTTCACCTGAGGCTGAGAGAGTGTGACTTGCCCAAGATCACCCAGTGGGTTTCATGGCCGAGTGGGGAATCGAACTCTGATCTCCCGAGTCATCCAAACCACTACACCACACTGGGTCTCTCTATTGATACTACATATGATCTATTCAGAACTTTGGAAGAATTTAGGGCAAGGGAGGCCTGGAGTCCTTTCACACTATACAGCTATAGCACTATGTTCCCACTTTCATTGCCATGGTTCTATCCAATGGAATCTTGGAATTTGCCATTTAGGGAGAGACATTTAGCAGAAATCTAATATCTCACCAAACTACAAAGTCCAGAATTCCATAGGATGCAGCCACAGTGCTTAAAGTGGATTTAAAGGCTGTATCCGCACTGCTGAAATAATCCAGTTTCACACCACTTTAATTGCCATGGCTCAGTACTGTGCAATGCTGGGAATTGTAGTTTGTTGTGGCAACAGAGCTCTCTGACAGAGGCGGCTAAAAGTCTCACAAAACTACAATCCTCAGAAATCCACAGCATTGGTGTGTCATTAAAGTGGTGTCAAACTGGATTTTTTTCTGCAGTGTGGATGCAGCTGAAGTGTTTTAACTGGGTAGTGTGAAAGGACCACTGCAGGAAATAGCAAGGAGCCCTTTCTCAAAGGCTTTTTTTGTATGAGGGAGGGATGGACCATTTCCCCCCATGCTTTGCTATCTCTAGAATAAGAGAAAGAACAAATAGATTTTTCTTGTTTTGTTTTTCAAAGGAGGATATGCCTGCTTCAAGATATGCCTGCCTCCTTTTAATTAATGGGACCTTTTCTGGGCCCCATCACAAAGACATGCCCTGGTGTGTCTGTACAACCTCAGCAACAGGATGCTGACTTGCCAGTTAGGTTAATATCCTGTCTCTGATCACTGTAAACTGTCTCTCGCTGTTAAAGACCTGTTGTGTCAGAGGCCACATTGACACTGCACTTGTAGCTTGCTAAGCATCGTTCATGCTTTGAGGCTTGCAAAGGGTAAAAGAGATGCAAGGCTGGCAGAAATATTATCACAAGTGCAAAACCTCCCTCAGATCCGTCCTCCCTTTTGCGTATTGTTGCATTGACTGCGCAGCTAAGATTAAGATTCTATTCTAAAGCTCATTTTCCCAGGGTCTATAGTTCAACCATAATACGTTGCTGAAGGTTGGAACTTTGGCAGACAAGACTTCAGACCAGGAATTAATTTTGGTAACACTTTATAATAAGTTTTCTTTAATTAATGTTAAATGAGAGTGGAATTCCTAAGAAATTACATGCAGCAGTTGAACCTGCACACCAAATGTATTCGCCATGTGATTAATGGCAGCTGAAATGAATATCAAGAGTGGAAGTGATCAGAATTGGCCTTTTATTAGAAAGCATTGCCAGAAATGCTTCACCAGCATTTTGACACAATACTATATTTAAAGAAACACTGTTAGGTTTAGGAATGAAGTACAGAAAAGGTAAAAAAAGGTAAAATTTATATATATATATATATATATATATATACACACACACACACACACACACACACACACACACCACAGAGAATTCTTATTTAAACAATATGTATATTAGTTCATTTAGCATATTAAATTGTTCTTACAAAAGGGGAATAAATGTTCTCATATTGTGGTGATGACCACATGTTTAGAGGACTTTAAAAAAGCAGGAGACAAAGTAATGGGGAATGAGGACATTACCATATGACCTCCCTTTTTGCCGCAATCACACTAGTTAATGAAAATGGAAACATACTGGTTTGACAGCAGTCAATATGTCTCACAATGGGCCTTTGCAGACTTCCAGAAATAGTGCACATTAAATTGAGGCACTGCCCTGGCTCAGTGCTAGGGAATCATGGGAACTGTAATTTATTGTGGCACCAGAGCTCTCTGACAGAGAAGGCTTAATGTCCCAGAGAAAAATACAATTCCTATGACTCCCTAGCACTGAGCCAGGACAGTGCCTCAATTTAATGTGCACTATTTCTGGCAGTCTGCAAAGGCCAAATAGCATGATTGGGAATGTTTGTGCTATCACACTTTCTTCCAAACTCCCTATCTCCCTATCTTTCCTAGAATTGGGAAGTTCCAAACCCTATCTCCCTGCCCTAACCAGCATGCCTTTGAGTTTTTTTATTTTTATTTTTTACTCAGTTCTAGAGTTATGTTAATGTGATTTAAGTAAAAATAGGAAATAAAAATAGAAAAATAATAATAAAGGAACTTAGCCTGCTTGGGAATAATGAGAGGGAGGGGAGATAGGGGAAAGGAGGAAACACTGACACCATGTAACTGCCAATATTGGAACTGTTGCAGAATTGACGTTTCACACTTGAGAATTAATGAGACTTCAGTGCATTTGGGAGCTCATTGATGGGTTTTCCCCATCAATGAAAAAGGATGCCTGAAGCCCACTTTGGAGACACAACAGCTAGAGGTCGGAGGCAATGTCATGCATGGTAAGTATCACCAAAGGTGCTGTTTTCTGACTGTAATTGTGGTTTAAAAGCCACATCTCCTAAATCTATCAAAGGCTCATACAGCCTCCAGCAACCCATTACCTTCCAGAGGAGTTGGACTGCAGTCCCCAGCTATGCTATGCTGGATGAAAGACTGTGGGAGTTCCAGTCCAACATATCTGGAGGTAACTGTCTTAGGGAAGCAAAATACAACAAATTCCACAAAGCAGCAATATCTTTATTTAGCCAACTCCAAAGCACAAAATACATTATGCAAGCTTTGCAAGCTTCACTGGCTTCTTCATCAGGCAAAGATGATAAGAATTATACAGGAGGTAAAAAAAAGTTGATGATAGTGGGAGTCCTACATTCATACAGGCCTACATTCTGTCTCAGATGCTACTCTGTTGTCAGTGAAGATGTTACTGAGCGATTTTAATGCAGGCAGATCTCATTCCCCTTTCTAGCCATGTGAGGGACAAATTGCAATAAAAGAGGTAATAAAATTTCAATTCCATTAGCAGCATAGAAGTTATATTGTAATATAAAGGTTATATTAGAGGCTGTGATAGCTCTGAGAAAGGCATGTGGGAGGGCCTCATCTTTCTGTTTCTGTTTCACTGCTCTGATCTTCCAGATTTATGTGTTGGATTATATTTTTGAGTTGAGCAGACAGTCTAGCAACTGTGTAGAGAAAACAAAATACCATTCAGGTAGAAATGCATATTCATTTAAAATAATAAATCTGTTGGAACACCTTTCCTGATAGTTTTATTTTATTTTAAAAATGGAATTTGTTGACCAAATTTAAAATGTCAGTTTTCAAATGGTGGCTGAAATGGATGTTTGGTTTGGTGACTATATTTCAGATGAAGATTATTGCTGGGATTCAGCACTGGACTTGCATCTTTGGAGATGGATTTACATATGCAGGAAATAGAACTGAATAGTTTTGCAATGTTTGTGCTCACCTGGGAGCTGCCATGAAGTTATAACATACAGACATCCATTGCACAATGGTATCCAGTGGCATGACTGATTTGTCATGGCCCTGATATACAATGGACACTGATTCACATTGGGGCACTCCCAATGGACATCTGGAAACTGGCTAGGAACTGCTGGAGCACAACAGAAGTGTGCATCAAAAGTACCCAGTGTGCATTACTACTACTACTACTACAACATTTATTTTTATACCCCACCTTTTGCCGTGGCAATCAAAGCAGCTTACAACTAAAATTAGATTAAATAAAACTACCCCAAAATAAACAATAAAACAATATTGACAAATAATGATAACCCCCCGTTAAAAATATATTAAATACAGTTATAAATTAAAACATAAGATTAAAACAATAGGCACTCTGGGGCACAGTGAAGATGTAAGAAGGATGTCTGACAGGAGGGAGACTAGACAAATGGAGTGATCTATTCCGGGTAGGTCTGCCAGAACAGATCTGTCTTGATGGCTTTTTAAAAGCCATCTAAGCTGGTTATCTGACGGATCTCTTCTGGCAAAGTGTTCCACAGTCTGGGAGCGGTGGCAGAGAATGTCCTCTGGGAGGTTGCCGCTAGTCTGGTTTTTATCAGTTGGAGCAACTTCCTCCCAAAGGACCCGAGGGTGCAGGGCAGATTATATGGAAGAAGGCAATCCCCTAGGTAAGTTGGACCCAGGCCATGTAGGGCTTTAAAGGTCATCACCAACACCTTATACTGTGCTCAGAAACCAATAGGCAGCCAGTGGAGAGATTTCAAAATGGGAGTAATATGATCACTAATTGATCTTCCAGTGATCAACCTAGTTGTAGTTTCTGCATTAGATATAAGGGTAGCCCCATGTAGAGTGCATTGTAGAAGTTGAATTGTAAGGTTACCAGTGCATGTACTAGAGTTTCTAGGTCCCTTATTCCCAGGAAAGGGCGCAGCTGGCGTATCAGCCGAAGCTGATAACAGGTGCTTCTGACTGTCGCATTCACCTGATCTGTCATGTGAAGTGACGAGTCCAGGAGCACCTCCAGACTGTGAATACAATCCTTAGCGGAGAGCGTGGCCCCGTCCAGGACTGGAGGTTGCAACCAATACCTGGTTTGGTGGCCCCTACTGTAAGTACCTCCATTTTGTCTGGATTCAGCTTGAGTCGGTTTTCCCCTCATCCAGTCCATTACTGCCTCGAGACATTGATTGAGAGGAGAACTATGCCCAATGCACATCAGAATTGCCTGATCTGCATCAAGTGTGAACAGTGTGCATCTGAAGCTGCTGATGTGCACTGGAGCACTCTTACCAGTGTCTAAATTCATATCTTCACAATTCACTAGCAGGGTTTTTGTTTTACATTTCTGCAGTGTAGCTACAGATTAATAAAGTTATGAAACATAGTCCATGATGCATAATTTCAGCATGTGCTTTTAACCATAGTCTAATAGGCAAAAATGCACCAGGTATAACTTTCCCCAGTATCTATATGAATTGATTGGGAATTCTGCACCTGTTTTAAAATTGTTAGGAGTACAAAGGCCAAGGTGCAGTGTTGTATAACTTGCTGTTTTGGATAGAACTGGCAACTCCTCACTCCTTTTCTGAGTCCCACTTCCCTCTGACACGTACCCTTGAAACTTGCTGGGGGGAGGCCTGAGAAATCCCCTGATTCTTGGCACCATGGAGGACTACAGTGCAAAGGGAGAAGAAGTCCCAGTTTACTGACATTATTGGATACAATATTACAACTCTGGATTTGTACCAAAGTTTCTGTCATGGCAAACAGGTGATTTATGGTCCACTGGGAAGTTATCACATTGTTCATTTGGCAGTTCTTCCCAAAACTTTGGAATCTTTGGTTGAGTTTCCTAACCCACATAATAATAATAATAATAATAATAATAATAATAATAATAATAATAATAATAATAGCAATAAATAGTGGATAAACAGGTGAAAAGTAATGAATCTTGATTTCCAAGGTACCAATTTCCAACAAGCACAGTTCTAACAAAGTTAAACCACATTAATATGCCAAGCAGAGTTGTCAGATAAAAACCAAAAGCAGCTAACATTAAAAAAGACCCCAAACCCCCCCCCCCCACACACTACATAAATAGAATAGCAAGAAGAAAACAAGAGAGAAAGAACATAAATTATTTGAGAAATAAAAATGCCTTAAAGCTATAAATATACTTCCAATTTAGGCTTCTGTCACACTGCAGAATTAATGTAGTTTGCCACAGCTTTAACTGTCATGGCTCCATCCTATGGGATCTTGGGATCTGTAGTTTGCTGTAGCTTAAGATCTCACAAAACTACCTACACCAGAATTCCAGAGCATTGAGCCATGGCAGTTAAAAAGGTGTCAAACTGTATTAATTCTACAGTTTAGATGCATTCAATTCTGTAATACCCTAAGACCAATTCTGTTAATACCCAATACACTGCATTCTTAAGTAACAAACATGGGATAATAAAATAGTATATTCTAGCCAAATACATGCTTCTAATGATAATATGTATAATTAAACTTTACATTTTTACACTACTTCTACAGTCTGTTCAGACTTCCATCCTAGAGCCAGCAGGAATAAAAAGAGGAAATCAGTATACCTGATCAATATGCTAATGGTACAAGACACAAAGAGATACCATACTCCAAACTAACCTCACATCAAACTTCCTGCATGCACATGTCAATACAGATGCAGGTAATTCTTTTCAGGCTAAGTAACTAAACTTTATCACCGTAATTGGGGAGATCATATCAAACTTTTGCAGCTGCTTCAAAAATTGGCAACTAGTCTTGCCTTTTGCCCATCTCCCCTGCATGCAATATGCTTCATCTGGAGTTCAGCTGGTACAGCTGCCAGATGTTTCACTCCTTGCCATTGAAATAAGTGGTTGATTCCCCTCCTCTCAATCATGCCCTAAAAAAATCAAAATAATAATGCAAATACTAGATAGGATTACAACATTCAGGCTGCTTCCAGTCATGAGCTTTCTTGTGGAGAGTGCCTTTCATCCCCCCCACTCCTTGCCTTGCTAGAGGTTTTGAAGAACAGCTTCCCAGCCCTATTGACACTGGAATCAGATACCACAAGTGCTATCACATTTAGAAATATATGTATACAGGTTGACTCTCTCTTGTCCAAAATTCTTGGGACCAGAAGTATTTTGGATTTTTGTGGATTTTGGAATACCTTTCCAGCAAGGTGAATCAACAAGGAGTTTATTGAGAACACATAGTCAGAAATTCACCAGTCAGTGTTTAAGCCAGAACTGCTCCCTCAAAGCCAAACGACATCTTAAAACCCCCAAACCATCAAACTCAACCCAACACCCTTGGTGCCAAAACCAGCACCCACCTCCAATTCCCATAGAACTTTCCTCCCATCAAGCCAGCCCCTCTTCCCAAAGGTTCTGACCAGCACTATCTTTCTCCAGCCCAAGTATTCCAACCAACCTCCCTCATCCCAGTTACACCCAGACACCAACTCTCCACATCTGACAGCCTACATATTGCAGAGGTCTAACTTTCTCAAAACGATTCTAGCCCAGTAACAATAGTTCCAACCTCCCCATCCCAGCTAACATATTTGCTATAACTACTAACATACCAACAATCCCCTATCAACTACACCTATTAAAATATTGAAAACCCAACAATAAACCTGTCAGAATCCATGCACACAGGCATGGTTCTGACAGTCCACCTTCCCAAAACACCTCATAAGCAATTATTTCAACCAATACCACTCACCCCCAGGTTTGTTAGGATAGGCCAAATGAAATTCGCCAACCAATGTAGAAGCTTTGACATGTTTAGCCTTCACCCACTTTGCATGGTTAATAGGAAAATGTTTCCATCAAACCAAATATTGTAATCCTCCAATGTTACTAGTCTGGGCAGGTTTCAGCAAGCTGAAATGAAAAACAGGATATAAATGTCTATAGGCTTTTGGTAAGTTCAACTCTGCCGTCACCTCATTGATTAGTCTCTTAACTTCAAAAGACCCTACATACCTAGGACCCAGTTTTTTGGTGGGGTGTCTTGTTTTCAAATGTTTGTTGGATAAATAAATCTTGTCTCCTGGCTTTAAGTCCCATCCCACCTTCCTGTGTCAGGACGTTTTCACACTGGGCTTTACACGGAGGCAAACCTACCTCCGTCCGGCCCCACTCCGGCTCCAGAACCTAAAAGTTCCGACGACGTCGCAGCAAGCCCCTCCTCATCCTGCGCCATCCCTGCCTCACTCCGGGGTCTTGCTTGTCGTGTTCAAACGACGTCGCAGCAAGCCCCGCCCCATCTTGCGCAATCCCTGCGCCATCCCTGCCGCTAGCTGGCTTTAGCCCCTTTTCTAAAAAGGAATTAGAGGGGCTGCTGCCGGAGGCAATCAGGAGCCCTTCCGGCGGCTGCTGTTTTCGCCGCCGGAGCGGCTCTTGATTGCTTCCAGGGGGCTTCCAGGCGGCTTTAGAGCCGCCTGTGTGAAAACGCCCTCAGTCAGCAAACTTTTTATAATCCTTTTTCGCTCCATCTAGAGTAGTTACAATGTGTGACCAAGCTGTTTTCAACTTAGAAATCCACTGAGTTACCATCACAGGATCAGATGACTCAACCGTTAAAGTGGGCAACAACTTAGGTTCATAAACCATAAACAATTTCAAATGGTGAATATCCAGTACTCTGATTGACAGCTCCATTAAAAGTCACTTCAGCATGTGGCAGCAGCTCATACCAATTGTCCTGCAGGTGATTGGTGTAACACCTAAGGTACCTTTCCAATGAAGTTACTGTTTGTTCTGTTCCATTTGGGGGTGATGAGCAGTGCTCAATGCTAGTTAAACCCCCAATTTGGACTACAATACCTTCCAAATTGTGAGGTGAACTGAGAACCTCGTTCTGAAATTATCTTATCTGGTAATCTGTGATATTGGTACACAAATTGTATGAATAAATCAGCCAGCTTGCAGGCTGTAGGGAGTCCCTTGCATCCCACATAATGTGCTTGTTTTGAAAACAAGTCTGTCACAACCCAAATAGTGTTTCTACTCTGGCTCTCAGGCAAGTCAGTGATGAAGTCCATGTTGATATGCTTCCATGGGCCACTAGGGATCCCCAGCGGCTGCAAAAGTCCACTAGGTTTTCCACTAAGGGCTTAGCCCTAGCACACACTAGGCAACTTTTTACATAGTCTTCAACATCCTGCTGCACCCCTTCCCACCAGTACTGCTTGTGAAGGGTGTGCCATGTTTTCACAAAACCCCGATGTCCCACAGCTCTAGAATCATGACATACTTGTAACACCTTTAGTCTTAAGTCTTCAGGCATATATACTCTCAGTCCTTTGTATCAAAGACCATTGTCTTTCTTCTCTAACTGTTGCTGGTGTGTTTTTAGCCAGTTGTCACTCTCTGAAGCTTTCTGGATCTCTAAAGGTAGTGGATCCAGCTCTCCAGGATCTCCCTCCCCTTTTGCCTTAGCCTGGCTTTGTATCATGACCGCTAGTCCCAATTGCATTGGAGTAAACAAATTTTGTAATGGCTGGGTTTCTTTGCCCACATGTTGAGGTAGTCTAGATAAGGCATCAGCCAGACAGTTCTCCTGATCAGGAATGAACTTGAGTTTGAATCTATATTTGTAAAAATCCTTAGCCCATCTATGCTGTTTAGGGCTCAATTTGTGAAGGGCTTCAAGCACCTCCAAATTGTGATGGTCTGTCCACACCTCAGCTGGCTCTACTGCAAGGTGGCTGGCTGCCTGGCTTGCCCTTCCCCTGGCTCCTCCGCTGCCCCCCCCCAATAATTCCCACCCTTGCTGGCTGAGCTTGGTTGCCCCTGTACCACATTGACAGTTCCCCCATCTCTTGCTTGATCTGAGCAATTGGCAATCCTGTGCCCCTTCTTTCCACACTCCAAGCACAGCTCCAGCCTCATCCAGCGCTGTTTCTCAGTTTCAGCTGTCAGTTTATTTTTCCCAGCAGCAGCAGCAGAAGTAGGGCCCTTGGACTCACTTTTCTTCTGGACGATGGCCATCTGCTGTTGGGAAAGTTTGATCTCCTCCTTCACCATCTCTGCTTCTCCAGCCAGCCTGATCCATCCCCGCACCGTGGGTGGGTTGTCTCTGATCGGAGACCATCTTTAAAGTACTGCACTTTCTGGCCACTCCAAAACCTATGCTGCCAAGCTCCTGAACTCCATAGCATACTCTGATACTCACCATAGCCTTTGATGCAGTGTGATTAACTTGATGCGTGTGCACTCAGCCAGAAAGGGGTCCTTAAATCTGGCTTGCAGTGCCATCATGAAGGCCTGCAAATTCTGCAACTCCACTGCCCCACTATTGTAAAAGTGGACCAACCAATCCACTGCTTCCCCCTCCAGATGATTAGTCACACACGCACTTTGTCTGCTTCATCCGGGAAAGATGCTCCTCACTCACGCATATGTCCAGCCACTTGTGACAAAAAATAAGGCAGGTACTGGGGACTGCCATCAAACCTTACCACCAGCTTCCTGGCCAAAGGACCCTGCAGCCTCACCGGTGGGGGGTTCAGTTGGGGGGAAGGTCCTCTCGATACTCCTGGCTGCACTACTGGCATGGCCAGGGCTACTGGAGCTGCCATCCCTGGTGCTGCCGCGCCAGCCCCTGCTCCAGTTGGGGCCCCAACTGCCAGGCCTTTCAGCGTCTGCATTACCTCTGCCAGCAGACCACGCATCTCCTGTATTTCTCCACGGATCTGGGAAATCCCACTAGAAGTCCCACCCAGGGATTCAGCCACCCCAACATCCCAGGCTGACCCTCTGCCTGCTGTGCCTCTTGCATTCCTTCCCCTTGGTAGGGACCAGTGGCTGAAACCACACATCCTCCACTGGCCACACAGGGGTGTCTTCCCCAGCGTCAGCCAGCATTTTAGAACAGGCTCCCAGGCCATCAAGCTGGGTGGTGTCCTTGCCAAATGGTTTGCATCTTCTTCCTGCTCCATTAGAATCAATGAATTGTCCAGACTCAAATGGTCTTCCATCACTCCAGATGCTGAAGAGTTCTGGCTTACTGTCAGACCTGAGCAAATTCAGGAACTCTGTGTATCAATAAGTCCAGCAATTTGAATCAACAAGAAGTTTATTGAAAACACATAGTTAGAAATTCACCAGTCAGTGTTTAAGCCAGAACTGCTCCCTCCAAGCCAATCAATACCTTAAAACCCCCAAACCATCAAACTCCACCCAACACCCTTGGCACCAAAACCAGCACCCACTTCCAATTCCCATAGCACTTTCCCTCCATCAAGCCAGACCCTCTTTTCAAAGGTTTTGACCAGCACTATCTTTCTCCAGCCCAAGCATTCCAACCAACCCCCCTCCTCCCAGTTACACCCAGACACCAACTCTCCGCATCCCACAGCCTACACATTCCAGAGGCCTAACTTTCTCAAAACTATTCTAGCCCAGTAACAATAGTTCCAACCTCCCATTCTAGTTAACATATTTGCTACAACTACTAACATATCCACAATCCCCTATCAACTACAACTATTAAAATATTAAAACCCAGCAATAAACCAGACAGAATCCATGCATGCAGATATGGTTCTGACAATTTGCATATACAGTCGGCCCTCTGTATCCACAATTTTTTATCCACAAATTCAAGCATCCATGGCTTGGAAATGATTAATAATATATACAAATTCCAAAAAGCAAATCTTGATTTTGCTATTTTATATATGGGATACATTTTACTGTGCCATTGTATTTAATGTGACTTGAGCATCCACAAATGTTTGTATCCATGGGGGTTCCTGGAACCAAACCTCAATGGATACCAAGGGCCCACTGTACATACATAATGAGATATCCTGCAGACAAAATTCATTTATTCTTCATATACACCTTATACACATAGCCTGAAGGTAGTTTTATACAAAATTTTAAATAATTTTGTGTATGAATAAAAGTTTGTATACAAGAACCATAAGAAAACAGAAGGGTCACTATCTTAGCCAGTTTTGGTTTTTGGAGTATTTTGGAATCCCAGATAAGGGAGACTCAACCTGTATTAAAGGATATCATCGCTATATTAAGAAGAACTATATTAGATCATCATTCCAGAAAATCTCATAATGTAACTAAAAGTAGAGCAACGAGAATGAAGAAACCAAGAAATGTTTTGCCTTTAAATATAGGTAAAACAAATACTTGAAGGATGGATGGCCCAATCAATAGCTATTAACCAATATATAAAAAAGGAACATTAACATTTGGGGACCGTACACTTTATGTCCATATATCAGATGTAAGAAACAAATTGGATTGTTTTTGACTTGAACCTGTGGTTGAAGACCTCCTTCCTGTCACAGAAGAGGATTTGGCATTTATTTATTTATTTATTTGGAGTATTTATACCCCACTCTTCATCTACAAAGGCTCTCAGAGCAGCTTACAAATGGTTAATTGGATGGTTCCCTGCCCAGGCTTACAATCTAAAAAGACATGACACAAAAGGAGAAGGGAATGTCAGTGGGAAGGGGATCAGGTCCAGCAGTTCTTCTCTTCCTCTGAGGCCTGGACCATGGCAGATGGACTGAAGGGAGGGCTCTCCTACTAAATTTAGGCTATGGCCTGATGGAGCTGTTCTGCACCCCAGGCCATTCTTTAAAAACTTTCTGCTTTGAATGTCTGTCTGAAAATGAAAGTTTTCACCTGTCGGCGGAAGGCCATCAAGGAAGGGCCATTCTGGTCTCCCTGGGAAGGGAGTTCCAGAGTCTGGGGCAGCCACGGAAAAAGCCCTCTCTCGTGTGCCCACCAACTGTGCTTGTGATGGTGGTGGAATGGAGAGAAGGGCCTCCCCTGAGGATCTCAGAGCCCTGACCAGCTCAAAGAGGGAGATACAGTCTGCCAAACATCCTGGAACTGAGCCATATAGGGCTTTAAAGGTCATCACCAGCACTTTGAATTGTGACTGGAAACAAACTGGTAGCCAGTGGAGCTGTTACAACAGGGGCGTTGTATGATTTTTGTAACCTGCCTTTGTTAGCAGCTTGTTACCAAGGCTGTATTTATATCGATGTAACAGAAACTGGGGTATTCTGGGAAATATATCCCAAAAAGTAATTTTCCATATTCTGCAGAGATTATTGGATAGCATTAATATACACAAGCTGTAGCATACTTGCCTGCCTGCTAAAGTAAGCACTGATGACAGTGATGTCACTGATGTCTTGGTTATTTAAACATGAATCTTGCACTAGATCATAGCAGTGGTTTCTCAGATATTTATATATACCCCTTTGCTATCATTTTCTTCAGCAGCTCCATGGGGCCCAATTTCCTCTCTGCAGACAACGCACACAAAAAAAGAGTGATAATTACATTAAGCAATTTCCAAATCTGGCAAACAGATACAATGTTAAACACAGACACACTGGTGCCAAAGCAGAACCAAATATATATCAGTGGATGGTTTGCAGGCACAACACTTGCAACATTCAGTAACAGTGCACTTTTACGGCCTTATATCCCAGGCTCTGTAAATGGAAAGGCCCTTTCTGACTGTGTGTTTTGTTTAAACTGCAGTTAGGCAGATCTAAAGCAATTTGATACAGACAGAAAGTCTTATTTTGATAGAAAGTGTCAACAGGTTAGTTCATTTGACCCTCCACATGGGAAAAGGTTGTGGGCGATGTTGTGCTTTACTTGTACATCTACAGTTTGGTCACAGTTTTGGTATTTTCTTCAGATCATGTTGTATAATTGTAGCTCAAAATGAAAAGATGAAGAATCTTACTTGTCTGGACTCCCCCTCCCCCCATGCAATGCTCCCTCACACGTATTGTGTTACACATTTCTTGGTTGAGGAATTTATAGACATCAAACCTATGTATGCACAATTTGAGGAAAGAGCTGTTGGAAATCGAGTGTGCCTCCTATAATCTATTATTAGATTTATTGCCAGATGCTCTTGTAGAGAGAGACTATACATATGGAGCCCTGGTGGCGCAGTGGTTAAATGCAGTCCTGAAGCCACAACGTTGTGATCAATCCTAGGGCTCATGTTGACTCAGCCATCCATCCTTTCATAGGTTAGTAAAATGAGTTCACTATGAAGCAGTATAGAAGGTAAGGTAAAGGTAAAAGTATTCCCCATTGGCAAGGTTGTCAAGTCACGTCTGACCATAGGGGGCAGTGCTCATCTCCGTTACTAAGCCAAAGAGCCAGCGTTGTCAGGGACTACTCTGTGATCATGTGGCTAACATGATTGCACAGAACGCTGTTTGCCTTCCCACCGAAGTGGTACCTATTTATATATTTGGATTTGCATGCTTTCGAACTGCTAGGTTGGCAGAAGCTGGGACTAGTGATGGAACTCACCCCATCACACAGCACCTGGGCCTTGAACTGCTAACCTGTCGATCTTGCAATCAGCAGAGTCAGCATCTTAACCACTTGAGACACCGAGTATAGAAATGTAAAATGCTATTGCTGTAAGCCAGCAACATCCTCACCCCTGGTGTCTCTCAATGTGGTGGTGGGGGTGCTAGGGTGTGTGAGCTAAGGGTAGTGGTGGCTAAAAGGGCACACTTATCCTTCTCCTTCAACATGGCAGCAGCCTCCTCTTGAAGAGGCAGCTGTCACTGTGGTGAAACCAGGAGAGGCATGCTTGGCCCTTCTTACCCCACAGTGGCAGGAGGGCAAAGACAGGTGTCACCCCTCTTCTGAGATGTCACCGATACAGGCCACACCCCTCTAGTGACATCACTGCTATAAACCATTCTAGAAGATCTTCAAATCTCTGAATAAGTTATACTTTCAAGACTCCAAAAATGATGTAAAGAAGAAAACCCCACAGAATTTGATTACCAAGTAAACAGTTTGCTTTGATTAGCTTCTGTAGAAGTAGAAACTCTCCTCTGAAAGTAGAGAAGTCTTTAGAGCTTGGGGTCAGGGACTGTGCTTGGAGGCTTTGAAAAATATTGCTCTATCCAGCACTGAAATAAAGAGCTGGGTTACTACTGCTGATATAGACCAGCAAAAACATTTTATGCTGAAGGTTTTAGTTTTTGGGACATTGCACAAGATCATACCTTGGTTATGGGTATGCAAGTGGAATTTTGTTGGTATAGCTGTTGCACAAACGTGTGCATTTTTTGAAGGCATTATGTAATATCAACCACCACAATTTGGGAGTCTATCAGGTATTGTGCTCAGGAAATACACATTAACCACACAAATGCAAGTTGCACTATCATTTGTGAAACAGTGCAGTCTTTTGGGAGTAATAGACAACGGGGGCTTGCAGACTGCCAGAAATAGTGCAAATTAAGTCCACTTTTAGGGTTAGGGTTAGGGAATCATGGGAACTGTATTTTATTGTGGCACCAGAGCTCTCTGACAGAGAAGGCTCAATGTCTCAGAAAAAAACAACAACAATTCCCATGATTCCCTAGCACTAACCCTAACCCTAAAAGTGGACTCAATTTGTACTATTTCTGGCAGTCTGCACCCCCCCCCATGTAGTATTGTCAACAAGATACAAGTATTTTGAAGAAATACTTTTTAAAAAACAAACAAAAACACACACCAAAAGACTGATCCTCATTGGAAATCTCATTGGGTTCTACTCTGTGATAAAAGCAGCAGACAGACAGACACTTTTGAAAATTCTATTTTGTTTAGAAAATATATTCATGCTTATCAGTTTAGCTCTAATTCAGACTTTTTATCAATCAGAATTTTTAAAATAATGTGTGCACACACACACACGCACTGTGGCAAATCCTCTTGCCACCCTTCACCTTAGCACTGTTTTTTTTTTTTCACCTCTGCCACCGAAATACGTGTAAAGGACCCACACTAAAAGTTTTAAAAGGTTAGTAGTGCAGTTTGGTTTGAAAACACAGGCCAAGTGATATTTAAATGAGAACAAAAGTATATTCTAGAACAGAATGGAATAAATATAACTTGTATCAAACCTTGTCACTATAATTTCTCTTGGTTACATATAAACAATGTTTGTTTCCAATTCCCTCTTAATATTTCAGCCACCCAGGCTAGCAATATCCCTCAGGATATAACACAACTGCAACTCCCTTCCTTAGAGTTCTGTATCTGTCCCGAGTCCCTCCCGTCTGGACTCCAACTAACAAAATTTACAGTTCCCTCAGGAACTCCCAGAAATGCAGCTCTCTCTCCAGCTTAACTCTCCCAAATCCCCAACTGCTCTCCCCCAGCTGTCAGATTGAAAAAAAAAATTCAAGTGCTCCCACTTGAATTCTATTGGATGGCTCTCAGCTGCCTCCTGATTGGCCAGCTGGACATTCTATTCACACATGTGGCTGGGGTTATTCATAGGTATATATGTGTATGTGAAAACAGGAGCAGCATGGGTAAAACCATCTTAAAATCGGCAATTTTCTCAGATTAACTTCTTGGAAGTAACCCCTATTGAACACAGTGGATTTACTTCCAAATACAGTACAAAGGTTTGTACTACAACAGATTATTCTAATAAAATTGTTTATTTTATTAAGAAGTTATTCTAAATAAACCAGTGAGTGATTAAAAAAGAATGATACAAAAGTAAAGCTGTTCTTATTCAGTTTTGCACCATTCTTCTTGAATCACCCTGTATTTTTTAAAAAGAGAAATTAAAGAAGATGCATTGAAGACTGAAATATGAGACTCGCTGATATAATTGAGCAATTTAGTTGTGAGTAATGTAAATCCAGTTAATTTTCAGGAGTCTTTAAGTACAGCTAGCTTTCCCTAGATCTCACTCAGGGACAATATGTATATTTATTAAGATATAAAAGATAGTAGCTTGTTTTTAAAAATATTCTGAGAAAAGGAAGACATTACATTTATATGTTCTCAACTGCCTCACTTTGTTTTCTTTCTTTTTCTTCCTGGAAAAGGGAATAGTATCCTAGTGAGAACTGTCATTGTAATTTATGTTCTGGAACAACCCACAACATCTAACATCAACATTTTCTCCAACCACAATGCCACATTGCTGTATATTATGTTCTATGGTCTGGAAAAGAAATTGAATGGCATGGATGAAGAATAAAGGAAGGAAAGAAAATAAATACAAATCAACATCCCTTCTTATAGTGTATATAAAATTACCAAGAAGACAATTAGGGAAAGAGGAAGGGAAATGGAGAAAGAGATGATATTATGAAAGTAAGGAAATCCATGGTATTGGAGGCTGGGATATTGGCATGAGATGTAGGATCTGGGTAAGTAGGTGAAGGAAGCAAAAGAGATGGAATCAGATTCACACTGGAGGATGGGTGGGAGGGGAAGAAAGAACCAAAACAGCACATGGTGAAAAAGATGCTACTGTAGTCTCTTGATTGGATAGTTTTGCTTTATCTTACATTTGAATTTCTTAAACATCATGTTGTCTCCATCCTGAATATGAGGAAATTTCCAAACATTGGAATTTATTTCAAGAACTAAAGGTTTCTCCCACCTGTACCAGCCAAATTTAACTGGTATAGCTATTTCCAGGGTGCAGAGGGCTATATCATGACAAAGGAAGGAATCTACATAGTGGAGTCACTCAGGGGTGTGTGTTTGATGGTGTGCTGATGTGGCCCACACCGGGTGACACCCCAGAAGAGGGGTGACACCCAATTGGGTCCTCCATGGAGTGGAGAAGGGATGAGTGTGCTCTTTCCATTTTCACTGCTAAGGTCATGGCTGCTTTGGGAAGGGGCCATGCCAATGGTCTCCTCGTGAACAGAGAATGGTGTTAGCAGTCTATTCAAGAGTAAGGAGCCACCGAGGTGGTCCACTGATAAGTAGGGGGCCATCCTCATCTCTACCTGTGAGTAGACCACTGAGGCTACTCCCTACTTGCAAGTAGACTGGTGCTGCAGCCCCCTTTGCCATGGGAAGGAGAAGGTGTTATTGAATCCTTTGGGCCATGGCTCCAGCAGTGCCCCCCCCCCTTTGGTGAAGGCAGAGGGACCACAAGAAAAGGCGGTAACCTTTTATCTACAAATCTACAAGAAAAGGTGGTAACCTTGTTGCAGCTCTAATATGGCTGAACACACAGAATAAATTAAGACAGTCATGAGTTAAGCACTCAAAATGCTGGGTCTGAATGGACAAAACTGTCAGTTTCATTTTTTGCCATATCAAAAACATATTTAGCTCAAATTCTTTCCATTTAGGCTATCCCTAAATTAGTTTTTTTACACTTTAAAAAAATCAATGGAGACAAGAACTTGTGTTCTTCAATGACCTGGAACTCTCTGAGAAAGCATCTCAAAGGAGCAGCCTGTTTCAAAAGTCCTCAAACCTGACCAGTGGGTGCCTGAGTCTTCTGGAGAGAAAGCATCTGAATTACTCCCTCAAGATGTGTAGAGCCCAAACCACCATTTAGGCTGTGGGAGTTCAGGCACCAAAAACTACATGAGAAGAAGTGCCTGCTTAAGTAATCAAGACTTCTTGTGAGTAAATGTTTACTCAAGATGATGACTTTTCCTATAAATAGTCCTTTCCTCAGTTGAAAGCTTGCAGCTGTGCCATTGGTATGGCTTTGACTGCAGATGGCTAAACCTTCATTTCTAGACAGCGAGTTTCTCGATGCCTGTGCTCCAGTTTCCAGGCTTTATTCTGTAGTTATTGTGTTCTATGTAGGCTCCTGTATGCCTCAGACCTTCCTTCCAGTATTGACTGTTCCTGGATTCTAACCTTGTATTTGGACCACCTGCACAAGTACACTTATCACACGGGGCCTAAAGCAAAAAGAATCCACACCCAATCCCGTCCTATTGCGGCTTTTTTCCCCATGTGTTCACACGACGTTGCACAGAACCCCGTCCCAACCCCATCCCAATGCGGCATCATCCCCGTTCTTTTGAATGCCGGTTTCTTGGGGAATTACAATTGCGCGACCAGAATGATACTGCAATAATACTGCTTTCGCCGTATGTCTGATCACGAGATACGTATCGTGGAGCATTTCCCCGACATGACCCATGGTTCCCCGTGCTATTTCCCATGGATCTGTGAGGAAGCATCTTATGATGTGTACTTCCTGTTTTGATCGGGCAGCAAGAACATCCTTGCTGGGTTCTGGAAGGGATCTTCTCACTTGTGTGTGAATGGCAGATACGGTTCCCAGGAGCGCATCTATCGCGGTTTAGTTAATTGCGCAATGATGCTAGTTGCGTCTGATAGCCATTTCCGTCTTGTGGGGTCTATACCGGTATAGTTCTGGATTGATTCCATACCACTTTCTTGCCGCTTTGAGACCCGCGTGTGATAACGTCCATATTAGAGTCATCAGCTTGCTGCAGTAAAACTGAATACTAATAAACTTTTGCCCGAGAGCAACTTTAACTGTGCTCAGTGGGTCTTCCTTGTGTGTAGACATGCATAGGCTTGCATTGTTAATCTACTAAGCAGTTTGTATGTTGTCCACCATCCACAAATATCATTCTGGATGCTTCTTCTCAGAGGAGGACTTTCCACAACAACTCATTGCAGCAACAAATTAAATGTAATCATATTGAACCAGCAGCACTTTCCCTCAAAACCGAGAGATTAAATGCTTGGTTATTACTCATTAGCCTGTTTCATTTTCTGCTGAGCAAATCTAATAGTCTGCTGCTATAACAAAGCTGAAGAATTTTGGAGACTCTTGTCATCATTTCAGAAATCATGGGAGCAAAAGGCCTACAAACACCTTTAAGGCTTTCTGTTCTCCTGCCAAAACACTCTTCCTCCTCCTCCTTGTTTGTAAAGGGGTTACTATTTAAAGTTCAAAAATGATAGAAAACATGAAAGATGACTGCAATTATCACACATCCCCAGATGCATCAAAATGGTATTTCTTCTGAATGCTGATATTATATAATGTTGAATGACATCACGAACCTCTTTCTCAGTCATTCTTACCTTACAAGGGCAATATTGTGCATTCAGCAAGCTGTCAAGGATGCTAAAAATGGCCAGGGAGCAATTCTAACTGTAAGGTAAATTCAATGTCTTGACTTGTTGCAGGGGCTCCACTTTTGGAAAACAGCCTAAAAAAATAGCAATTTAAAACAGGAGAGGAGGGAGTAAGACCTGAGGCTTTTGGTGAGGGCAGCCTTTTGTTCCATTTAGGATTGAAACCATCTCACACTTAATTGTAGGCTTGCTGAATTTACTTGTAGGAATAGTAAAAGCATGTAATTTGACCTAATCAGATTGGCACAGGAACTAAACCCCTAGTGCCAAGCAAGACCATGGAACCAAAGGACAAATGTGATTCCAGAAAAAAAGGGGGGTTACTTTTACAGAGTTATCCTCAGAGGAAATCATTCTATACTGCACAGTTTTGAAAATGCAGAGAGAACAGTCCAAAGTTTTCTTATTATTGTGTGCCTTCAATTCACTTCT
Source organism: Phrynosoma blainvillii (assembly GCA_026167975.1). Classification (NCBI taxonomy): domain Eukaryota; kingdom Metazoa; phylum Chordata; class Lepidosauria; order Squamata; family Phrynosomatidae; genus Phrynosoma; species Phrynosoma blainvillii. The sequence continues at coordinate 91,911,967 of JANUYF010000003.1, read as the reverse complement.
GATGTATGGAGACCCTAATGCAACTGTACCATACAATTTTGTTCAGAGGGGGTTTGCCTGTGATTTCCTTTGAGGCTGAGAGAATGTGATTTGCTTGAGGATGTGGCTTTCTATGGCTGAGTAGGATTTGAACCCTGATCTCCCTGAGTTGTAGTCCATTGCTAAAACCACAACACTGGCTCTCCTCAGTCTACTCAGCCATAAAGCTCAGGAAAATGTGTACAGGATTGCCACTAAAGTGAAATATTCTGGAAATTTTAAATGTCACTTGTATTACATATTTAAGGTATTTAAAACTTGAACCACATAAAATTATATGCAAATTTATTTGCATCAGGAATGCATAATTTTGGGGTCTTTGGGGCCCATGAAAAAGGAAAATATACTTGGGAACATTTTGAAAATCTGCAGAAAAATGACATCCTTCAATGAATGGGTACATGTACCCAACATTCACACAACTGGGAAAAATGAACATAACAATACATATAGATTTCTGTGAGAGGGGAAACCCTTATGTAGAACTGGGCAGAAAAGCATAGCAGAAGCAAAACAAGTACCTTGATTATACTGGGCTGGATAATTTGGTCACCCCAACCTGAATGCACAGACATAATAATTAAAATTCCAAAAACTGCTGAAGTGAAAACTATTTCTACGAAGAATTTTCTACAATGGTCTTGAATTTTTTTAAAAAAATAATTAACAGGCTTAATAAACTTTGCATAAGTTTTAGACATATAGCATACTTTCCCACATTTTCACAGAAGAAGACCATACTGAGCCAGCACGATGTCATAGAATCACAGAGTTGGAAGAGACCACAATGGCCATCCAGTCCAACCCCTGCCATGCAGGAACATCAAAGCATACCCAACAGATGGTTATTCATCTTTTGTTTAAAGACCTCCAAAGAAGGAGACTCCACGACACTCTGAGGGAGTGTGTTCCACTGTCAAACAGCCCTTACTGTCAGGAAGTTCCTCCTAATATTGAGGTAGAATCTTTTTTCCTGTAGCTTGCTTCCATTATTCCAGGTTTTGTTCTCTGGAGCAGCAGAAAACAAGCTAGCTCCCTTCTCAATATGACACCCTTTCAAATACTTAAACAGAGCTATCATATCACCTCTTAACCATCTCTTCTCCAGGCTAAACATACCCAGTTCCCCAAATCGTTCCTCATAGGACAGTGATGATGAACCTATGGCACACATGCCAGAGATGGCATGTGAAGCTATTTTCCCCAGCACATGGAAGGCAGGGTGGAGGAAGAAGAGAAGCACTCCTGTTCTTCCTCCTTCCTGACTCTCTCCAGTCTTCAACTGCCTCTCTGGAGGCAGCTGAAGGCTGGGGACAGTGCACAGGGAGGAACAGGAACAGGTACATGCCTGTTTCTCTTCTTCCCCCATGCCCCTCCAGGCCTTCAACTGTCTCTAGAGAGGCAGCTGAAGGCCTGGGAGGGAGGGCGGGTGGAAGAAGGCCCGCCCTGGAAGTTCCACCCCCAGAGGGCAGAAGTCCCACTCCCAGCACAGGGTAATACTTGGTGCCAGATGCTCTTTTAGTTTGGGCACTTGGCCCTAAAAGGATTGCCATTGCTATCATAGGGGATGGTTTACAGATCCTTCATCATTTTAGTCCTCCTTTGGACATGTTGAATAGCACTGGGCCTAGGACAGAATCCTGTGGCACCCCACTGGTCACTTCTCTCCAGGATGAAAAGGAGCCATTGTTGAGCACCCTTTGGCTTTGGCCAGTCAAAAACAGTTACCTTGTCTAGACCACATTTTACTAGCTTGTTTGCCAGAATTTCACGGGGAACCTTGTCAAAGGCCTTACTGAAATCAAGCTATATCCACAGCATTCCTTCATCTACCAAGCTGGTGATTTTATTAAAAAAAAAAAAAAGAGAGAGAGAGAGAGATCAGATTTGTCTGGCATGACCTGTTTCTCAGAAAACCATGTTGACTTTTTGTGATTATGAAATTACCTTCCAGATGTTCACAGACTCTCTGTTTAATGATCTGATCTAGAATCTTTCCTGGTATTGATGTCACACTAACTGGACGATAATTTTTGGGATTCTCCCCCTCCCCCCTTTTGAAGATGGGGACAACATTTGCCCTCCTCCAGTCTGCTGGGACTTCTCCTGTTCTCCAGAAGTTCTCAAAGATTATTGGCAATGGCTCCAATATTACATTTGCCAATTCTTTTAATACCCTTGGATGCAGTTCATCTGGTCCTGGAGACTTATATTCATTTAGATTAACCAGGTATTCCTGTACTACCTCTTTACTTATTCTGTGCTGCATTTCCCCTATTGTGTCCCCTGCTCCATTTTGCTCAGGCTGAGCACCCTTTTCTTTTCCTGAGAAGACTGAGGCAAAGAAGGTGTTGAGTAGTTCTGCTTTTTCTCTGTTACCATTTTACCATCTTCTCTGTGCAGTGGTCCTACCATTTCCTTCATCTTCCTTTTACTATGGACATACTCCGAAAAGCCCTTTTTGTTGTTCTTAACCTCTCTAGCAAGCCTGAGTTCATTCTGTGCTTTAACCCTACATATGCTTGCTATTTGTTTGAATTCCTCTTTTGTGATTTCCCTCCTTTTCCCCATTTCTTATACATGTTCCGTTTAAAACTTAGATCAGTTGTAACTTCTTTAGTCATCCATCCTGGCTTCTTGAGACCATTCTTCCTGTTTTAAATTGTGCCTTTAGTATCTCCCTTTTGAGAAACTCCAATCTGTCCTGAACTCCCTTCTCTTTTAGTATTCCTGATCAAGAGATCACCCCCAGTATTTCCCTAAGTTTTCTGAAATCTGCTGTCCTAAATGTGTGTCTGACTATGCCTGGCTTCTCCTTTCCACTGTATAACAAACTCCAAGAGAACAAGGTCACTCCCACCTAAGGATCCCACCACTTGCATTCCATTGACCAGGTCATCCCTGTTGGTTAGGATCAGATCTAAAATAGCAGAGACAATGCAATTGTCTTCGAGGCAAGTAAGGAATTTGCTAGACCTTAAGGTTTTGGCTGAATTTGACTTCCAGCAAATATCGGGATAGCTGAAGTAATCCATCAGTACTACATTTCTCCTTTCTGAGTGTGTGGTAACCTGCTCTATAAAAGGATCATCCAATTCCTCCATTTCACTTGGGGGTCTGTAGTAGACTCCCACTATAACCCCCCTATTGTTTCCTACCCCTTTAATTTTGATCCAGATGCTCTCCCCCTGACTTCCAGGATTGAAGTTCTGGGCTTCTTCACTGGTGTAAATATCCCTGACATATAATGCTATTCCTCTTCCTTTCCTGTTTGGTCTATTTCTCTTAAAAAGGTTATAGTCTCCTATTACTACATTCCAGTCCCACCAGGTTTCAGTGATGTCTATTATATCATATTCATTTTGTCGTGCTAGGAGGTCAAGGTCATCTTGCTTATTTCCCATGCTTTGGGCATTAGTGTAGTGACATCTAAGACCATATGTCCCTACTATTTGCTGCCTGTGCAATTTTTTTTGCCTCCCACTGTTGGGTTCCTGCACTGTTTGCCTTGTTCCCTCTATGACAGTTTGACTATTTTCTCCAGCCCGTTTGCCTTCCAGAATACTGTCTCCCTTCCCTACATAACTCAGTTTAAAGCCCTTTGGATCAAATTTTTGAGACTATTGGCAAAAATGTTTCTGCCAACTGGTGTGAGATGCAACCCATCTCTTGCCAGAAATCCACTCTCATGGAACCACAGCCCATGATCCATGGATCTAAATTGTTCTTGGCGGCACCATCTACAGAGCCAGTTATTTACATCTGCTATTTTCATTTCCCTTCCTGGACCATGCCCTTCAACTGGTAGAAGAGATCAGATAACAAACTATGCATCCAGCTCTTTCAGTTCCAAAGCCTCATAATCCTTTCTGAAATTCTGAAGGCTATGCCTTGCAGTATCATTGGTTCCCATATGGACCAAAAGGAAGGGGTAATGGTCAGTAGGCTTGAAGTCTTGTCAGCCTCACTGTCACATCATGGATTTTTGCCCCAGGGAAGCAACACATTTCCCAAGACATCTTGTCAGGCCCACAAACCACTGCTTCTGTACCCCTCAGCAAGGAGTCCCCCATCTCACCACATGCCTCCTCTGAGTCTTAGCAGTGGTTGTTCCCTTTGGTGGTACTCTCAGGCTCCCTTGCACTGTCCCTGAAGTCTGTCCCTGCTGCTCTTCCTCATCATCCCTGATAAGGAAGAGAGCTTGAAATCAATTTTGTATCTGCAAGCTCCCAGAATGATCCCTGGTTTCCCTACTTCTGTGTGTGACATTCCTCCAACCATCTACCTCCTGTGTATGTGCAGTGACCTCCTCCCCAGCAACTTCTTCTGTGTGTTTCCCATCCAAGACCATCTGGTCCATTCTGTTGAGGAAAACCTCTTCCTCTCTAAGATGCTGAAGTGTAGATACCTGGGCCTACAGCTGCTGGACCTTCTCTTCCAACAGGGCTACCAACTTGCACTTGATGCAGATGAAGTGCCCTACATCCATGGGCAAGAAGACAAACATCCCACAAGTGTTGCAAGTGACTGCAGCAGGTTCCTCAGTGTCCATACTTAGAAGTCTTAAGGAGACACTGAAACAAGACTGTGGACTTCCCCCTCAAAAGGTCTTTGTTAAACACCCACGCAAAAGACCTCTCTTGGATTGTCCTTTGTCTGCAAGCTCTGTCAGCGAACTCAGTCAACTGAGGTAATAGCTCTATAGAGAGCTCCTGGCTGCTAGCTTGTTCTGCAGGCAAGTCTCTGACTCACATCCTCTGAGCAAAAGTCCACATGAGCCCCTTAAGGAAAAGAGTGTATAAGGGAAAGTGAAAAATTAAAGGAGAATCCCTCAAACACTGCTCCTCTATAATCTAAATCCTCCTTAACTGTAAAAATTTGCATTCCTAAGGTGGAGTGCAGATGGGCGGCCCTGGTGGTGCAGTGGTTAAATGCCTGTACTGAAGCCACTCACTCATAGACCACAAGGTTGTGAGTTCAATACTAGCCAGCGCTCAGGCTAGACTCAGGCCTGCATCCTTCCGAGGTCACTAAAATGAGTACCCAACTGTTGGGGGGCAATGAGCTTACAGTTGTAAACCGCTTAGACATCCCATAGCGCGATATGAAGCGGTATATAAATGAAGCTGCTTGCTTTGCGTCACCCCCAGGAAGCGGTGGATCAGGGCCACAGCTACCCCACACCGTGGCCCCAATCCTCCCTTTTGCCACCTCAAAAAAGTGAAAAATGCTATGCCAGAAAGCGTCTTGATGCCGCATGCCATGCGTAACGGCATGTGGCATCATAGTCAGTGTGGGGTTGGGGCGGCTGGCATGCATCCAGGCCTGCATCCAGGCCAGCCCTTTGGGCCGATCTGGAGAGGCCCTAACTCACAGTTTAAAAAGTTTAAGAACTCACTCAGCCAAAATGGCCACAGAGAACCAGCCTTTCCTTCTTTCCTTTAAGCAAGGAATGATCTGGAAATCCCCTGCCAGCAGTTATATAGAATTAGGCTTCTAGCTCTGCCCCCCAGTGACCCATAGAAGTGACTCACAGTTTAAAAAGTTCAAGAACTCACTCAGCCAAAATGGCCACAGAGAACCAGTCTTTCCTTCTTTCCTTTAAGCAACAAATGTAATAGTTTGAATGTTGGACTAGGGTTCAAATCCCCACTCAGCCAGTGGTCTTTGGGTAACTAACACTCTCTTGGCCTCAGATAACAAGCCCCCTCTGAAAAAAGTTTTGCTGGGACAACTTTATAAAAGGCTCCAAAGAAGTCACAGTTGACTTGAAGCTGCGTAACAAAAAGAAGGACCTACTTTCTGTTTGTTGCTGTGTTCCTTCAAGTCATTTCTGACTTATGATGAGCCAAAGGCCAAACTATCATAGGGTCTTGTGAGGCTGACAGCATGATAGCCCAGTCTTAATACTCAGCCAGGAAGCCCTGCCCTGATTCTACATTGCTAAAGGCATTAATCTACCTGTGGTGATACATTTAGTAACATATGTACTATTGTGTTCTTTTTTCCTTACTGTGTACACAACATCTTTCAGTTAATTTAAAAGAAAGCATTTATTTATTTTCCGGCAAAGAAGATCTAAATTAATGATCTAAATTATAACTGTAATGTCAGAAGAAATTACTTCACCCCTTTTGTGGTGTAATTCTAACATTACTACTACAGTATTACAGGGGTGTTTGTTGTTGTTGTTAACTGCCCTCGAGTCAATCTTGACCCATGGCGACCCTATGGATGAGACATTTCCAAGACCCTGTCTGCTCTGCTTAAATCCTGCAAACCCATATCCATGACCTCCTTAATAGAGTCCATCCATCTGGCATTGGCCTTCCTCTCTTCCTACTTCCCTCCATCTTTCCCAGTATTCTCTTTTCTAATGAGTCTTCTCTTCTCATGATGTGCCTGAAGTACGACAGTCTCAGTTTGGTCATCTTGGCTTCCAGGGAGGTTTCCAGCTTGATCTGCTCTAGGACCCATTTGTTTGTCCTTTTAGCTGTCCATGGGATCCTCAGCTCTCTTCTCCAGCACCACATCTCAAATGAATTGATTTTCTTATCTTTCTTAATTGTCAAGCTCTCACATCCATACATGCTAACAGGGAATACAATGGCTTGTATGATTCTAATTTTGTGCTGAGTTGTATATCTTTGCATTTTAGAATCTTTTCTAGTTCTTTCATAGCCACCCTTCCCAGTCTTAATCTTCTTCTGATTTCCTGACTGCAGTCCCTATTTCTATCAATGTTTGATCCCAGTATAAGAATTCTTTTACTATTTCTATTTCTTCATTGTCTAGGTTGAACTTGTGGAGGTCCTTGGTGTAGCCTCACTAAATGCTACAGGGGTATAGCCTCACTAAATGCTGGAGGAACAAGGTCACATAGGATCTTCCACATTGCACTCCTGGGGTTTGCAGTTTAGGGAGAGGTGCCTAGGATTGTTTGCCAGAAGCTCTTGTGCCTCACCAAACTTCAAACCTTAGAATGACAGAGGATGCAGCCATGACATTAAAGTGGAACCATAGCACTATGATTGTGTAATATGAAGTGGGGCTGGTCATTGTGCTGGTGGTCTGTTGAAGTAACAATGAAATAAATAAGAGGAGAATGTGTTTTGTGCCAGATTGTGTCTGGTGATTTATAAAGGTTTTCTTTTAAGTAACTAAAAGTATCCATCTAAAGTTACCTCTGAGAAACAGAGAACTAAAGTGTCACTTTACAAATGTAACTATAATGTTAGTGTAACAACTTTGGTTGCCTTGGAACTATAATAAATTATAAAAGTACCTCCCCAACTTTTGTTCTATCGTGAGAACTTTGAAAAGTTACTTTTAAGACTATAATTCCCAGAAAATTCCTACCAGCATGACCAGCAACTATGTTAGCTGATAGTGTCTGGATGCTATAGTCCCAAAATGAAATTTTTCCAAACTCTTTCAACATTATATTATCAAAATAAGAATCAACAACTGTAGTGTATAAAATGCAAGGTGGCATTCGTTCTACTGTAATGCTACATTGATATATTCAGAGCATCCTGAAACATGTTTTTGTTTTGTTTTGTTTGTCATTCCCCTCAATAATTTTATTTATTTATTTATTTAGAGCAGTTATACCCAGCCACTCTGAGTGCTTTATTGGGTGAAGGGCAGGGTATAACTGCTCTAAATAAATAAATAAACAAACAAAATTATTGAGGAGAATGACAAATAAAACAAAATAAAAACAGGTTTCAGGATGCACTATCAGCAATAATTTTCTGCCACATTTGATTTTGACATATTCTTTTGATAAAACAGTGTGTTTATATTAGAACAATATGATTGGTGACTAACTTCTTATTAACACAATTTGACAACACCTGGATGTAAGACAACTCTCAATGCATTGTGGGCCTGAAAGCAGAACTTTGAAATAGTTAAAAACATACCTATCTTTGCTGAATTCCAGTCACACACACACACACACACACACACACACACACACAGAGAGAAATATATATTTGTAGCTGTTAACTGCCCTTGAGTTGATCTTGCCAAATGGTGGCCCTATTGATGAGACATCTCCAAGACCCTCTGTCTTCCACTGCTCTGCTTAACTTCTGCAACCCCATACTCGTGATCTCCTTAATAGAGTCCATCCATCTGGCATGTGGTCTTCCTCTCTTCCTACTTCCCTCCACCTTCCCCAGCATTATTGTCTTTTCCAGAGTCCTTCCTTCTCATGATGTGTCAAAAGTATGACAGTCTCAGTTTGGTCATCTTGGCTTCCAGGGAGGTTTCCAGCTTGATCTGCTCCAGGACCTCTTTATTTGTCCTTTTGGCTGTCCATGGGATCCTCAGCACTCTCCTCCAGCACCACATCTCAAATGAATTGATTTTCTTCCTATCATCTTTAACTGTCCAGCTCTCACATCCATACATGGTAATAGGGAATACAACAGCTTGTATGATTCTAACTTTTGTGCTGAGTTGTATATCTTTGCATTTTAGGATCTTTTCTAGTTTTTTCATAGCCACCCTCTCCATTCTTAGTCTTTCCTGACTGCAGTCCCTATTTCTATCAATATTTGAGAATTCTTTGTCTAGGTTGAAATTGTGAAGGTCCTCGGTGGTCATTATTTTTCTTTTCTTTATGTCAACATTAAGTCTGCCTCTGCACTTTCTTCTTTGATCTTCCTTAGTAGGTGTTCCAGGTCTGTGAGATTTTCTGCTAGTACTATGGTGTCATTTGCATATCTTAGATTGTTGATATTCCTTCCACCTATTTTCACTCCTCCTTCTTCTGTATCCATGCCAGCTTTTCTTATATGTTCTGCATACATATTGAACAGATAGGATGAAAGGATGCAGCCTTGTCTGACACTTTTGCCAGTTGGGAACCATTCTGTTTCTCCATGTTCTGTTCTGAGAGTTGCCTCTTGTCCTGAGTATAAATTCTTCATCAGGATATCCGATGTGTTGGCACTCCCATGTCTAAGAACATTCCATAGCCTTTCATAGTCTATGTCAGAGGTAGGCAACCTTTCCCCTTTAAGGGCCGAGGGACTTCAGCTCCCAGAATCCCAGGAGCTATTGGCCAACATGGGACTATTGGCCAACATGACTGAGGCTTCTGGGAGCTGAAGTCCCTCGGCCCTTAAAGGGAAAAGGTTGCCTACCCCTGGTCTATGTAATCAAAGTTGATAAAGCACATGCTGATTTTCTTTTGGAATTCCCTGGTGCACTCCATTAGCCATTGTATGTTTGCAATGTGGTCTCTCGTGCCTCTTCCTTTCCTAAACCCCACTTGGGCCTCAGAGAGAGAGAGAGAGAGAGAGAGAGAGAGAGAGAGAGAGAGAGAGAGAGACTGGCATCTTATTCAGTACTTATAAGATCATAAACTGGATTTACAGTCTCATAACTGCAAAGGATCCATGTTTATGGCTATTAACTGATTATAACCCCACAAAGCCTACCATTTCAGCTTGGCACCACCTCATCCAAAGGGTCACCAAAGTGTTGTAAATCAGGGTGATGTGAAATGTCTACAATCTCAGTCTCAGGGGAAGATAATGATAAACCTCCTCTGAACAAAGAGGCTAAGAAAACCCTATGATAAGTTCACCATATGTTGGAAATGCTTTAACAACACACACAGCACCCTCCTGGTCATGGGTTGTCCTGAGACAAACAGTTGCGGCAGGAACTGAGGGATCCTTCCAGCTGCTTGTTCTCAATGTGTCCTGTGACAGAGAGAGCACTGCAAACATAATTTTCCAGTACCTCAATCTGCGAAATCCTTCGGCTGTGGTGCTGAAATTGTAGGTTTTGTTTTGCTTTTTGCAGTGGTATTGTCCACTATAACTACGAATATGGAGCTCCATTATTGTATTTACATCTGATGATGCAAGATCTTGGCCATTGGCTCCCATAAGATGGAGATAAGAATAGTGTTTTACCTTACAGGGTCATTGTAATATTCATAACCTGTTATGTGGAGGGCATTGAGCACATATTCAAAGAGATAAATTAAAGATACATCCCTAAACACATTTACAAGGAAGCAGGCCATACTAATTTCATGCAGTGGACATTCCTTAGGGATGAAAATGCATAGGACTATGAAATAAGGCTGATTTGGGGGGGTTGCAGACTGCCAGAAATAGTGCAAATTGAGTCCACTTTTAGGGTTAGGGTTAGGGTTAGGGAATCATGGGAACTGTATTTTATTGTGGCACCAGAGCTCTCTGACAGAGAAGGCTCAATGTCTCAGAAAAAAAACAATTCCCATGATTCCCTAGCACTAACCCTAACCCTAAAAGTGGACTCAATCTGCACTATTTCTGGCAGTCTGCAACCCCCCTTATTGTCCTTGTTACCAATGCTTGCCCCATGGTTATTGAATGAAAGTCTACCCCAGACCCTGGAATTTGGTGACAACTGCCCCACTTTTCTGACTTTTGGCAATATAATTAGAAGGCAATTGCTTCCTATATGATCTTGCTGTATTTCCAAGACACCCTTACTGAAATGAATATAATTAACCATTCAACTAGACCTTCCTTGGGGATGAATATGCTTAGGACTATGAAATAAGGCTGATTTATTGTCCTTTTTACCAATGCTTGCCCCATGGTTATTGAATGAAAGTCTACCCCAGACCCTGGAATTTGGCCAAAATTGGCCCACTTTTCTGACCTTTGGCAATATAATTAGAAGGCAATTGCTTCCTATATGATCTTGCTGTATTTTCAAGACTCCCTTACTGAAATGAATATAATTAACCATTCAACTATACCTTTTCTTCTGGGATTGACACCAGAACAAGCTCTGATTGTCTAGGAGCATGAAATATGAACAGATTAAGCTCTCTATTAGAGAGAGGTTTATCTGACAAAAATAATAATACTGTTTGTATAAGCAATGAATATACTATGGCTGAACTACAAATTTGTTTAAGACTTTGTAGTTGTATAAACATTTGGCATCCTTTCTGGGTGGATTTTAAGTGGAACTCAGCACTCCTTTAGCCTGTAATTCCTTTTAAACCTTCAGCCACAGAAGAAATGAAATGGCTTGATTTGCCCTGTAACTGGCATGCATGGTTTCTTAGGTATCATTTAATATATATATATATATATATATATATTAATAAAATCATAATTTTATAATTAATAAATTAATATAATGTAAGCCTTAGAATTTTCTTTTTGGGGTCATTCAAGTGAGAGGAAAAAGAGGAGGAGGAGAGATGTGAGGAAGAGAAGAGGAACTAGGCAAAGCTGCGAAATGGTCCTGGGGGCAAAAACGTCTTTATCAAATGGTAAAATGTCCTTGTGAAACAATGAGATACCCAGTGAATTATATTTTATTATATTTTGCAGAATTAATCTATATGTTTTTCATGACTGATGTCAGTTTGTATTATGATTAACTGGAATTTCTGGGTTTGTTCTATACATGGTACTTTACTTTTTAAAACAAAATCAGTGTTCCATAATAATATGCAGATATGGGGTTGTTTTTTCCCCAAAATGTATTCAGCATCTCATTATATTGCAACAGGGACACATATACAAGTTTGTTTGTTTTAATGAGGCCAACTCTATAATGTGCATTTTCCCAAAATTCTAATAGTCCGTTAACCCTCACTAATGTGCATGGAGTTGAATACTTTTCCCCATGGATAGGAATTTTGCAGCCCATGGGCCCGTTGAGGGTGTCTAATGTGGTCTGTTGGAGCTCCACTGGTCTACTCAAGGCCCCTAACATCCCTCCACAATCTTTTGTCAGCCAAAATTAACTTTTTGCCCACAAAAGATTCCTTTCCAAATCAAGCCCTCCAATCTTCCTGTACCGAGACTGCAAGAAAAGGATTCTAAAAGTGACCCAAAATGGTGGGTGTCATGTGATAGAGCCCTCTGGAGCTCCAGTGATAGCCAAAATGTGGCAGTGCAAACTTCTGGACTCTGGAGCATGCCCACTCCATAATTGTAACCTCTTAATCTATAAAGAGATGGTGTCAAGGGATAGTTTAAAAGGTGGCATAATTCATATTCCAACATAATTTGATGACTTTAATTACCAGGCGCAGACCTTTTGGTCTCAATGCATCATTTGTTAATAATACGACTGATGTTCAAGTTACATTTCATTCATTAACTGAAAGTATGTATATAGACACTGGTAAAAAAAACCCACATTGATTTTCATTACAATGTTCTATTTTTGTTGGCTCATAACTTTCCAGACCCACCACACTATTTCTCCATAGACGAGTGGAAAACTAGGTGAGAAAGCTCTTGAATTTTTTTTGGTATGGTTGGTACGTTTTTCTATTACATGGAAGCCCCATCATCAAACTAGTGAAGTCAGGATATTTAAATTTAAAGTGTCTGAGGCCCAGTTGTACAAGCTGCTTGACATAAAGACTTAAAATCAGTGTAGTAGTAGTAGTATGTAAGGGGTTATCATGGCTCTTTGCCACCTATAGAAGCAGCATCTGGCCAAAACAATGGAACTGCCTTCAGTGGAACTGCACTAAGATCTAACAAGATTAGGGTTGCTAAATTGGATCCAGGACAGGGCTACTGTATTTCTAAAGATTTAACAGATCCTCAAGCAAAATGAGGTACCATAAAACACTGTCAAAAGGGGTAAAGGCCCCTGTCCTCTCTCACCTTCCAGACATCAGCTTTTATCTGCAGCCATCTCCTCCGATGGAGGAGAACAGAGGGAAGAGGTGCAGGGGAACACTCAGCTACATTCTTGTTGAAGGACCTTTCTCTGCAAACACATTCATCCAGTGAGGCACTAGCCATGCTGGGAGAAGACAGCTGAGGAGGATGTCCTATTAGAGTATGGTATCCTATTCGAAAAATCTGTTAAGGATTAAAGTTACATACCATATCCATACCATATTCAGTTTGGCAGGATTAGAAGTGATGGCAAATCAGGATTAGAAGTGATAGCAAAATTCTAAAGAGTGACATCATGAAAAGCCACAGCCTACTTCCAGTCTATGTAGAACTATGATCTACAGCAGATAAGCAGCATAGTACAAACTGAGTTCACTTTAACTGTCCTGGCTCAGTGCTAGGTTATCATGGGAATTGTATTTTTTTCTGAGACATTGAGCCTTCTCTGTTAGAGAGCTCTGATGCCACAATAAACTACAGTTCCCATGATTCCCTAGCACTGAGTCAGGGCAGTTAAAGTGGCCTCAATTTGCACTATTTCTGGCAGTCTGCAAAGGCTATATCTTTTCTTTTTCTACCAATTTTGGGCTACAGTCTGCCCATGTGTCTGTTTTAGATTTGTATGGTGATGGTGGTAGGGTGATCTGTGGTCCTGATTTCTTTGTTTCTGACATTACAGCTCCAACTATAGGGGGGTTTCTCTGCATTAATTCAATTGCTGCCTTGATGGCAAATAATAACAAAAACTTCCACATTAGTTTTGTACTTTATTTTCTTGCAATAGTCCTACGAAAAAACATTGCTTTGAAGTTTCTGGTTGACTAACAGACACTCTCACATACACGGCATTGAGAACATTGGAATAAGTTCATTCGCATACATGAAAAAGTCAGATAACATGAAAATCTAATGACTTTTTAGAACTCCATTTGAAAATGGAGAGACTGCCTTGTTATGCAAATAAATCAGTCCTTTAATCCCTAGCATCTACATTCTTTGCCATTTATCTTTTCTCATCCAGAGCAAACATCTTAGGGGGAATTCTTTATACACAATTATGGGTGAGCAATAAGGAGAAAAAATGTATAGCTATGGAACGAGAACTCACAAAAGTTGCTTTTTTGGACTTAAAATCAGTATGGACTTATTTCACCTGGCAGGCCTATCACAAAACCCAAATGGCTATTGCATCCACATTCTTCCTTCCTTAATTCCAGAGCTGTGGAACTAAGGAAGGAGGATTGTGGATGTTTGTAATGGCCATTTGAGTTTTGTGATGGGCCTGCCAGGTGAAATAAGGACGGGGCTCCTTTCCCTTTAATGGTTGTGTAGAAGTATGGAGCAGTATTGTTTGTCATTCTGGCAACCCTTGTTCATGCATACAATCCAAGGTGAGCCACAGGGGAAAAATTCTGCCCATGGAAGCATGCACCTGCCCAATACACACTCACGGGGTCATGCTGGGTTTAACAAATGTTACCTCTGCATTTCACATAACTTCTACTGATATCTCAAGTGATGTCCTTTTCTACCTTTTGCTATTTGACAAAAGCCCAGCCCTGATATTTCAAGAAATCTCTTCCATTGGAGATTTGCAAATCAAAGGTTATATCCTTCCTAGAATAACCCAATTCATTGATTTAGACCTCTTGTTTGCAGTTTTTCAGTGATGTGCCTATATGAGTTCCAAAACAAACTGAAATTTTGGCTTTACAGATAGAGTGCATGTGCTGTTCTATTCACCTCTGCCCAATAGGGCCATAAGTTTGATTCCTAGGACCAGGCTCGGAATTCTGTTTCCAGTATTGAGGCTTGCCTAGTGCTAAGTAACAATCTGCAGTGGAAGGGTTTAGAGATGACATTATTCCTTGCCACTGCATTTTGCACTAGCTCTAATTTCCAGACAAATGTATAAAGAAATCTCTAATAAAACACATTCATATTATGTTAGTACAGATGTGTGAGTTGCCAGATCTCAAGTCACCAGCTAAAGTCACAGGGAAATTAGTGCTTCTCCAGGCAAGGAGTAAAATCTCAAGGTATGGACTGCAGAAGGTAAGGCTTCCAAAAGTACCAGAAGCAGCATGAGGTCTGGGAAAGCAGGACATCTACGCTGTCTATCTCATTCTCCAACACATACACACATATTATATTGAAAGCCTTTTGTAACTTCACAAGGACTTACTCCTGGGCCTCAGCCTTTGGCCCTGAAACTTCATTGTGAGTTGAAATGTGCTGATCTCTCAAGTTTAAGGCACATCTACACAAGCCAACTACACTGATTTCCCCCCACCCTCACTGTAACCTGTCTATGAAACAGAGGGCCAAAGCCCTGATTTGAGTGTAGAGAGTCTTCACAAGGGAAGGCCAGTTCCACACCAAATCTACCCTATCTCTGGTTAAATTGGATTAAATACACTTACTTTCTGCTCTAGATTTTGCAGGAAAACCATAACAACACCAGGAGTTTGTCTACACATGTATCCCATTCTGTCACCCAGCACCACCAGCACTGGTGTGAGTTGTTCCCTCTGAGGTCACAACAAAGTGCCCAACTATGTGATCCATGCTGGGTGCCTCAGTTTTGACATCAGATGGAGGAATTCATGCCAGAAGCAGCTCTGTCAGGCAGTATAATGGCAGTGTGTATAGATAATTGCCTGGAATGCAGAGGTAATGGGGGGAATTTGGGGCAGCTCTGGGTTCAAAATACTCTGGGAGCATCCCAGAATATTCTGGTCAGTGTAAACTAGCCCCCAGGTACCAATGGATGGGTCACCATGGCTAATCTATCCCTCCACATAAATCTCTGTAACTCATTCACAAACCCAAGCTAGTAAAAGGTCCTCCTTGGCACTATAGTTATTTGGACATCAATGGCAATAATGGTTCAGTGATAACACCTTCAAACTATGTACCTGTACATTCAGAGGACATGCAAACCCATCCAAAAGGGACAAAATATACCATTCCTTGCTCCAAATTTCACCTCTCCACACTATCTTCCTCTTATCAGGATTCAGACTTGGTTTCTTGGTCCATGTTGCATCCAGACAGTGGTCAAAAACCTATATGTCCCACCGTATGACTCAGAATGGAGGAATAGTTCTGACTGTCATTAGCATTCTATTGGTAGTGATAGAATAATGACTTAAAAGCCAAAACTAGAAATATAAATTAACAAATATATTATTTTAAAAAACAATATTCTGAAAACTTCTACTGAAATCAAGCCAATCTTGCTGCCTATTCCAAACTGGACAGTGGGAAAATCAGGTATGCATTGGATCCAGATTTGAGTTGTACATATATAAAGGCTCTATTGCTATCCCTCACCTTAGCATTGCAGGTGTGAACATCTTTTAGTTTTGCTGCTACTGCATGTCCCAGAGGTCTGTCAGCATTCTCATGCTGTTTCACTTCTCTTTCCCCTACCCTCCCAGTCACAATTGCAGGAAAGGGAGAGAGTTGGTAATCCTCCTCCTTTTCCCCAACAGTTTGACCATAAAAATGCAATGGACATCAGGAAAGTCTTTGTCTTGGTCTTATCACCATCATGGGCATGTTTGGTGAAGACAATAGTAACAGCAGTAGCATTCACATTTCTGTACTGCTTATCAGTGAACTCAGCACTCTCTAAGCAGTTTACAGTCTGTAAGCCAATTGCCCCCAACAAGCTGGGTACTCATTTTACTGACCTACAAAAGAATGGAAGGCTGAGTCAACCTTGTGGTTGCAGTACCGGCATTAAATCGGCATTTAATCGCTGTGCCACCAGGGCTCCTGACATGAGAGAGAGAAAGCCTTCTTGATGGTTACTTCCAGGTTGTGCAGTTCCCTCCCAGACACGGCTCGGTTGCCCCCACTTCCTATCTTTCTACAGAAGGCAAAAATCTTTTTATCCAGATTCTCCTTGGATTCATAATTCAGGTGGCAGAAGGGGCTTCTAATGGGTCTATGTTTTTATCTTTTGTGTTTTTAATAAAAAAATGTGATTAATGGTTTTCAACTTTTTCAACTGCAGAGAATAAAGAAATGAAAAGCACTCTGATCCACCAATTGCTCAGAAATGTGGGATTTCAAATGAACATACTGCACAGCTTTTTCCAATAGGACTGCTGCCACGCTACAAAATTAATGCAGTTTAACACCACTTTAACCATTATGGCACCACCCTATGGAATCCTGGGATTTGTAGTTTGTTGTGGCACCAAAGCTTTCTGACAGAGAAAGCTAAATATCTCACAAATCTACAAAACTCAGAATTTCATAGCATTCAGCCCTGGCAGTTAAAGCAGTGTTAAACTGCATTCATTTTGGTGTAGATGCACCCTCACTGGTTCCATTTCAAATCAGACAGAGGCTTGAATCTTACTGTTAATCCCAACTACAGTAGGCCCATTGAATGGATAAATTTTACCTATGTGTTGAATAACCATTCCAAAATTGATTCTATGCGCCTATTTTAGTTGGCTCTAATCTGTGCATGCAAAGGAATGCATGACTTGGATCTCCTCAATGAAATGAATAGAAAAACCTGAGTATAAATCTGATTTGTATGTACATCTGAATGTACAAATCTTAGAGTCAGGATGAATATTGTAGGTATAGGTGAATTTGATTAGATTAAAAAAAACTCAGAGTGTACCAAAGAGCTTTTAGTCTAGCTCTGCAGCCAACAAAACACAAACTGGATGGCTTTCTGAAAAAAAGCAGCTTACTCAGTACATAGAGTGGATCCATGGCCACTTGAGGTTTTCTGTGAGGTTTTGCTCAATAGGAGGAAAGCAAATGTGCAGAAAGGAGGATGTTAGATTTCATTTGTAGGGGCTGAGTTCCTTTTCATCGTGAATGGTGATGCAATGTATATGACAGACATGTGGAGTCAATTATGAGCACCCACCTCTCTATCACTTTTAGTTTTATTATTCATTTTTATGGGCTCTTGTAAGGATAGGGAAATGGGTACACTCAGAACAAATGATTGCCATGTGGATAATATAAAGCACCACAGAGTGTCATATCTTACCTTATATATCATTCAAAAGCCACCATGAAACTATACTATAAAGCTCCTAAAGTTTCTTAGCATTAACTGTCAAATGCCATCCTCACCTTAAGTCTAAGTTAATGAAAATTATCTTATTTTTAGAAACGTATTTCCTTCTCAGCAATTAAGACTTACAATGTAAGAGTGCAGGAGTGCAGAAAAGCTACAGAGATTATGAATGTAAGGTTACTTATTTTTTCTTTAAAAAAAAGAACTACTTTTTGGATAAAATTTTAGAGCAATCTGATTTACAACCAACAGCCCAAACCTATTAATGTGATTTAGCTGCATAGCTCATGTAGTGGTCTGTACTGCTGGAGCAAAAGTACATGTTATGCCTGGCAACACAGCAGCCTTCCCCTACTATGCTAGAATTACTGAAGAAAGCCAAGTATAGGGTTGCCCTTTCATTTGTGGATACCACAATTCTAGATAGCCAGCTTACTCAAACTCTCCATAGATCTAAGCAGAACCTGGCTAAGAAGCTTATTGCATTCACTTTAAAACCAGTTTACCTGAACTGGATTAAATTTTAAATCAGGCAGCATCCTGATATTATTAGAAGGATTTAGCTGCTAAAATCACTGCCTGGATCCATCCTAGGTCCATCCCTGCTCCCAGGGCTGCTCCAGCAGCTATTTTCTTAAGCTGGAAAACTCCCAGCTTTAAAAAGAGGTGTGCTGAACATCCCTGGGACCTGGGATGGACCCCCAGTGATTTCGGTGACTAAACCTTCTGATAATATCAGGATGCTGCCTGATTTAAAATTTAATTCAGATCAAGTAAGCAGGTTTTAAAATAAATCTGATAAGCTCCTCAATTGAAGGCATTTAGTTGCTTGATGCAATGGACAAGATGCCCACATTTTTATGAAGATGCCAACTGGACCATTGCACTTGAGAAGAGCTGGTTGGCTTAGGGGCAGCAGAGCAGGTCTTTGTATGGCCAGAGCTAGGCCTAAGCTCAGGGCTGCAACTTCCAAGTACAAACATGAACTGGACTAGTGGTTGAATCTTTCTTTGACATTTGTATGGGAACAGTATTATCCTTTAATCCTGATGTAGAAAGATAGTTGTGGCAAGACTAGAGTTCTTTGAGAACATCATGTCAGTAATGAATTGTTGTTGTTCTATGCTTTCAAGTTGTTTCCAACTTATGGCAATTCTAAAGTGACCCTATCATGGCGTTTTCTGGGCAAAATGTGTTCAGAGGAGGTTTGCCATTTCTCTCCCCTGAGACTGAGAGCATGTGACTTGCCCAGAGTCAGCCAGTGGATTTCATGGGTAAGCTGGTAATTGAACCTTGGTCTACAGAGTTGTAGTCTAACACTCAAACCACTATGCCACTCTGGCTCTTCTAGTAATGAGTGTTATAACTATATAGTAATAGTGACTTCTTTCTCCAAATGTGGCCCCCAAATATGGGTCAAAAGCAGCAGCACCCACATGCAGATGAAAAATATCAGCAGGCTTGAGAAAGTACCCAAAATTGTGTGTGTACATGTGTGTAAAAACTACAAAAAGCTGGGAGAGGCACTCAAAACAGTCAAATGAGGACTGAGAATATTAATTTACCATGGGATACAGACTGTTTGAGGTGGGCTGTACTAGTTCATTGCTGCTGGTTTAGCTTTTAAATCTGTAAAGGGGCAGTATTTTGTCCTTCCTGGTAGGCTCAAGCTAAACCAAACTGTTGCAGCCTCTCCTAGCTTGTGTGCTCTTTCTTCATTAATAACTTTTGCCATCCGGACCATATTCTGATGTTGCTTGGCCATATGTGTCCCAGCTTTCATCTGTATGGTTTTTTTTATCAGTAACTTTAGCTATCTTGACTACATTTTGATGTTGCTTATCCACATGTAGACTGGTTTTCATCTATGCAATGTTAGTGGTTAGGCTGCAGGGTGTGCAGTTGGCCTCAATGACTACATCCGTTGTCAGTTGTGGGGAGTACTTACAGAGACTTCTCCACTGAGATTACAGCCACTAGGAGTGAGAAAACAGAGAAATAAAAAAGAAGGAAACTATGTTTTTCAACTTTGTGAGGTAAAGTGTATGGGGGTAGGTTTTGCCTACCCACATCCCATACCATTGACTGCTAATGCAAGAACTATTCATTTGTTTATTTGCCATCAAGCCATGATGTAAGTTCTACTAGATGTTATGAAGGACCTGGAGGGAATTAGATACATGACTGCTATTTTGTGCATCAACCAGGGGGGGATGCAGACGGTGCAAAGTGCTGTCTTGGAGGCAGGGAAGGGGATGGCTCTTCCAGTGCCCTTTTCACCAGCTCTGGAAGGAGCAAAATTTTGGCGCTCCTTCCAGGCCTGCCCAAAGGGTGGATTGAGGCCGAGGTATGGGGCAGCTTTGGTCCCAATTCTCCACTTCTCAGGGTGGCCCATGGCTGCCCGTCTGCAAATCCCCCATATCTGTAGGGCTCTACCAAACTTGGCCCTTAAAAGAAGTGCAGCTTAGTGATTAATGTCATAGTGCCAGTGTGGCAAACTATATGTTCAAATGCTGAATCAGCCATATTATTGACTCACACAAAATCCTGTCTTATCTTGGAAATTAAGGGCCTTTACAGACTGCCAGAAATAGTACAGCTTGAGGCCACTTTAACTGTCCTGGCTCAGTGCTAAGGAATCATGGGAACTGTAGTTTATTGTGGCACCAGAGCTCTCTGACAGAGAAGGCTTAATGCCCCCCCCCCAAAATACAGTTCCCATGATTCCCTAGGCTGAGCCAGGACAGTTAAATTGGCCTCAAGTTGCACTATTTCTGACAGTCTGTAAAGGCCTTTTGTATGGCCAGGCTTGGTTAGCTGAATGGGGGACCACCAGGGAATACTAGGTCCTATAGCTACATTTCTGAGGAAGGCAATGACAATCCCTGCTGAATACTCCTTACTTAAAGAAACCCTATGAAATTCATGGGGTTGCCATAGGTCAACAGTTGACTTGAAGGCACAGAGACACACAAGACCTTGCCACAAACCCAGAGGCCAACTGCCCATACTCATACTGAGCATCATCCCACTCACACCATCTCTTCAGCATTTTAAAGGATGCAGACCAGTGCCACAGCTTGTTTTTTTTGCCAAAAGGCATATATTTTGGGAGCAGTGGTGTCACCTCCCCCATTAGGGTGTCATCTGGTGCGGTCCACACCCACCACAACCCACTAAACATCATCACAGGACCTAATCACATTACCCATAACTTTTTCATAACACCAAAGCAACACTTTAGAAATATATTCTGAGCTCCTGAAACCATATGGGGAATGACTGAAATCTATAGTACATTAGCATTTTTCATAATGTATGGGGCACCACTATTGAAAGAAGAGACTAACAAAGGAACAGAAATCCCTGTGCATTTGCCAAAATCTGACTCAAAGGAAAAGTAAGCCCTCTCCCAAGACCCTCT
This sequence comes from Phrynosoma blainvillii, assembly GCA_026167975.1. Taxonomy (NCBI): domain Eukaryota; kingdom Metazoa; phylum Chordata; class Lepidosauria; order Squamata; family Phrynosomatidae; genus Phrynosoma; species Phrynosoma blainvillii. The sequence continues at coordinate 91,890,768 of JANUYF010000003.1, read as the reverse complement.
GTTATTCCTTATAGACACTGTTTAGAATTGCCTTGCATTTATCTTTCCATGAAGAATTCTCTGTCTGGTTGTTTATACAGGGGGATGTGGTGACATGTGCTGTAAACAGATATACATTTTCCAGGACAGGAAGAAGAAATGCAAAAGGAAATCAGAATCACACCAGAGCACTACAAACCATTTTAAGAAGTTAAATGTCTTAAGGTGGATATATTTGAAGACCCCCATGCTGGACAAGTTTTCATTTATGAACTTAGGAAAAGGAACAAAAAGCAAAGGTACATGTGATGGAGAAAATCTACAATCAGATCATCTATTATTTTAAATTTTATATAAGGAGCTACAGGAGCCTATGAATACTATTGGAGTATTTTTCCTGGAGGAGGGGAATAACAATCCATTCCCTTTGTCATTTTCTTTTATTTCCTTTAATTAAAGCCCCTTCCAAAGTTGATGGTATACAGAGCAGAGGTATATGAGGAAATGGCATTTTTCTTCTTCTAACTACTTGGAATTAACTTGGAGTATAACTCTTTTCAGTCAGACTCTTAGGATTTGAATATTTTTTTAAATATGTTAATCTGGACAGCCCTGTCATGTACTAAGAGTGTACTGTTTTTAATATCTAACTAGTACTTCATGTGTTGTTAATAGTTTTAAATGAACACCTTGTAGTACTGCTTATTTTTAATTTTTTTAATTATTTTTGTACCACACAATGCTTAGTTGTTTTGTTTTAACTTATATTGCAAGTTAATTTGAGTCTCTTTTTGGGATAAAGGGGATATATATCAGATAGACAAACATACATACAGACAGATGGTGGTGGCAACCACAGACAGAGGTTACTGAAAAACAGGGCAGCAGTGAGATGTCAGGGGACAGAAGTATGTGTGCCACATAACTCTTCTAGCACTCCCCAAGGTAGCCTACGGTGGAGGATGCTATTGTGTTACCAGTGTTGAAATGTTCAAGTGACATTCCCATAGTGTGTAGAATGGGAGAGGATACACCACCTTGTCCTTAAGCAACAAAATGACTTTGGATTATCTTGAATCTTCATATCCTTTCTTTTTTCCATCATGGAATTAAACCAGTACAAACTCTAAATCCATGTTTGTAAATCCACTTGCTCAGGACTGGCCCACAGCACTGCTCCCCCCCCCCCACTGGCTCAGGACTATGGGTATTGTTGTTGTTGGTCTTTTGGGGGATGCATTCCTATATCCAGTTATCTTCTGTCTGGGGATGTCCTAAGGCTTATTAATTCCTGATGTGAAGGGCAATATGGCATTCTAACCATCCTTCTACAACAGCTGAGTCGATTTGAGTCTAGTTTCAATAGGAATGATGACAGGGAAGCCTCTACCTCACTTGAGGAAAGCAGGCTAGCTTAGGAGATTCAGAGTTGGCTCTGTGGAATGCAGAGCTCTATCATTCAATGAAAAGGAATGAATAGGTAGATGCAATGATTGGTGTCTCCAACCCACCATGTATCTTCCACCCAAGATGATTGCCATACTCTGCCTGAAAAAGGTTGTTCTTGCTGTGCCTTTGAAGAAAGTCTCTCTTTTCTGCCTCCTCTTTGGATATATTCTGAGAAGAAGACTCTTGTGGCCAACATTTCCAGTTATTGTGAGTTATAAATAAATAAATCATAGCAAATGCCTTTCAAATCCACTTCCTTTCCTCTCTGTTCTTAATCTTAATCTTCTTCTCCTCTTTCGCCTCCTCCTCTTCTTCCTCCCCCCAACATTTTATCCAAGAAAAGGCCTTTAATCCTCTTTGTGAATTCTTCCCTTCTAAAAAAGAAAAAAAATCCTGAAATGGCATTCTTATTTTATTTTTTAAAAGAAAAATAAGCTTAATTGGACTATTTGAGAGTATACATGTGCATAGGTCATTAGTTTCTTTTTTTAGAAAAGCTCTTTATGTAATTTTTCCCCTCAACTCTGAGCAGATTCCTGACAACTTTATTTTCTTAGCTGACTTTCAGCAGATTCAACTCTTTGCAGTCTCCCTAAGTGTCAGGCTTGTGGGTGGTCTGCTTCATTTTGAATGTCTCCAGCCAAATGTGAATAGAAAACAGCTTTTTGTTCCACAGACTTTTGGACTTTAACCTTAACTACTTACAAGGATATAATCATCCACACATTCCCTATTGCCAATACATAAGCTATTAGGCTGCCCAGTGCTACAGCTGGAAAGAGGAGCTTCTCTCTAGTGACTAATTTAATCGGCAACATCAGAGCAAAAAGGTAGCCCATCGTTTTTATTTCAATTATGGTGACTTGCATCTACTGCACAGTCAGAACAGCCACAGATTACTTTTTTTTACTGGAATACAACTCTTATAGGAAAAATGGTTTCCATGTAGCTTGAAGGCCCACCCATTTTTTGTTTTACAGCACATTAGAAATTCAGGGGAAGAAATAGCAGAGGATACTTAGAGGCAAGAATACTATGAAATAATTTTATATCATGGCAGCATCCTAACAACACCAGGGAAAAATAAGAATACTAGTTATTCCCAAATTGAAATATTCATTGTTCCCAATTCAATAAAAAAAGAAATCCTGTAGCAAGAAAAACAGAGAAACCAGATCTTGTTCAATTTTCTGCCAGTATTCAAATGTCCCAAAATGTGGAGGAATTAATCTGTGTCAAATTTTCTGGAGAGGAAAAAAAGTTTTTCTTTGAAAATACAACTGTCTGTGCAGAAAACATTTTCCTGCACTGGATTTTTACTTCTTTTTGCACAGAAAACAAGATCTTTGCCCAAAAAACTCATGTATTTCCCTGTTGTTAATTGCTGTCAACTTCAACTTAATGTGATCCAGTTTATCCAGTTGAAGTCAACTTCAACTTAATGTGATCCCATGAGTGGGAGGCTCCAAGTCACCCTGCCATCAACATCCTTGCTCACGTCTAGCAGACTCGGGATCATGCCTTACTTGATTGACCTGTAATGTGGCCTTCCTTTTTTTCCTACTGCCTTCTACCTTACTAAGCATCATTGTTTTTTCTAGTGAGTCATGTCTTCTCATGATATGGCCAAAATATTCATCTTGGCTTCTAGAGATTTGCTCTAGGACCCATTTATTTATCTTTTTAGCAGTCCATGTATCCATACAACTCTTTTTCAGAACCACATTTCAAATGAGTTGATTTTCTTCCTATCAGCTTACTTCACTCTCCACATTTCACAACCATACATAGAAATTGGAAATTTGATGGCATGGGCAATTCTAGAATTCCAAGACATAGCCATGTTAGTCTGGAATATCAGAAGATCTTCCTTCACTCAGTTTGTCTTACCCAAGATGCCTTTGTATTACCCAAGATGCCTTTTCTTGGGTAATAAATTGGCCACAACTTTATTTATCTGTACAGGGTCTTAAACATCTTTCAATTAAAATATCTCAATTAACCATATTTTCGTTCTTGACACATGTGTCCATGCACTTAACTGGAAGATCTAGTGGGGTAAACCACGCCCAGCACAACATGTGTCAAGAACGTCCTATTCAAATTAGTTAAACAATTTCAGCAAATCACCCTCCACACACCAGAAATGACGTCATAATCAAACCTATGATGTAAGTAAGTTATGACATCATCAACATAGTTTATGACGTCATAGAGAATTTAGTTAACCCAATGACATATTCATCCACATTAATTAATTCAATTTGGTAAGTTCAATTAACCGAATTATCCCCTGGGGGGGTCCCTACCCGCCACAGGAGGGGGCCAGCCTAGCTTGGCATCCCCTCCAGTAGCGATCAGGCCAAAAGAGACCAGGCTGCCCAAACCTGACCACCGACTGATGCTTGGCTGCCAATCAGAAGATGGCTGGCCACCTGTCGCCGTCCTCCTTGTCCTGTAGAGGCCTAACCGACCTATAACAGGGCTGCGCGTCTAAAGGATAGGCCGTGCCAGGCCCAGACAACACAGAGCAGTCAAGCACCTCACTTGACTGCTCCGACAAAATGGCTGCCGCCATGTGGCAGCCAAGGGCTATATAGCCCTCCAGATCTCGTTAATAATCTTGTGAGATCCATGGTCTTGCGAGATTACCAATGTGCTGGGGATCTCGCAAAATCCCCTCTGATTGGCTGGGCAATGCAGGAAGGGCAGGACTTCCTGCCCACCCAGCCAATCACGGTGCCGGAATCCTTAATTGGCCGGCGCAACAGAAAGCCCCTCCCAACGCGTGGGGGGGTGTTCTACCTTTTTGCATATGAACAATTCTAGTATTCAATATTTTCCTATGCAGAGTTATTCCTCCACAATACTTCATTATTTCTTAATACAGGGAAAATACTGTGAAGGAATTGTTTTCTTCCACAACAGGGCAAAAACTACTGTAATTAAACCTTTCACAAGAGTATGAAATAATTAAGAATTTACATCCCTAAGGAATATAAAAATAAAACTGGTTCATTGATTATTCTGGATGTGAGGCACACCCAAATCAAAGAAGGAGATTCTTATTCAGGGGCAGTGTGAGAAATAAAATCAAGGCTACTAGAAGCTGGTATCTCCTAAAGTGTTCAAAGTTTGGCTCAATTGTCACTCATTGTCCAGGTGAACTCACATCTAACAACTTCCACTCACTTTATTCTCCTTTCCCATTCTAGATACTCCTCATATTATCCCATTTCTGGTTTCCTTTATGTTACAGTCTGATACCATCCCCTTGGGTTTCATAGAGAAAAAAGAAGATTCCAAGTACACAATGAGTTGGATCCAGGGTATAATATCTGGGCCCTGGCTCATGGAAGGTGCCACAGTCCAATTCCATGTCTATCACTGATCATTGGTTAATCCATGTTTAGCATATGGGGTGATGGAGGGGCTACTGTGAACAAGAAAGTAAAAGGAAGTTCACTTCTACCAGCAGTTTCATCATTAAGTGTAACAAGTAATATAGTTGCCTACTGCATGGAGCTTTTCCACTGTTTCAGCTTCTGATGTCATTGAGAACACAAGTAGGACGACTGTCAAAGGTTCGGTCCACAAATCCATTTACATAGAAGTGTGTTACATGTGTATTGTAGATGTGTATTATGTTTGATGAGTTCTGTGCAGCCAAGCAAACAATATTTGACAATCTAATTTCCTATCTGAATGGAAATCAAGCCTAGATTCAGTCCTGCCCACTCAGAATATTGACAGTGTACTCAGGTCTGACAGCAGTTTGGAAGTTATAGATTGCAAGGAACAGTGTTACCTAGAACAATATTATCTTTAAAAAGCAACATAAGGGTTAGCAACACAATTTGTGTGTATGTGTAGGACTAATTGTTTACTCATTAATCCCAAACTCTTCTGCTGGAATCCTTTTTTGGGGATTTGGAGCCATTTTTGTGTTTTTAAAAGTAATCAGAGTAACACCAATTGCATGTTATTAGCATGTTACTAAAATGTTTATTCTTTATTAACATTACTGAGGTTTTGTTGTTGTTGTTGTTGTTTAAAAAAACACAACCCTGAACAAGAAGCGGGTGCTGGTAGTGCTACAAGCTCTGCAACAATAAATGTCTGGCACGGCAAACATTATGGAAAATGAACCAAATGAGGTGTGACTTAGCCCAGTCAAAAGCAGAGGACTTATCCCATTTTAAAAAGCCTCCATACTAAAGCTGACTTAGGTGGGGTACAGACGGGTGGCTCTGGGCCACCCAGGGAAGCGGCGGATTGGAGCCGTGGCTACCCCACACCGCAGCCCTGATTCTCCCTTTTGCCACCCCAAAAAGAGCAGCAAAATGCTGCTCATTTCGGGGGTGGCAAAAGGCCACCCGAAGAGCCGGTGGGCGGCTCTTCTTCGCCCTTTCTGGTGCAGCACATCAAAATGCTGTGCTGGAAGGGCATCCTGATGCTGCGTGCTGTGCGTAATGGCACATGGCATCAGGACAGTGTCGCCATAGGGTTGGGGCAGCTGGCGTATGGCTGCCCCACTCCATCTCTGCCTCCAGGCTGTCCCTTTGGGCTGGTCTGTAGAGGCCGTAAGGGCTGAAACAGATGGGCAAAATAAAGCAGCTGTGTTTTTCCAGGCTCTTTTAAGATTCTTCCATTGCCAATTAAAAACTCTTCCAGCTAGACAGAGGACAAAGAAGAAAAGGTAGGCTGGGTGGGTGTAAAATAGCCTTTGTAAAAAGGAGTTGCTTTGTTAGAGGCTCTGTTACCTAAGGTGCTCCTATATATAGTTCTGACCTTGCATAAGATTTATTATTATTATTATTATTATTATTATTATTATTATTATTATTTGGAGCTAATTTTGTGATCAGGATTTTGGGTTTTGTCCTCCCAAACCACTCAGCCCATCAACTTAACCCTTGTTTTCCCTGGTCTTTTAAGAGGATGCAGAAAACTAAAAACATTAATCTTACAGATTTTTGTAGATTGGGAAACAGAAGTTGTGGCTAGTCTATTACAAGGCCAGTTAGAAGGCTGGCCAAAGCCTTTTGCATTAATCATTAGATAAACTTTTCTACAAATCTCATGTGCCCGCAATTTTTATAATACAAACCAGGTTGCCTAGTAAAACAGGATTTTACCCAGCGCCCTTCATCTCCTTCTGATGGCTCCTCTGGGAGCTAAAATCGGATCTGTATGATTATGAATAAGGGAGTTCTGTACTGCAAACATGGTAGAAAAGCCACCTGGGGATGGAAATATTAATGGAGCCAAATGGAGAGATTGTTATCATTTGCCAACCTACGTTTTGTGTTGTTTAACTGGCACTGAGGCTCACAAAACAAACAAAATTTATAAGACCAAACTGAATTTCATCATTTAGGAGCACTTAAGCTGCTTATTGTATTGAAAAATGAAGCGACTTACCTCTGTCGGGATACAAACACTTACGGAATGCAACCAGGAATTATCACATGAAAAATGCCACCGAAAAATGCCACCACTGGGATGCAACTACATCCCAGCCACATTCTGGCTCCTAGCTGTGCTCATCTGGCTGATTTGCAAACACAGGAGGTTCCAGTTTTTGAAAAGCAGTAGGTTAAGAGTGGCTGGGAGCCAGGATGCAGCCAGGATGCAGTCTTCTGATAGCATCGGCAACATTTTTCATGTGAAAATTCCCAGGTGCATCCCATAAGTGACTGTATCCCGGCAGGGGTAAGTCACTTTATTTTTTAATGTGATAAGCCCCTAAATCTAATCCTAGCCAGCTACAACAGGCATATCTTTGATTTAGGGTTATACTGTTTATTAATTTAATTCTGCAGGCACTCATGGAACTGTAGTTCACAAGAGTGAGAATGGACTCAAGCTCTCTAAAGCAAAAACTACAGTTCCCTAGATTCTTTAGGATGAAGCCATGACATTAAAGTGTATCAAACTTCTGCAGCTTTGCGGCTCAGATACATCTTTAGCTTCTAGGGATGGATTAGATCTTTTGCATGCAAAAGGATGCTGTGCAGGCAGTTTTTTTGCATGTTCTAGGCTGAGAAGCAAACCAAGCATGGTATTTGTTACATAGGGTTAGAGGAGATGGGCAGGAAAAGCAATTCTATTCCCTGCTGTTCATATGACCTGGTCCCAAGATGGACTGATACTCATGGGCAGACTACACGGAGCACTGTCAAGCCTCACCACTGGGTTATTTTCTGTTGTTGTTGCCACCCAACTATACATGTGTACTGTTGCACAAACACACTGCCAGCAACCTCCAATTACTCCCACATCTGTCCACATGCCCAGATGGATGGCTGCTCCTTTAATCAGCCATAGATAAAATCTCTCAGATTAGAGCCGACTTAGATGCCAGAATTGGAGCAGAAGTGACTGGCGAGGTGTCCAGTAATCCTGTTTTTGAGATTAAACTGAATCAGTACTCAGTTGGTGAGTACCGAGGACGTGGACAAGATCCTTGAAAAAGTGAAGAAGACAACGTGTTCCCTTGATCCCTGCCCATCATGGCTGGTCGTCCAGGGGGGTGATGTCTTGATGGCCTTTCTGAAAAGGGTCATCAATGCATCCCTTAAGGAAAGATTTGTTCCATCTAGTTTAAAGGAGGCAGTTGTTAGACCGCTTCTGAAGAAACCTTCCTTAGACCCCCTGGACTTGAAAAACTATAGACCAGTCTCTAATTTTACCATTCTTGAGCAAGGTGATCAAGCGAGTCGTTGCCTTTCAACTCCAAGTGATCTTGGATGAAACCGCTTTTCTAGATCCATTTCAAATCAGCTTCAGATCTGGATATGGACTGGAGATGACCATGGCCACTCTGGTAGATGACCTACGCCTTAGCACTGATAGGGGTAGCGTGACCCAGTTGGTGCTTTTGGATCGCTCAGCAGCTTTTGACACAATAGATCATGCCATTCTTCTGAAGCACCTGAAAGAGCTGGGAGTTGGGGGCACTGTTCCTTTCTCTCAGGCAGGTTCCAGAGAGTGTCACTTGGGGACAATTACTCCTCAAAAACTGAATTAAAATGTGGCATTCCACAGGGTGCCATTCTGTCCCCGATGTTGTTCAATATTTATATGAAGCCACTGGGAGAGATCATCAGGAGACATGGAGCAGGGTGTTATCAATATGCTGATGACACCCAAATATACTGCTCCATGTCTCGGTCAACTCCCACGACGGCAGATGACAGTTCTCCCCTCAATCAATGTCTGGAAGCAGCAATGGTCTGGATGAGGAAAAACCGACTCAAGCTGAATTCGGACAAAACGGAGGTATTTATCGTAGGGGCCTCCAAACCAGGTATTGGGTTGTGACTGCCAGTCTCCGCCAAGGACTGTGTCCACAGTCTGGGAGTGCTCTTGGACTCATCACTTCAAATGACAGATCAGGTGAATGCGACAGTCAAGAGTGCCTGCTATCAGCTTTGACTGATATGCCAGCTGCGCCCTTTCCTGGAAGTAAGGGACCTAGAAACTGTAGTACATGCTCTGGTAACCTCACGACTCAACTTCTGCAATGCACTCTACATGGGGCTACCCTTATACCTAACTCGGAAACTACAATTAGTTCAAAATATGGCAGCCAGGTTGATCACCGGAACATCAAAGAGTGATCACATTACACCTGTTTTGAAATCCTTGCACTGGCTGCCCATAAGTTTCCGAGCACAGTATAAGGTGTTGGTGATGACCTTTAATGCCCTACATAGCCTGGGTCCATCCTACCTAGGGAATTGCCTATCTCCATATAATCCGCCCCGCACCCTCAGGTCCTCTGGGAGGAAGTTGCTTCAACCAATAAAAACTAGGTTGGCAACAACCTCCCAGAGGACTTTTTCTGCTACAGCCCCTAGATTATGGAATGCCCTGCTGGAGGAGATCCGTCAGATAACCAACTTAGATGGCTTTAAAAAGGCCATCAAGATGGATCTCTTCCAGCAGGTGTTCCCAGAATAATATTATTTTCAACTGGCTCCTTGTCCTTAGACAGTTCTCTCTTCTTCCCCTATTTACCCAGAGTGCTGCATATTCTAAATTGGATCAGATGTTTTAACTTATTGTTTTAATCTGTTTTTTAATGTTGATTTAATTTAATTTTAAGGGGGGGGGGTTATATGTTTGTTGTATTGTTTGGGTTTTGATTCACTTTAAATGTAAGCCACCTTGATAGCCTTGGCTAAAGGCGGGGTATAAATAAATTATTATTATTATTATTATTATTATTATTATTATTATTATTACCAATGAATAACAGGTGCTATAGGCTATATTTCAGAGGAAGGAACTGGCAAAATCACCTCTGAGTATTCCTTGCTTAAGACACCTCTATGAAATTCATGGCATCACCATAAGTTGATAGGAGACTTGAAGATACATATGCACAGAGAAGCCTATCCCCATTCTTTCCATATCATTTCCTGCCTCTGCTCCCAAATTATCTGTAAAAGAAGTAATGTCCAGGAACACATTTACTTTGTTAACTGAGATATACCTATCATTGACATATAGCTTTTGCCATCAATGGTAGGGAATGCTTCAGTATAAAACATGTTACAGAATGAAATCTGTAGGCTTGGGGTCTGTTTGAACCTCTGGAAGCCTGAAGCCTGAACATGATGTGTCACTACCATTCACAGTTAGCAAACCAAGTGTTTACTCAGGTAATCATAAACATCAGAATATGGCAACATGTGGGAAATAAGATAAACCTGAACAGAGCCTCAGCAGTGGCTTTTGGGAATTAGTTACAGTTATAGGAGTGAGGCCTCCAGCTATAAACTACTATAATACTAAAATTAGAAAAAAGTTATAATTTTAAAAAGTTATACTTTTCCATTTCTCATAACTAAAATTCTACTTTTCATGACTTTACAAAAACTGTAAACTACTAACTTGAGCTACAGAACACCCTCTCTTGTCTATTTTATTGGCAGCACAACACTCACAACAGAACCAGACATAAAGCATGGCCCAGCACTTGAGCAATGTGAGATTTCTTCTCCCACTGTGAGGAATTTTAACTATGTGATAGCCTTCCTCCTTGCAATTACAAAAGTAACCAAAAATGTTACACACATGCCAAAAAATGAGTGAAGCTAGCCCTTGATGAGTTGCAGTTGTAATGTAATGGAGTTACAGTGTTGTTACTGCAGAAATAAATTAATTGCAGCTAACTTGAGCTTGCATCCTGCTAGTGACTTAAGCATGGTGTAACTTGGACTTATGCAAGTATAAGGTTTCTGGAATGGGGGATCACTGCGGAAGTCAGAATTCTCTGCCAATATTGCACAACAATGAAAGTCTCACATCCCCTCAGACTCACCTTTTAGCTGATGAAGTCCTCACTTCATGACCATTTAGTGCAGGGGTGGGCTGCATGGAGCACCCAAGTCTGATTTTGTGATTCCCATCTCCTCCAATTTTTTTGTGCCAAAATCCAAAATGCAAACAAACAAAAAAAATGCTCCAAAATGTCCACAAATAACATCTAAGGGTGGGTGTCAGACATGTCCACTCTATTTGGAGGCCCTAGATCTCCCAAGGGTGAAAACAATTTTGTTTTGCAATATATATATATATATATATATATATATATATATATATGAATCCTAGAATCTTAGAGTTGGAAGGAACCAAAAGGGTAATCTAGTCCAACCCCCTGCCAGAATAACAACTAAAGCAAAATGTCTTCTAGGGATCCAGAAAAGCACAAAAATGTGATAAGAATGTTCTGATGTCCCCTAGAAGGCTTGGGGAACTTCTTTTCTTTTTTTGAAGGAGCAGGTGTGGTTGTGGATGCAGCCCTCCAAGGTCTCCTGGGGGCTAATATGGCCTTCTAGCCTTCCAAAGATGCTCAACCCTGATTTAGTGGCTGGCAGAGATCATGAGACCTGAGAGAAACATATGGCTATGACCACAAAGTCAGATGCAGAATAATGATATCATCTGCTGGGATGCCAGAGGACCACCAGAGGTCCTGCTGGATGATGTCATCATACTGTATCTGACTATGTGGACACAGCAAGATGCTTTTCTGATGTCCTTCATGTCCAGTAGCCAGTAAATGGTTGCAACGTGTGTGCTGCAGCAGCTGAAGGGTGAGTCCTGGAGGAGATGAGAGGCAAGACATATTGTAGTTTTGTCTTTGCAAAACTTTATAATACATCTCCTGATGCATGATCTTGACCTTGCTGTTTGTATTGAATAAATAGTGATCCATAGTGACAAAATGCCACCCAGTCCTTTCCTCAATGAACACATCTTATATTATGGGGTGGTTTGCCTATGTACCAGGCCAATCCATTTGTCAGTAGTGCTTCTGTTGCCAAATCAGAGATTTCATGTTCACCCTCTTTACCTTTGTTTCAGCAAGAATGTTAACGAAAGCAGTTCTAAAGCATCCTTGTCATCTTGTACTGAGAAGTGCACAGTACTTTCTTTTCAGAAACCTTGGCTTCAGGATTGGAATTTACAGTTTGTTGACAAGCATGACTTCAATGGGCTTTGAACTACTCCTAAACTGTACACATGTAGAAGAAATGGAAAGATTTTGTAATGGATTTGTAAAAAAGATTTTTGCCATTCATAATAATATTCTGTTTCTAGTTTAATTAAAATGGTGGCGTGGCAGTAGAAACATACACTACCCACATGCGAGATGACGCAGATGTGCACATTTTCTGCACAGGGATCAAATAAGCATTTCCCTCCCAAGCCATTGCATCACGTGGCCATAAAGTATGTTCTCATTCTGCTCCCATAGTTGAATGTTGTTAAGGACAGTAAAAACAAATAGTCATCTATGGAGTTCATAAGATTAACCTGTAGTGTGGAAATTAGAAAGCAGTTTCTCAAGCAGAGTATGGGAGAGAGACTATATTTCATAGACACAGCTTGAGCTCTTTTGAACTGTCCCATTGTCTGGGCAAAGAGGTACTGGAATGTGTCACTTACAACAGCATAAATCATCTCTGGATAAATCTGCTCCCAGTTAGCTTAAGAAAGCTGTTTATTGTTTTCAAGGGAATGCTACAGGACCTAGCATAACTAAATCAAAGGAACAGTACAGCATTCCGTTCAATGTTATCGTTAAAGAAAAATTCTGTTTAAAGCAAAACTATAAATTTGTGACTGCTTTGCAAGAGGTTGACATTTACACTTCTGACTATGGAGCACTTTAAAAAAAATCAAGTTTACTTTACAGAGGCAAGGGAAGCAGCCTATGTATATGCTTATGTGGATCTCATCTGTCCCACACTGGGATATGTTTTTGAAAACTTGTCTGCTTTTCCTTGTAGACTTTGAAAAATTCCATATGGTGATGGCTTTCACTCCCTCATGATCAAATTCTGATAAAGCTATGATATTATTTCAGGTTTTGGAATGTCAGGAGGGGAGAAGTAAGAATACTGTAGCAGGAGGCATATCCATGCCCCCACCCTCGGGTGTAGTTTCCATTTCTGACCATGGAGGTAATTCAGCAACAAGATTCCCTATAAGCACCAGAGAAATTTAGACATGACATGTACATACACAGTAACAGAGAGCTGATTGTCCCACAAACCTGGATCAGAGCTAAATATGTACAATCTAAAGCTAAATATCCACAAATATCCACAATCAGATTTACAGTTCCCATGACTAGTGATAATCTCTTTCAAGGTACAAACAGCAAGAACTGGCAGGTCATATGTTTTCTGGAAGACAAAAACAAATACATGACCTTGTGAGGTCCTTCACTCTTCCAATAGATGGGGATCATGCTAACAACATCCCTAAAGAAGACGTTGCTAGCCCTTCCACACCACTTCAACTGATAGTACTGTTATACGACTCAACAGGTCCCTAACCAGCTTCAAAGCCAAGTTAAAGACCACACTGTTTAGGGAAGCGTTCCCAGGGAGTTTGCGATCGTGACCTGGTTGTTCCTGATGTGTGACTTAATATTGGATATATGATGTTTTAACTTGTTTTTATGATGTTCTAATTTGTTGTTTTAACTTTTAGATTGTACGCCACAGGCAGGCTTTTTGTATATTCTGGATTTTACTTGGTTTTGTACAGCGCCGTGTACATCTACGGCGCTTAATAAATAAAGCTAATAATAACAATAATACTATGATTCCACTTTAACTGTCATAGCTGTCTCCTGGAGTTTGTAGTTTGTGAATGCTGGTTTAGCTTTAAAATTTGTTTTGTTTTTACAGAATAAACTTAGAAATTTCTGGTCTATTTTGAGAAACTTGCTTTCTGTATCTCTTCACCATAAGAAGTGGAAGTGTTTCTTCATAATCTACAGGACGAGACCAAGGTATTTTTTCCTGCCTGATGATCCCTGATTCATGTACAGAAACTATAACTTGAATCCACCATACCTAATGCAGCTGGCAAGTGTATGGGGTCCTAGGAATGCTATGTGGAATACACAGCTCCTTCCTTCAACGAAGGACAAGAATTGGAGAGTTCACATGGAACAGCCTGGTCCCAAGCACCTGTTACCTGAAGTGTTCATCTCACTCTGTCTCATGGTAGAGCAACACAGACCTTCTAATGTCAAATAAGAAGTGAACAAATCACATCAATATATTTAGTATGATTGTGTTGTGTTAATACTGAGTATGGTATGTGTGTGTGTAAAATTTGTACAGTGCTGTGAAGGAATATGAATACATCTTAAGTTGAAAGTGAGTATGGAGATTATCACATGAGCCTCCATTCTTGCCATGATCACAATATTGCAAGGAAATACATACATAGCAATAGCAAGTACATTTCTATACTACTTACCAGTGTACAAAGCGGTTTACAAAGTGTAAGCTAATTGCCACCAACAAGTTGGGTACTCATTTTAGCAACCTATGCAAGGATGCCAGGCTGAGCTAATCCAGAGCCCCTGGCTGCCACTGAACTCACAGTCTTGTCATTGTGAGTGTGTGGCTGCAGTAGAGGCATTTAACCACTGCACCACCAGGACTCCCAACATACTGGCTTGGGTGCAGTCCCTATCACATGTGCAGCCATTGCCAGTCCAGGATTTTTTTCTCAGCATGCTCCTTAAGCCTGCCTCCCTGCTTTATTGCTTTACCAGCCTGCCTTTCACCCTCTCCCCTTTTTTTACACAATTTAGGCATTATGGCAATGTGATGGTGGGGGGGGGGGGAGAAATGATAAGAAAGGGGGTTTTTTTAAAAGAAAAAAGAAAACGGTCTGCATGAAAACAGTAGGTGAGAGGGGGCAGTGAGAGAGATGAGGAAACTGACACCATGTGACTACCCAATGCCAGGAGTGCAGCCCAGCCATTATAACACACAAATCCATGCAAATACTACAGCAGTGATACTGGCAGCAATTGTTGAGGATTCTGGCTCGGCGTGGAGGAGGGGGGAGTTGCCGGTGGGAGCGGCAACTACTAAAGCCGGCCTCCGGCTTCCCCAACGCCGCCGCCGCTTGCCGGGAGAGAGAGACTCCTGCAGCCCAGCTGAGCCCAGCTGAGTGTCATCTGCTGCCCCTGGCTCGGTGTGGAGGAGGGGGGAGTTGCCGGTGGGAGCGGCAACTACTAAAGCCGGCCTCCGGCTTCCCCAACGCCGCCGCCACTTGCCGGGAGAGAGAGACTCCTGCAGCCCAGCTGAGCCCAGCTGAGTGTCATCCGCTGCTCCTGGCTCGGTGTGGAGGAGAGGGGAGTTGCCGGTGGGAGCGGCAACTACTAAAGCCGGCCTCCGGCTTCCCCAACGCCGCCGCCGCTTGCCGCGAGAGAGAGACTCCTGCAGCCCAGCTGAGCCCAGCTGAGTGTCATCTGCTGCCCCTGGCTCGGCGTGGAGGAGGGGGGAGTTGCCGGTGGGAGCGGCAACTACTAAAGCCGGCCTCCGGCTTCCCCAACGCCGCCGCCGCTTGCCGGGAGAGAGAGACTCCTGCAGCCCAGCTGAGCCCAGCTGAGTGTCATCCGCTGCTCCTGGCTCGGCGTGGAGGAGGGGGGAGTTGCCGGTGGGAGCGGCAACTACTAAAGCCGGCCTCCGGCTTCCCCAACGCCGCCGCCGCTTGCCGGGAGAGAGAGACTGCTGCAGCCCAGCTGAGTGTCATCCGCTGCTCCTGGCTCAGCGTGGAGGAGGGGGGAGTTGCCGGTGGGAGCGGCAACTACTAAAGCCGGCCTCCGGCTTCCCCAACGCCGCCGCCACTTGCCAGGAGAGAGAGACTCCTGCAGCCCAGCTGAGCCCAGCTGAGTGTCATCTGCTGCCCCTGGCTCGGCGTGGAGGAGGGGGGAGTTGCCGGTGGGAGCGGCAACTACTAAAGCCGGCCTCCGGCTTCCCCAACGCCACCGCCGCTTGCCGGGAGAGAGAGACTCCTGCAGCCTCAGCTGTCTGCCATCTCCAGCTGCTCCGGCTCGGCGCGGAGGAGGGGGGGCGTTGCAGCTGGGTCCTCTTTTGATGCTGTCTGTTTACCGGGGAATGCTGTGTGCTCTTTGGTTGGTTTTGTTATGGGGTAATGTTGGTTTTTTGGGTCTTGGGGCGGATGGGGATTGGGACGTTTTGGTCGCGGACGTGGTGGATGTTAAAGCGAATGTTATGGGTGCTCCTATTGAGGTTGTGCGGGGCATGGGGAGGTATGGCGGTAGGAGAGTGGATTATCGTTCTGAGGGAAGGCGAGATCGATGCGTAATACCTATCTCTCCTTCCTTCCACTCTCCTAACCAAAGAGATCTGAGGGTTAGCCCAGTCATACCACAAACCCTGTCCCTGCTCCTGTGCAACGCCAGGTCTGTAAAAAATAAAACCCATATTATATATGATCTATTACATGATAAGAACTGCGACCTGGCATGCATTACTGAGACCTGGCTTGGGCCTGAGAGCGAGGCAGTATGGGTCCAGGCCCTCTCAGCTGGGTTCTCAGTCAAGGACCAGATCAGGTTAGGTGGGCGGGGGGGCGGTGTTGCCTTGGTTCATAAAAACACCCTTTCCTTAACCAGGATCCCAATCCGGAAAACAGTTCACACTGAGTGTATTTACCTGACCCTGAAGGCCAGAGACAGTCTGGGGATTCTGTTGGTGTACAGGCCACCCCGTGCGCTAACAGACTCCCTGGCCGAGCTGACACAACTGGTCTCGGAACTACTGTTGGAGTCCCCTAGGCTTCTTGTCCTGGGGGACCTCAACATCCCTTTCGAGGCCAGTGATGTTCCAACAGGTGCAGCCCAGGAGTTCATGACTACCATGGCAGTCATGGGCCTGTCTCAATTAGTCTCAGGGCCTACACATTGTGCTGGTAATACCCTCGATGTGATCTTTAGTACGGATATGGAGGTTCCGTGGGTAGAGATTTTAAACATCTCTCCCCTGTCATGGACGGACCATTTCCTGGTTGAGGCTCGGATCAAGGCTTCTACTTTAAGCCCCCCCGGGGGTGGCGGACCTATTAGGATGGTCCACCCTCGAAGGCTGATGGAACCCAAAAGGTTCCAAGAAGCCCTAGAGGGGCATATGACTGGCACTGACGGCGATTCTGTTGATGCCCTAACTAACATCTGGGATATTAATCTCTCTAGGGCTATACACAGTATCGCTCCCAAGCGTCCTTTCCGGCCTGCTTCCAATAAACATCCCTGGTATACGGAAGACCTCAGGGAACGGAAGCGGGTCGTGCAACGACTAGAGCGCAACTGGCGGAAACATCAGCGCTTAGCCGACAGGACACTCCTACGCTCTCATTTAAGAGCCTACGGGGTGGCAATAGATGTAGCAAAGAACTCTTTCTTTGCTACACGTATTGCGTCCGCAGAATCGCGTCCAGCAGAGCTGTTCAGGGTAGTGAAGGAGCTGACACAACTGCCCCCCTCCCTGAGCTCTATTCTAGAACCATCTAAAGCCTGCTGTGACACATTTAACAACTTCTTTGCGGATAAAATCTCTCGGATAAGCGCTGATCTTGATGCCAGTATTTCTACAGTTCCCATAAGAGAGGTGTCCAGAGCGTCCGTGGCCCCTGTTTTACTGGATCACTTTGAGTTTGTTAGTACTGAGGAAGTGGACAGGATCCTTCGGAGTGTTAGGAGGACGACTTGCTCCCTTGATCCCTGTCCCTCATGGTTGGCAGCTCAGGGGGGAGATGCGGTGCTAGCTATGCTGCACCGGATCATTAATACATCTCTAAGTGAGGGCCAATTTCCATCTCAATTGAAAGTAGCAGTGGTTAAACCCCTGCTAAAAAAGCCCTCCTTAGACCCCCTGATCCATAATAATTATCGGCCCATCTCGCTGCTACCTTTTTTGGGGAAGGTGATCGAGAGAGCAGTCGCCTTCCAGCTTCAATCGATCCTGGATGACACCGATTTTCTGGACCCATTTCAAACCGGCTTCCGGGCGGGCTATGGAGTTGAGACTGCCATGGTTGCCTTAGTTGATGATCTCCGTCTGAGCACGGACAGGGGAAGCGTGTCCCTGTTAGTGCTCTTGGACATCTCGGCTGCTTTCGATACCATCGACCATGGTATCCTTCTGGACCGCCTGAGGGAGTTGGGCATCGGAGGCACTGCTCTGCAATGGTTCCGGTCCTACCTCTCGGACAGGTTCCAGATGGTGGAGCTGGGGGACTGTCGCTCTGATAAGAGGGCCCTTACATCTGGTGTCCCTCAGGGAGCGATTCTGTCCCCTATGCTATTTAATATTTACATGAAACCGCTGGGAGAGATCATCCGGAGATGCGGGGCGCGGTGTTATCAGTACGCTGATGACACCCAAATAATTTTCTCCGTATCTCCGACTGATGTAGTAACTAAGGATGGCATCTCTCCTCTTGATGCCTGCTTGGAGTCGGTAATGGGCTGGATGAGGGAAAACAAACTCAGTGTGAATCCAGGGAAAACGGAAGTACTGGTGGTAGGTTCCCCAGCTCCGGGTAGTGAGATCTGTCATCCGGTCCTGAACGGGGTCACGCTCCCCTTGAAGGACTCGGTGCGCAGCTTGGGAGTGCTCCTTGACTCGTCGCTCCAGCTGACTTCTCAGGTGGACACGACGGTCAGGAGCGCTTGTTATCAGCTTCGGCTGATACGCCAGCTGCGTCCCTATCTGGACCGTAAGGACCTTGAAACTGTTGTACATGCACTGGTAACCTCTCGATTGGACTTCTGCAATGCGCTCTACATGGGGCAACCCTTGTACCAATCCCGGAAGCTACAATTGGTGCAGAATATGGCAGCCAGGGTGGTCGCCGGTAAGTCCAGGTTTGACCACATAACACCTATTTTGAAAGACCTTCATTGGCTGCCCATCCGCTTCCGGGCTCAATACAAGGTGTTGGTTTTGACCTATAAAGCCCTAAATGGCTTGGGCCCAGGGTACTTGGAGGACCGCCTCTCTCCGTACAATCCGCCCCGTACACTCAGAACATCAGGGACTAAATTGTTAGAGGTCCCAAAATCACATCTAGTCAGGACCTCTCAGAGGGCTTTTACCATCGTAGCCCCCACAATTTGGAATAGGCTTCCGGCCGAACTTCGCTCCACCGCGTCATTGGTCTCTTTTAAAAAGAACCTAAAAACATATTTGTTTCAGCAAGCGTTCCCACCCTAGATGTAAAAACTCTTGTCTGTTGCCCCTGTGTATGACCCTGGACTTGATATTGATCTTCCTTGTCCTACCCCTAACTGTCGTGATTTACCTCTGCTCCCCGTTGATTTTTCTAACTTGTTTTTTAACTTGTATTGTATTTTTGGACTGTTTTATTCAATGTTGTAAGCCGCTTTGATCAGTTTTCTGGAAAGGCGGGGTATAAATAAAACTTTTATTATTTATTTATTATTATTAGGAAAGCCCATCAATGAAAAGGTATGTGATCGTCACAGATGGAGGACAGAACAGCTATGGCTTAGCCATGGCATCATCTGATAAGGTTCAGCTATAGATGACTATTGTGCTTGAATTCACATCTTACCCTTGTGTTATAATCTCCAATGTCAGTAGGTCTCAACTCTTGGTTCTCTTGCTATTTTTCTCTTCAACTTGCAGAATCCCTAACCATTGGCTGTGCTCTTGGGGGCCGAGGAGGTATCTGACATATTGCTTATTTTAAAATGCTTGCCATTTTATGTGTCAGGAGGAGTGAAAAAGTACGATGCACTGATTCCACTAAAGGGTGCAGACGTAACAACCTTTTGCTCAAAGAAACCAACTGGGTTTCATGGCCGAGCTGGGAATTGAACTCTGGTCTCCAGAGTCATGATCCAACACTCAAACCACTACACCATGCCCAGGTCCAAAGAAAGAAGCAAATGAAACAAGCCTAGAAACTTTTGAACAAAGAGTCTAGTATATGAATGCCTAATTCATAACAGCATGCTGACAACAATGTTTCAAACATATTTCCACACTGGATGGCACATGGTGCTGACTGTTTCCTACCTCCCACAAGGTTAGAACTGGCAGAATATCTGCTAAATCAAAGATCTAATATAATGAACCATGTCTAAGGATTTTTATTACAAACCATTTCATGGAGTATGCCATATAACCTCCCATCCACTCCTTTATTTCTACATTAAAGCAGTGGTCAGGAAAACTAGAGATGATACACTATACGTGGCAAATTTGCTTTCATGGACCACTGTAAAATCAAAGTGACATGCTTCAGTTATATGTAAGGAGATTGGCAAAAGAAATGGCCTTTACTGCAGGATATTTCTCTCTGGAGAGACTATTCTGTTGGAGTAGAACATTGTTCTAGGTTTCATGCTAGGTTTTCCTGGGAAAAACCCACAAAAACTTAATTGGGTTTCCCCTCCAAGATTTATGTTTCTTTCCTACTTCTTTGGCTGAAGACAAGATTTTGTGATTTTTAATCCGTAATGGCAATAGCAATATTTTT
The DNA here is from genome assembly GCA_026167975.1 of Phrynosoma blainvillii. NCBI lineage: Eukaryota > Metazoa > Chordata > Lepidosauria > Squamata > Phrynosomatidae > Phrynosoma > Phrynosoma blainvillii. The sequence goes on along the minus strand of JANUYF010000003.1, from coordinate 91,870,476 downwards.
AAGAAACAGAAACTGTACTGGTTACATGTGGCTTGGGTGTTTTGGTATTGAAGAGCATCCTTGATGCTGTACCCACAAATGGTCTTGTGAACCCTGCAGTACATTGAAATTTCCAGTGCCCCCCTCCATCTCCTTGCATACTTGTTAAGGCATAGGATGCTAGTTGATGTTATTGTTGTCATAATGGCAATTTATAGGCACCCCTCCCTCCACATTTGTGACTTTGAATTTTGTGAATTTGATTATTCACAAATTTTATTAATATGTTCTCTCTAGGAATATCTAGATCCTCCAGCGCAATTCTATGGTCAACTTTAACCAAAAGTCACACTGAAAGACCTAGAGATTCCTAGAGAGAACACTCCACTAGGCATTTGTAGCTTCTCCAGCACAATTCTACGGTCGATGTCTGACAGATGTTGACCACAGAATTGCACTGGAGGACCTAGAGATTCCTAGAGAGGTGTTCTCTCAGGTAAAAACATAGTGTTTTTGTTATTTGTGGTTTTTCCACATTCATGGAGGTCCTGTGCCCATAACCCCAGTAAATGTGGCGGGACGAGTGTATTGCTTTTTATCCCCATGAACCCTAATCTAGACCTACAATTTTGATCTATGAAGTTTCCAGTCTTCTCTTACCTTCCTTTTCTATTATACATTTTTATTCCTAACCTTCTAAGAGTGACAGTGAGGATGAAGCAAATTGGGAGATTATAAATTCATTACAAGTATTTTCAATTTCAGCCCTGTAAGACACTTCAAGAAATGAAAGAAGCAAAGCTATTTCACAGATTCAGAATTAAATAGGATAACAGAAAAGACCTGGCAAAGTTTAATTATATTTGTTAAGAAAAACCACAAATCAATAATATACTGTAAGGTATATGAAATATTTTCTCTCATCTCACATGAGAAGACTGTACAGAAAAGATGACAAGACTCTGCAGGCCAACCAAAGACATTAAATTTTATATGCATCAAAAATGAAAAAGGGTTTTCAAAAAAAAAAAAGTTACTACTTCTTTAGAAGAAGGAAGCAGAGCAATAAAAAGGTTTGTCCAAACAAGCTTTGAATAATGAGACACTGCTCCACAAATCTTTCAACAGCAGTGTAATGTGAACAAAAATATGAAGCCTTTTTGAGCAAAGCACAACTTGAAATCTAAACTCAAGTAGTCCCACTGAGTTCAAGAATGTGTTTGTATGGGTGAAGTGGGTCAGAACTTTTCTCCTCTCCAGCTGAAATGACTCTTCTTGGGAATTAATCCAGAGAAGTGCTAGCTGCAGTCCTATTCACTTCCCACTGAACTCAAATTGCACAAACTGATTCTTCTGAATTATTTTAAAAGGTAGTCCACATTTTCAAAGTCAGTTACCAGAACATGAGTCCTCATGGTCAGGCAATAACTGTCAAGAAGGATGTGACAAGTGATCCTGATAAAGATAAGAAAAATAAGTCTGGGGTTTAATCTGCACTGCAGAAATAATGCAGTTTGATACTGCTTTAATTGCCATGTCTCAATGCTATGGAATTCTGGGATCTGTAGTTTTGGGAGACATTTAGCCTTCTCTGTCAGAGAGCTCTGGTGCCAAAAAACTACAAATCAAAAGATCCCATAGCACTTACCATGGCAGTTAAAGTGGTGTCAAAATGCATTAATTCTGCAGTGCAGATTAGAACTAAGCTACCAAGATCATTGTGGTTTTACATGAAAAACTTGGTTCCCAAATTACAAAATCCCCTCTTCACTTTCAGCTCAAGATACAGGCCAGTGTACTAACTACCACTGTTCTAGACATCATGATATCCATAGAGAGTCTATCACATGCTCCTGTTGTTCAAGAAAGCCAATTAGCCTATGCACCATGAATTACATGACTGAGGAGATTATCGCAGCACTAATAAAACCGGCTTACCTGAGCTGGCTTAAAATTTTAAATGGGTGGCATCCTGATGTTATCAGAAGGATTTAGCTGCCAAAATCACCACCAGGGTCCATCCCAGGTCCATCCCCACTCCCAGGGCCACTCCGGCAGCCATTTCCTTAAACTGGAAAACTCCTGGCTTCGGAAAAAGCCACACTGAGCAGCCCTGGGAATGGGGCTGGACCCGGGCTGGACCTGGGTGGTGATTTCATTGGCTAAGTCCTTCTGATATCATCAGGATGCCACCTATTTTAAATTTTAAGCTGGCTCAGGTAAACTGGTTTTATTAGCACTGCAAAAATCTTCTGACTCTAGGTATGAAGGAGCCTCTAGACAAATTATGATTTGGTATTCTTCCTTTCTCCTTTGTCAGTGGGTCCCAGTAATATTCCACAGATGAAAACTGAGCCATGTTTTCCAGTTTAAGGAACATCAGAGTGTTGTCAAGATGGGAAAAGTTATTAATGAACTGTATTGTAAAGTTATTAATGAACACACAAGCCAGGAAAGGTTATAGCAGTTTGCTTTTACCTGAGCCTACAGAGAAAGGTAAAACTCAACTCCTCTACACCACTTGAGTGCAAAGTACTTTTGACAAGTAAAGTAAGTTGAGAACAAAGGGGAACATGGAAAATCAGAAGACAAATTGAGACGTCTAAAAAGTATCTGAAAAAGTGGGATGACAGAGGATTAATTGGGATTGTCCTTGCCAAATTGGGACAATTGGAGGATATGATTCAAACATCTTTGGGAGTTTACACTGATGAAAAAAATCAGCTTCACCTCATGGTTTCCTGGTCTGCAGTGATCCCACAGTGACAATCTGAGATTGTCATGATGCCCTTTCCTCCCACTCTAGATGTGGGATGTAAACTTTAATAATGGATTCATCACACACGTCCATGCACAGGCAGGAGGCATCCCGTACCCGATCCGGACTTCTCCCACACCTTGCAATAGATGGGAAAATCACATTCTTTGCAAGGTGCAGGAGAGGTCTAGATCGGGTATGGGATGCCCTGATTGGGTACAGGATGCCTCCTGCCTGGGCACAGAGATGTGAGATAAAAGGTGGTTGCAGACTGCCAGAAATAGTGCAAATTGAGTCCACTTTTAGGGTTAGGGAATCATGGGAACTGTATTTTATTGTGCCACCAGAGCTCTCTGACAGAGAAGGCTCAATGTCTCAGAAAAAAATACAATTCCCATGATTCCCTAGCACTAACCCTAACCCTAAAAGTGGACTCAATTTGCACTATTTCTGGCAGTCTGCAACCCCAAATCTACCTATTAAAGCTCATCTAAAAAGCTAATATTGTTCTGTGCCATCAAGTTGTTTCTGACTTATAGTGACCATAAGGTGATCACAGGGGTTCCTGGGCAAGATTTTTTTTTGGGGGGGGGGGGGGTTGCCTTTGTCTTCCTTTGATGCTGAGAGAGTGTGGTTTGCCCAAAGTCACCCAGTGGGATTTGAATCCTGCTCTTCAGCATGGTAGTCCAACGCTTGAACCACTACACTACACTAGCTAACATGGCACTCATCAAAAACTGTAGGACATGAAATTTTGGCATTAAAAAGTATATCCCCATGGTTTATTCTGTCTTTCAAATGAAAGATTATCTAGAAATGGACAACAGTCACTTCTAGTTTGCATTCTACCATTCATTACATTTCTGGAGCTGATGCAGCCTGCTGTGCATCCTGAGGGCAGAAACTTGGCTCCTGGATCCATGGAATTTGCATATCACTCCTTCAAATGCTCCTTTAAATGCATCACTTAGCTCATGAGAATCCCTCAGCATTTGCTAAATTGCATTTTGAACTTTTCTCTGAAAGGCCCATAATCTGAATGCTGCATAATCCAATGAAACATTATTATATTTACAACTGCAGCCAGCAATTTGCACAATGGTACTGAACTACCAGCACCTTAATTGTAAGTGTATTGGCCTACGACAGAAAGTTTGAGCTTCCTGGGAATACCTATAAGCAAAGCAGTATTTCAGGCTTCTTTTACTCTTCAAACATTTCATGGTGTATTTATGAAAAAAAAAGATCTAAACATTTAGGGATGGACAATTTGCGTTGTCGTGTGCATGTTTAAAAGACCCTGTGTTTCTTTTATAAACAACTAAGGACATGTTTATTCAAACTCTGTGGATTCCAAAGTTTGGAGTATAATTCTTAGCAAAATGGTCATTTCCAATGGTTAATGACCTGCTAGTCTGCTAAGCATCAGGAGGGGAAGCCAAAAGCAATTAACACTTTAGGAAGCACAGCCGTTGCTAATAATGGCAATGAACCATATCTAAGACTTGTTATTACAAACCATAGATAAGGGAGCATTTAACCCAAGATGGGCAATCAAAATGGAATAAAGGAAGTGGCCTGACGAGACTGGAAACAGCTGGTTCCAGGAATTGTGTACAGATCTTAATTCCTTTGGTTTCCAACATCCAAGTGTGGGTGCTGCTTCTTACACCAACAAAATGGTACCATTTATAACCAAGAGACAGGTTATCAGCACACTTAGGTTTGCAGAAATACAAACCAACTACCTATGTCCCCTCATCTAGTCCAATGAAGAACAATCAGGCTGTATTGTAACAGAATACTAACAGAGAGTTGGAAGAAAAAAAAATCACAAAATCAAGTAGAAGAGGGAATAGAATGAGTATCATGAAAGATAGCATGGATAAGTGGCTGAAACAGGATCAGTGCTCCAGTGTGACACTACACTGCAGAATTAAAGCAGTTTGACACCACTTTAGTTGCCATGATTATATCCTGTAGAATCCTGGGATTTGTAGTTTGGTGAGGTACCAGAGCTCTCTGACAAACCAGGCTGAATACTTCACCAAACTACAAATTCCAAAATTCCACAGGACAGAGTCATGGCAACTAAACTGGTATCAAAGATCTTTAATTCTTCAGTGGTATCAATCAGCTTTAATTCTGCAGCTTTAATTCTTGCTGCAACACTCTGTTGCACAACCCACTTGTGTGAGCAGTTTGGATGTTGTAAGAGTTGCTTGTTGTTTTTGTCACTGATGCCTATAATAAAAGTGTTGCCATCTACTCAACTGATCTTTCCAATAAAGGTAGCATAGAAGCAGGGAGAAATAAGCATTTAATGAAATGCATGAAGAATATTGGTTCCTTAAATGCAGTCGGAAAACACTTCAATTAATTGCATGGAGAGGCCAAGCAGCTTAAAACCTTCTTTGTTCCTACATCTGATAGCCAGTCCAGTGGTCAGATGAAAAGGAGCTTTAGGGCCTAAGCAGACTGCCAGAAATAGTGCACATTAAATTGAGGCACTGCCCTGGCTCAGTGCTAGGGAATCATGGGAACTGTAATTTATTGTGGCACCAAAGTTCGCTGACAGAGAAGGCTCAATGTCTCAGAAAAAAATACAATTCTCATGATCCCCTAGCACTGAGCCAGGGCAGTGCCTCAATTTAATGTGCACTATTTCTGGCAGTCTGCTTAGGCCTTTAATTACTCTGCTTTTCTCCCCTTTGCAGAAAAAAATAATATTGTTAAGTACTGAAGAGGACCCATGCATTGCCACGGTTTATTCTATTCTCTTGCTGTGTTGTGTGAAAAAACACTAAACAAGTGTCATCTAAATTTCTCTTCCCTCTGGTTCCTTCCCCCCATGTACAAACACAGCTGAGGCCTTAAAGTGGCTATTATTAATGTCCACCCTGTGATCACTCAGGGGGGATGCAGACAGGTGCCCATGGGCCATCCTGGGAAGTGGAGGATTTGGCCTGAGGCCGCCCCAATCCTCCTTTCTGCCAGCCCTGAAAGGAGCACTAAAATGCTGGTCCTTTCGGAGCTGGCAGAAGGGAGGCATCAAGAGCTGCTGCGTGGCTCGTTTGCACTTCTTCTGGTGCAGTGCGTTAAGACGCTGTGCCGTGATGACGTCCTGATGGCACACGCATTATGCATGGCATGCGTCATGATGACGTCTTTGGTGTGGGGTTGGGGCGCCTGACGTGTGGCTGCCCCTCCCCTTCCCTGCCTCCAAGACAGCACAAAGTGCCGTCTGTAGAGGCCCTTTGTCTGTCAGTACTCACTGATTAAAATGCATAGTATCTGCTACGCACTTTCCCACCACACTCAGCTCTTTCATCTTCTATTGACATAAGTACCCTACACCACTTGTAAAATAAAATATTGCTATCATTTGTTTTAATGACTCCTCTTTGAATTCATGGTAATATCCTACATCTGGGTATCTCACATATGGGAGAAAGAAGTTGAAAACCTATGTCCAAAAAAGTGTAGTGTGCCTAGAGTGTAAGAGGACATCCCGCAAATATATGCAACAACAGGTTTCATAAGGCTTGCCAAAAAATAGTTTGAGGCTGGGATTAGCTTTTTAGGCCAAAAGCTTTTAGTGGGGTCCCCTCCATGACTGTACCCCACTGCTTCCTCTGCTCTTGTTATTCTATTTGATTGGCTGTTTCCCTGGGCAAAATCGACACCACCTCCCAGATGGGGAGGACAAGAGCTGTGGAAATTAAAGCTTCTTTTCCTTACTCCTCTCATTACTTGCTAGCTAACTTTAAATGCTGTAGCTACATTCTATGGAATCCTGGGACTTGTAGTTTTATAAGATCTTTAGCCTCTCCTGCCAAAGAGTGCTGGTGCCTCACAACACTACAAATCCCAGCATTCTGTAAGATGGAGCCATGGCAGTTAAAGTGGTGTCAAATGGCATTATTTATACAGTGTAGATGCATCCTAAATTAGGTCAGATTAGTAGGTAGCACCAAGGAGGAGGAGTAGAAGGACCAGGGTTGGCAGTGTACCTGTTGCTATGCCATGGCTTAGGCAGATGTCCAGAGATATTGATCTATGGTGCCAACCCTGAAAAAATTCAAGAGATTTTTGCAAATGACTTTAACCATTCTCCCATGCACATGACAACACAACATTGCATAATGATAAAGACCAGTGTGTGTGTTGGTGCAAGTGGTCTGAACAAAACTTTGCTCTATGATGTATCTCATTCAGTGAACAGTTGTTTACACCAGTTCCACCACACTTCCAGTGCAAGTCAATACATGTTTTCTCAAATTTAAGTCTAACTGAGTTTGGTGGAATTAAGTAAATGTTTTAGGATTACAACCTTAGAACATTTGCAACTTCCATTCTATCCCCCAACCTGTGACAAGGCAAACATGGAAGGAACCATGACCCCTTGAACAGGGGAGCTGGGTTGCCTCAAGCCCCCAAAACTAGGCTTGGAATACTGAGGCCTCCACTTAAATGATCTGGCACAATCAACCCACCAAGACTCCTATGTAGCTGAGCCCACTCAGAGTTTATCGATCAGAAGTTGACTAAATGTTCATTAGTTTGCTCTTGCTGTCATGGTACTCAGCTTGTTAACATATTCAGTTTGATTATGATGATGACTGTTTTAATGCAATGTAGAGTCAGCATGGTGCTAAAAGACTCATCTCCCCCCAGTTCTGGTGTCATCCTGTTCAGATGATGCACATCCCAAACTCCGGTTCTGTTACAAACTGTCTGGATTACATCTGACACATTCTGCACCAGGACCAGAATAAAACAGCCTTAAAACACATTAAAAACCTTAGCTGTTGGAACATCAGGAGGTCTCTGTTCCTGAACTACAATGGATGTTTTTATGGGCATCCTGCCAAGACACCTGGCATGTCTGCCACTGCTGCAGGTTGCTTGCTCTAAAGTCAGAACAAGGTGCCCAGCCAAGTGACCATAACCGGGGGGGGGGGGGGGGGGGGATTGGGGCAGCTGTGGAACCAGGATCCTGGCCAGTGCAGGACTCTGGAGACCAGGGGTCAAATCCCTACTTGGCCATGGTAATCTACTGGTTGGCCTTGGGTAAGTCAAACTCTCTGAGCCTTAGAGGAAGGCAATGACAAACCCCCTCTGAACAAATCTGTAGCTGTGGCGGTGGCTTTGTTTTCCTCTGAGGCTGAGTGAGTGTGATTTGTCTAAGGTCACCAAATGGGTCTCCATGACCAAGTGGAGATTCAAACCCTCATCTCCAGAGCTGTAGTCCAATGCTCAACCATAACTCTATGCTAGCTCTCTGAATGAAAATGGAATTCTCTTATAACAGTCCATCTTTCAAAGATGTATAAATATATGTTGTGGTGCAGTGATTAGAGTGTTGTACTGTGTTTAGGAAGGTCCAGGTTTTAGTCCTTAGTAGGTGATGATGGAGAGGAAAGATGGGGTGCAAATGTGATTATTTCAATACTATAATTTTCCATATGGAAAGAGAATCAGTTTAGAAAGGACTGTGTTCATAAACTTTTGTGCATATCAGTGTCACTGATTTGGGAACAATGTCATTGAGCATTCTTAAACAGTTACAGTAAGTAAACAAGCAAATAGCTGTTTGCATATCCTAAAGGCAGCAGATCCTGTCCGATCTTGGAAGCTATGCAGGGTCAGTCCTGCTTAATACTTGAAGGAAGGAATTGCAAAACTGCCTCTGAGTATTCCTTGCCTAATCACCATAAATCAGCACATAGCTTGAAGGCACACACATATGCACATGCACATGTAAGCAAACAATAAATTGAATGGGTGACTGGATTTTCCAGTGTGGACTTAACTCGATAATCCTAAATAACAACTGGATTTCAGCAAACATCCAGTTAGGCTTCAATCTGGGTTTATCTCAAATCTTTCAGTTACATGATTTCATCATGATTGCAATATATGTTATTTTGCTTTTAATTGTGATTTCAGAAACATGAACCCCCTCCTCAACAGCTTTTTCCCTCTGCTTTTTGTCTTCTGTGTTTTGTAGTTCAAATTTATTCATCCCTTAAAAAACAAGTTTAAAGAAATCCTACAGCAGAGCTCTGTCTGCTTAGTGATAAATCAGCATCATTTTCTTGTATGCTCTTAATAATAGTCAAGCTTCATGCCTTTTTCTGATTACTACAAAAAATGGTTCTTTTGAATTTATATCAACTATCATAAAAAACAACAACACCAGTTTGGAAGCCAAGGACAGATTTTGAATATGAAAGTGACAATTGGTAGCTGTAAAATAGGGTGGTTTAGACCAGAGGCACGTTTTGGAGGGGGAAAAAAGAATTTTCTACAGATTTTGGTGTTGTTAAGCATCTATTATACTGAGCCAAAAAAAGAAACCAAAAATATGTGCTCTGTTGTAGCAACAGCATTCAGCTATTTGTTGAGAATAAAGCATATTTTTCCTGACTGTGCATCTTTGAGGTTTGTATAACTACATACTCTTCCATTTTTCATTATTTTTTATTGTGTGGAAAGTTACAGCTCCAGACATGGAAAGAGCAACGATATTTAGAGCTTTCGGAACTCGTTCCAGCTTTATTGCTTCAGCTTTAGTTATAATGGGATTATTCGCCATATTAAAAACATAATAAAACACAGATTATAGAATATAATACAAAGAAATACAGTATTTCATTGATATTCATAATATCATGTCCTATTCTGCCACAAGCTGCGTGTACTTGCCACCCACCAAAACCATCAGGGAACTGATGAGGAGCAAAACAAATGCAATAATATTAGACCACATATTATCCAACTTTGGAATTCACAAATGTTGCTGCAATGTCCAAAGTGTGTTTTTCTCAAACATAAGTGATAGAGCCAACGACAATGTGAATCAGAGGCTGTGAAGTCGTAGGCTTTCATGGCCGGCATCCATAGTTTTTTGTGGGTTTTTCGGGCTGTGTGGCCATGTTCTAGAAGAGTTTCTTTCTGACGTTTTGCCAGCATCTGTGTCTGGCATCTTCAGAGAAAACTGGAATGGAGGAGAATGGGTCTATATATACTGTGAGACCCTGGATAGGGAGGAGTGGTTCCCAGGTGACCTGGGAACCACTCCTCCCTACCCAGGGTCTCACAGTATATATAGACCCATTCTCCTCCATTCCAGTTTTCTCTGAAGATGCCAGACACAGATGCTGGCGAAACATCAGGAAGAAACTCTTCTAGAACATGGCCACACAGCCCGAAAAACCCACAAAAAACAACTATGAACCAGAGGCTTCTCAAGTGCAAAAAAGAGTTACTTTTGTACTATTCTATTTACAAAGCCACAGTAAAGATTCAGGATTTTTGTGTTGTTGTGGACTGATTTATTTCATGATTCTACATCTGAAACAGAATCCCTGCTTGCAACCCTAATGCAACCTCTAAGGCTAGTTCCTGGTGCATCAGAATCCCCTGTCTGTCCATACATAATTTCCCTCATCCTTGCCTCTAAAACTTTTGACTCCTCACACCACCCTCCTCTAAATTTCCTCAGTGTGGCTTTCTCCTACACTTCTTATGATACACCCACCAACATATATCTCACATGTGTAATTGCTTCCTACATCACAAACTATAATTATAGTGCTATAATTCCAATTCAGCACCCATGGCTGTGGAATCTTGTGATTTATAGTTTAGGGAGGCACTACAGCTCTGTAGCTGAAAATTCTAAATGCTCTCTTTAAACAGTAAATCCCAGAGCTCCAGAATGGCTGAACTGGTTCACGGACAGGAAACATGGCTAACTAACTATATGTTTGTTTGTAGAGAGAGATCTTGTAGCACCTTTGAGACTAACTGAAAGAAAGAAATTGTCAGTGTGAACTTTCTTAGATTTCAGTCTACTTCCTCAAATGCATATATTTGTTGTTTGCTATTAGCTACCCTCAAGTTGATCTTGACTCATGGCAACCCTATGCATAAGACATCTCCAAGACCCCCTATCTTCTGTTTTTCTACTCAGGTCCTGCAGGCTCAGGCCTGTGGTTTCCCTGATTGACCTGGCTTGCGGTCTTCCTCTCCTTCTGCTGTCTTCCACTTTTCCTAGAATCATTGCCTTTTCTAATGTGTCTTTCCTTCTCATGGTGTGTCCAAAGCACAACAACCACAATTTAGGGCCAATGCAGATGGCTCATTTGGGGTGGCTCTTGGCTGCCACTGGGAGTGGCAGATTGGGACTGCAGCAACCACACAGTGCAGCCCCAATCCTCCTTTTTGCTGCCCCAAAATGCTGCTCCTTTCTGGGGTGGCAAAAGGCACGCTGCACCAAAAGGGCACCCTGACGCTATGCACCATGTAGGCGTGAGCCATCGGGGTGGAGTCAGGGCAGCCAGCATGGGGTTGCCCTGCCCCAACTCCACCCCCAAGCCAGCCTATAGTACCAGTCTGCATCGGCCCTTAGTCATCTGTTCCTCCTTTGGAAACTACGGCCCAAAACACACAGGCCAAATAAACCAGTTTCTGCCCAGTTTTGAGGTGGGGCATTTACATGATGCATGCCTCAAAACTGGGTGGATTCCACAGATAAGCTGCTCTCTGGGTCTATAAACTGGAGCAAAGAGAAGCTGAATTTTTCTGGCTTTTTCCAGAAAATGCACAGCTTCACCATACATATAAAAAAACCAGATGCCAGACCGATTCTAAAGAAGTGATCTATCCTAACCCTAACTCTAATTGTGCATATAAACACACTGATGCAGGAGTGCATTAAAAAAGGACAGAACTTCTGTACTTAAGCAGACCGGGCAGCAATGCCCAAAAGTGAATTAGACACCTCCAATGGATATAATTACAGCATACACAAACCAGAAAGTCCAAGAGGGGGCATGGGATGAAGTGGGGTGAAGGGAGTATGAAGGGGGTCATGATTGCATACTCCAATGCCCTGTACTGGTGGAGGGTCACAGGCGCGACTGTGTGTCCGATCAATGGGATGCCATCTAGGGAGGAGACAGTTACTGGTGGTGGTGTGTTTATGTGACGGTGTGCAGGGATGGTGAGGAGTCAACAAAAAAATTACAAAGCAGCACAGCTTGATGCTGCACTGTGCAGTCGGGCCGCACACATCTGGGTCAGCTTAGGTGTGGCTGGTGCAGTTGATGGGGATTCGCTGCAGTTTGGAAAAAAGTAGCTTCAAGCCACTTTTTTGCTGCCTGTCTGTTTCACCCCTACATGCTTAGGAGGGATGAATAAAATGATTACTGTAAGTTAGAAACTGCATTTATTTGAAAGGATGTTGTTTGAATTAAAAGTGCTGAAACTGGGGTATTATTTTCCTCTTCTCTTTCAGTTTTCTTCTGCCTTTCCAGCAGCTGGGATCCAGCATCTGACCTTATCTAAAAGCATCATTCTGGTATACCTAGATTAGGTCCAACTGTGTACAAAGATAAAGGACATTTTCCCACCCTTTTAATATTTTTTTTGTCACCAATGTGAGTGAGATATGAAAATGAAAGTTCATCATTATCCCATTGTTATTTGCACTGGCACAGATCTTTAAAAAGAAAGAAGAGAAGCTGGGAAACTACCTCTTGCCATGATAAAGAAAGCATGGTTCCTATCTCCAGGAACCATTAGTGTTGCAAAGGGAATTTAGACTTGTATAATTGACAAGCCCCTTACCAGCCATAAAGAAATGACATTGGTACCTAACTAGAAATCCAAATCTGAGATTTTTCTGCTTACCACCCAATTCTATCGTATATGTACATTTGTATGTACATCCACACACAAACTCTTGAATTTTAGCTGTATTAATTGGGAGAATGGGGGGAAATCACTGAAAAGAAAGTGGGCATGTCATTAATTCATTTTTGTTGTTTTGAAGAACTGCCTGCTAAGGGATGCAGATCTCTGCATGCAGATGTATGTGTACATGTACATTCTTGACCAACATGTGTTCAGTATGCAATTGTTTCTAAATTGTACACATTCAATATATACTCCCCCAAATTAACCAGAGTATCTAAATTTTTTTTATTGAGTAGGTCAATTTTATTGTTTTCATGGAATGCCAAATTGTATCCCATCTGATATTGTACAATTTTTGTCTGTTGTTTGTTTGTATTGATGGGCCTATGGACTGTAATAATAAATACTGTGCTGTTGTTGGTTGTAAGCAGAATGAATTGTAAGTAGTTTAATGAGCATGCCTGGTGGGAGAACTGAAAAAAAGTCAGAATAACAATGTTTTGATCCATGTATTAGCATGAGAAGTGCAAATCAAGTCAATTTGCTTAAAAATGCTGACCAATCAAAATATTCAAAGATTGTTATCCTGGTGTCACCAGGCTGGGCAGAAATAGAAACATGCTGGACAGCATGAGTCTTTAGTCTGATCCAGGAGGACTTTTCTTGTGTTTGTTATTATAACGGCTACCAAACAGGTCTTTTCCAATGGAAATGTTTGAATGAGATTCGGAATATGTTCAGTATATAACATCAAGACAAGTGGTGTAAGGGATAGAACTCCAAGTTTCTGACATCCACGAGTTCTTGATAATTCACATAGAACTGTTAAATCTAACCATTTTGGAAATGATCTTCCATTTTAACGTCTTTCAGCACAAACAGTAGGGACTCCAGCTTTAAATTAAAAGCCACTCTAAGCCTTCCATCAGCGCACCCAAGTACTTAGAGTTTTATTAATGTGATTCCAAATGTGCCATGAAAGCTGAGTCCGAATGTCTGAAATACGTTGCTTCATCAGATTTCATGGCTTTGCTGGGGTTGTTGTTTTCTTCTGCTGAGATCCAGTGATTCTAATGCTAGACTGGAATTATATTCAGGTTAAACAAGATTCCAGAATTAGTTCCACTGCATGACATGTTATTTTACTTTATTTTTTTAAAATGGAAAAGCACAGCATGCAGCAGTGCACCCGTGCTTGTTTTGAAACTGAGAAGAACAAAATGAATTTGCTTTACAATCATTACATCTCCAATAATTTTTGTTCCTTTTTTCTTCCAGGGGAAAAAAAATACTGAATGAGAAATATTAAGGCTGATTTGTACCTCAAAATAATCCATAAAACAGCAGGACGTAGTCTGTGAACATACCTGAAAAGCACAATATTATGAGAGAAGGTCAATCTTTCATACTGTAACTTGAAGCATCCTTTGTTTGAGCTGTTTCATGGATGTTACAATCTCTGCTCCAACAATTTCTGGTTATGACCTTCAAGTTAGTTTAAATTTATTGCTCACTAGGAGCAGTTAATACAATGCTGTTGTAGTTTGACTTGTGGCTGCTTATAGAGCTGACTTAAAAACAACTCCTACTCCCGATCCTCCTTTAACTGCCGCCTTTATCCTTGCAAGCGTTTGGGGAGTTTTATAAGGACAAAGGCAAATGTCAACAGTCTAAAGTTACTTTAATAAAAACTGACCAAGATTGAGTTTCCTACTTGGCAGCCTGCCATTGGGAATCCCTTTGTTTGTGCTGTAAAATTTCCTGTGACAAATAGGGCTCCTTTTATTTCATGCTCTCTGACTGAGCACAGTTTAATTAAAAGGCGAGGAGAGTGATAGCAAATGCTGAAATCCACAAGCCACATGATGTGGAGTACTGGCATACATGCTTTCCAGAAACCTTTTGTAAAGGTAGGTAAGTTTGTGAAATTAAGCAGTAACTCTCTGATAGGCAAATAGTAGCAGAAAGGCCTAACCACCTGTATTTTGACCTTTCTCAAGATGCAGTCTGTTATTTATTTCCATGAAATAGGAGCATGAAGGATGTCTGTAAGAGGAAGAATGAGGAAAGGATAGTTTTATTGCCTAACTAGGCCATCATGGTAGCAGCAGTCTTCACAGTTGATAGTTTTCTTTTTGAATCCATTTGAAGTAATGAGTCCATTTGAAATAACAGTTTTCAACTTAGGAGACCATTTGAATAAATTAAGTACTGTCTATGTCTCATATACAATTTCTGGGAGTTATAAACTACATTTGCAAACAAAAAAAAATAGCTGTGGTGGAATGAACTGAATAATATAATAATAATGAAAATTAAAACACAGTGAACTGATTATGTGAATGAAAATAATGCAGTGAAGCTGGAATAAACAATTGAAATAGTGTGGATGTCTCCACAAATGCTAACTTTGCTGTAATTGCTCTGTGAACATAAAGATAAAAGATAGTAAAAATGTGAGGCCTTAGAAACCATGTTCAAGGGATCTTTTCACTATAAAAATGAACAATTTGAACTGGGGGGGGGGAATGAAGTACGGTGGGGCCTCGCTATCTGTGAGCTTGCCATCCGTGGATTTAAGATCTGCAGATGGCAAGCCCTGTTGTCCCCAATGGCAGTGCATGCATGTGGCCATGCTACCACTGTACACACATGAGCCGCCACTAGGGACAATTGTACTTGATGCCCCACTTTTTTGTATCTGTTGGGAGTCCAGAATGGATTCCATGTGGATACGAAGGTCTGACTGTACTCAAGAATTACTTTTTAATTCCAGTAGGTGTTCTTCATAACCTCACCACACTGCAAACCTAAATCCACACAGATTTTTTTTTATGTGGCAACCTTGATCAGAAACTGTACCCAATGGTGCTGGAATCACCAGCCAAATTTTAGATTTATTCACCACAAATGGTCTTTGTTGTTGCTGTGCACCTTCAAGTCATTCCTGA
Organism: Phrynosoma blainvillii; assembly: GCA_026167975.1. Lineage (NCBI taxonomy): Eukaryota > Metazoa > Chordata > Lepidosauria > Squamata > Phrynosomatidae > Phrynosoma > Phrynosoma blainvillii. Next base: position 91,855,080 of record JANUYF010000003.1, on the reverse strand, counting down.
CTTATGACAACGGGTCATGGGGTTTTCTTGGCATGATTTGTTCAGAGCAGGTTTGCCTTTGCCTTTGCCTTCCTCTGAGGCTGAGAGAATGTGAGTTTCCCAAGACCATCCAGTGGCCAATTTGAACTTGGCTTCCAAAGTCATAGTCCAGCTCAAACCACTGCACCATGCTGGCTACTTTGGGACAATTTCAGAATACACATTCACTTTTTCCTAATGCATCTGCTTGAAATTTCTAGTAATATACATAAGAATAAATGTGGCATGCTATTCAGATCACATGGGCCTATATATAAAATTGAAATGAAATTTAAAAAAAAACCTGTCCCCCCCCCCTTATTTTTATTTTCTTATTTTAGTTTGTGTATTGATCTCTTTATTTTGAAGTGTTCCAAGCTGGCAGCATTATATTAAAATGAATCAAGGCCCACCACCCATTCTTTCCATCAAACTAAACACTGCCTTGATTTGTAGACGAGGTGCATTCCAACATGTAGAACTTTATCAGATGTGGCTTTAAAACTGCAATTAAAGTTGGAAAATAGCACCTGACATCACCTGCAACCCATCACTACTGTGTTTTTGCATGACATTGCCTGTGACCTGTTGCTACTGTGACTGAAGTGTGGTTAGATTGTACCTTTTCATTGATGGGGGAAACAACTAATAAGTTTGCAATTGTGCTGCTGTGCCATTAGTCCCTAGATGCTCTAGGTCCCTCCTGCGGCAGTTCCGAGATTTCCAAACAAGATAGTTTTCTTTTTTCTCCCACTTTGCTTTCTTTTCTTTCATCTTTGTTTCACTGAATCACATTGCCATAACTCCAGAATTGCATTACAAATTGTAATAATAATAATAATAATAATAATAATAATAATAATAAGGTATACTGGGTAGGTATTCATAGGACTGTGAGACAGGGTTAAAGGGGATTGCCATAGAGAATGTGAGGGACCATTGATGGTTGTCTTCATTGCACTAGTGAAGGGACATGCAATAAGGAAATGTAAATGTTATAAGGAAAGCTGCCAAACTGATTCTCTTTACCCTGATGGTGGTGAGAACAAGGCTTGTGTGTTAAAGTCCATAGTTTAAAGAATGATATTAATTCATACCCTCCAACATTTCACAAGGCATACACCACCCACACAGCATAACCAGCAACATTTCACCAATGAAAACCATGGCACTTGTGGCCAAGCAACATCAGAATGTGATTATGGTGGCAAGAGTTGTTGATGAGGAAAAACACACAAGGCTGCATCCATTTGTCTTTACCTGAGCTTGCTGGGAAGGGTAAGATTCCACCCCTCCTCTCCTCCCTGAGTTAACTGAGTGCAAACTACTCACTTTGAACTCAGTTTGCAGCACTTGAACTAAGCCGGGAACAAAAGGGGACAAAGTGGGAGGAGAAAAGAGAAACAGAGACATTTTTAAAGCAGCTGAAAAAGTGGAACAACAGAGGAGTAACTGAGATTGTGCTTGCCAAATTAGGACAGTTAAGGGGTAAACTAATTTTGTTCCAAATGTTTCATGTGTTCTTGCAATCTACATAACAACCCTGGAATTTCAGTCCTATTTAGAACTTTGAAATTGAATTTTTTTGGACTAGAACTCCCAAACTGGCTGGAGGATTCCAGAAGCTGTAGTCCCAAAAGCAGGTCATTGTTTTCCCTATTCTGTGGTCTTTAGGCCTTATATCGTACAAGGAATGGAAAGAAACTGAGGCTGAGAAAGAATGGCTTACTTAAGGTCCCTAAGAGAGTTCAAGGAATCAGTGACACTTTCTGCTCTCAGTTGCTGTATTTTAAAGGGTTGTTTTAAATACAGTGGACAGTAAGGCCAGGTCACCAAAGGTCAGACTTGCAGTGACTTTTTAATGGTGTTTATGGCAATTACCTGAAATGACCCTTGGGCTGCACAAAATGGAATTTAGCATGACAGAAGTGCATGCAGCTCTGTCATCTCAGCATGAAAGCCTTAGTGTTTTCTTCCTTGCAATTGCCTAAAATAAGAGTGCTCAGAGCAGGTTGGGTACATCACTATTTTCATTTTACCAACCATCACTGATGGCCTGCCAAACAGACATACTTTTCTAAGTATTTATTTTGTCTGGGTCATATTTTGACAATCTCAACTGCACTCACCACCCTACTTCTGCCCTGGCAGCTAACCCTCCTCTTTCTTCTAGATCTAAGATATCTGTTCAGTGATTCAAATTTGTATGCTTCACTTAGCAAATTTGATACTTCTTGCTGTTATGTAGCATTTTTTTTTAAAAAAAAAAAGTTCTAAAAAGTACTCAAAACCATTGGTGGAATCCCGCTGTGCACTGTTGCTAATGTAAGCTACAAGGAAGTCCATGGACTTTCCTCACACATAAACAGAAATATAATGCATGGTCACTGAATGAATACAAGGCCATAATTCTTCTGAAAGGGACTTATTTTCCTGGAGTTCTGAACAGGAGGGAGGCTGCCTGAGTAACTGGTAATATAAACCATTCATTCACTTACCTGTTTCCAGTACCAAAGACTATTAGAGTTTATGCACTATTGGCTACAGTAAATATATATACCATAAACAAATGTGGAATTGTTTAAGATAAATGAGACCGAGCTATTTCAGTATGTCACGGTTTCTCCGAGCTGCTTCTTTATTCTCTTATGACCATTCCACCAAATTTTGGAATATAAAGAAGCATGCATTGATTTAAAATAGGGAAGCTCTGTGAATGAAACATTAATAGGACAATATATTCATAATAACCTCACTACAGGGGAGAGAACTGATACTAATGTGCACATTATTTGTTGTTTCCTTTGGTGGCTTTCATTTTTAGGCAGTAAAAGGAAGGGGTAACACACATATATCATTGCTACTCATAAATCTTTACAGCAGCATTCTAGTGATAAAAACAGACACAGATGTGTGTCCTTTAAAAGTGACAGTTGCCACTATAGATAATACTCGGAATATGAAGTAAGGACCAACATCTACATATTCATTTGCTGTTGACCATACAGTTGCATTGGAGAACCTAGATATTCCTAGAGAGAACATATTAATAAAATCCACGAATAATCCAATCCACAAAAGTCAAAGCAGCAAATGTGGAGGGATGTGTGTACTCCAAAACAGCCTTACTAGCATCTTTGGCCACAGGGCTAGAATTTGTCCATTCGTGGTTTAGGGGAACTAGCTAGGATCATAAACCACAATCTGATATTTGATGGTCTCCTCAGATCATTGTTTGTCTGGTTTTTAACACTGTTGAGAATTCTGGCTTCATTATTCATATGCACTGCTTGATTGCCTCTGACTGATTCTCCCACTAGCAAGGAAAGTTTAGCTGATGTGGAAATAATAGCGTCCCATTACTTTAGAGCCTAAACCCTGGTTTGTTGTACCTTTAACATATTAAATACAAGAAACTAACTTCGGATCCTGGCTTCAAACTGCTTTGTTTTGAGAACAACAATCCATTGGGATTAGGATATTGCGGAAAGGTTTTGCTTCTGTGTTAATTTCTGTTTAGTTTAGCTTCTCCAACCTGTTGGAAGAAACATGCAGGGGTGATTGAGCATCATATATACAGAATTCTAGAAATTCTGGCTTATTGTTACATCAGAACATAGCCAATGAATAATTATAGTTGGTCCAAAACATTACATTTCCTGTTGGCCAGGAGAGAGGAACATGTGAGCCCCAGTTCTTCTACCTGTTATGCTAAATCACAGTTTAGCATTATTTGCAAATCAGGCCATTAATTTGCAGAAATGCTCTATTATATTTCTTCTTATATAAAAAATGAATTATTATACTTTTCACATATGTCTTCATACTGCATGGATGGTTTAGAGTGAAGATTCAATGGAAATAGTACTGTTGTCTACTCATCTTTCTTTATTGTGATAGTTCAATTACGCTCATTTGTAACTGCTCTCTCTTTCTCTTTCTCTCTCCCTCCCCCACCCCACACACATGAGAATATTTTAAAATATTTGAAAAATGGTGAACAATGGATTTCTCAAGTATTAGGAAACCCTGATGAGACAAAACCTGCATGGGAGATAATTTTCACAGTTTGGGACTTTGTATGAAAAATACATGTGGAGAGGTTGTGATGAACATTGAAGTTTCCCAAACAGAAAATAATAATTTCAGTTTAGAAAATAGCATTTCTATGTAGAAGATGGCATTTTTACTTCAGTAAACTTTGCTTTTTGTTCGGGGGGGGGGACGGGGACAAAAAACAAACAAACAAACAAACAAAAACAATCATGTGCAATTCCCCCCCTCCACACACACACAGAATATGTTTTAAACTATGAATAGCCTCTGGAAACTGCACAGGATTTTATGGGACTTCATCCAAAGAAGTTGGTTTATATTAATAAAGACTCATGTTAATATAAACAACATTATTTGTTGTTGACCATGAGAGTGAAACTTATGTTTTACATGCTTATTATAAACATATTCAATAAAGTGTATAATAATACCTACAGAGTTTTTGCATTCAGAAAGGAGAGGTGAGCTCATATTACACATTCAGCAGTGAAGGTAGGTCTCTGAAACCCACTAACCACTAAATAGCTACTAAGTAAAGTTTAGGGGTTTTTTGGGGGTGTGTGTGTGTCAAACATTATATGAGTTATCCATGATACTTAGTCCTATCACGAGAATTATCATCTTGAATATGACCTTTAATGTTCACTCTGTAACCTGCAAAGGTTTCAGTGCCTCTCTGATATGGGAGATAATAGCTGCTACTTCAAAAGTTTCTACCAGGGGAATAGTTTTTGCGAAAACAACAACATCACACACACCAATAATCACAGATACTATATCATCTTCTATTTGTACCTTTGCTTTGACCTAATTATGATTTCCAGATGTAGTACCTTCATGTTGGTGACCTTTCCTTTGAAATATTGTAGGATACAGAGATACTTATTATCTTGGACACTTCATTGTTTTGTACTGACAAATTCAGCAGCCCTATTGGCCAGAGAGGGATTTCCCCCCAGGTTTGTTTTGCCAGGGACTATGGCTCTCTGTGTTTCTCTCTCTGTTTGTCTTTTAAACACTTAATTTTTGCATAATTCATGAGACTTTTGCACAAAACATGAGACAACAAAACATGTTACAAAACAATGAATTCATAATAATAGAGTTTTTAAATACAGTGGGCCCTTGGTAACCACTGGGGGTTGGTTCCAAGAACCAAAAAATGGTGTCCCCTATATAAATGGCAGAATGAAGGTTTGCTTTTTCGATGTTTTAGTCATTTTACTCATTCTATGTTTGCATTTCATTTTCCTTAGGCACAGGCCTAAAATGGGTTTAAAATACCCAGTTGAATGGCAGATTATTTTAATTTTTTAAGGAAAAAATTACACAACATTTATAATGAAATCACTCCCAAGCCAAGGCAACCAACACACTGTTCTTACCTGTGCTTGAACAGACAAGGAAGCAGTTGTTTGGTTCTGAGCAATAGTCCTACAGAATAGTGGGGGCAGGAAATGAGAAACTAGGTTGGGCATTCAATCATACGTTTAAAGAGTACTAAGCTGGGCAGAAGTTACTTATTCAACCTGGAACATATCCAACATTCAGATTAACACCCCTGCCCCTGAGAGACATGACATAAGACTTTACATTTTTTTCCATTCCCTTTCTACCCATGACCATAAGCAGTGGTGAGGTTTTCCATCCCAGTCAAGGAAGTATGTTTCTTTGTACCGATAAACTGCCAGGTCATTGGTTTGATCCATTTTCAGAGGCAAGACTGTGGTCACATGCTGGTCCAACACTTTCAGCCAAGAACCTCTATCCAAGTGCCTGAATCCTGTTAATCTTCACATCAAAACGCAGGATCATACGGCAGTTTAATAAAATCTCAGGAACTGTTTTAGTATGGGAGGCAAACGTTTTGATACTTCTGGCTGGATGGAAATGGAAGGAAACATACCAAAAGCCAAGATCCAGTTTTTGTCTTCAGGAAAAATGACTTGCTTCTTTGCTATTTATCCCATCAGTGAATAAATGCAGCAGTGAAAACATAAAATCAACACAGGATGGTTGTGTGGAGTGTGGGGGTGTGCATGGAGCTGGGAAAGATACAATATCTGCCAAGATTGTAGCACTCCACATTGTGGTTCAACCCACACTCTGAACAAATGTCTGGATGGAATAAACTGTAATCACAGAACATTCAGGAAAAAATAGTCCCTATGCCAAAAATGGCAGTTTAGATCCCCAGTTTATAAGTTGCTGGGACAATATTCTACTTTGGTAGAGGAGTAGAAACACCCTCCTTCCCCAGATGACACTGCTGCCTGGATCTTCTAGAGTGTTTAATTCTTCCTAAAGATACATATGAGAGGAGGGAAGAAAAGAAATTATGGGTTGTTTCTCTGCAGGGTTGGATGCTTGTGTATGGCACATCACTCATATGTATTACATCATTTGCAGAGGGGAGGGATGAAAAACCTACACTTCCCCACATGTCAGTGCTGTGCGATAGATACAAAATGGTTCCACAGAAGTATGTCTAATGGTCAAACATTTATCATGCTTTTCCAGAGATGTTCTGTCATAGAAAGATATCTGTACGTCTCAGCATGTGATTCTCCTTACCTACCTATCTTCCATTTAATATGTTTTATTTTGTGATTGGTCATACAAGGTAAACAAGGACTGAATTTGCAAGTCTGATTGCTAAGGCACATATCTCTGAGGAAATATTATTGTGGGAGGGAAAATGTGTTAAACACAGGGAATATACATTCCCTTTGTTGTCTGATTTGAACCTGAGACCCAGTGGTGTAAGAGTTTTCATCACATATTTTGATACAACATTAGTAACTTGAATCAAAGATTGATGGAATAAAAAGGCAAATAAAGAAAATGTGTGTTGTGCACCCTTTCCTCCTCCTCTTCATTTCTTAAGTACCTCTCCCCATGGATTGATCCTTTGATTATTTATCTTTGTTTCCTTAGCTTTTGGTCTTTCCTTACCCTTTAAAAATCTCATCTTCATGCCTGTCCTTTCTCAGCTTCATTCTCTCCCTTTCTCTTTTTAGAATAACTCAATGTTACTGTAATTTAGGGACTGATATGTTACATTTGGATGTGGGTTTAAATCCCACACTAGTCATGAACTCATTGTGTGGCCTCAGTGTGTGTGTGTGTGTGTGTGTGTGTATTAATATAGGCTTTTGGTAGCACTTGTAGTTCAGATCAGTGCTTGGCATATTTCCATTGAAATAGTATATTAAAGTAGTTAGAAAATGATAAGACCAAAAATCTAAGAAAAGTAAGTTTTCATATGGACCTAAATCTAAATTTTGTCCAGGTTTGGGCTAGAAGGGTTCTTGAATCATATAGTGTATTCCAATGAAGGAATGTGTCAGTGCAAAATAAGATAAAATCTTCCCCAGGCAATTTAAATTGAAATTCCATGATAAGTAGTAAACTAGGATACAGTGTCTGAAGCTGAGAGTACACTGGGTGAAATTGGTGTGACAAGGAGAGGAGTGCTTTCCATTTATTGCAAGGTACAAAGAACTGGAGCAAATGTGCTAAAAATTAGCAGTAATATTTTGCTACAAAACAAAATCTGCATGCAAATGTCTTGCCTGCCAGAGGCTGTGTTTAATCAAGGCGACCCACATAGAAAGGACTTTTATTTTTCCAGTTAGAGGTTAGTGGTTAGGTTTCTATCCAGAATGGGAAACTGAAGTGTTATAACATGCAGGATAATTGCAAGCCCAATTGATCAGCTCTCTTTTCAAGGTTAAAGATGATCAATTGTTGTCCCAGAGTCTATAGCAACAATAACAACAAAATATTAAGGTCACTCCCACCCAGATCATTGAGGTCATTTTAGTGTCCCTTTTGAATACGAGCTGAACTGAACACAAACGAGTTTGCTTCCTATAAACATTCGTATATCTAAAATTGAGTAACTATGACTAAATAGTTTGCAAATAAATTAAATAATTATTATGAGTGCTTTCTAATTTTCAGCTGAGTTTGGGCAATAATATAAATAGTCTCTCACCATTTCTCAGCTGTGTTTGTTTCAACCTTGTGAAATGATTCCTGTTAATTGACAATGGGTTGGATCCAGACTGTGCCTGCATATGTACTTCAGAAATAATACAGTTTACATCAATTTAACTGTCATATTTCAATGCTACTGAGTCTGGGATTTGTAGTTTTGTGAGACATTTAGCTTTCTCTGTCAGAGAACTCTGGTGCTACAACAAACTACAAATCCCAGAATTTCATAGCATTGAGCCATGGCAATTGAAGTGTTGTCAAACTGCATTATTTCTGCAGTGCAGACACAGCTTAATCATATATAGAGTATATTCACAGACATGAATTGTCTGGATATCTCTCTGAAACCTGAAACAAAGTCTTATCCATCCCTGTTTTTAGTAAGAATTCAGTGAAATTTTAGAAATTTATTCATATTCCTAATGGAGAGAAGTGAAGATTGCAAATATTTGAAAGTGAGAGGCATGAAAATGGTCAGATTCATTCATCCATTCAATCCTGGGGCTCTTGAAAGTCTCTGTGTGATTAAATTATGGCCTTTACCACACAAAGGTGCTTTAGCACTGTAATCATGTAATTTATTTTAATGCACAAATAACATTATTAAAACATTTCTTTCTGAACTTTTCTGTTAGTAGCACCATGGTGGCGAATGGTAGTGAATGATTATGGTCTTGGTTTTCTCCACAACATATGTTAACACTGCCCTCCTCCCCCTCTTTTTTGCTCAGTTGCACATGCACTTTTTTATTTTTCTGACATCAAAATTATTTATTTTTGAGAGAAAAAAATTACCTGAATAAGTAGTATTAAATCTAACCATTTTAAAGAAGAATGTCTTTCTTTATTCTTTCACTGAAAGTATAGTGACTTTGCAGAAGCAAGGGGACAGGAAAGGGAAACTGTTGGAATCACATCCACTTACTACCACATGAATTCCCCGATTTCAGAACTGCATTGCCAATTACCATTCCCACTTATGAAATCATAAGAAAGCAGTGATATTGGCTGTCATTTATGGGTATTGCCTGTTAATGAAAAGTTGCTCAACAGTAATGCCGAAGGGACAGGTCAGCTATGGAAGAATACCATCATCGTACGATAAGAAGCAGAAACCATCAACATAGGACATTACCACAGGAGACTTTAGAAATGGAATTGAAGCTGAAGGCACTGTCATTCAGCTTCAATTCCATTTATAAAATCTCCTGCAGTAATGTCCTATGTTGGTGCTGAATTAGGGTTTCTGCTGTTTTGCCCATAGATTCCTTATTTTTAACATCTACAGGTCAGGCAGGCACAACATAGTCTTCTTGATGCTGGAAACAGCCATGTCTGTATATCTGGACATTGTAGATGGGTGAGAATTTCACTTTTTACATTCCTGGATAATTTATCCAAATTCAAAAACTTTTTAATGTTTGGAACAGAGAAGTTTAGAACGTTTGAGGCACTGAAACTGAATATTTTCCCCTCCCTACCACATATGTAGTTTCATTTACTCTGTAGTTAGTTGAGTGCAGACCTTGGAGAAATGGCTTTTTTGACTACAACTTCCAGAATCTCAACCCCCTCCAGCCAGGGCATTCTGGGATCTGTACTAAAAGAAAAAGAAAAAGGTAATTTTCCAAGCTCTGATTTCATGACCAGAAGAAATTGTCAGGAATAAAATAAACCCATAGTTGGACAGCATATACTAAGAATGCCTTTCTGTGCATTGTTTACTGGATAACAAATAGTATATTTAATTTTTGGCATATATATTGAACAGGCTATTAACAAATTGAGCAGACAGACTTTCAATCTCTTGGCCTACCTCAGAGCTATATTTTATTTAGTAAACACTGTTAGCAATGCAGACGCACCATTCACATTTTCATACAACACTGTGTTCATATCTTGTGTTAAAAAGAGAATGTCTTAGGGAGACATACATGAGTTGCCTTTTTTGGTCATCTCTTAACATCAAGGGAAAAGATGGATTTGGTGGAGGAGCTTGTGGAAAGAACAGGAAGAAGGATTGCTTGCATCTCCAACAATAATTTTTCTTGTGGCGGGAGGAAGCAGACTGCTTCAGTTCTAAATCCTGTTCATTCATTACACATTTCAAGTCTTGCAAAGTCAACAGTCTTGCAAAGCCACTTACTTCAGGGGCTCTGTATCTTCAGAAGCAGGTGCCTGTTCATACAAAAACTCCTTAATAGGGATGGAAAAGAAATTCATTTTGTTTGCATTCCATTATCAATATCAGTGTTGTCTCTCCTGAGACTGGCAATGAATTGAAGCACACCCTTGTGCTGAAAATTTCTACCTTTCTAAGGTTTGTGGTGAGTTGCAGTACAAAGCCATGTGTGGATTTAAAAAAGTGTGGATAGCTAAAATTTGCAGAACAATGAATTTGTCAATGGGGAAAGTTTTAATATTCATACAATAGAAAATGTGTACATTTTGGGGAAAATATGCATAAAAAATGAATTTCTGAGCAAGAAGCAGAGAGGGGAAAGGATTTGAAACCACTATGGAACTGGGACAGTACAAGCATGCTGGTGGGTTTCTGAGAAACATAACAGAAATAGGACTGACAGATTTTAAAAGATGCCTGATCCTTAATGTTACAGGATTTGCTAAATTGGTTTTTCAGGCTCCTGAAATGTTCCATGTATATTTTGGAATTGTGATGCACTGAAACAAGGTCTGCTGATTTGAAACAGAATAACATATAAAATTCTAGCAGCAGCAGCAGCAGAAGCAGTGATGACAACAGTTTGCTTCCTTAAACAAAAGCAAATGAATTCTTGTTGCCATTCTTTAAAATGTAAAGTTGAATATGTGAGCAGAGTGGAAATGTTCAGTTTATTTGGCAGTAAGATTAAGCTATGTGCTCTTATGCCAGGCATGAAGGTAGAGAAGACAACATAACTGTGAACAGAGGAATTTGCTATTCCAGATGTATGCATTTGATATAAAGCTTGCTACAAACATTTCCCATGAACTTTGAGGCTCATTTCAAGAACACAAAACAAACTCCGTAATAATCATGCCAGCATAAATTTGTCAAAAATGGAGACCACACATTAGTAGTATGAGCTACAGATGCGTCACTATAAGCCACACTGTGTCTCACTGAAGCCACACAAAAGTATATATTCAAAGTTCAGTGTTGGCCATGTTTTGAATTACTCCCAGACCTTTGCCACTTATTACATATGTCTATATACCTATTGCCTCTCTGTTGTTTTTTTAAAGAGTAATGAACCATGGAGACTGTCGTATAATCTAATTTCAATGAGACAGAAAAGAAAACATGACTCAAAAGAAGAAAAATAACTATACTTATACTTTTTCATAAACCATCTTTCTCTCTTTTACAACACAGTCTTGGGCTTATCTACTCATGAGTGAAAGCATTATGGCTTTAATCTCTAAAGTAAAATTCATAGTATAGATGGCACAAGGTTTGTTGGGCCCCTTGGGAGCTCCTGCAAGTGAAAGTCAGCATAAAGCTTAGAAAAATTATTGTTTGGGACTACAACTGTCAAAACCTCCATGCTTTCATGGCCAGTGGCCATGCAGTCTGAAGGATTCTTGGAGCTATAGTTCAAAATAAGTCCAGAGCCCACCTTAACCAGTAAAGAGAGAGGTGGCCCAGTCATTCTCCTGACAGACATGGATCAAGCAAAAACTCCTATTTCCCTCTTTTCATATCTTGTGGCAGTCAGACACAGAAGGCAGTCTTGGCCCTGCAAGTTCTGCTGCTAGAGCCCACCATTTAAATTTTCCCCATCTTAGCACAACAACTTCATCTGAAAAATTGTTCTGGCACATCAAGCCAGTATCAAAGCCTTCAGGCCTAGTGCGGTCTAGTGGTTTGAGCATTGGGCACTGCTGGAGAAGAGTTTGAATCTCCGCTTGGTCATGGAAACTCACTGGATGACTCTGGGCAAGTCACATTCTTTCAGCCTAAGAGGAAGGCAAAGGCAAACCATCCCCAAACAAATCTTGCCATGAAAACCCCATGATAGGTTCACCTTAGGATCTAAGGAGCCCTGGTTGCACAGTGGTAAATGCCTGTACTGCAGCCATTCACAGCCACAAGGTTGTGAGTTCAATCCCAGGCATGGCTCCATGGTGGATTCAGCCAGGCATCCTTCCAAGGTCACTAAAATGAGTACTCAGCTTGTTGGGGGCAATTATCACATTGTAAATCACTTAGGGGGTGCTTAAGTGCTCTGATAAGTGATATAGAAATGTACTTGCTATTGTTATTGCTATTAGGGTTGCCAAAATTTGGAAATGACTTGATGGCACACAACAACAGAAACAACAACAACAACAACAACAACAACAACAACAACATATCAGAGAGCTCAGAAATGAAATATGACTGGACACTTTCTGCTTCAGTTGGAAAACTTTTATTTTATTTTATTTTATTTTATTTTATTTTATTTTATTTTCCACCCCTCTTCTCCATTCATTGGACTGAGGTTGCTGCCCCCATCACACTCCCTTCCTGCCTTCTCCCTCAACCCCTCCCTCCTTTATCCCCTACCCAGCATGCCTTTTGGCTTTTTAAAAAAACACCAGCTTTCCCCCATAATTGTGGAGCTCTGCAGCCATGATTTAAGCCTAAAAGGCTTTTTAAAACTTACATTGGGGCAGCAGAGCTGCAGAGCTCCACAATTATGTGAAAAACTGAAAAAGGACTACTAAAAGGATTACTGAGGGGGAGGGGAAAAGAGGGAAGGAGAGGACACTGACACCATGTAATTGGCAATTGCACAACTGCCCTGGGAATGACTTTTCACATCTGTGGCACTGCACAATTGCCAGATCATTCACGGCTTTCCCCCATGAATGAAAAGAGATGGCTGGGGGACAGGGCAACTGTGGGCAGAAAATGGAATTATGTGATCAGCATTGCCAAATCTGTTTCCCTCCCAATGAACTTGTGGTTTAAAAGCTGCTTGTGAAAATCATCTACAACTGGGAAGGGCAAATATAAAAGAACCTGGCAAGATCCTGAAGTGGAAAGATATACAACTAAACACTAAAGTTAGGATTGTCCACACCATTGTATTTCCCATCACTATGTATGTGTGTGAGAGCAGGATGGTGAAGAAAGCAGATAAGAAGAAAATCAACTCATTTGAGATGTGGTGCTGGAGAAGAGTTCTGTAGATACAGTGAAGAGCTAAAAAGACAAACAAATGGGTCCTGGAACAAAACAAGATGAGTAAATTGAGGCTGCCATACTTTGGCCACATCATGAGAAGGCATGACTTACTAGAAAATATTATAATGCTTGGAAAGGTAGAAGGCAGTAGGGAGAGAGGAAGACTGTATTTCAGATGGATAGACTCAAGGAAGAAGACCACAAGCCTGAGCCTGCAGGACCCAAGCAGAGCAGTTGATGACAGGGTGTCATAGAGGTCTCCCATTCACAGGTTCACCATGAGTCAAAATTGACTTGAAGGCACTTAACAACAACAATAATGAACTGTAATACATATTGTTTTGTGCAAAAGATTATTTTTAATGTCACCATAATGTTTTTAGGCCCTGATGAAGTAAAGGCCGATAGAGACAGCCTGAAAAGGGTGGCATAGAGCCGTCCCTGGCTGCCCCGTCCCAACTTCACCCCCAGGTTGGCCCTTTGTGCTGGTCTGCAAAGTGCCTAAATGACTGGACAGTGGTCATTAGTAACTTCCACGGCAATGGGATGACAAATCTCTTCTAGGTTTTGGTCTGAATTTTAAAAGAGTGATCCAAGGTGCTGAACATATTTTAGAGTTAGGGGTCATTACTGTATATTGTTGTTGTATGTCTTATGGTCTTAACTATAAAGGTGTTAGGAAATAAAGACCAAACTAGAAAGTATAGGTTACTGATTGTATGTCTTTAAGTTGACTCTGTTTAATAGTGAGTCTGGTTTTCTTGGCAAGATTTATCTAATGGAGGATGTCCATTGCCTTCATCTCAGTCTGAGAGAATGTGTTTTGTTCCAAGATCAGCCATTAGGTTTGTACAGCTGAGCAGCCACTTGAACCTTGGTCCATCACTTAACCCACTCCACCAAGCTGGCTTGCATGTATAGGACCTTTAAAGTTTGGACTAAATACAGGAGTGGATTTCCAGCTGCACTTGTATGGAAGCCACCAGCCACCACTGGTTTCAACAGGGATACCTGTTAGCTCCCCCCTCCCCCAATTGTTAGAAAATTAATATTGGTGTTGCTGTTACTGATGCTTACCCGTCACAAGGTAAGAAGAAGGAAGGCTGGGAGGAGAGATGGGCTGTCAGCTCTCCCAAGGCCTTGGGTCTTTTGCAATCATGTTGACATCTAATGCTAACTCAGCTAGTTTAAATGTACTAGTAATGTACACTTGCATACACTAAGCACATCAGACAAAACCTGAAACAGTGAGAATGATCATCTGTTTGTAGTTGCTGCCTTGTAGTGGATAGCTTTTTCAATTGCTTTTAATTCTGTTTTTAGATTAACGCTATTTTAACTTTGTTAATATCTTAATGATATGGAGTTTTACCTGTGCTTGGTTTAACTTTCTAAGCTGTCACGAGTGGCATGACTGGCGAAAAAAAGATGACAAAAATAAATAAAATAATAATAGTAAGTGTCGTGCTTGTTCATTGTTTTCATTACTCTGGCAAAACAATGGCTGAGTAGAGGTTTTGCTTTATCGAGGCTCATGACAAATGCTTTCTTACCTCACATTTGTTCTGTTTGTTACATTGCAAAATGTCTTTTTGTTTTTGAAAAATACAAGGAAAGGAAATGCTGCTGTTGCTGTTGTTTTCTAAAACAACATCATCCCTTAACCTCCTTTTAAAATGGAAGTGCTACAGAAGGTCCCTTTAATTGTAGGCACAAAATGGTCAATTAGAGTCTCCTTCCTTCCTATCTATCTCTCTATCGATGAAGGGGTATCATAAAGGTTTAATTATCACATTTAATTTTTTTTGACAAAAAGTTTGTTTTGATTTGTTGTTGTTAACTTATTTCTACATACCCCCTTTGCAGATGGCGCAAAGCGCCGTCTTCAATCCCAGGAAGAGGAGGGGCAGCTGGACGCCGGGTGCCCCAACCCCTTCCTGATGACATCCTTCCGACTCAGTGTCCAGACATGCTGAGCCAGAAGAGACACTGAAGAGGCATGTGCCGCCTCTTGTGCCACCCTTTCCGCGCCTTGTTGAAGGAGCACTATTTTAGTGCTCCTTCCAGGGCCAGAAAAAGAGTGGATTGGGGCCGAGGCATGCGGCAGCCTCGGCCCCAATCCACAGCTTCTCGGGACCACCCATCTGCACAGGCATATAGTCACCATCCATATATACACATTTTTTCCAGCATTTCTTGACCCTCCAAATCCCATTATTGTAGAAGTCTGCAGAGTGCACCTTATGAAGATTTTACACTTTAGTCACTTCTAGCAGAAAAATAAAGGATGCAATGAGCTGATTTTCTCAACATCATGCACTTATGGGCCAGTGATGCTACTGACAACATTTCATCAATATACCATAATAACTTCCAGGTGATTATTATTACTTTACAATACCCCCTCGTAAGGCTCAATCTGCAGACTTCTACAATATCAGGTATTCAGAGGTCAAGAAATGCTGGGGAAAATGTGTAAATCTGGATGGTGACTGCAAAGAGATAAGTTAACAACTACAAATCAAAATAAACTTTCTGTCAAAATTTTTTAAAGGGGATAATTAAAACTTTATAATACCCCTCATGTCTGTCTTGTTTCCAGCTAAGTGACACTACAATCTATCTATCTTGTTTCCAGCTAAGTGACACTACAATCTGCTAGGGAGGTGCATGGCTGTGGGCATGTCATCAGATAAGACTATCTTGATCTCCTTGGTGTGCTAATAGCAAAAGCAAACATTCACTGTTCATGCATAGGAAACACGAAAAATATGTAACATAATGGTTGTTTCTCTTGTAACTATCATTTGTCATGGCAGGGCAGAGGGTGTCCTTCTCAACTAATCTTGTGCAAGAGTTAGAAAAGAATTAATCAGCTGAAAAGAATTATTCATTGTTCCAGGTCACAAACTGAATGATACCCTTAGTATCACTTTAGTATGAGACTAAGGGCCAATACACACAGCCCGTCTTGGACGGCTCTGGGCTGCCCCTGGGAGCAGCGGATCAGGGCCACAGCAACCATATGCCATGGCCCCAATTCTCCTTTTTGCTGCTCCCAAAAGAGTGGGCACATGCCTCTCCTTTATGGTGGCAAAAAGCCGCTGGTGCTGCTCTTTTGCACCCTTTTGGTGCAGCGTGTCTGCAAGCTGCGCCAAGAGGGCGCTCTGATGCTGTGCGCCATGCAGATGGGTGCGTGGCATTGGAGCAGAGTTGGGGTGGAGTTGGGGCAGCCGGCGTGCAGTTGCTCCACCCCCAGGCCAGCCCTTTAGGCTGGTCTGCATTGGCCCTAAAACATAGAAAGCAAATGTGTGAGCCACTATAGCTAATAGTGATGAATGATGCAGTCCAAGAATATCTGGAAAGTCACATGTTCTCCATTCCTAAATCATCTTCTAAATTAATTTTCTATCCCCCCATAAGCATTATGTAATGTGATGAAATGGTAATCGCTTGGGCCAAATTGTTCATCCTAAGGTTATCTTGTGTAGAGTAGAAGTACTCTCCCATCATATAGTTCCTATCATGTTCCACTGAAATATAACTGTTTTGACAGATTGAGGAGGGAAAAACACAAAATACCCAATAAAGAGGCAGCCATTTTCTGAGGAACTGGGACAAATATACAAGAAATAATTAGAGTTTTGAAAACTAAGCATTTTCTCCTTTCATAAAACAAAAACAGAATTACAAGTTTTGGATGGGAAGTCAAATTCCACTGGATGTTTTGTAGTCCTTGTTTTGCTTAACTTTTCTTCTCCTTGAAGGTACTTGAAACCTGTATTGTTACACATAACTATATTATATGACTTGGGGGAAAAATGTTAGTTACATTTAAGATATTCTTGGCAATACAATAAGATATTTCTTGGAACACCTTGAAATGCCTTTACTGGCTCTAGGATTCTCCATTTATCTGGGGTATTTGTGTGAATTTATGCACAATGAACTTTAACCCTGGCCAAATATGGGCTGGATTTGATTTGATCCTTGGTACAAATGTAAACCTCAGTCTGGCATGTAATAAAGTTCATAAGCTTATGCTGACTGTATAAGTTTGTACAATATTCCCTGAAGTTCCAGTTCTCCCAGAAATTGAGATTTTTTTTCAACATCCCCTGGGTATTTCAAAATCAGTAACCTATACTTTCTAGTTTGGTCTTTATTTCCTAACACCTTTATAGTTGCTTTTTTTTTTTTTTTTTTTGGTATGGCTCTTGGGTAATTACTGTGAAATATCTCCATGCCATCCAATCCTATAAAGCAGGGGAAGGCAGCTTTCCATGCCTGGTTGAGAGCTACACTAGACTCACAGGGATCTCAGAAACCATCAGGAGCTGCCCTGATGCTGAATGTGTTTGTGCAATTGCTATTGATTTTGCCATTATTTGGAGAAAACTAAGGCAGGTCTCTTATGGTTAAGAAAAGTGCTCAAGTGTGTTCACCCATCATACAGTACAGTTTAATGATAATAGAAAACAATCTTTCCTGGATGCAGTGAGGAAGCAACTAAGGATTACATGGTTTGGATAGTTTTGGGAGCATTACAGTGAGGTTTTGACAGATGGATATATTTGAGACCACTGTAATTTTGGTAGCAGCAGCACCTGAACCAGCAGTTATAGATGAAATGGCAGGATGCAATAGTGTGGCCTCCAAAAACAGCTTACATGGGCTGGATGAAGGTCTTCATGCAGCCCATGGGTCACATGTTGTCATAAAGACTATGGGGGCATCAGGAGAGGCCCTTCACTTAGACCCATAATCATCACAAAGACAGTGGGATGTGAGAGAGGGCCTTCTTCATGATTGCCCCTAGATGTTGGAACCCTCTTCCTAAGGAGGCCAGAATGGCCTCTTGCATGTTATCCTTTTGTCAACAGACAATGGCTTGTTTATTCTGATAAGCTTTTAAAATGATTTTTTTAAAAAAATAATGAGTTGACGTGCTGCACTCTTTTAAATCTGAACTGTTTTAAATGTGTTTTCAAATCTTTTCATGGTATTTTCTCTTTTTAAATGTAGTTTTAAATAATTTTAATATTGTCAATAGTTTAATTACATTTTAATGTTCAATTTTTGTATGTTTTCAGCTGTATTGTTATTTTAAATTGTAAACTGCCTTGAGTCCCAATTTTGAGACAAAGGTAGGATAGAAATACAGTGGGGCCTCCTTATCCATGCACTTGCCATCCAGGGCTTTGAACATCTGTGGATGGCAAGCCTGCATTGTCCCCAGTGGTGGCGCATGCATGTGGCCACACTGCCATTAGGGACAATGGGACTTCACCAACTTAGGCTCTTATAATGCTATGGAATCCTGGGATCTGTAGTTTGTTGTGGCACCAGAGCTCTTTGATAGAGAAGGCTAAATATCTCACAAAACTACAAATCCCAGAAATCCAAATCATTAAGCCATAGCAGTTAAAGCAGTGTCAAACTGCATTAGTTTTGCAGTATAGATGCAGCCTAGGATGGGTTGTGTTTCAAGTGCTGCTAACCATTCTTTTTACTCATTCTTAAGGTTCTCTGTCACCTCTCTCTCTCTACACATCCTGATTGACTGAACTGAGAGATCTACTGCAGAAAACCTTTTCTAGATTTCCCTGAAAAATGGCCTTCTGGCAAAATTAGATGTAGACTCTGGCCTTAAATGAGACTCAGTGAAGTGTCATGGTTTGAATGTTAGATTAGCACTCTGGGAGTCTAGGGTCCATTGGAACCCACTCTGGGCAAGTCACCCATTCTCAGCCTAAAATGTTCTATTGACTTTGAATGGCTTTTTATTTGTCTTTTTTCACTACCTAGAAATGGTGCAGAATTGGTATTTTGTAATGGACGCACTACTGCAGATCACTAGCCAGTTCATGTGGAGAAGCTGAACTGTTTCAAAAGTACTTTGCCACCATTAAAATCAGCTCACAGTTGTAAACCGCTTAGACACCCCATAGTGTGGTATGAAGCGGTATATAAATGAAGCTGCTTTGCTATAATGTTACATAGTGTAAGGCAACTACATTGCGTCTCTCTATCCTCAAGCCTTTGCAGCTTAAAGGTGCACAATGTATAATACATTAAGAAGGCAGTAAAACATCAGGCTGGCTTAACACTGTCAAAGCCTGCTGCAGAATATTTTTCACCTTTCTGTTTTTGATATATTTGTTACAGCCTGTGTAAGTGGAGAAAGATTAATCAGATTCGTTATACATGCTTTTAAAACACTTAGAAAGCTTTTTGGATTTAAACTGAGAGAACAGTCATTGCTTCTGCAGCTTGGCACAATAGGTGAAACTGTTGCTTCATTGTAACAGTGTGTTAGAAGACACTTTCAAGAACATGAGATGAATTGCTTCCTTTATCAATTGCTCATTCATCAGAAGTTTGCCTCTAGATAAATGTGTATCAGAATTTGCCAGTGGATGAGGTCAAAGGTTAGCCATTGCACCTTTTCTTTATTATCCAAGAAAATCTGGCCAGTTTTCAGATAAGTTAAGAAAGTTGTTTGAAATGATTTGCATGTGAGTTGTCTTTGAACATATGGTGCATCATAATCCCCATGCTCACATGATAGTTAAAATGTGACTTGAGATATGAGACATGCATGCATGAGATCTGTAAAAGCATCAGTGCTGGGTTTGTTTTTTTTTAAAGATACTAGTTTATGATAACTTCATTGTGGTGATGACAAACAGAACTACCTTATATCAAGTCAGATCATTGGTCCATCTAGTTCATTATTGTATCTTTGTGATTGGTAGCAGCTCCACTTTCTGCAAGGGTGTGCAAAGTGTGGCCTGCTGGCCCTGGAAGGCCAATTTTGAGGCCTCTGAAGTCCCCCAAAGCTTCAGACTCTATGAACAGTTCTTTAAAAAATAATTCAAAAAAGCACAAAACTGCTGCCAAACATGGTGTTATGTTCTCATGGCCCTCAACCTTCCCACAATGTTTAAACCTCAAACCCCTTCCTCCCAAATGGCTGAAATACACTGAAAATGAAATATCATCATGCTCTGAATACCAGTGTGGGGCCTGCAGGGAGTGCAGGGGATGAAAATGACCCCTGTCCACTCAACAGTTGCCTACCACTCTCCTATGTGATCTGAAGGCAGCAGGGCCGTTTATGAATGTGCAGAAGGTGCATGATATCTACAACATTGTTCTTCTGCCCTCAGCCTGTTGCTTATGCTCTCCTTTGGCTCTCATTCTTAGCATCTGCCTAAAGATCCCTCCTGACTCTGTCCAGGTATCACCTTCTTCATTTCTGATGTTTGCAGATGGTTATGTTCTCAGAATGGCATTCTCCACAAGTAAGAATGATAGTCAGTGGACTTGGAGAAATCCCAAGGATGATGGAGGTTAAAGAAAACTCCAAAAGCAGAAAAACTCCAAAAGCAGTCTGTTGAGGAATGAGCATGCTGACTTTTTGGAGAGAAGAACAGAAAATAAGGGAAGAGAGGAATGGAATGGAATATCATGGAGGGTGTCATGACAGGAGCACTGGACAAGAGCACTTCACATTGTGACATTTTGCTTCAGATCCTGCCTGTGTTTTTCAAAGGGAAAATGAAATGGTACTTATAGTGTAACTATAACATGGAATGTCATCCAGACTGTCACATAGAAACAAAGTCTATTGGAATAAATGAGATTTTGGAAGCCTGTGGTCAGGAACCAGAGACATTTATGTAGACTTGCAAAGTGCTTCTGCATGTGCATGAGCACTAGCCAAGTTTTACCTCTATTGGCAGACTCTCCAGATCCATGGGATGGTGGTCTAGAAGGCCCCTGACCTCTTCTCAAGGAAGGTTTTGATTAAGAGTGAGGTTGCCAGAAGGGAAGGAGAAAAAAAAACACATGAATATGTATAACACTTCATGTGTCATTTTAGTTTCCAGTTTTTGCTTACCATATTAATCTGTTTCAAAATGTCTTCTCCTACATCTGCCTAATGCTAAGGAGAGAGAGAACAAGGGAGAAATAAATATAAAAGTGCAATTACCATTGGTGTAACTGTACACCATTTAGTAATTCAGTGGTCCATACTACAGTATGTTGTCCTTGGATCTTATAACACTTCCCTTTGCAGAAAAGGAGCCAAAGTGAGCATTTAAACATGAGCATTGGTGGTTTTAACAAAAACACTGCTTTTCATTGAAATTGATTGGAAATGGCCTTTGCAAATATTTTACCTTTTTAAAGACCATATAAAACATGGAACTCTTCCATCGTATAGTACTTTCCAGAACTTTCTTTTCTTGTAAAGACTGGTTAATTAAGTATTCTATGATTTGAAGGCACATGCAGACAGAAGACTATCCTATTACCTACAGTGGCCCAAAAAGAAAGAAAGAAAATCTGGGAGGACATTCAAAACAGTGAGATGATCAAAGCTTTGAATAAACAAGAAGCTTACACAACTAGCTGCACTAATAACGTTATGAAGAGAGTAGATTTGACAAGCCATGGTCTCATTCCAAGAGACCCAGTGTTGGTTCGTATATGACTCTGATGGGAGTGCTAAGAAAGATGCCATTGTGGCACAAGAAAAACGTGATGCTAAGCTGGCATTATAAACTCATTACAATGGTCCTACAGGCAAGCAGGCTGGCACAGATATATAGGAATGAAAGTCCAATGTATTCTGTGCCTTATCCAAATTGCCTCCAGAGCAGCAATCCATTATAATAACGGACATGACTAATAATATGACACTTGTGCTAGTAAATCTCTGGGTTCAAGCTTGGTTTGAAGATCCTATCCCATTATTATTATTATTATTATTATTATTATTATTATTATTATTTCCTATATCCCACCTTTCTCCCACTACAGGGACTCTACTCCATATAGAAAAGAAAAGAAAAGAAAGAAAAAGAGGGGCAAATTCTCAAAATGGTTATAGAATTTTTATTTTTTTAAAAAAAACCCTCTTAAAAAGTTTCTGTGTGTTTCATTAAAATACTATTCAGGGAGAGTTGTAATCATTTGATTAAGGCAACATCTTCCCATGCTGTCTTCTCTTAATAAGAAAACTGCATCATTATTATTTTGCCTTTACTGAATTGCAAAGGACAGTTTAGCAAAGCATTTTAATTTATTAATCCTTGTTTACTGCTGATTTGTTTTTACCTGGCATTATTCAAGTTGATGGTGATAATTTTGCTTATGATTTGACTGAAACAAATGTTTGACTAGTGGCACCTACAGTCCTCAGAATTTTGATTCATACCAAGTTCCATGCAAAATGGACCCTGACCAGCAATTTTCAAACAAATCAAAACCAAATAACCAAGCCTGGGCTTTGAACATCAGTCTGAGGTTTGTACATCAGTGTTTGGGAAATCAAGCTAAATTAAGTTTCATTAATATTTATTCATAAAGGTTGAATAAGAGAGAGAGAGAGATAAAATGTTTGTTCAGGAAACAGCCAAATGAATTGCCAAATCAACCTTTCAATGGTCTTTGTTTTGGTCTCATCAGATAACATACCAAGTTGGAAAAGTATGTGATCAACGATCTGAACCTGTAAAGCATACCAAATAGACAAGCACTATGATATGGGTATATTTACTATTTACTATTTAAAATGTTTATTATTTCATACAAATTAATTCTCCAAGCCCATTCTGAAATTTTGACTCTTTTATTTTCTTCTTCATATTTGCTTCCCTTCTACCTTAAAAATCTTACTTTGGTGATTAAAAGTTATCAGGTGACTTTAGCTTAAATTACCTTATGGAGGGCAAGCTTGGCCAGTACGACCAAGGTGAATATTTTTGTTCAGAGGCTGTACACTGTACAACTGCATGTAGGATCCTGGCAACATCCTGGGTTGTGTTTATCACTGTTTCCTACGTTGCATTTCTAGGCTTAGCTTGCTGGCAATTGTTAAAATCAGAATACTGAATTAGAAAGACTACACTAATCCCCCCCCCCAAAAAATGGTTATGTTCTTAATAAGAACCCCTATGCCAGTATATGGCAGAGATAATTGTATCCCCGTGCAGGCTGTTTAAAGCTGGTGTGTGTGTGTGTGTAGAAGTGTTGTGCTTCATCTCCCCATGTGCAGTCCTAAACTGTACCAGATCTCTGCTTACTTTGGAGTAAATATGGATTATTTATTTATTTATTTATTTATTTCATTTGTATGCCACCTTTCTCTCAGAGTGGGACCCAAGGTGAATCCCAAAGAGAATGAACTTAAAAAAATCTCAACATTAAAAATTTAAAAAACAATTAAAATCCCCACATTAAACAGTATAAAATAATTTGAAAGACACACAAAAGTTAATAACATAATAAAATATACATACCAATAAGAAAGTACAAATTTCATTCTTAACATTTCATGATTTACAACATGTAGGTTGGCATGAGTCCCTGCATGGTGTAGTGGTATGAGTGTTGGATTACAACTCTGGAGATCAGGGTTCAGTTCCCCACTTGGCCATGGAAACCCACTGGGTGATCTTGAGGAAGTCACACATTCATATCCTCAGAGAATCCAGTAGTTGCCTTAGAGTTGCCATAAATCAGAAATGACTTAAAGGCATCCAAGAACAAGGCTGGCATCCTGTTAGTGATGTATGCAGGGATCATTGTGGAGGTTAGCAGCATCTTCTTCTCTTACGTAACAACCCAAAGTTCCTGTTATTCTGCCTTCCTTCAGCCATAGTGGCCAGTGGAGAGTGGAAGATGTTTAAGAAGCATCGGACTATGGGAGTATAAGAAGACCCAAAATGATGAATGCATGTTTCAATACCTCTGGGGAGGGGGTCCTCATCATTGTGCATCTGGGTATAGTTCCAGCAGCAGATGCTTCTCAGTGGTCTCCTACTTTCCATCAGCCACTACTTAAACATGGAGGAAGTGAAGGAGGAAGGTGAGTCCTGCAAGTGTAGGGAAACACATTTTATAGTTCCTCATATACATCTTCCAGTGCAGGATCTCAGCTATAAGTTTTCCCCCAGTTCATATAACAATGCAAGAGCAAAACCATTGCAAACTACTGTGTAAACAAGTGGTATACAGCACCCAAAATAGACTGGAGCTGGGACCAACATATTTTGGGACTTTCCTCATTCCTTAAACTTAGGGCCTTTGCAGACTGCTAGAAATAGTGCAAATTGAGTCCACTTTGGGCCTAAGCAGATGGTGCTTTGCGCCGTCTTGGAGCCAAGGAAGGAGAGGGGCAGCCTCACGCTGGGTGCCCCAATCCCTTCCCGAACACATCATCGGAGCGCCTGTCGTTCCACACGACTGGTGCTCCGACAACGTACTTCCGCCACAGCATCCGCACACGCTGCGGCACACGCTGCGGCGGAAGAGACGCCGAAGGTGTGCCCAATGCCTCTTGCGGTGCATCTTCGGTGCCTTGTGGAAGGAGCGCTATTTTAGCGCTCCTTCCAGGGCCCAAAAAGAAGTGGATTGGGGCCGAGGAGTGCAGATATCTCAGCCCCAATCTGCAGCTTCTCAGGGCAGCCCATGGCTGCCCGTCTGCTTAGGCCCTTAAACTGCCCTGGCTCAGTGCTAGGGAATCATAGAAATTGTATTTTTTTTTTTTCTGAGACATTGAGCCTTCTCTGTCAGAGAGTTCTGGTGCCACAATAAACTACAGTTCTCATGATTCCCTAGCACTGAGCCAGGACAGTTAAAGTGAACTCAATTTGCACTATTTATGGCAGTCTGCAAAGGTCCTTAGAAAACTGAGGTGACAACTCCCCGAACCCCCTCCACTCAGCCAACATGGCCAGTGGCCCATCTTAACTGGGAGCATAGTGGGAGTTGCAGTTGAAAGAAGTCATTTTCTAAAATTAACACCTTCCATTAGCATTCATTTGGCACCTCAAGTTATTTGGAGGTCTTTCTCAGCACCTTGTGTGGGCAGGAAAGAGAGGACCCTTCAAATATAGCTCACCAAATAAGCCGGCTTAGCTCTTCCAGCTTCAATCCTGGATCCGAGATACCCCCAGATGTTATCAGGTATAAATCGCCACCAATTTAGCCATGATGCCATGGGACAAATCCATCATGGGCCGAAGCCTCGCTGAACTGGCCAATTTTTGAAGTCGGAAGCTCCCTGACTTCAAAAAAGTGCCGGTTGAGTGAGGCTTCAACCCAGGATGGATTTGGCCAGTTGCATTGTGGCTAAATCAGTGGCAATTTATGTCTCATAACATTTTGGGGTATCCTGGATTCAGGATTGAAGCTGGAAGAGGTAAGCCGGTTTATTTGCTGAGCTATAAGATCATTAATTATGGAATAGTCTTTCAAGGAAGAACCATTTCATTCTTCCACTTCCCCCTTGTTACTCTCAAAAGTAAGTCTTTACAGATTATATTATTTGTAGCTTGTTATATGTAACCTAGGTTTATTAGTTTTTGTTCTGGTGCATGCTTTTAAAAAAATCATGTTGCTATGGCTTTTTTTACTGGTTTTTATTCATTTTATTAGGATTATTTTAAATTTGTTGGGAAATACACACATGTGTACATAAACTGCCTTGCAGATGATTTATCATAAAGAGCTGAGATACAAATGGTAAAACAGAGAAAACATTTGCAAAGATTGGAACAGATCTCTCATCATAACTTTTTATTTCCTTGAATCAGCACACTGTGTACCAATGATGGGTTTCAAGTTACAGACCGTTGAGTACATTGTACAGTTGTCAGTGTCTGGGTACTAACTTGATGTGGCTTTTGAAGAAGGATGTTGGAAGAGAGAATCAACATAACATCATAATTCTTCCTCTCTGTTTCAAGCTGCATTTCTGTTAATGCTTCCTTGTAAGAATCTAGCCAGTTCATTGAATTTCCGGTAGAACTTCATTGTAATATTTTGAGACAGGAAATCCAAACCTAAATCCAAATCACATTAGGAAAATGGAAAAAATACAGATTTTGCTGCATTTTCTAGTAGATTCTTGTTAAAGTGAAGTGTAATAAGATACATTAACTTTGTAAAGGATATTCCCCAAAGGGTGCTAGTTTTACTGACATGACATTTCTGTATCCAACACGTAAGGCTATGGGCATGATCCCCCACAATGGATTAGTATCTGTACATACAGCTTAAGTGGTGTTGACAGCACAGATAATCTATTGATGCTCTAGCTATTGCGTAGATACATGCAAACATAAGTACACATGGACTCCACTGCTTTGGATTGGGGATTATATTTCTTTGAAGTTAAGTAACTTCAAATTTTAAACGATGCAGTTTCTGGCCACACTTACTTTCTCTCTCTCTCTCTCTCTCTCACACACACACACACACACACACACACAGAGTTGGATTCATAACCTAGGAGTTTACCACACAGGGGACAATTGGAAGTATAAACAATTATTAACCCATGATAATCCTGCAATTGTGCTCATAGTTTTCACATGACGTCATGTTCAAAGTGATATTATCCCATGAATAACCTGTTATTATTGTGGGTTTACAAATTGGCCAGCTGAGAGCGGCTGGGAACTGGGATTTAGCTGGGATGCAGTCACCCAGTGGCATCAGCAGCCTTTTTAATGAGATAATACCCGGCTGCATCCCATTAGCGACTGTATCCCAGAAGGGGTAAGTCACTTTTTGGGGTCATGCAATAATCTCTTTAGTTTTACATAAATGACCCCTGTGATAATGGTCCTTCCCATTATCTGAGCAAGACAGCTGAGCTATAGCCTTGCCTCCAGATAAAACAAAGGGTTAATGATGTGTTAGTGTTAAATTGCATTTATTGGGTCAATGTAACTGAAAAATCAATGAGAAACAACAGCCAAACAGAGTGGCCAATGGTGCAAGCTTCAAGATGCTTCTAAGCAGAGTTTATAAAAACCCTTGGATGATCATGGGGTGGGGGAGTAAAACAAGGGTTGCTTTGGGATTGGGGGTTCTGTTCCACCTCAGTGGGAGCATCAAACTCCTAGCTGCCCTCATGAACATCCAGGACTCTTGATCTCATCTAGTTGTGAGTAGTTAGGGCATGTTTGTGTCAAGGCTTATGGTTATTTTGATTATCTTGGCTGAAATGGTCTAGGGTAATATCACACTACATTGTTATAGCACTATTATTCCACTTTTACTGCTATGGCTGCTTCCCATGGAATGCTGGAGTTTTAAGTTTAGTGGGGCCCAAGATCTCTCTACTAAGAATTCTAAATGCCCTCCCTAAACTACAAATCCCAGGATTCCACAGGAGGCAGACAAACACCATAACAGTGTAGTGTGACCTCACAGTGTAGTGTGATATTGTCCTTTGACAATTCTGTAACTTATAACTTCTACTAAGTGTGCCTGGAAAAAAAAGTTTTGAAAGTTTTCATTTTTTGCATCTAAGAACAAATAAAGTGAAGATTTGCATTCTTCAAATGTGTGCAAACACATGCATGCAAATGCACATACACACACACATAGGACCTTATCCCACGGGGCCAAAAGCAGCAAGAATCCACTAAGAATCAGGCGCTATAGCGCTATATCTTCCCGAGTGATTACACGACATCGCTCAGAATCCGTTAAGAATCAGGTGCTATAGCGCTATAGTTTTCCGTGTGATTACATGACGTTGCTCGGAATCAGCTAAGAATCAGGTGTTATAGCGCTATAGTTTTCCGTGTGATTACACAACGTCGCTCAGAATCCAGCAAGAAACCGCTCAGAATGCAACATCATTCACATTCTTTTGAATGTCGGTTTCAGCGGGCATTGCAATAGCACAAGCTTATCCATAGCGCTATTATAGCGCTAGCGCCATATTTATACTAGCGCTATAGTACTGCAATGATGCTCATATCGCTTTCTTGCCACTTTTGAGAGCAGCGTGGGATAAGGTCCATACACACCATACACTTTAATACTGTAAAAATATTTTCTTGTTACAGCTTTATGACCTGATTTCTTGCACTACTCAAATTATAATTTTTGGAACTGTCAATATGTTCTTCAACACATTTAATTAGACCTTACAATAATTATCTCCTCAACATGTTTGTAGTATGCTATTAAGCTCAAAGGGTGGCATGTTCAGACAAAACTGAACAGTTTCGGCACAGTTCTCATGTTACAAGAGCCTAGTAAGACATGATGAAAACAGATCTATCATTTTTAAATGTGGCATGTTGTTTTGTTGTTAACTGCCCTTGAGTCAATCTGAACTCTTGGCAACCCTATGGATGAGACATCTCCAAGACCCTCTGTCCTCCACCGCTCTGCTTAATTCCTGCAACCTGTGACCTCCTTAATAGATTCCTTCCTTCTGGCATGTGACCTTCATCTCTTCCTACATCCCTCCACCTTCCCCAGCTTTATTGTTTTTTCCCCAAAGAGTTCTCTCTTCTCATGATGTATCTGAAGTATGACAGTCTCAGTTTGGTCATCTTGGCTTCCAGAGAGGTTTCCGGCTTGATCTGCTGTGGGACCCATTTGTTTGTCCTTTTTGCTGTCCATGGGATCTTCAGCACTCTTCTCCATCACCACATCTCAAATGAATTTACTTTCTTCCTATCATCTTTCTTAACTGTCCAGCTCTCATATCCATACATATTAATAGGGAATACAATGGCTTGTATGATTCTAACTTTTGTGCTGAATTGTATATTTTTGCATTTTAGGATATTTTCTAGTTCTTTCATAGCCACCCTCCCCATTTTTAGTCTTCTTCTGATTTCCTGAGTGCAGTTCCCATTTCTATCAATGTTTGATTCCAGGTATGAGAATTCTTTTACTATTTCTTTTTCTTCATTGTCTAGGTTGAACATGTGAAGGTCCTCGGTGGTCATTATTTTTGTTTTCTTTATGTTCAACATTAAGCCCGCTTTGCACTTTCTTCTTTGATCTTCCTTAGGAGGTGTTCTAGGTCTGTGAGGCTTATGGTGCTAGTATTATGGTGTCATCTGCATATCTAAGATTGTTGGTATTCCTTCCTCCTATTTTCACTCCTCCTTCTTCTGTGTCCAAGCCTGTTTTTCTCATAATATATTCTGCATACAAGTTGAACAGATAGGGTGAAAGGATGCAGCCTTGTCTGACTCCTTTGCCATGTTCTGTTCTGACAGTAGGCTCTTGTCCTGAGTACAGATTCCTTATCAGGACTATCAGATGTGCTGGCACTCCCATATCTTTAAGGGCATTCCATAGCCTTTCATGGTCTATGCAGTCAAAGGCTTTGCTATTCTCTATAAAGCACATGCTAATTTTCTTTTGGATTTCTCTGGTGTGCTCCATTACCTATCGTATGTTTGCAATGTGATCCTTAGTGTCTCTTCCTTTCCTGAACCCTGCTTGGACCTCTGGGATCTCTCTTTCCATGTGTGGTTGAAGTCTATGTTGCAGAAGTTTGAGCATGATTTTGCTATGTGCCTACCCCAATCAAATAGAAACTAAGGAGCTTATTGCATTATCTTTTTAAGTGAAAAAAGCCTCCTGGGATGCAGCCAGGATGCTGGATCGGAGTGGGAATTATTGCCCAGTACGTTACTGCCAAATTGCTGGGCGACTGCAGCCCTGGTCCCTGCCGAGCTCAGCTTCCATTTTTGAAAATGGAAGTTGCCTGGTGCACAATCACGAACATTTCACAGAAGAAAACCATGACGTGTGGCCAAGTAGTGTCAGAATATGGTAAAAATAGCAAAAATTATTAATGAGGAAGAACATACAAGCCAGGAGAGGCTGCAGCAGTTTGCTTTTGCCTGAGCCTACTGGGAAGGACATCATTTCACCCTTCCTTTTTTCTTTCTGCTGCAGAGTTGGATGAATGCAAATTACTTGTTTTCTCAATTTACAGCAACTAAAGTAAATTGAGGAAAATGGGTAAAGAAGGAGACACTGGAATATTTAAAAAGCAGCTTAAAGTATGGGATGACAGAGGATTATAATAATATATAATAATAAATTTTTATTTATAGCCCACCCCTCTGCGCGACAATCGGGGCGGGGTACAACATTTTAAAACAAACAAGTTAAAACATTCCCTCATCACATAATCCAACCCTCCCATCCCCTTAAAACAGAATTAAACTAGAAGGAAGTTAAAAAATACAGCAATAGAATAAAACAATCCACAATAACACAAGGAATCAGAAAATAAACAAATTAAAAACGCATCTCTCACCAGACAGCAGTTATTCCAGGAAGGCCTGCTGGAAGAGATCCATCTTTACTGCTTTCTTGAAAGCAGCAAGAGTAGTAATGAGATGGATCTCGTCCGGCAGGCCATTCCAAAGTCTGGGAGCGGTTGCAGAGAAGGCCCTCTGGGAGGTCTGAGACAGCCTGGTTTTTATTGGCTGAAGCTGATTCCTCCCAGAGGACTGAAGGGCGTGGGGGGGATCATACGGGAAGAGGCGGTCCCTAAGATAAGATGGACCCAAGCCATGTAGGGCTTTAAAGGTTAAAACCAACACCTTGTACTGAGCCCGGAAACTAATCGGCAGCCAGTGGAGGGATTTAAGCACCGGTGTTATGTGCTCCCTCCTAGATGTTCCTGTGATTAACCTGGCTGCCATATTCTGCACCAGTTTTAGTTTCCAGGTTAGGCACAAGGGTAGCCCCATGTAGAGTGCATTGCAGTAATTCAGACATGAGGTTACCAGGGCATGTACCACTGCTTCTAGATCCCTCATATCCAGATAAGGGTGCAGTTGGCATATCAGCCGAAGCTGATAACAGGCACTCCTGACCGTTGCACTCACCTGACTAGTCATGTGAAGCGACGAGTCAAAGAGTACCCCAAGCTGCGAACACAGTCCTTCGAGGAGAGTGTGACTCCATCTAGGACCGGAGACTGTATTCCCAAATCTGGTTTCGGGCCTGTAACTGTGAGTACCTCTGTTTTGTCTGGATTCAACTTCAATCTGTTTTTCCTATCCAACCCATTACCACTCTGAGACAGTCATTAAGAGGAGAGACACCATCTGAAGTCTGAGACGATGATTTAGTCATGGAGAGGTATATCTGGGTGTCGTCAGCATACTGAAGACACCGTGCTCCATGCCTCCAAATGATCTCACCCAGCGTCTTCATGTACATGTTGAATAACATCGGGGACAGGATGGCGCCCTGAGGGACACAACAATTAAGCTCAATTAATTGGGACTGTTCCTGCCAAATTGGGTATGCTGGGGTCCAGTGTGTGGGGAGAAAGCAGTGAAGGTAGAAAGAATGCAAGAAAGCAGAAAGGAAATAAGCAGTGGGCAAGGAAAGGGCTGAACAACACCCATCCTCACATGTAGTCTTTTAATTTTTAAACTGGGCCCCTAAACCCACTTAACTCAATGTGAGAGATCAGTCTTACAACCATTTCTGCCTGTTGGTCAAATGCAGTGACTGGTTTTTGACTACTCCTCTTCTATAAGAAGCTCAGTCACAGAATAAATAAGACACACAGGATCAAAGTAGTCGACAGAGCTTAAAATCCTTTTCAAATGTGCACTTACAATTGTAAAGGGATAAATGGGGCAAGGGCATCGATAGGAAGAGGAAACCCTGCTCCCCAAATATCCAATGCACTGCCTAGATTGGCCCTCAGATTTGCAAAAGAAAGAACAAATATCAGAATATATTGTTCTCTACTCAAGCATTTGTAGTTTTAAAAAGAATGTGAGGTTGGTAAAGTCATTTCCACCATATGTGCATTTATAAAATAATTGATAGTCTTACATCCCATTTTTTCTTTAATGTCTTGTCAATGGGATAGAATCTTTAAAAAGAGATAATTAAGGGAAAATACTGGCTTTTGAGTTCATTTATGACTAGACAAAACTAAATGAAAACTAAAGGAGAACAGTCTCTTGAACCTTTATTACCTCTGACTGTCAAGTCCTGCAACTTTGTTGATCTGTTGTTCAGCAGATGCCTAAGCTTCAATTGTCCAGAAATGAAAGCACTGTCAATGCCACTGAGTTTCTCTAGTGTCTTCAAAATGCATATGTACCTCCCAATATGAAAGAATAGAAGTGAATCAACTCTTTATATTTTTCCCACTTCAGAGCTCAGAAAAATTACATTTGGGACTAAAACTTCCAGTATCCCCTGCCCAACATGATCAAGGAGTATAGTATTATTTTCAAAAAATATCTTTCCAAGCTCTCTCAATTAGCTACCATAAAACTGTATAGCTTAAGGTATTTAAAAAAAAAAAAACAGAGGAAGTCTGCAGATTTTTCCTTAGCAGCTTTCCATAGCTAAACTAATTTTCTTGCTTCTTGGGACTGTTAGTGGAATGCATTTCTAAACAAGGACTTTCAGTGTAGATGTTGTATATAGGGGGGAAAAACAGTCAGCTTCATTTTCTTTTATGTTTTAATTTTTAAAAGCTGTCCCAAATCTGAAAAAAACTCAAATTTGTATTCCCCCACAAATGAAATGAGACAGAATTCTCCCCTCTCTGTATTTGTGTACATGATAATGTCATTTAATACACACACACACACACACACACACACACCACTTTGCTCTGTTGTTTTCTCAGTGGCAGAAAGCTGAACATAAATGGCAGGGATTTTCATGGACAGAACACTTATTCCATAGTTATTCCAAAAGAGCCAAAACCAAAACTACAGCCAACATGATATGGCACCTATTAAAAAGACTGTGTCTCCAGCATGAAACTGTGTCTCCAGCATGAAAAATAATTTGGAACTGTGCTCAGATACATGAAGTAATGTGTTCTGACACATGGTCCATTGGTATTCACTTTAGCTGCCTTCTATCATGCAAGCTATCCCTTTTCAGGATTTAAAATCCTTACCAAAATCCCACATGCAGTACACAATTGCTGCTAGTAGAAAGTTCAGAACTGAGCCCATAACATAGAAAAGAGACTGATTTGAATATAGAAATGGATAGATCCAGCAATTTTTGGTTTGTGTAACTTTTGCATATGTTCATCTGCAAATCCTTTCTGTATCGCCTCTACACTAACCTGCAATTCTTTTTAAAAAATCTGCACAAGCCTGCATTTTTATATTATTTAAGTACTTTTAAAAAAAACATGGGCTGGAATTCATGATTGCAGTTATGAATGTGTAACCTGGAGTTATGTATCTTAGTAACTGATTCGAGTTCACAATCCCTACATATTCATAAATGTGGCAATAGTGTAGGGAATATGTAGGTATTGTAAGACTCCTCCAAGACAGTAGCCACTACAAGCAATTCTATTCTCTTGTTGATAAGGATGCTACTGAACGATGTTCCCACTGCCGTCCCACCAGCAATCTCTAGTGCAAGGAGAAATTGCAAGAGGGATCCTGCTTCTGATTGTCAAAGAGATTGCTGGTGAATGGGGAGTGAAAACACCAATCTGCTGAGTCGCAATCAATAAGAGAACAGACTTCCATCCTTTGCAGCCCAAAGGGCTGGCCTGGAGGCAGAAATGGGGCAGGGAGCTGCATGCCAGCCACCCCAACCCCATGCTGATGCCATCCTGACACCGGGCGCTGTTATGCACAGCGTGTGGCATCAGGACACCCTCCCAGCGCAGCGTTCTGAAGAAGAGCTGCATGCCAGCTCTTAGGGCACCCTTTTGCCATTCTTTTCAGGGTGGCAAAAGAGAGGATCGGGGCCACACTGTGGGGGTAGCCTCAGCCCTGATCCATTGCTTCCTGGCGCGGCCTAGAGCTGCCCATCTGCACCCCACCTAATACTGTTTCAATTTTTTTTAATTTCCTGTCTGATACTGACTCTATGCTAACTCATAAGGTTTCTCTTTTTGCCCAGGCAGCAATGAAAATTTGAGCTAGATATATTGCCAATATTACTGTTGATTGCTCTGGGGATGCTCTCATTTGACTGTAGTTTTATTTCTTTTTTAACCAAATTGAATTTTAAATCTTTTACATGCAAGATTATTATATAATTTATTTTATGTTGTACTTTGATTAGGCTGATCCTACATGTTGTATTGTATTTTAACACTGTACGTAAATGGCTTTTGTTCTAAGCATTAATAAATTATTGATTGATTGATTGATTTTTAAAAAATCCTTCTTTTCGCTTGAAACTTCTTATTCTCCCCAAAGTACCAGAGATTAGAACATCATGAGCAGCATGCTGATGCAGAAGGATGGAATCACCTCCAAATCATGACACCTTACACATTCTGCATTTTTTTTTAATTTATATAGAGAGAGCTTCCAGCTACAATGTAGGAAGCTTTTGAAAATACCACTATCAAAAAGAATAACAGAAGAAACTTTTAACCTTTTGACATCAGGTAACCAGATTTATTGTGCAAAGTTATAGGAAATAATGAAAAGACTAGTCATAATAATTGCAATGCTAAAAATAAAATATAATGTTAGCATTAGGAGAGAAATCTGCACATTCTCTCCAATAAAAGCATGGTTTGTTAGAGACAAAATGTAGTTTGTTATTTTATACCTTGCTCTCATTTCCTGTCATGTAAAATATACAAAATGTCAAAATTAAATGGGTCACGTCCTGTAAAATTCTCCTAAAGAAAATTATGTTGTTGGATGATTGATGCAAAGACAAACATTTCTGCTGACATTTTTTTTTTTTGTTTTACTCTAGTTTGGCCACCAAAAACGGATTGTTTCCTTCTCTGTGAATTTTTTTTTAAAAAAAACACATTACTGCAGCAATGAACAAAATATCCTGCACTACATGTGTGAAATGCGCTTCTAAATGGCTTCCACTTCTTTTGCCTTAGTGTTATTGTTACAGGATACAGTGAGGGCTGGTGGTTTCCATGTGAGTAAAGCAATGAATATATTCAGATTTTAGTTTGAGCTTCAAAGAAGCAATCCGATGTGCTTACACCTAACCCAAAAGAAGGTGCAACTCCTTTAAAGCTGTATTAGAACCCAGAGCAGGTTCACCAACCACCACTGACAGACAATCTTCCAAATATAATAGTGTCTATTGCTTGTTAGAATGCACAGATCTAGTACAAACATTATACCAAGCACTGATTCAGACAACTGTTTAATGTCATTAGAAAAAAATATGGAAATCATTCTTGGCATATTCCATCTGAGATGGCTGAGAAGTCAAATGGCCTATCTAGGGTGTGATTTAAGAATTCATTCTCTAGAGACTCATGGCTATGCAAGATCATCACCAAAGCAATGATGCTGGTTGCTGTTGTTAGAAGCAAAGAGGCATCAATGTTTGTATAAAGTGGGAGAAGGGAGCCTAGAAAATACCTGCTCTTTGCTTCACTTCTCTATATCTTTCTTTGGCCTATGTATGCAACCTGTTGAAGTTACTTCCCCCTTCTTCAAAGTCTTACCATATATTCTCACTATAAGTAAAATTTGTGTATAAGTTGAGGTCAAAATACAAAATTATGGATTTTGATATGATCCAGGGATAAATGAAGGGTGATACATAGAGGCATGTAACAAAGGATATAAAGAATGAATTGAAGGAAAATGATGCCAAAGGACTTACGATATTCTGATAGGCACAACTGGTTGTGTTCACACTAAAGGTTGGATAGATGAAGAGGGAACTACAATAAATTGTTGCTGTGTGATGTGTGGGAGAGGTGACCAGGTACAAGCAGGGCTAAGATAATGCGCACAAGTAAAAAAGGATGAAAAAGCAAAGCAAAGCAAACGGAGACTACATTAGCAGTGATTATTGCCTTTAACTTTAATGTGATAACCCTGAGGCAGTGCATTCCACTGTCAAACAGCTCTTACTGTTAGTAAGTTCTTCCTAATGTTTAGGTGAAATCTCTTTTCCTGTAGTTTATCCACATAAATGAGCAAGGAGGATAGAGAGCTTAAAGAATTCACTCTGTTTTGGGTAAAAAGGAAGAAAACAGGAAGGCGAGCCCACAGGAGACACCTTGTCAATAGAACTTTGGATCATATGATGTCTTGCCTCTCTCTGGTCAGTGATGGGCCTCACCTATTTGGTGTTAACTCACCCTTTCAAAAATTGACGTTATTGGAAAAGGGTTCTTGGTAAAGCAAACTAACCACAACAGCTCATTATTGGTAGCAAATAATGCTGCTTCCAAGCTCTGAACCTCAAGTTTGGTTGCTTATGGTATCCATGTGAATTGTTCCTCACTGGGCTTTAAACTCAGGCACACAAACCTATCACCAACTGTGTTGTGTGCAGCTCATGAAAAGGTCTATATGTACATTTTGATTTAAAGCTATATAAAGCATTCATTTTTATGCTGACACAGATGGTTATGCATAGCTTAGGCACAGACTTGGTCCTAAGGTTGCAGGGGTTTTCTTACTTCTTATTACCAAGGACTTAGCACAGGCAAGGAATAAATCACCTTCCAGACATTCTTGGTCTGCTCTTGTCAGCATAAACCTGATAAGAGATCACAGGAAATCCAGTCTACCAATATCTGGAGTTCCATACTTCCCATTTCTGGACTAAAGTGTATTGGCTTTATTCTTAACACAAGTAGACAAAGTTCTCTGCCTCCCGAGTTCTTTCTGCTCCCCATATTGATTTTTATGAAAATGCAGATATACTTCCAGATCTCCGTCCCCCAACCCACACATATACTTTAATCTTTTTCTCCTCTAAACTCTGCTAGTGCATCTTAGAAATGATGGCATGAACAGCATTAAAGTTGTCATTGACACTCCTTATTTCCTTCTTTCCTTTGTCAGATGCTGCCTCTTTACAGTAATGTATTATTCCTTTTCCTGGCATTTGCATTCTATTCCTTCTGCCATCTCTGCTTGTTGTTGTTGCTGTTGTTGTTGTTGTTGGTGGTGGTAGTGTGAGGTTGCCACAGCTGGATTTAATTTCAGAACCATTCCTTGGAGAAAAAGGATATATTTTAGCACATAGCAAGTAGAATAGTTCCATTGTTGGAATACGACACATGATTCTACACACCACATCACTCACTCACTGCTGCTGTTATGTTATGACCCTTCCCTGTCCCTAGTTAGCAGAACCAAAGACCTTTGTAGATGAACACGTATAGGATTGCCAGTAATACTCCAACTCTTGCCAGCTCTGGCCAGGAATGCTAATAGTAAGGGATGATGAGACCTGTAGTCCCACATCATCTGTGATACCACATATTCCCTCATTCTGGGTAGAGAAAATAGAGTGAGGGCACATAGTTCTGGAAGAAAAGTCTTTAAAATCCTAAGGGCCTCAGAGGTGCCACCTTGAAGAGGGACTTCCTTGAAGAGTGAAGGAGGAGAGTGATTGTAGGCTGTGATGGTTTAAAAGGTGCACACTTCCATTTTCTACCTACATTCCTAGACTTGTGCTGCTAACCTTGTAGGGTCCAAACCTAGGTAAAATAAAGCAGCTATCTCAAAATATATGACAGCTTTGAGAATGAAATCCACAATCCCTTCTAGCTTGAAATACATTCCACTTCACTTACACGTAAGGGTAGGGTATGTCTTGCCATATGAGATTCTAAACATTTACTAAGAAAAAAACAACTTCCTGCAGCTTGGATGGAGTTTGTATTTTTGTAGGAATGTTCAGTGAATCAATCAGCACACAGCATACCAACAAAAGGTTTCAGATTTCCTCCTACAGAACATTTTGTATATTTGTCTGTGTTTTGGCATTCAGTTGACATGACCTTATGATGGAGCATGCTCTTATTAGCCATGGATACACGTGCCCCACCCCATACACTCTTGGGACAGGCTTATGCCTACTTGTGTTCTAATTATTTTGCTAAGAAATAGACAATGTAGTTTTCTCCTAGGAAACAATGATGTCTGAAGTTTCCCAGTGGAAATACAAGAAGAATTATATAATTGATACCAGTAAAACAGCTGGCACCATATAATGACACCCACAATGAGGATTCTAAACACTGTTATATTTCTCCCTTTGTGTGCATGTGATGTTGCTGTTGATGCTCTTTTGTGGAGTCTGATTTGAAAACTCAGATTTCATCATCTCAATTCATGTGTTTCATCTTTGACAGCTGACACGAATAAGCAACACATTGGTGAAATTGTGAATGTGGCAATGTAATTTCCTCCAAACCATTCCAAAGCCTTATAAGTACCACTAATCTAAAAAGTTAACCTGAATAGGCAAGTTAACATTTGGTAGAAATGAACTTGATGTTGGCATGTGGAGTAACATATGCAAATGAATGACATGTTTATGATTTGGCTGCTTTACATAATATACCCTAGTTATGAGACTTAGCTAAATCCAATTCATAAAAAACACATCCCCTCTGTAATGAATGTATCAGAGGAGGAAAGCACCCCAAATGTCTGCATATTGTTCTGCATAGAAAACTAATATGCTTTTCAAGAAAAAGTGTTCTAAGTGCCGATGCAGATGGTCCATAAGGAGTGGCTCTGTGCTGCCCCAGGGAGCACCGGATCTGCACTGAGATGCAGATCGGCGTGTGGTCGCCCCATCCCAACTCCACTCCAAGGCCGGCCCTTTAGGCCAGTTTGCATTAGCCCTCAGTCTCTAAAAGGTTTGCTATCAATGACCTAGAATTATTCATGGTTTCTACATAGAAGTCTCCCAATCCTGCTTTACAAAGCAGCAGCTCCTGTGAATGATGGGGATCTGTTCTCTTACCAGAGTGCAGCATACTGGTTTCAACCCCCTCCCATCAGTAATCTCTGGTGTGAGGAGGAATTGTAACAGGGATCCTGCTTCTGATTGTCATTGGCAGGAGGGGTCTGGAACTGTCAGTATGCTGCACCCCAATTGACAGAGAACAGACCTCCATTGCTCCTAGTGACTGCTGATTGGTACAGCAGGATTGGAGGAAGACATGCCAGGAGAAACTACTTACTGAAATATGTACCTGGCCTTGGAACTTGGCCATCATTACTGTCAGCCTGCTCTCAAGCACCTAGGAAATGGCTGTGTTGGGCAGACTGCAAGGCTTCAAAGGTAGGGTTTTGAAGGGTACCATTCGGAGCTAGCATAACTACATCTCTATAACTCTGTCTCCTGTGATCTTGGCCAGTTATCTTTGAGAAAATGATGTCGATAGTAACACGTTGCATAATATTAAGCTTGTGTATCTTAAAAATATCAAGATACTACAATGAACATAAATAAAATCATTAAAAAAAAAGGATACTACAATGAACTCATCAGATTGCATTATTTTTCTTCATTCCTTTCTCTTTTTTTCTGGTGAAAGAAGACATCATTTGTACTTCTTGATATAAAGGATATGCAAAGGGCAAGTGTCCAGGGAGGCATTCAGATGGACTCTCTTTCCAAATTCTGATGAGCCAAGTGTGGAAATTATCTAAATTTAATTCAAATCATATGAAACTTTTTCACATTCCGGATTTTCTTTTTCAGTTTGGCAAAAATGTCTACCATGTTATGGGCAGCCCTCACTTGTATAAAGAACAGTTTTATAATGTTTTTAGATGGCAAGGAATTCAGTATCCAAAACACTTTGGCAAATATATATATATATATATATATATATATATAGAGAGAGAGAGAGAGAGAGAGAGAGAGAGCATAAAACCATCATTTTACAATAGCAATAAAATAAAAAATAAAAAAACCCTCCTTTGGACTCATCTGCAAACAGAATAATAAAATGTGAAATAGAAAAATTACTCTCCGTTCTTTTGAAATGATCAAGGAAAAGAAAGCATAATCACCTTTTCAAAATTAAAAAGTGGAGTTAATTGGGTATGCCTACTACTTCCCACTCTCACCACCTTTTCTATTCTCTGTTCAGAAATCCTGAAAAATTCACCACACAATATTTCTCAAGCTTTACTAACTCCTCTCTTGTTTACTTACTCTGTGTAGCAGCCCTCCTAATCCATCATATCAATAAATATTTCTTAAGGTGAGTGTGCAGAAATTCTAGTGCACTGTGGCATGAAGGATCATTGGTTTGTGGTAATAATCACATCTCAGCTTAGAAAAGGAAGAGGAAAGCACATCACTGATCCACTTCAAAAGTTGCAAGCACAAAAAGAGCCATGAATAGAACAAAACAGCAGCTCTTCTTTGGCTCCCAGCCCATACTTTGAAAAATAGGTGGTGAAGAAAGAAGACAGCAGACGTGTCAAAACCAAGTTCAAAGGAAGGAATAAGTGGCTGGCTACAAACAGAAGCCAATTACATTCATTCAAAGGTTAGTTGTCAACCTACTGCAAGACCAAAAGCACATTTTATAGGCTCCTGGTCTGAAAAAAGTGGCCAAATAGCAGCAGTGGCCAAGTGGCTGTGGGCAACTCAGTAGCCACAATGGGCAAGATTATATGGAGGTGAACCTTACAAAAAGAAAGACTGCTAAAGAAGAGGCATGTGTTTGTTGAATTTATTATGGCATAAACCAGAAGTGGGTAAAACCTGGCCCTCAAGGCTGATTTTGCAGCTTGCTGGGTATGCCAATGCTCTCTTCACACATGCCAATCACTCCCCCCCATAAATAAATAAATAAATAAATAAATAAATAAATAAATAAATAAATAGTGAAGAGGCAAAGAGTGCCTCTGAGACCTATAAACATTATTTCCTATTTCACTCCCTTTCCTATGAGTATTATTGAACTATTTCATCCCTTTATTCAAGTTGGGTGACTTATTTTGGACCTGTGCAGGACTTCCCCCCCCCCCCCATGTTAAAACCAATCACTTCTAATATTGAAAAAAAAGGCCCATAACAAGCTTAAACTGAGGGAAAAGAATACTCAGAATGGGGTGGTGGTGGTCAGTGACACTGTCTGGAGGACTTTGATGTCCTATTGGCTATTTTTTGTTTGAAATATTTTGGGTGGATTTTTTTGGAAGTGTGGTAATGAACCCACAGGGTCTCAAATCCTACAAGTGCCCATCCCACACATGAACATATGTGGATTAGAGTCTACCAGATAGACTAATCTGGTAAGGTAAGCAGGAGTTCAGAGCCCTTTCCCCCCTCCCTCCCCCAAAGGTAAGCAATGAAGTCAGATAGAAATGCAAAAAAGGCACATTGTGATCATATTTAAAAGCTAGAAACCATGTAAGATAATTGTAGTGTTTATTCACAACACAGTGTTGGTGATTACATGGACATCCTGGTAAAGTGCTTACCACCTGTAGTCAGATCTTAAAAAAAGAAAGGTTTGAATTCAAGCCAGAGGTGATATGATCAACCATCATGATACACTACAATTGAATAGTGTCACATTGGAGTCTTCCTCTGAAGTTCTTTTAAGAATGGTCACTTTAAGGTCAGACAGTCCTATGAGGCTGAAAAGTTAAAAAGCTGGAATGCCTGTCACTAGTTTTAAAATGTCACCTTTTCTGATATGGGTATGCATCCATTTATTATTTTATGTCAATGGAAACTTGGGTTGCCTCCAGAGCTTGCACTGCAACTCCCATCAGCTCTAGCGAAGAAGGCCAAAAGTGAAGATTGATCAAAGATGTAGTCCAACAACATCTGGACAGTCACAGTTAAACAGCATTTGAAGGTGTAGAGACTGGGCTGATTCCCCTGTGCTGGAGGCCACTGTGAACACATATAAATTATAGCATATGGGAAGAAATCAATAAACCTTTGCTATTATGGTTGACACTCATCGGTACTGCAATAATGCTGCCTGGGAAGATAATGGGAACAGAATTGGCATCTGGATTTGTGGTAGGCTCTGGTTCCTGCATTGTGTTTCTCTTATGAGGCCTGTTGTTGCTGGTGAGTAGCTGTTTTATGTTGGCTGCCTGACGGTAAGCAAAAACAGGCCTATTGCATATGTGAGAACAGCAATATGCACCAGACTTTTTCCAAAACACAATTTATTATTATAATTCATGGGGAAAGCCCAAAGTGGGCAAACTTGGCATGGAACAGAAAAACAAGTGCAACGTAACTAAGCATTATATGTCCAAACTCTCATGCAAACTGCTGCTGCAAAACTGAAGTTTGTTCTAGATCACTTGCTAGTGCTAGGCCTTTTGGATTGACCCTTAAAGACAGTAAACAATGAAGTCTACCAACCCAATACCTGGGGTAGGAAAATATCATAATTCAGAATGGCTTACGAGTCATTTCTGGACAGGTGAAGAGTACATTTAGAGCCTGTCACCATTTCAATGTTAATGCATTTTTTGTATTTGTGAGCAAACTTATTTCATTGTTTATTTTCCTACTAGACCCTATATGTGTGAGGCATTGATGTGTGAATGGTTGTTACTGACCTGCTGTTTGTAAATGCTTTGCTTATGACTGTGAAATACACTACTATCTCCCATTCCCCAACACTTTCATTTATTTTTCTCAACTGATTTTGTTTTCTTGGGGAGGGGAGTCAAAAAGCACAGTGGGGAAAACACAGAGGTGTGTGTGAAATTCAGATATTGTCATTTGGATCTCCTATAAAATTATGTGAATGGGGTAGTGCAATTGCACAGGGAAAGGCTCACATGAAAGCTCCTTATATGTGTTCTGCACTAGATTATCACCTAACACCAATCCAGTCTCGTTGATCTGCTTCTTCAATTCACTTAAGTCTTGAGAAATGCCTGATTGAAATCCTTAAATTTTGAGCCTCAGTCTTAGAGCCTCTACAAACCAGCCTAAGGGCTGGCCTGGAGGCAGGGATGGGGAAGGGCAGCCGCACGCTGGGCGCCCCAACCCATGGCAAGGATGTCATGACACCGTGCGCCATTACACATGGTGCATGATGTCAAGACATCCTTCTGGCTCAGCATCCTGACACGCTGTGCTGGAAGGGGTGCTAAAGAGCCGCACGGCAGCTCTTAGGGCACCCTTTTGCCAGCCCTGAAAGGAGCTGCATTTTCCTGCTCTTTTCCAGGGCGGCAAATGGGAGAATTGGGGCCACTGCATGTGGTAGCAGTGGCCCCAATCCTCTGCTTCCCAAGGCAGCCCATGGCCGCCAATCTGCATCCCCCCACAGAAGATAGAATAGGTGCAAATGTAGCATAGAGCATGGCTTGTAGACAGTGGATCTGGTTCTGAATTCTGGGTGGAAGACAGAAGCATGATGTTGATATTTATTGTATTTAGTAGGCTTAGATATACAGTTGTCGCTTCCGATTCATGAGGGATCTGTTCCAAGCCCCCCCCCCCCCGAATTAGAAAAACTGCAAATATTGGAGATGCATTGTTTTTAATAGCTGCATGGCCCTGTGCATCCACCATTTGCGCACATGCCATTTTGTCCCTCCTGGCTTCCTGTCCACGGAAATTCAAAACTGCAAACAAGAAATCAGTGAATCTGGAGGGATGACTGTACAGTGGGACCTTGGTATCCATGGACTTGCCATCCGCGGATTCAAGCATTTGTGGACAACAAACCCACATTGTCCCCAAATGGCAGTGTTTGCACATGGCTGACAAACCCACATTGTCCTCAGTGGTGGCATGTGCATGTGGCTGCACTGCCATTGGGGACAACAGAGGCTTACCTGAAGTCCCATTCCTGTTGTCCCTAATGATGGCACAGCCGTGTGCATGCACCACCACTGGGGACAAGGGGAGCTGTTCCTAATGACAGTGTGGCCATGTGCACATACCGCCATTAGTACAATGGGACTTGAATGTCCATGGACTTTGGTATCCATGGCAGGGAGGGGGGGGGGTCTGGAATGTTTCCCCTGCAGATACCAAGGTCCCACTATAGGTGTTTATCCATGTTTAGATGCACAGTAGTTTTTGAGTCTGACCTGGGGCATTGTAATTTATTTTAGCTATGGTGTTCGTATTTTTTAGGTTTTAGGTTTTAAAATTTGTTAATGGATATTTTAATTATATGTCATTTAATACTGTTTTATTGGGAGATGGGATGTTTGGGAATTTGATGTATGTATTTTCTTTTATTGTAAGCCACTTGGATTGATTTCATTAAGTGGGATATAAATAAATTTTAGTAGTAGTAGTAGTAGTAGTAGTAGTACGGAGACTAAACCTGTTGCA
Source organism: Phrynosoma blainvillii (assembly GCA_026167975.1). NCBI lineage: Eukaryota > Metazoa > Chordata > Lepidosauria > Squamata > Phrynosomatidae > Phrynosoma > Phrynosoma blainvillii. The sequence continues at coordinate 91,810,973 of JANUYF010000003.1, read as the reverse complement.
TGGACTGGTCTAGTCCTAGGTTGGTGGTGGGATGGATGTTGAAATTCTGGTGGAATGTATGAATTAGTGTGTATACAGGGTCATTGTAAGGGTCCTTGGACAAACTAGCACAGGAATACCAGACGTTTCCCCCAAAGTATTTACACTAGTATATTCAACAGCATTCTTTGGTCACATTGAAATCCTTTTGGAAATCTTTTTCTTCCTTGTATACTGCAAAGTTTGCTCTATTCCTGTAGAATTTTTCATTTCTTTTCTTACAGGATTTCTCTCTCTCTCTCATTCATTCTACTGAGTATTTGGCACCCCAGCCAGTCAATGTTTTTCCAGTGATTTGTTCTGCTCACTGCTGCTTCAGTGTTCCTATGAGGTCTATTATTTTTTATGGTTGTCAACTGTATTGAGTTGGAATCATTGCCTCTTGTTAATTCCCATTTTAGTCTGTTAATACATTTGTTCCAGTAAATGGAGACTTCTACAGTTTATAGATAATAATAATTATTATTATTATTTAAACAGTAAAGATCTAGATGGAATCTCTTTCTGTTTAGCCAAGTTTTATCCAAGTTGCCAGGGTAGTGATGGCAAAGAGGGTTTGGATGAAAGAACCATTATTAATACATTAAGGAGACAGTGTTGGAATTCATTTGGCCACAACTTTGATAGTTATAGATGTAAGAGCATAGGTGCAAGTACTGGACAACCCACTTACCAGTTGAGGACACCCACCAACAGCAGTAACTCGGATTTACATTGAAGAAATCCACATTGAGTTGAGGTAGTTAAAGCGGTGTCAAACTACATTATTTCTTCAGTGGAGATGCAGCCAAAGTCATTAAGAAACGTGAATATATGCAGATCATGACACTGCATTTGCACTGTACATCTTTGGCTCTCTTGTTTTCATGGTAGGGCTGGATATTGAAAAGTTCACTTAGCTATACATTTGTAATCATTTGTAACATTTGTAATGTTATTTTCCAAATGTTGTAGTGCATCAGAATATCTGTATCAAGGTGTTAGCTCTAAGAGACCCTATAGACACAGAAAATGGCAAAAAAAAAAAGGAGCACAAGGATAATCAGATGATGAGAACTGTTTTATTAACACAGTTGGTATAGGCAGAAGCACAGGCTGAGGATCTTTACTGATTGCTTGGCAAGAGCCATCCTTTAAAATGAAACCTGGAAGTGAAACTTTTATAATGAAGAGTCAATGAACTTGGAAATTAGGATTCAATGTACTTCAGATGGATCCTGCTGCTTCTCCCAGTAGAACTGGGATTTCCCCCTCACCCCAAGTCTGCTGTGATGCTGAAACCTGTTCCCAATGGTGCTGGTGGAAGCACTGCAATCATAGTGAAGAAACACTACTAGATCCTATAATTATCAAACACACACACGCAAACTAAATGTTCAAACTGATTTGTATATTGCTGGATGGCTGTTCTGCTGTGTATGCTCTTTATCAAACAATCTATGACAGAGGTGAACTAGGAATATTCAAATACCTCAAGCACTACTTTTCACATGAAGTTAATTTTTTCTTCTTCTCCAAAAAAATATCACTGCCATATCATAAATTACTTTATAGCATTCCAGCTGACGTTAATTAAATCGGAGTGGGGGAGCTTGTGCTCAGCAGAGAGAAACAAACTTTGTAGGTAGCCAGTGAAACTGGTCAGCTGAAAGCTTTAAAGTGGACCTCTGGCAGTGACAAACTTTCTGTTTATAAAGAAGCTTTGTCTCACACTGAAGGCTAATAATGTGTGCAATTATCTGCCAACATATAATCACTTGCTTACTTTCATCTTGTGTGCAAATGAAGCTGGGAACCAAGGTGAATTTAGAATCTAGTTATACGTAGGGCTTAATCATGCCCTCTGTTGTAGTCTTTTGAAGTCAGTGGGAATTTTGTCTAAGGGAATGCATGATAAAACTTCTGGGGCTAACCTGCCACTGCTTTTCACAGGCAGAGTAGCCAAGCAAGCAGTTTTCTTTTTCCTCCTGTGACACAACTGCTTATTCCAGAGCAAGCCACATAAAGGATGCAAAGTATTTTTGAACAGTGGGGAAAGGCTCAAAACAGAAACTCAATCAGCATTGTAAGCAAAGTCTCTCCAAGGTGTTTGCGTCCTTGTGGAGTGAGCACCTGATGCTGTAGTATACTTTTGGCAAACTGTGGAGGAGATTAGGGCCAACCATTACTCTATGGCAACCTCCATCTGCCCCATCCTTGAAAAAAAAATAGCCAAGAAACAATACTTGCAAACAAAACTGAAAGTATTTTCTGGTTTCTACTTTTCACCTTTTCGGGGCATTTTCATTCAGGGGGGCAGGATTGTAGGTGTTTCAAGATCATCTACTGCAGGCTGACAAATTTTGGGTGATTTTTTTTTGGGGGGGAGGCTTGGATAGGGACTTCAGAAGTTTGATGGTTCTTGGAGATCACAGAAAGGCATTTTCTCCAGTAATTGGCAATATTGTCCTAATATGCCTAGCTTCTCTGAGAGCTTGATTTCTGCTATATAACACTGCTAGGCAGATCTCAGAAAAATCTCTTTTCTGATGCAGACACCTGAATCCCTTGGCCAAAATGCACAGTTGTCATACTGACTAGGAGCTTCAAGTAGTTATAGTTCAAAACAAGGTTAGGGGATCAGTAGAGAAGTGAAATTATTATGTGGGCTGCTTGTGCATCTACTCAGGTGATTTCACATCTGTGTTGGCCAGGAGCTGCAGCAGACTGCTAGAAAGAAGTGGGACAGTTGCATTGCAGAAAACAAATGAGACTGGTTGTGAAGGTTATGTAGAACTGAATTGCTAGAGGAGGAGGAGGAGGAGGAGGAGGAGGAAAACTACAAATTCCATCCAGTGATCTGTTGGAGAATTGGTGGATTCAGCCAATCTCTTACTAACTCTTTACCCATGACAAAACAGTATCATTTTCCTACTTTCTCAAAAACATTTTGTTTAGCAGGTTCTTTTAATTCAATCAGCAGATTATTTTGCTGTTTCTGGATGGGTTTGTTATCTACTGCTCTTTTGACTATGGAATAGTTTAAAAGATTCATTTATTTATTTTAATAAATCGGCAGTTAGTACTTTGGCTGCTTTTGTATGTATGAATGAACAACTTGAGAAAATAATATCTCCAACTGCCTCTGTATGAATTCATAGCAGGGTTTTGTTTTTGCCTGAAATATGAGCTCAATGGTACTTGTGCTAGCAGGATGTTTTAAAAACCAGTCTTCCAGACTAATGTTAAATATGTCGTTGGGAAGGGAAAGCATTAAAATGCTTGACTCTCCAGTATAAATAAGATGAATATACAAGTTTGAATGGCTTTATTGGGCAATCTAAGCCTAGAGTGCTATGGATTAGTTCTTTGATATACTTAAAAACAAAAACAAAATAAACCTTGTCTCCTTGCATGCTGAATACCTTCTTTTTTCATAAGCAGCTTTCAACCAGTATCTCTTTGTACTTCTACTTTACTGGGGTCATGCCATCTAATATAAACTTCTCTGTCTCCTGACAGTAGCTGCCTATTTCTGTTGTACTAACACAGCAATACAAAGCTCCATTCTATGCCCAAAAGGTGGCCTGAAAAAGTGTCTTATACCAAACCATTTAAATGAAAGTACATTATTTTCAAGGGATCCCCCCTCTGTCATCCACATGGAAAATGAATAGTTCTCTCTGTCTGTTTGTATATGTGTATGCAGTATAGCAGTAAAATCCTCTCTGTAAAACCCATCTGTTTGATGATAGATAGAAATAAGATTTTTATGATCACTAAATTGCACAGTTGTTCGGTGGTTCCACTTTCTTTGAGTTTGGATTGCAATTGGCTCTGCGACACAAAGGTTCCACCCTTGGCTTGAAACACAGCTGGAAGCTGCCCCTGAAAGCTTTCAAAAAGCAAGATGCTGAACTATGATGGTCCCAACAATAATATAGCCCTGTGGAACATAATTTCCTAGTAGCTATGATTCCTATTTTGAGTTTATCTGGACAATTCTTGTGTCTCTCCTTCTAGACAGACTATTACAAGATTATGAGAAATAAATTTTAATTGTAACTTTACTTCACATTATTCTGTGGTTTGATGTAAGGGAGGGTAAATCTACAAATTCTGATTTAACAATTTTTCTCATTTCCTAAACAAGCAGTTCATTTCAGTTGTGTTATCATTGGCTCTGATCACCCAAAAACTCATTTAAAAGCTGTATAAAAAACTGAATACATTTCTGTATGCCTTTTCCAAAGATTTTCCCAGCACAATCTGCCTAAGATGTACATTTTATACAGTTTACCTAAGATGAAGAGAATCAGCATGATGTAGTTTGAGTGTTGGACTATGACTCTGGAGACCAGGATTCAAATCTCCAGTTAGGCATGGAAACCTACTGGGTGACCTTCAACAAGTCATAATCTCTCAGCCTCAGAGGAAGGCAATAACAACCCCCTCCCTCTGAATAAATATTTCCAAGAAAACCCCATGGGCCCCATGGCCTTAGGGTTGACATAAGTTGGAAATGACTTGAAGGCACACAAAAAACAAACCTAAGATATACCTTTTTGCAAGCCATTTCCCCAAGGCAGTGTGTTTATAATATATTGTTTCCTACTGCAAAACTTTTGGTGTTCACACTTTCTTAATAGGAACATTTTTTCCAGTTGTGAGCCAGACTGAGTTGTGAGCAGATTGGATTTGGGAATGCAAATGTATTCCACTTCCCTTAATTGTTCTTGAATAAGTTTGTAGAAAAACTGATACCTGACAAGTGATATGGAGGCAGTTTTTCACACATTGTGTTGTATCCAGACTTGTTTCTTTGCAAACAGAAGGGTTTCTTCTATCCATGGGGTGAACCAGATTTTAGCAGAGGCTGGAGGAAAAGATGGCATGGCAATTATCTCTAATTCTATGTTATTATTATTTATTATTATTACAGTTTATTTATATAGTGCTGTAGATTTACACAACGCTCTACATACAGTCAATAAAATAGATGAAAATAGATAAAAAGCCTGCTGATGGCATACATTCTACAAAATAATAGAATAATACGTATTAATACAAAGAAGGCAACAAATCAAAACATCAAATAATCATCATGCAATACCTGTGAATGCTTCCCTGAACAGTCAGCTTTGAAGCTGGTTAAAGAAGTGATGCCCCATGTTCGTGGGGAAAGGAGGTTCCAGGAATGAGGGGCAGCAGTTCTTTCCGCTGCTGACTGCATCAAGAGCTGAACATCCCTTCAGCTTGAGTCCAGTTATGCCATTGGCCACAGTGCTAATACTAGTTGTCCTCTGCTGTACTTCAGTAGCTTGTTGGATGCTTTTTGATCTGGGAGAGTCATCTTCTGGCACTATCTCTTGTTTCTTTTAGGATTGTTTCATCATCAGGTTTTTATGTTCCCTCTATGACTTGTTAACAACTCAGTGCTGTTTCTTTTGTTGTTTCAGAGGACTCTCCAATTACCACAACCTCTTTCCAGAGGAATATCACTGACCACAGATCTGGATTAAACCCACTATTTGAGAGACAGATTTAAAAGTATGGAAGAGGTGTGCGCCATATCATTTTTAAAAACAGAAATAAATTTTATTAATTTCTCAGACACAGAAACAAAAACTAAGCAAACTAACATACAAAGAAATAAAAACAGAAAAGAATATACACCAAGTTAAAATCTAATAATTTACAGAGAAGTTTTGCCCTTTTACTTTACCATGGCAAATATGACCTAAATCCATAATTGATTCTTTATATTAAAATTTGCCTTTACTCTCCTTTTTATAGTCTGAGGAAAGGCTTTGACTGAAGTTGAACAATTTCTCAATTGTGTATGTAGTGTCCACCAAGGAATGACACATGTATATTCAATAATTTGTCCTTTAACATTCATGGATGGTTGGTCTGCATGTCCATTTATTTGCAAAGCACAAGTAGTCAATGATTTGTGCATACCTTCTACGTGACTAGTGTTTGTGCATTTTGTACACATTGTGTGATTAGGCATTTAGCCTATTGCTTTATGTCTTTTTTTCACTAAGATATTCCCGGCAATTCCCATTGTTGTTGGAAATAATCTGCCATTGGTGAATTGGACCCTATGTATGCAACCAAAAATGCAATGCATTACTCTTAAAAGTCTTGGAATTAAGATTCATTTTATTACTTAGAGAGATGCAGAATGCTCACACTTTTGCTGTCTTATTAGTTCCATGTTTTAAATAAAGTGTGATGAGAATTAGCATTCATCTGCTGGATTATAATATCCATACAGTGATTTCTGAAGAAGCATAGAACAACCAAGGGAGTTTTTGTGGATAGCATATAAATAAATAACTCTGCAGTGAATCTGATAGAGTTTCTTTTGTACAATCATATAGCATAGCCAGCAAGGATATGAACAGGAAAGGTGACACCTTGAATACTATATGTTTCTATATAGCAGTCATACATTGAAATTTATTTTTAAGCAAGTGCTGAAATTAAATTTGGATAAACCTAAGCTTGACTAACACTTTAAAAGAAGAGTATGAAAGGAAAGTTATGGATGACTGAGTGTTAAATTTTATTAGTATTATGGAAACTGATCCATACATTCAGAAAAAAATCAACAGGAAGTGTAAGCTTTTCTAACTATATCACTTCATATTAAGGATGTAAATACTTGACTCTTTCATCCTCTCATATGAGGATGAAGAATTTCTGTAGTTTTGTCCCCAATGCAGGAAAAAATGGACATTTCTGCATAATTCTCACCATGTATATTCTTACATATTTTGGGAAAGTACTATCCTGGAAAATATACATCATGTGTGTGTGTGAAAATCTTGGGATCTTTGTGCAAAAGTAAAAAAAAACACCAACCACATTTTTTTTAAAAAAAACCTGTGTTTTAAAAGAAAAAATGCTAGTTGTGTTAAAAAAGGAGATGTTTGCAACCTCCTTCATCCAATGGGATGTGTTAAGAACACGGAGATGGAGAGGTCCCTTGGGGTCCTGCCATGACTGCTCTCATCAAGCTCTGTGTCAGGGAGAGTGGTGAAGATGTCATTCCCCAGCACACCAGCTGGCAGTGCCATGGAAATCCTGGGGTGTTGGCTGGCTGAAAAGGTAAGTGTTTTACTAAGCCTAACATCGCGTGATTCATGCTTCTCACATTCCATGTTCCTATAATATGAGTTGTGTTAGTTCAGACTTTCTTTTCACTGCTGAGTGTATCAAGAGCTGAACATCCCTTCAGTTTGAGTCCAGTTGTGTCATTGGCCACAGTGCTAATACTAGTTGTCCTCTGCTGTACTCCATGGGACTTGTTGGGTGCCTTTTGATCTGGAAGAGTCATCTTCTAACACTATCTTTTGTTTCATTTAGGATTGTTTCATCATCAGGTTTTCATGGTAAAAACATTAAAAAGAGCTTCAGTGTGCCTTCCTCTGTATTGTGCTAACAAGTGTTAGCTTTAGTGCCACTGCCATTTTCTCTAAGAGATCCTCTATCAGCATCAACGCCCTCTACCCAGTGTCCAGTGGTTGGCTACCCAGTGGTTGGCACATTTACTACATCTATGCACTACACCATTATAGTGCTGCTATTCCACTACTTCTGCCCTGACTCTGTGTGGAAATGTGGTTAGTCTAGCTCCCCAACAAAAGCCTCTCTGACGTGGAAAATTCTACTATTGGGACTGATACCACCAACATAACCTCTTGCCTCACAGATACATGCAATTGTACCACTGTGGAAAAAATCTGCAATGGTTAGATAAGTTCTAGGTGTGAGCAACTTTCAATTCCTTATCTTCTGCAAGGTTAGAAATTTGAGGATAGAAGAAAAATTTCATTTGGGGGAGCACAATTCTTATTGAGGGTTAATGCCCCTTCCAATATGAATCTCTTGACTTTAGCTCAGCAGGGTGTTTCAGCAACAAAGGCTGTCAGTATATACAGTTGGGCAGTGCATCTTCTCAAAAATAATTGTGCTATAGCAAGATGGCTTATATGTACATTATTTCATAGCGAAAATAACACACATTTCATCACTCCATAAAGTATCAGAAGACATTTCTGTAGCCACAGCCTACCCTCATAGAGATTAATATCAATAATAAATGGTAATTCATATATCTTTCAATTCCCAAGTGTCTGCCCAGTGAATTAAACAGGAGATTTTCTTGCTTATTTGATGAGCTCCTTTCTTGGCTGAATTCATCACTGTCAATTAAATTTATTATGCTGTAATGAACCATGTAGGATCTATACAGAGCCAGTATTCACTTTAATGGATCATTAACTTTCAGATCTTGCTCTTCTTTTTCTCCTCGCTACTATTTTTGTGACTTGCCAGAATGTTCATTATCCTCGCTATTACCGGTAATCTCATTGTACATTTTGCACTTGATTAAAAAGGGGGGGGGGGAGTGCTGCAATTAATTGCCACACAAATAAGAGAGGACCATAGAGAATCCGAATATATTATCAGATCTTCAAGGAGGAAAAGAAAAACTCAGCCTATTAAATTAGAGTTGGGGTAGTTGGTTTTCTGCTGTGTCAGAATTAGAGTGTGGATATGTAGATTTTCTCCTTTGGTTGATGCATTTCCCCCAAAAAAGTATAACTAACAGTTTTTAGCCAATTAATGTTTTCTCTTAAGCAATTAAACATATTTTGAGTGATAAAATTGCTACCCTCCCCAGTTGTTTCAGCAATTCTTTTAAATTTGAATTAAAAAATATTCAAGTACCTAGAAAAATGGGAGATAAGAGTTACCTTAAGGCTCCAGAGAGAATGGGGAAGAGATTTTACTTCTGAGTAAATATACACAAAATTGTGTTATAAAGATGGATTCCATCTTATATGATTATCTCTTTTCCATTTTCCTGAAAAGAAAACTCCCTTTTAAAATGTTATATCTATTTTTCATATAAAATTTTATGCAGATTCACAAAGGGTGCATCTACACTGCAGAAATAACGCAGTTTAAACATCACTTTAAGTGCTGTAGCTCCATCCTATGGAATCCTGAGATTTGTAATTTTACAAGGTCTTTCACCTTCTCTGTCAAAGAGTGCTCACAAAACTATAAATCCTAGGATTTAATAGATGGAGCCATTGCGGTTAAGATGATGTCAAATTGCATTGTTTCTACAGTGTAGATGCACCCTAAGACAATCCATCAATATAACTGATTAGCTAAGATTTCTCTATTTAGGTGGCATTTGCTAATAAGGCCCGATTGTATAAATGTCTCTCCTTCCTCATAACAATTTTAGTGCTTCAGGTGCTTCTCGCAACTGAGCCATTCTGACATAACTTGGATATTAATATACTGTAACATACAGACATTACATAGCATTGGTCTGAAATGAACAGCACTGGCTGCCCATTCACTTCAAGGTGCTGGTGATGACTTTCAAAGCCTTGAACAGCTTGAGCCCTCAGTACTTGACATGCCTCTCCCTTTATATATTTATTTGCCTGAGAACTGAGATCTGCTGGAGGGATCCTCCAATGTGGTCCACCAGCAGGAGCAATATGAGGGAGATGACTCAGGAAAGGGCCTTCTCAGCTGTTTCACTCCATTTGTGGATTGTCTTGCCCTTGTGGGTGGAACTGGAGCTTTATTTTATTTATTTCAGTATCAGGTCAAACATAGCTTTTTATTAATGTCTCTGGGGCCCAATTGACTGTTAAGTATGAACATGCTTTTCACTCTTTTAGCCTTTAGAGCTATTTTAACTGAATTGTTCAATATATTTTTAGTTTTGTTTAATTATTTATTAATTTTAATTATTTATTAATTTTAATTTTTAAATTGTTCATGTTGCTTTATCTGTTTGCTACCCTGGGATCTCATGATAAAAGAGTAGGAATTTTTGAAAATAAATAATTAAATAAGTATAATTTGTGGATCCATGCTGTTGGTTTAGATCACCATGCACTTCTTTTATCCCTGTCATTTCATTAATCAGCCCTTATGATAGCTAGCTGAACATACAAATTGACTCTAGACATCTCTGTTTGGGATGATGGGAAGTATATCTAGTAAGCTATAGATTTTTCCTTAGCTAAATAAAAATGTTCTTCAACAGAGACACACAGGTCTGGCTTCTCTTTGAAATGACCCGAGAGACATAATTTTGATGTCTCATGGGCACACAGAAATAATCTCTTGAAGCTGAAGTCATGATAAGTGAAACTCAGAAGTTTATCGCTTGCACTTTTCAGCCCGATCCATGCATGGGACAGGATCAAGCTGGAATGGGAAAAAGCTTTCTGTAGTACCAAATTTGGCTGGCAGAGGCCAGATCGGGGACAGATGATGGTTGGCCGGCAGCACAGCAGCATTTTCATGTGTGGTAAAACCCATTTTCCCCCGTTCCAGCTTGATTATGTCCCATGCATGGATCGGGCTGAAAGGTACATGAGATAAACTCCTCAGTGATGTGGGAAAAGCACTCCATATGTTCAAAAGCAGAATCTTTATTATTTCTTCCTATAATACAGTGCTAAGCAGTGGCAGCCAGTGGCTTTCATGTGAATGGGTCAGTGAATCTGCTCTTAGTTTAGTCCCAATTTTAAAGGATCTATCTACCCAAAAACTTATTTGGGAGATAGGATTTAGAAGTTAGGATTTTTCCTTTGAAGTTTAGGCTAAAACCTGGAGTATATTCACATTTTTAAAAGAAATGTGTTGTATTTTACTAATACCAATACTAAGAATAATTATTACTACTTTTCAAAGAGGTAGCTAGTTTGTTTCACTATATAAAGGGAAGGGGAAAAAAACAATCTGGTGGGATGTTATGACAAACCAATTTATTTCAGCATAGATTTTCATGTTTTCAGCACAGATTTTCTGCACAGATTTCCACCGTGTGTAGAAATACATTTGTTAGTCTTTGAGGCGTCACAAGACTACTTTTTCTTCTTAATTACTACTACTACTTTCTCTACTACCATTTTGTAAAACAACTGATGAAGCAACTTCTCATCACTCACATTTATTATTCATGAGGGGTGTGTATGTGTGTGTAGTGTGTGAAAACAGCCCCACTCACCCACAAAACTACATTATCTATGCTGCAACCTTAATTAATGTCAAAAAGACAGATTCTGTTTTGCTAAGACTTGTCACACACTTTTATTATTGCCATCTGGAACACATTAAAAAAATAGGTGTAGAAATGCTGATGTTGTACCTTAACCAGCTCAGAATCTATGGCTGCAATTCATACCTTTTCAAAAACTGGAATATATTAGCCTTATTGCTATTGAAAATGAATCTAAATACTGTGAGGCTTTCTTTTAAATGGAAAAGGAAAGCACACTGCTGGGCATGGTATGTGTGAACAATGTGAATGCACTGTTAGTGACATGCCATGACAGGAATTTGAAAGATGCATGGGCCACAGTCTTGATAAGAAGATGAGGAGGACCAAAAGGAAATTTTTAAATCTTAATTATACATACTTTGCAAAGACAAGCCTCTTGTTACTGAAGGATTTGGGGTAAGTCTTGTTTTAGGACATGTGTCAGCATTTTGTACTCCCTCACCCTCCTAATACAGATGTTACCATAACCCCATGGAGGGAAGATTGGGAATGGAGAGAAAACATTACCACCTTCTTCAAATACTAAATTCCACTGATGTGATTAATGCACTAAACCAGTAGTGTTCATTTATGACTGTGGATACTATGAAATTCTCTTTTGAACACATGCCGATGTCTTGTCTCTTATCAATGACTAAACACAGGCTGGGTTTGGGGCCAATGGCTGAAAAACTGGATCTGGAAGTGGAATAGGGAACCTTTGAACTTTAAGAGGTTTATAGATAACAACTCCTACAATCTTTTTTCATTGTTAATGGGCTGATAGGTGTTGTAGGCTAAAACATTCAGAGGTTCTAATTTTATATGCCCCTGGCTTTGGGATGGCTGAAGTGTGGCATCATTTGTTCAGAAAACATGTACTGGACAGAAAATGCCACACTTGTACTTCACATAGGCCTAACACTACATTGGCATTTACCTTGTATCATCTGCAAGTGTCAGTAGGAACTACAGATTGTCCTTGTTCAAAGAATATAGTTAAACTTTTGTTTTTGTTGTTAACTGCCCTCAAGTTGATCTTGACCCATGGCGACCCTATGGATGAGACATCTCCAAGACCCTCTATCCTCCACTATTCTGCTTAATTCCTGCAAACTCATACCTGTGATCTCCTTAACAGAGTCTATCCATCTGGCAAATGGCCTTCCTCTCTTCCAACTTCCCTCCACCTTTCACAGCATTATTGTCTTTTCTAATGAGTCCTGCCTTCTCATGATGTGTCCGAAGTACGACAGCCTCAGTTTGGTCATCTTGGCCTCCAGGGAGGTTTCTGGCTTGATCTGCTCTAGCACCCATTTGTTTGTCCTTTTGGCTGTCCATCCATGGGATCCTCAGCACTCTTCTCCAGCACCACATTCTCTCAAATGCATTGATTTTCTTCCTATCATCTTTCTTAACTGTCCAGCACTCATATCCATACATGGTAATAGGGGATTTGATGGCTTGTATGATTCTAACTTTTGTGCTGAGTTGTATATCTTTGCATTTTAGTATCTTTTCTAGTTCTTTCATAACCACCCTCCCCAGTCTGCAGTCCCAATTTCTATCAATGTTTGATCCCAGGTATGAGAATTCTTTTACTATTTCTATTTCTTCATTGTCTAGGTTGAACTTGTGAAGGTCCTCGATGGTCATTATTTTTGTTTTCTTTATGTTCAACTGTAAGCCTGCCTTTGCACTTTCTTCTTTGATCTTCCTTAGTAGGTGTTCCAGGTGTGTGAGGTTTTCTGATAGTACTATGGTGTCATCTGCATATCTTAGATTGTTGATATTTCTTTCTCCTATTTTCACTCCTCCTCCTTCTGTGTCCGAACCTGCTTTTCTTATAGTATGTTCTGCATACTAGTTGAAAAGTTAGGGTGAAAGGATGCAGCCTTGTCTGACTCCTTCGCCAATTGGGAACCATTCTGTTTCTCCATGTTCTGTTCTGACAGTAGCCTCTTGTCCTGAGTACAGATTCTTCATCAGGACTATCAGATGTGTTGCCACTCCCATGTCTTTAAGGGCATTCCATAGCCTTTCATGATTTATGCAGTCAAAGGCTTCGCTATAGCCTATAAAGCACATGCTGATTTTCTTTTGGAATTCCCTTGTGAACTCTATTAGCCATTGTATGTTTGCAATGTGGTCCCTAGTGCCTCTTCCTTTCCTGAACCCTGCTTGAATCTGGGATTTCTTTCTCCATGTATGGTTGGAGCCTATGTTACAGAATTTTGAGCATGATTTTGCTTGCTTGGGAGTTCAGTGCTTTGGTCCTATGGTTGCTGGAGTCTCTTGTGTCTCCCTTTTTGTGGATTGGGATGTATATTGATTGCTCCCAATCTGTTGGCCATCATTTTGTTTTACATATCTGTTGGCATATGTTGGTTAGCACTAGAGCTGACTATCAATGTGGATTGCAGCAGTTAAACTGGAATATCATCTGTTCCTGGTGATTTGCTTTTCGCTATTTCTCTTATTGCAGTTCTCACCTCACTTTTTTAGAATTTGGGGTTTATCTACATATAGCTCTTCATTCCATGTGTCCTTCATTTTGTCTTTTCTTTTGTATAATTCTTCTGTGTATTGCATCCAATGTCTTTTTATTCCTTCTTGGTCTCAAATTATGGTATTTTTATTGTTGTAGAACATCCCAGTCCTTGGTTTGAACTTTCCTTTGATTTCCCAGAGCTTGTGAAATAGTTCTCTTGTTCTTCCTTTTTTGTTGTTGTCTTCTATTTCTTTGCATTGGTCATTGTAGTAATTTTCTTTATCTTTCCGCACAAGCCATTGTACTATTGCATTCATTATTCTCAATTTGTTCCTCTCTCCCTTTTGTTTTTCTTCTCTTCTTTTCTTTGTTGCTTGTAGTGTTTTTTCTGTTATCCATGCTTTTCCCCCTTTCTTTTTGTTTATTGAAAGTGTCTGTCTGCATTCTTCTTTTATTATGTCCCTTGCTTTAGAGCATAGTTCCTCTGGTTCTCAGTCTAACATGCTGTAGTGCAAATCTGTTTGTTACGTTGTCTGTAAATTCTGTTGAGATATTATTTAGATCATATTTTGGTATAATCACTGGTTTTGTTTTCTTCTTGAGTCTTACTCTTATTTTTGATATGAGTAATTCGTGATATGTACCACAGTCGGCACCTGGTCTAGTCTTGGCCACCAGTATAGAGTTTCCCCATCTTTTACTTCCAACTATATAATCTATTTGATTATTGGGTGACTGTCTGGTGATGTCCATGTATATAGCCTTTTTTTCTGATTGTATGAAAAATGTGTTTGCAATGAATAGGTTGTTAGTTTCGCAAAAGTCTATGAGATGCTCACCTGCTTTGTTTCTTTTGCCTAGTCCAGATCTGCCTAGTGTTTTTTATTCTTCTTTTCTTCCAACTTTTGCGTTCCAATCTCAAATGATCAGCTTGACATGTTGGTGTGCTGTGAATTTCTTCCTGTATTCCTTATAGAATCTATCAATATCTTCCTGTTCTGCCTCTGTGGTTGGTACATATACTTGAATTATGGTGATATTCATAGCTTTACCATGGAGCTTTACTGAAATGATTTGGTCTGATTTTGTATTGTACCCTCTGACTGCTTTTGCTACATTTTTTCTTAATATGAAATCCAACCCATTTCTTCTTGTCTTTTCATTCCCTGAGTAAAACACTATATGATTGTCTGATTCAAAGTGGCCCATTCCCGTCCATTTTAACTCACTCACCCCCAGTACTGCTATGATCATGCATTCCATTTCCATTTTTACTACGTCTAGCTTCCTCTGGCTCATGCGCCTCAAATTCCAAGTCCCTAATCTATGTGTAATGCTGCTTTGGATGCCATTTATCTTCCTAAGGGTTCCTGCTATTTTTCTTGGCATCTTTCTTATGCCCTTGGCTAATGTTGTAAATGTGATATCCCTTTATCTCTCTCTCCTTCTCTTTCTGTTAATGCTCTGATCCTGCCTGTGTCTCACTTGGAGTGTCTCATAGTAGGGTTTACTATGTGATGGGGTTACACAAGGAGAGGCACCTATATCTCCCTGTGCACAGTGCCAACTAATGTTAGCTACAGTGTCATAATTCACTCCTATCAGTGACACCCACCACCACTACTGCTGCCCAGTAGCTGTTTGTCTCCCTATATTATTCCTCCTTCTGTTGTTTGTTGCTTTCGTGCCCATTCCTTTATGCCTCCCTGGGTTTCTCTCCTTCCCTTCCCTTGTGTCCTCCCTACTTTAGTCTGTTTCCATCCCCAAACTTTCCCTCCTTTAGTTTTATCACTTCTTTCTCCATGGTTGGAGGAGGGCAGGAATGGCTGGTTGCCTTCTTCCTTCCTCCACTTGCCTGCCTGGCCCTCCAGCAGCAGTCTGTTATCTAGCTCAGCTGGGGGTGGGGACTGGCCTGAGTTGGTGTTTAGCCCCACTCTCCTTGCCTCTCTGATGGTCCTCTTTGTGCTGCTGCCCAGCTGCAGGGTGGAGACTGGGCTCAGTTGGTGTTTAGTCCCATCTCCCTGCCTGTCTGATGGACCTCTTTGTGCTGCTGCTCAGATGGTTAAACAACAAGGTTATATATCTTACAAGGCAATGCACAAAATTCACAGTATAGGCTGACTCACATGGCAGTTTGGAATATAGTGGAAACAGAATTAAAATTCACTCCCAACCAGGTTTTATGAATAGCAAAATGGAAAGATGAGATTTGTTTATGAGTGTGCACTTATTTTGTAACAAATGACAAATTCAACTCAGTGGGACCCTTTTGTTAAATTTTGCATCATTCCAAAACAAATGGAGTGAGCTATACATGGATGTGTTGTTCATCATTTGTTTACTATACATTTCCTTGCTTTCAGAAGCAGAAAGTCTTACCTTTTTCTGCCTGTAACAAAACAATTGAATTTTAAAGTCATGCCTTTTGATTACCATTTCATCTTCCCAGGATGATCTGGAGGCTTTGGCATAATGGTAGAGCATATGGGGGTCCTCACAAAAAAGTGATGACCCCAACCTATAGATGCCACCCCCAGCCCATGATCCATCATCCATCATTGGGTATAGTGGATCCTAATTTTTCACTGGGATTTGGTTCCAGGACACTTATGGATACCAAAATACATGGATACTCAAGTCCTATTATATTCAATGGCATAGTAAAATGCTGCCCCTTATATAAATTGACAAACAACTCAAAGGTTTGTTTTTTGTATTTTTAAAAAAACCATTTTAAAGGTATGGATGCAAAACCTGTGGATATGGAAGGCAGACTGTACATTCAACTATCTGATGACCAATTGCTTGAAGCATGGCTAAGGGACTTGTCTCATTATGATGAGAGAAAAACCCTCTTGAGAATATCATCAACTAATAGGCCTATTTGATGAGCTGATGAGGGCTTTTTCAGTGCTGTACCCCAACTGTGGAATCCACTCCTCTTACATGATCTAAATTTACATTTATATCTTGATTCTCCTCTAGTGAGCTCAGGGCCACTATACATGGCTTTGCTTTTCCCAACTTTGTCCACACAGCCATTCTGTGAGACAGTTCAAACTGAGGCTGCACCCACACTGCAGATGTAATCCATTGATATGAGACAGTTTTGTGAGACAGTTAGCCTTCTCTGTCAGAGAGCTCTAGTGCCACAACAAACAAACAACAATTCCTAGAATTCCATAGTATTGAACCATGGCAGTTAAAGTGGTGTCATCTTGGATTAATTCTGCAGTGCAAATGCAGCCTGAAAGAGACTGACTGGCTTGAGCTGTTAGTTAATATCATGGCTCACTCAGGAATAGAAACCCACAGTTCAGCATTCTAATTGCTACATCCCATTGCCTATTTCATTTCCAAAAAAGGGTCACTTGTGCATGTGTGTAGAGAGATATAGGAAAAAAGAAGAGAAGGTGGAGACTGAGAAAGATAAAAGACACATCCCTTTTCAGCCTTCTAATATAACTTACTACACCATCACTTTAAAATACAAAGGAGCCTTAACATCTGGTCAGGTTTGCCCCTCATAAACACACCTGAATGAAAAGCGCTTCTTGTTCTGTGGAGCAGAGCCAAGAGAATGATGGACAGAGAAAGACGGCATGTTCCTCTATGCAAGAGTTCCCTTCCTGCTTTTCAATAGCTGAATTAGAAGTAACCCGAGAGTAAAATATGCAGGCAGCCTCAGGGCACATCATATATTCCTTTATTCTGGAGCCTTTCCATAATTAAAAATGAAACCCAATTGCTCTAACTTTTCATTTCTTTCCTAGAATGTCACAAAATTGGTTTCTTCTCCATGGTGAAAAGTCAAAAAGGTTTTTAATATATTTTTTTTAAAATGTACATTTCGATAACTCCCCACCCTACCCTAATGTTGGTTCACAGATTGAAACTTTTGCCTTTGTGGAATTTTTGAATTTGCAACAAAGGGACTCTTAATTTGATTATTTTCCCAAATTGCTATTAGCACAAAATGAATTCTGACAGCTCATCAATGCTGCCCTCTATAGTTCTACAAACAGAAGAACAACCTGCCTACATAGGAGCACTGTGAGGGTGGAATTCAAATGGAAAACAAGCACAAAGTCACAACATCCACAGAAAAACTGTGTGCACACTTCTCTGCTATGGTGTTGTGTTCTTGCCACTCTATATTGCTTTGCATTCTATTTTCAGGAAGAAAAATTGAAGATCTCAAATGTACATTCAGATAGTTTTAAAATAGAGAAGAGGAAGACATTTTTCACTAATGGTTTTATGGCAGACGGACAACTCTGTAGGTAAGGAATGCTAGGTGGGGGATGGGGGGATGAGAAGCCTTTGCCAAGCAGATGGAGACAAAAGCTTGTTGACAAAGGACAAGGAGCTGTGCCTTAATGAGCCACAAGATCATTTGCAATCCTCTCCTTCACTCTGAAATTAAGTATTCTGATAAAGCAACCTCTATTAAGGAGTGATTCTTTGAAACTTAATGGCATCAGAAATGACCAGGAGAAATTACAAGGCATAGAAAGGATCACCAGATGTTGATACACTGCTTCCCTTTGACAGGCTAGATTGCACAACTCAAGATACTGTATTCCAGAGGTAAAAAAGGTCAAAGGAGTTCTGACTCTTTACCTAAGTTGAAGACAATTGATTGGTTATCCCAGAAATCTTTAAAAGAGATCACATAATTGCTCACCATGGATCTTTGTTACTTAATTTTAAAGGTCATCCATCACACCTCTTCCTCAAGTAGACCCCAATATGGCTAATCAGTTTAAATCTTTAATTTAAAAACAAAACAAAACAAGCAGGCAAGCAGAAGATACTCTGTTCTGATATCCTGTTCTACAGCATACACACAATTAGTCTTTTTTGATTGGACAAGCTCTCAAATTATATCAGAGACACTCTTTCAAAAGGAGCTAAATGTTTTCTTTCTTCATTTCATTATTTTAGGACTGGAGAATATATGTTGTTGGGTTGCAACTCCCATCAGTCCTGGCCAACACTCACAGAAGTCAGGAAAGGTGGGGCTTGCAGTCCAGTGTCTTGAGGGGCATGCATTCCTTGGTCCTGCATTATTTATTCCTTTCTCAAATTAATTACATAGATTACTTATATTTCTTTACAAAATATACAAGATTTATTTCTAGTGGTGCATCTATACTGTAGATGTAATGCAGTTTGATACCACTTTAACTGCAATGGCTCCATCCTACAGAATCCTGATATTTGTAGTTTTGTGAAGCACCAGCACACTGGTAGCGAAAACTAAAGACCTTGTAAAACTACACATCCTAGGATTCCATAGGATGGAGCTACAACACTTAATGTGGTGCCAAACTGCATTATGTTTTCACAGTGTAGATGTACCTTAGGATTACATTTTTCAAAATCACTAAACAAGAGTATTAAAATACCTGATTTAATCTGAAAATAAAGATCTAAATATTCCAAATATGAATGGCTGAGGAAGTAGCCTGAAGTCTACAAAAGCTCATGCTACCAACTTCCATCTTTCAATTAGTCTCAAAGGCGCTGCAAAATACCTTTGCATAATGAACGACTAATGGAATTATTGTTTGTTTTATTGCTTCACTTATTAGTGGCATACAAGAATGATATACAACCAGTGATGAAACTACTCCACTGATAGCTTTGTGATATGGAAAGAACAAGAGAGAAGTTGTCTCTTGCTCTGCTGATGCTTTGAACAGTGATGGATGTAAAGGCCCATCACTGCTCATGGGTGTAAAGGCCCATCACAATGGGAGGGCAAGGCAAAATCACACATATCGACACTTCTATTTAGCTACTTCTAGAGAAGAAAGAGCCAGCATGGGTATAAAGGTTGTGTTAGACTATGACTCCAGGAGACTAGAGTTTGAATTTCTGCTTAGTCATGGAAACCCACTGAGTGACCTTAGGCAAGTCACACTCTCTCAGCCTTAGGAAGGCAATGGCAAAGCCCTTCTGAACAACATGGCTGAGGCTTCTGGGAGCTGAAGTCCCTCAGCTCTTAAAGGGGAAAGGTTGCCTACCCCTGGGTTATTAG
Organism: Phrynosoma blainvillii; assembly: GCA_026167975.1. NCBI lineage: Eukaryota > Metazoa > Chordata > Lepidosauria > Squamata > Phrynosomatidae > Phrynosoma > Phrynosoma blainvillii. The sequence goes on along the minus strand of JANUYF010000003.1, from coordinate 91,791,323 downwards.
CTGTATGACTTTTGGTACTGCACGGGATACAAATCAGATTTATTAGTTCATCAGATGGCCCACCTGCAAACCAATTTCCATCCCAGCTTGCCTATTGGGAACCAAGGAAGGTGTTGGATAAGGATACCATTTTGGTGTGCACTGTGTATCTCCTTCCTACAAAAGGGAGGGAGGGAGGGAGGGAGAGAGAGGAAATGGAATAGAAGTGCATCTGGGCACCTGGTGCTGCTACAAATTATATCAGAGTGGAAGGCTAGAGAAAAACTTTCTGATTCAATTCATCCCAACAATTCCCTCTCTGGCTTCAGTCAATATTTGATATTGACAGGTCCAGGGAAGGCTTTTTCCAGCAGTCCATGGGTCCCAATAGATGCTGAGCAAGCCAGACACCAGTGGCTACAATCCAGCCACACTCCTGCCCTCCAGGCCTACCACTTACACAGTGAAAAAAGAAATCCTGGCAAGTATTTGGAAAGATGCATGGCAAGACATATTCAAGAACCACACAAAATAAGAGAGTATGGAATCCTTGTGGTCTGCATCACCTTGTGAAACTGTGGATCTTCAAGGCAAATCTCCATTGCTGGAAATTCCAATACAATTCATATTTGAATGACCCCATAATCCTATTTTTGTTTTGACGTGATTATGGTCAGTTAATGGAGCTATATTGTCACTATACATTGCAAGAATAAGATTCTAATAAATGTATATTTATGCATGAAGATTATAGTATATTTATATAAAGCAGACTTAAACTAAGAGGTCTGGGCCATGGCAAAGAAAACCTTTCAGAGTTGGGCAACCTGTTCCAGTGTACTGCATTTGTTATTTTATAAGGAAACATGTAAGGCCAAATTTATATTTCACAAGTCTTTTTGTTAAAAGTCCTCATGATAAGATAATATCTGTGCCTTGAAATGAGATTTTTGAATTAGATTTTCTTTGTGAGATATATTTCACTAACTCCCTGAATGGAAAAGTTCCAGAATGCATAGTGATAATGAAGAAAGGTAAGGCCATAAGTTAGTGGTACAATAAGTCCATTGTATACAGAAAGTCATACATTCAAATTTTGGCATCTCCAGGGGCTGGGAAAGGACCTAGACAGCTATTGCTTTCATACTTAACCATAAGAACTATAATCTGATTCAGTATAAGATGGGTTTCTGGGTTCTCATGCCCCCCTGGAACATAAAGAATCTCCTTGTGCCTTTTTGAATTTATGTGAATAGGTTTGTCTACAAGCTGTGGTTTATAGAAACGCTTGTGTCCCTTCCCACTTTGTCTTGAACAATGGTTAAACACTGAGTAGTGGATGTGAGCTAATCACCCTTCCTAATGATAGCCTGCTGTCCAAAGGGATGGAGATAATGGGGTCCCTCTTCTCACATTTCACTGTCAAGAATTGCAAAGGCCACCTTAGGCAACAGAACATAATGTTCAAATAATATTTTGGTAGGCCCCCTGCTTATCTCTTTATTTTCTTCTCAGTTGAATGATGCTTTGACATTGTGAAGCAGATTCAAGGGAGAAACAAGTTAAAGAGGCCAGGGAAGCAAAGAGGAAGAGAGAGGTGTGTGCTATTTTTAACCTGGACTCAACAATTTTTCCATCTCAAGGGCTACTCTTCCTCTATGTGTGTGTGTGTGTGTGTGTGTGTGTGTGTGTGTGTGTGTGTGTGTGCACTACATTATATACACTGTAATAAATACTCACAGGTTCCTGTTATCTTCCTTTGTCTAGAACTGGCAGGAAAATGACATGAATTTGCAAGTTTCTCCAAATTTTCACCATAGCTTCCAATACTCCGATGAGTCTAATTTGCTGGGATAAATGCAAGGTATTATCCATCATTCTATGGGGTCAATATTCTAATGAGCACAGAATACATATGAATATACAATACTTTATCATACCAGGGCTGGTAAGGTGCCACAATTGCATTAGTCTAGGAAATGCAAACATACTGGTCACAGTCACATGGCTCTTTCAAATTACCGTGGTGCTGCTTCTGTCCCAGCCTCTGTCTTCCACACAATGGCCTCTATAGCCCATCCTCTCTGCCCTATGCCCTTCCCAGTGTGCCTTTTGGTCTGTATTTATTTTTCTTTTTAACGCAATTGTGCAGTCATGGCAATCCACTAAGTAAAAAAAGAAAGAAAAGAATTTGGGGAATAAAGAAAAGAAAAACAGCCTGCTTGGTAATAACAAAGGAGAAGGAAGCAGCATCACATCCACTCACAACACATGTCTGCCCACATATTGGAAGGAACTTATTACATGTGCATCAGCAATGGAAAAGTAGCATGATTGGGAGCCATTGACAGGTTTTGCCCATCAATGAGAAGGAGCACTCCAGCAATGGATGGACATTCAGTGTTGTATGATAAGGTACAGCCACAGACGCTATCATCCTGCTGTAATACCACTTTTCAGGCCTCATGTGATAAAGTCCATTTACACATATGCAGGATATACAGGATCAATATAGACTTTATAGAAAAACTATCTTGAAGTAATTTTGGTCCAAAACACACTGATGAAATCATCCAATTTCAGACTGCTTGAACTGCCCTAGCCCAGTGCTAAGGAATTCTGGGAACTGTAGTTCTGTGAGACATTTAGTCTTCCCTGTCAGGGAGCTCTGGTGCCACAATAAACTACAATTCCCTAGCACTGAGTCAGGATTCCCAGGATTCCCTAGCACTGAGGCAGGGCAGTTAAAGCCATCTCAAACTGAATTATTTCTGCAATGTGTATTGGAACTTTGTGAAAGCTAAAATAATCAGTTACATTTGTATGCTAAAAGGCACCTCAAGTACAGGGATATAAATGTTTACTTATTTTCTCTTGCATGGAAGAACAAATCATTTTAACAGTTTTTCCTGCTGGGTGAGGTTACAAGAACTTTTGTGCATTATCTCATGATTTTTTTTTCTTTTGCACTCTGAGACTTTTTGTAAAAAAAAAAAGACATTGGGTGTTTTGTGTGTGTGTGTGTGTGTGCACACAAAACATAACATTTTCCAGTACAAACTAGTATATTTAGTACAAAATACTCTGTTTTTATGTGAAAAGGTTATTCTATTTTGCACATTATTTGTGTAAATGATTTTTTTTAAAAAAAAATGTTCCACAAAAATTTACTCAATGCCAAGATTTGAAAGAAAACTATTTAAAAATGGAGCAACATTGGTATTTTACTCCAGCGAAACTACCAAAAGTTTATAAGAATGGCAATAATAGATGTTGGAAGTGTAACCAAACCACAGGAAGTTGGTTACACGTATGGTGGAACTGTGATAAAATTAGGAAATATTGGATGACCATTCATAAGGTAATCTGTGAAATATTCAAAATAAGATATGACATGATACCAGAAATATATCATTGAATATGACAAATAAGATCCCAGAAAAAATTGAAAGGAAATATGGGAGAATATTATTATATATGATAACTTCAGCTCAGATTACATTAGCAAAAAAATGGAAACTAATAGAAGTGCCCTCAACCAGTGAGTGGTTTACAAGGCTTATTGAAATGATGAGTCTGGATATACTCACAGCTAGACTGAACAAACAAAATGTAGAAAGTATTGAACAAGATTGGATCCCGATACTGCAATACTGTAAAAAAGAAAACTTAAGAGATATAAATTGATTGGAAGGTATAAATTATCAAATGACCTAATAATGGGATGTGAATACTAACAGGAAACATTTATAATAATTATTATAAAAGATCAAAGATGGTTAAAGCTGATGTTATAACACACAGTAGAGTTTACATTTAAAATTGCTTGTATATGAAGACAATGAGTGAATATTGAAGTAGGTCCGAGTACAAACTGGAGATACCTTGGAAGTCAAATGTAAAAATTTGTAGATAATTATTGGAAAAGACATTAATATTTCAATTTGATAGGTATGTTTGAATAATACATGTTAATAAAATATAAAATTGCAAAAAAATGTCCCACATTATGAAAAAAATCAGGTTGTTAATATATCAAGACACCTTTTCTTGCTGAGGATGAGTAATTTTATGAGTATTCTTTTTACTCAGATTTCCTGTGTTAATATGGTTTTAAGGCACTTATCAGGACAACAGGTATTTTATAATGGTCACTGTGGAAAGCAGAGACCTGAAATTTTAAAGCATGGGAGAAACATTGTTTAACAAGTGGTGTTTAAGCCACGAGCTGTCAATGAAGCAGCTACCCACAGCTGCAAATCAGAGCTCGGTTTCCTACATGGCTTCCCAAGTTTTAAACAATGCCTTATCTCTTATGTTTCATTAGTGATTGCAGATAAAAGAAGAAGCTTGTGAACCAGCTGAGGAATTGCTGTGGGATGCCTTTGGCCAACTGGAGAGATGCATTCCTGGCTTAAGCAATTCAGTACAAATAGCCTGAGCTCCAAGAATTTGTTAATAGCATTCCTCGCTATTTGCTATGTTGGCTAGGGATGCTAGGACTTGCAGTCCAAAAAATCTGGAGAATCATTTTCATTCCTGACATAGAGGCAACCGAGAGCTTATGATGGTGCAAGCCTAGATATATCCACTCAGAGGTAGGTCCAATTAATTTAATGAGGCTTGCTCTCAGCTTAATAAGCACAGGATTGCAGTCAGAAACCGGTCCCTTTATTGCAGGGGTGTAGCTATGGGGAGGAGGAATGAAGGCACTTTCCCTCCAAAAGAAATTTTGCCCCCCCCCCCCCAGTTTTTTCTTCTCTGTGCATTGCAAAGAGAGAGAGAGAGAGATTGAAAATCATTCATCTAGGGGCTGTCTGCATGGGGCAAAAGGCTTGTGTTCCCCCTGGCCTTATGTCATCCTGTTTGGATGACACAGGCAAAAACTCTGGGACCAGGATCAGGCCAGACCAGACACAGATCTGATTTAATCATGCCCTTAGCATGAATCAATTTGACCCCTAGCTTGCTGCACAGTTTCCTGTACCACATGACCCCGTGCCTCATTTTTGCATCAGTGATGGGTGTCTCTTTCCTAGGGGGAAGGTAAGGAGCATATGCTGCTAGTGGGTCCCTGGGCCAGTATGGGGACGGGTCTATAAACACCTGGCCTGTCTACTCAGGGCCCTAGAACACTTATCTTTCCTGTGTTCTGTATCCACTTGGTAACTTTGCCTGCCCCTTTTTTTGGATGTCTAAACTGTATTTTTAAAAGCTTAAGTAAAATTTTACATTACTGTAATACTAGAAATTCAGGGAATGAAGAAAAATGTCATTTAGAAGGGCAGAATTCTTAAGGAGGGGGCAATGTTCTTATTCTGTCCCCCACCAGCAGCACCACTAGTTTAGTCATCTGTGATGTGCTAGTTTTAGTCATGGTTCAGATTCTGTAATGAATCTGTATACTTTCAAACTACTTTTCCATCCTCCAACCTGTTGTTTTGAAGAAACTATACTACAGTTTTCCCCAGGGATAGGAAAGATGCAGCCAGCTCCAGATTGTGCACTGCAAATACCACCATTGCTCACCATTCACTGTACTGATTGAGGCTGATAGAATTTGCAGTCTAACAATGAGGGCCACATGATTCCCCAGCCCTGCTATATGCTTTTGGGTGGGAGGATAGAGAGGGAAGGAAAATGAGGGAAAAAAAGATTATTATACACCTATGTGATCTTTATTCAATTACCTCTTCATTTCTGCTGTTGAATATTTTACACTAAAAAATTGCTATGGTATTGTTGTCAGAGGTTTGGCAGGTACTTCCATATTTAGAGATCCTTGGATATTGCTTGAACTTTTCACCACTTTTCACTTGTATAAATAGTCTGCCAGATTCATTATTGTGTACATTTCAGCTGGATCCTCTAACACATACAAAGTGACAAGTATAGAAGCATTATTAAGTTCTCAAATTATACGTATAGGAAATTTGAAAAAATGAAACTTCTCCTGGGCAGAAAGAACAATCTTGAAGGAAGTTGGCATGTGGCACGTTGACAATGTTTGGAAAGATATGTTAGAGTAAATTCTTATTTTTAGGTATTCTGAAGTCTTCCTGTAAAGTTCCCCACCCACCCCCTCTGAAGTTCTATGTTCAGTTGAGAATTCAGCATCTAACATTTCACACTTCCTGCCTATTTCTTGGTTTATATAGTAAATGCTAATGATAATTCAAAATTATGACCCTTCTGTATGGAGTTTGGAATAGGCACAAAATATTTCTCAGCACAAAGCCCCTTTTGCTCTCTTTGTGTTGGCCTTTTCTGATAGCTGATTTCAGAGATCTGCAGACAAAGTAATCTGCCACAAGCATTGCTCAGCTTGCTAAGATCAATGGGCAGAAGAGCCAAAGGGCGAGACAATAGAAGAGGATGAGAGAGAAGCCATGCTATGCCAAATCCAAACCTTCTCCAGCCCAGGAGCACAACCACAATGCTGGCACAAAGTAGCCAGGGCCAGGGTAGTCCTTATCCAATACCCTTAAGCTGGGGAGGGAGTGCATTAACACAGCTTCATCTGGCCTAGCATTGGCTTAGCTGGTCTTTTGCCATCATGTCCAGTTAGGCATGTGCTCTTAAACTGTTTAATAGTCATTCCTCATAGGTATGTAGTTTTGTACTAAGCAACTTGGGCTTCTTAAGAGATCCTTGAAATTTTTTAGGAGAGGGACACTGTGACAGTTCAAAGTTGTACAAAGTGGAGTCCATATTGGAAGGGGGGAACAGGCTTTGAAGCATTAATATTTCAAACTATGACTCATAGATTCCTTCATCAAACCAACAAGGGAGCTGTTCCATAGCTGCATACATTTTTTTAATCACATATTCATTTTAAACCTATAATTTTAACAAGAGAATAGCACTTTTGGCAGCACCTATTGCACGATGTTGCTGCTGTTCCATTGCTGCTGTGTCTCTGAAGTATTGTTAGAGGGCATTTTTTCATTGACAAAAAGCCCATCAATAAGCAGCCAATTCCACTGCCACCCCATTACTCTACAGATGGGATAGCGACAGTCCACTGCAATCCCAATATTGGGCAGTCACATGGTATCAGTCTTCTCCTTTCCCTCTCCCTCCCTCACTATTGCCAGTCAACGTCCACCAAACTTTTTAACTCAGGAGCCTTGGCTGGTTATTAATAAGTAATGATGGGAGTGGTGGTCGAAAACCTCTGAAAGGAGCCATACTGGAGAAGATTATGGGAATTAGCAATGAGTTTCTGTAGTCTGAAGGGCCAATGGTGTACTTAAGGAAATATTGGGACTGTATCCAGAGTTTTTGCCCCTGCAAAAAACTCTAATGTTTACAGATGTTGGGAAATTGTGGCTCAGCAGAACTCAAAACTAGTAAGAGCTTACCTGTATTTTGCAGAACATTCCAGTACAGGATCATGAAGAAAGATGCTGAAAAATGACTCCATGAACAGACAAGCAAAGATAATTGACTTTTAGCTAGCATTATTATTAAGTATTTGTATAGCATTGTTGTATACGCTGGCTAAAACTGAATTTTAGCTAGCATTGTTGTATATTATTTGAAAGTAGTTGGTGGTATTGTTTTCCACAGTGCTGTTCACTACTTTGGCTAACTATACTTCAAAGCCGTGCATAATCAGTTTTATTTTGCATATTGTTGCTTACCACCTTGACCCAAAACACTTGCCCACATATGGCCATGTATTTTATTTATTTATTTTTAAGATTAAGAATCAGTCATCTCTGCTTTCTTCAAAAAGAATAATGGCCAGTAAACATCTGTCTTTCTTCAAAGAAGAGCCAGGCTTAACTGAAATATGTGTATTTGTTTTTAAATAAATGCAAAAGAACAATATGTTTTGCAAAAGACAGATACATTTTGTTATGGTTCATTATTTTCTTCCTTCTTTGTAATAATAATAAAATCTGTTTTCTGCCTGTATACACAGTTTGTTATCATACTTGCATTGATAAACAAAGTAGCTTACTGCTGGAAATCTTGTGGTAGGTAGACCACCCATATGAGCACATTTGGGACATGTTTGAAAAGCTCTCTCATGAAGCCAGGAGTGTGACCAAACTTCCTGGAAGTTGGCTCCTTATTTGACTGGATGGGGGGGAGGAACACACAATTCGAAACACTATTGCTCTTTGTTTCGAGCATATGTTTAGGATGCATTCTCTGTATGGATTATCACATCACTCAGTGCTAAAGGTTACACGATAATAAAGCATTATATTTTGCACTTGAAATGTATTCTCTTCTTCTTCTACTTCCTTTAAAATTCAAGCATGTTAAAATACAGAGAGCTCTGTTGAGTAGAACAGTCAGGAGGGCACCTTGTTAGTGATATATGCAAATGTAAGTCTACCTTATTCTTGAGTATGGTGTTGTTTTGTTGTTGTTATGGAGTTTTGTATTATTCTCTTTCTCCTTCCACATTCTGCTCCCAGGACTCACTGCTGCAATGTATTAGCTCCTCCATGGCCATTCTGTTGCTGGTGGAGAGCAGCCTTCTGGAGGGTCTCAGTGGATCTTGTCAAAAGATGTCCTCAATCTATGAAAACATAGCCAGATGTTCTCCAGTCCTCCCTCCCCCTGCCCTGGCATGGAATGGAATGGGCATCGCAGGAGGAGCTATCACAGCAACACAGTGAGTCCTGAGGCTGATGACAGGGACCTGCAGCAGGGTTCCATATGCAGAATTCATATGCTATGCTTGACTATGTAGCATCTCTGACTCAGTGTCTGAGATTTTGATACTATAGTCAAAATCCATCATTTGCTCTTCCCAATTAAGTGTGCATGCACAATTCCTTCATCTTTATTTCTACAAATCCTAAGGATTAGGAAGGGAAACCATTTACTTGTGGGCTGACATCCAGAAGGAAAAGAGATCCAAATTTGAGTGCATTATTTATTGCTGCTAAATACTGCACAATCATTGCAAAAGGCTGTAGATCATAACACCTAAAATCCAGACCCTTTTCATAAATTTCTTAGCTTCAGCAGAACTATTCAGCTGAACAGTTGGCTTCAGCTGAGCCATTGTGCATCTAGCCAAATATGGTTTTACACAACCAGACACCAGAGAAGACAGAAGCTTTCATCCTTTTGAGAATCTCAATTAGAGTAGAATCAATGAAATCTACGTAAGTGTTGACTCATGTTTCAACAATTTATTTAATGAATTGGGTCTACTAACAGGATTCATGCCAGTGAATATAAAGCCGCTATAATGATATTTGTACTGGTCACAAACCTGGAGCCCATTCACACTACACAATTACAGTGCTATTGTTACCCTTTAACTGCTATTATTTCTTCCTATAGAATCCTGGAGTTTGTAGTTTGGTGAGACATTGGAGCACTCTTGCTAAGAATTTTAAATGACTCCCCCCCAAAAAAACCTTGCTGATCCCAGGATTCGATAGGACAGAACCATGACAGTCAAAGTGAAATAATAGCTTTATGCCTATGTACTATGAATGGGTCCTTGGTAAAAGCAGGCACCTAAGAAAGACAATATGATTCATACTTCAACATTGTTTTGCTTAGGAGAGTTTAAGATATTTTTAGAGAAGCTATAGCAGATGGTACAGTAAAGAGGTATCAATGTCTATGGTTAAAATGAACAGTTAGGTCTCAATTGTTCATTATAGCTGTTGAGTCTTTGATGTCTCATTCCTTCTACTATAGCTGTTCAGTCCTTGAGCCTTGAACTGTTGAGAAGAAAATTGTTGAACCTGCATTTCAATCTCCCTCTCTCTCTTTTAAAGTAAACATATAGAGTGGTGCATGTAGCTCCATGGGTGCAGGAGGTGGGCAAGATGTGTGGAGTCTGCTAGATTAATTAGTACCCATTTCTGAATCTGTAATTAGCCATCATAATTTTAAGATTGTATAAATGGTTTACATATCTGCTGTTGGACAACTGTTGGACAGGTCTGCTACAGCTGTGGTAAGCATTTACTCTGATTTTAGTGCAAGTTGATGAAAAAGTGACCACTCTTCTTTTCCCCTATTCTACCCAATTCCCCCCTTTCAATTCCATTCCCCTCTCCTACCTAATTTCTCCTTTCCAATGACTTGACAGCATGTTGAACCCATTGAGCATGCTTAGACTTTCTTGGAATATTTAGACGGTTCTCTCATAGTCACACCCCTCCCCAACAATTTTGGGTGTGCATGTGCATGTGTGTGTGTGGTTCTAGTTGCACTCCTACAAACTTTGCTAGTTCCACCTTTTTGAATCTTCCTGTTGGCATTTGTCTGCATAAGAAGAGGCAATTGCCCTGCAAAACGGAAATAAGGTGTCAGATTAATTGATGGAATTCAGTGGCTCTATTTATTAAGCACTGTTTTCATAATTTAAAGAACACTGAAGGACTTACCACCTCAGAGTGTTACACAATGCCACAGGGAAATTTTTATATACTTTTATGATGTGCACCCTCAAAAAACATTCCTTCTGCATTATGAGTTACAACAGAAATACATATTAATGTTTTATAACATTAAATCTGGCTTAATGTTCAAACCTCAGAATATCAGAAAATTGTTGCAGTTCTTAAAATTAGTTCTAATTTTTTCTTTGAAGTTTAACATATTTCCACCATATGACATGCATTTCATTTTCCCTTCATTCTTTTCTAAAGAAGACAAAGACGTCTTTAATTATTTACCCCCCCATAATATTTTATATGTGCATTAAAACTATGTTAAAAGCTCTCTAAAATGTAAAATAGTCATAGGAACCTACTTTCCATTGCATTGTCATTGCTAAAGGCAATGCATAATAACATAGTTGAGGATATCTTCACCTTTGTTGAAATCAATGGGAATTTGGCAAAACAAGTTCATTTATTTTAATAGAGTTTTCCAGGAAATACTCTATTAAAGTATTTTAATAAGAGTATTTCCTGGAAACAGTCTACTAGACTGCACCCAGATTGTTAATCAGTGGTGCCTTCTTCAGAATCAAGAATTTCCCACACATTTTTGTACTATGAGGAATCAGTATAAATTTGGTAATCCTTTCATTTATTTTTCACTCCAGGAAAAATTTATCAAATGAAAATGATTGAATCTTGGCTGTTTTTTTTTTAACAGCCATGTGTGTTGTGAAGATTTATCAAAAATCATGAGGAAGTTGGGCAAAATTCTACTAATATGTAGTAAAACTACACAAATACAGTGTTATTCTTTAACTACCATTTCTGCAGCCTAAGGAATCCTGGGGTTTGTAGTTTGAGGAGGACCTTGAGCTCTATGGCTGAAAATTCTAAATTTTCTTCTTGCTGTGTGCTTTCAAGTTATTTCTGACCTATGGCAACCCTAAGGTAACTACCATGTGGTTTTCTTGACAAGATTTGTTCAGATGAGATTTGCCATTGCCTTCCTCTGAGGCTGAGACTTGTCCAAGGTCACTCAGTGGGTTTCCTTGGCTGAGCAGAATTCTAGTCCAATGCTCAAATCATTGGATGACATTATTGGTGTTCATTCTAACTAAATCCCTCCCTAAACTTCAGATCCCAAGATTCCATTAGAAAGAGCCATTTCAGTAAAAGTGGAATCCTAGTACTAGCACTGGGATTATAGCACAAAATGGAATTCAAGAGGTTGTCTACATAGCCCAAGTGAAATTGTCTCACCTCATTTTTCTGCGAGTAGTCCAAACAACATACAGGAGGATTTGTGCTCAATCCAGCCCTTTTCAGCACCTCATGGCCTTAATCTGGATAGGTGAAAAGTGGTGATTTACTCTGGATTTGAGTGAAAAATCTGGATTTTCCTTCACTCTGAGGCTACTTCAGTGTGGAGTCAGGGCTGGAGTAATATGGGGTGGGTGAGACTGGTTGGGTCTGGCAAGTCTGATGTGTGTTTCCATGTTTTTCTATTTCAATGTTTGTCCACTATGAGAGCAGTGGTGAGGGGTTAGATCAGGTGACCTCCTTCTTCCTCCTCTCCCCTCCACCCAGTTGTCATGCTTGTTTCACTGTTTGTACTATTCTCCCCCAACATCCACCCCCTGATTGGTGTTGTGTCCTTTTAGTTTTTACTTTAGTGACTAGAGCACACACATTCCCTCTTCCCCCCTGATCATTCACTTACTCCATCATGTGCAAATCTGCAATGTATGTATGGGGGGAGGAATGTATGTGAATGATAAGGGTGGGAATGATAAAGGTAGGAAGACAAATCCAAGCATCCCAGTCACTGAAGGAAAAACAAAGACATCAGCATGCTGACCAGGGGAATGGAGGGGGAGGGGGCAGGAAGAGAATAACAGTATAACCAGCAAAACAACTCTCAGGTGAAGAAGAGAAAGAGAGAGGGTAGGCTGATCTAACCCCTCACCTCTCCTCTCATGGCTGGACAGTTCCATAAATGAAAGATAAATAAAATGCACTTTTATTTTTTCCCATCATGAGTGTGTGTATGTGTGTGTACATTTACAATTTCTTCCTCCCTCACTGGGGTGGCAAAGGAAGAAAGGAAATTGGATGGAGAGGCATCCAGTCAGAGTACACAGCGGTCATTAGATTGAGAGGCAAACCATAAGGGCTGTTCGTTGGTAGGTTGGTGCATGCTGAGAATAAGGGAAGCAGCAAGTTTGCAAGGTGGAAATGCGTGGCTGGTTGTACCAGTGTTGTTTCGAAGTGCTTTTCATGTGCGGACATAATGGGGTCCTGTGAGATGCCTCTGGACCAGAAAAATGCAAGCAAGGACAATTTTTTTCATCAGTATAAAAGCAGCCTTAGTGATATAAGTGAACTGATTTCTTGAAGAGGAAGTGTGAAATTAGGCCAAATATACAGAGAGGGACAGATTATCCATTTGTGCCCTATGGCATGAAGACATTATGTATGAAGAAGCAAATCTGAAGGTGAGTGGGTCTGAGCCAAGTCAGTAGACTGAAGACTGGCATGGAACCATGTCTCTTCCAGGGAAAGGAGTGATATAAAGGGAATAATAGACAAGTGAAAGACTACATCACTGATACTGTGTGGATCAGACTGAATTTTTTAAAAAATAAATTCAACTTCTACATGAATTGAGTGAAAATGTTGAAAAGAGATATTTGTAGAATGGTGTATGAAAAAAGTTAACATTTAATTACTGAGCCTGTTCTGTTTTGTGCATAGTAACTTACCTGATCTTGTGTAATGTAAAATGCAAAAGACAGAAAGAAAAGAATGTAATTGTGAGGAACATCTTATCTCTGTCTTCAACTGACATTACCTTAAAAAGAGATTATGCCAGCACAGCAAGTACATTCCACAAGTTTGCTCTTAAACAAAATATTTTTACCCTCTGGCCCTATGGCTAATTCCCAAACTGTAACCTAATAAGTAGTTTATCTGACAAAGAGATTGAAATTACCTGGAAAGGAACCTTTCCACACAGACAAGATAAATGATGGCTCCTGGGTATATTTTATATTTTAAAAAATACACCAAACATCTGTGCTTTTTTTTTTAAACCAACCCAAAATAAATATTCTGAATTCCCCTAAGGCTATTTGTATAGGTGGAGACCTCACAGTTATTTTGATTAAGCAAATTACTATGGTAACAGCCCCGTTGTGTGATTTAAAAACATTCTGTATTTCATTGAAGAAAATATTGCAAGTTAACATTGGGCCTTTGCAGACTGCCAGAAATAGTGCAAATTGAGTCCACTGTAAGGGTTAGGGTTAGTGCTCAGGAGTCATGGGAATTGTGTTGTTGTTTTTCTGAGACATTGATCCACCTCTGTCAGAGACCTCTGGTGCCACAATAAAATACAGTTCCCATGATTCCCTAACCCTAACCCTTAAAGTGGACTCAATTTGCACTATTTCTGGCAGTCTGCAAAGGCCCATTGTGAGTTTAAAAAAAAACAGGTTCCATAAGACACTTGAGCCAGAGTTCAAATTAAAACTTTTCAAAAGGTTTTCTCTGCAGGGTGGCTATCCATCTCAAAAAGATTAAAGGTCCTAATCATTCATCTGGTAAAAACAATTGGTTGACCCAGGTCTAGCTAACCCAGGTCATGCTCAACATAGAGTGCTCACTGGAAGGACTTCCCAAATTGTGAGTAATCAAACTGCAGAAACAGCTGGAATCTCTTCAATTCAGTGGGCTGATCCTAAATGACTAATAATTGTGTCAGCTGCTTACAATATAACCTGCTTGCACTGTTGCTGGCTTCAATAGAAGCACAGCAGAAAGGTTCCCAATGAAAGGTTCCCAATATCCTTTTGTCCTTTGAATGATCTACCAGGTTATATTCAGATCTTACAAAAGTTATTTTTTGACCTACTGTAGAGATTCTCAGAATTGTAGTACAAAAATGTAGTTTTCCAAACTCTGATTTCATCTTAATCCCTTTCCTGCTCAGTGTGCTTATGAGGTGGCATTGCAACATCAGAATCAGAGAATTGAAAGAGACCACAAGGGCCATCCAGTTCAATCCCCTGCCATGCAGGAATACATAATCAAAACATTCCTGACAGATGGCCTTCCAGTCTCTGTTTAATAAACATCAAAGAAGGAGACTCCACCACACTCCAAGGCAGCATATTCCATTGTCAAATAGCTCTTACCATCTGGAGGTTCTTCCAAAAGTTTAGCTGAAATCTCTTTCCTGTAGTTGGACTCAATTGCTTTGTGTGCTGCTTTGGAGCAGCAGAAAACACATTCCATCTTGTCAATATCACTCTTGAATTGTGGTGACCAGAACTGGACACAGTATTCCAGGTGAGGTCTGACCAAAGCTGAATACAGTGGTACTATTACTTTCCTCAATCTAGACACTATACTCCTATTGATGCAACCTAGGACCAATTGGCTTTTTAGCTGCCACATCACACTGTTGATTTATGTTCAACTTGTAGCCTACTAAAACACCTTGATCTCGTTCCCATGTACAATTGTTAAGCTAAGTGTCCCCCATCCTATAACTGCATTTCATTCTTTTCTTCCTAAGTGTAGTACCTTACATTTTTCCCTGCTGAAAAATGCTATATGCGGTGCTGGCGGCGCTCCGGTGCTCTTGGAGGACTCAGGCCCCTGAAGGACTCTCTTGCCCCTTGCCATCACCTGGGGTGGCCGGGAGCAGCTGTGGACGGCGCGGAACTGGGGAGAATGCTGGCGGGTTTAAAATTATTGTTTAATTGTTTATTGTTTATTGTTTATTGTTTGTTTAATTGTTTAATTGTTTAATTATTGTTATTTAATCTGTTTAGTTTGATTTGTTTTTGGGGAATGGGTGGGTGTGGGAAGGAGGGATGGGGTTTGAATTGATTTTATTTCTTCTCATCTTTTGAAATGTTGTACGCCGCCCCGATTGCCTGGCAGAGGGGTGGGATATAAATAAAAATTATTATTATTATTATTATTATTATTGTTATTATTATTATTATTTTGTTAGTTTTGGCCCAGCTTTCTAATCTGTTAAGGTCATTTTGACTTTTGATCCTGTCTTTTGGGGTATTAGCTATCCCTCCTAATTTCATGCCATATGAGAATGGGGACAACATTTGCCCTCTAGTCTGCTGATATGTCTCCTTATTTTTTAAAATTTTTATTCATACATATAAATTTTATATTATACATAATTCCATACATATATTTTCTACCTTCTATTACAGTTTAGCTAAATATATTTTACATCCCACTTCAATGTTCCCCTTCCCTGGAGCCATTTTCGCCATTAAATTCCGTCCAAAATTTCAATTCCTCCTGTGGAGGTAATTTTCCATCTTCTTTACCTTGTTGATGTGGAAGCCAGGGAAGATGCTGTGATGGCGAACCTATAGCATGTGTGCCAGAGATGTCACGTGAAGCCATTTTCCCCAGCATGCAGAGGGTGGGGAGGAGGAACAAGAGGTGCATGCCTGTTCTTCCTCCTTCCCAACCCTCTCTTGCCTTCAGCTGCCTCTCCTGAGGCAACTGAAGGCGGGGTGCACCTGTTCCTCCTCCTTCTTGACCCTCTCCAGCCTTCAGTTGCCTCTCTAGAGGCAGGTGAAAGCCTGGGATGGTGGGGGCAAGGAAGAGGAAGGCCCTCCCCGGTAGAAAATATATGTATAAAGGTAGAAAATATATGTATGAAGATGGCGTGGGGGAAGGAGGAGGAAGAGGCATGCACCTGTTCCTCTTCTTGCTCCCTCACCCCAGACCTTCAGTTGTCTCTGGAGAGGCAGCTGAGGAGGAGGGGAGAAGAAGTCCTGCTCTAGAAGTCTCACTCCCGGTGCCAGAAGCCATTTTAGTTTAGGCACTCGGCCCCTAAAAGGTTCACCATCACTGGCCTGGCTACTCCTGAAGTACTTCTCAGTATTTCCATGAATTGCATATTCTTTGGCACATCCACAAAAATGTGAAAATATTCTGATAGAGCTGTAATTGACACTACATCCGTTCATTCGAAGTGAAATTTAATATAAAGATTGTAGAAGTGAACAACAGTCCTTTCTTCAGCGTCATTTTATATCTGTTCAGGCAACGAGAAAATAGTCTCAAAGGAAACCTTTCTTCCAGTCGTACAATAATGCACAACTATGGGCTACTTTCCCATCTGTTTAATATATAGATTTACCATCAAAAAAAGCAAAATGGTCTGATGAATTCTCATTTCCTTGCTGATGTTAGTTTGCCTCATCACATTTGAACAAAGACAATCATTTCCCCCTTAGAGTTAGCCCACTAGACCCACTTTCACACCCTCCACTGTATTTACAGGGTTACACACTGGCCCCTCCAGGAACCTTGTAGTCCTAGGTTCCTGGATCATCTATCCCTGTGCCCCTTTATCAGACAACTGCAAAGGTATGTAATTCCATCTGTTAAACACCCAGAGGATCTGTAGGTTTTTAACCATGGAGACTGCCCATCTGCTTGTCCAGGCCTTGGTTATTTCACACCTGGACTATTGCAATAGCCTGTAGACAGTTTTTCCTTTCTGATCATATTCCTCTGGTTTTAATCCATAAAAATGCTGATTGGATTGTTTTAAAATTTCCATAAATGCTCACCTATCTCTTCCTCTCATAGATCCCTACACTGGCTACCAGTTTGGGCCTGGACTCATTACAAGCTTTTGGTCCTGGTATTTAAGGCCTGTGCTTTAACCTTCCCACAGTATTTGGCAACTTCTCTAACCTGGTAAGTACCTGGTATGTAGGGATTTAAGCTCTAGAGGGAAAGAATTAAGGTTCCACCAATGTATATGGCTCATACACATTTCTGTATTTCTGAAATGTACACATTTCTCATATCTGACTGATAAATGTTGTTGTTTTTATCTATATTAAGAACAGAACAAAACAAAAACTAATTTAGGTTCTTTGTTTTAAAGCAGATAACTTCTTTGCCTCTACAATGGTAAATTATCAATCTCTAGAATATTATCTTGATTTCTCTTGGACCATCGATAATGATAATTTTAAAGAACAACCTTTTTAATGATTTTTCTTTTTTAATCAGTTGGTCCTGTAGTATAAAATAATTGTTTCATAGTCAGAGAAAGAAGCTAAAATAGCGGGGAAAGGGTCAGCAGGGCAAATCCAATTGCTGAATATCACTTCCTATAGATGTCTTTAGTAGCTTGCTAATACGATGAGGTAGGTGAACTTGGGCGAGTCACACATTATTATCCCCAAAAAACCCCATGATAGGTTCATGTTAGGATCACCATAACTCTGAAATGACTTGAAGGCACACAGCAATGCCAACAAAGTGGCTAGTATCCTTTAATTGCTAATGCAAGGGTTAACATAATGGTCTTCAGGTTTTTTGAATTACATTTCCTATAAGCTCCAGCAAGCATGGCCAGTAGTCAGAGATTCTGAACACTGTAATCCAAAACATCTGTAAAACAAGAACATTACAAAGAATGGGTGAATCTTTCCATTCTGTATTATCCCCTCCCCTCCTATTATCAATTACTCATTTCCACATTAATCCTCTCAAAATACACATTTAAATACTTAGAGGACAGAATTCACCTGGGAACTTATGTCTTCATAAATGGATATATATCGGTGGCAAATAGAATTGAGCAGTTCCATAATGTCCATATTCATCAAGGGGCTGTTATTACATAACAACATAGGGAAGCCAGCAAAGTGACTGATGCACAATGAGACTGCTGCACATTGGGAGTGATACACAATAAGCATCCATACACACTTATACATCTCCACAATTCACTAGCAGGATTTCTTTGTGCTTCTGCTACATGTAATATGGGCTGAAATAGAGAATTACAGCCATTGATATCTATTTTCTTTCAAAATAATATTCCAGCAATGTTTTGATAAGCTACTAAGAACTGAGTGGCATCAATAAAGAAGTACTATTCAGTGGAGAATTAAATTCAACATAATAATCTGGAATATCTTCTATAGGGGTAGGCAACCTTTTTGAGCCGGGTGCCGGGTTGCTGTCCCTCAGACAATTGGGGGGGCAAAGCACCAAAAATAAATAAATAAATAAACAAATAAATAAATAAATAAATAAAATATATTTTTTAAAAAAATTAAAAAAAATATGCATGCACACTCTCTCAGCCCCAGAAAAGCCATGGCAAAACCCCTGTGGAGATTTTGCCAAGAAAAACCCCAAGAACAAGTAATAACAACAATAATCAATATCATCATGGTGGGTGGTGGCGGTGGCAGGGGCCGGTGGCGGTGGTGGTGGCAGGACCAGCCTGGGGCCGGTCCAAAGGCATCCGGCCCCCGGGCCTTAGGTTGCCTACCCTGATCTAATTCTTCAAATATCTCAACCATATAACCAGACCTGTATATATTTTTAAAAAATCTTATGGTTACTGGGGAAAAAAATATAAGAGGCACAAAACTAGGTGTTACTTGTATCATCTGTTGGTCATTACATACCTCTAAATTGACTCCAATGTATATCAATTCTATCATAGGTTTTTCTTAGTAACATTTATTCAAAGGAGGTTTTCCATTGCCTTCTTCTAGGGATGACAGTGCATGACTTGCCCAATGTCGTCATGGAGTGGGCTTCCACACCAAGCAGCAATTCAGACCTTGGTCTCATACAGTCCTAGTCCAACACTCCAACACTCCATCACACTGCATTCATGTGCTGATGGATTTCAGTAGGTGTGGTTTTCTCATTCCTGCACAGCAAGATGATGTTGCTTAAACTATCTTTGCAGCTTTAACATACATCATTTACATACTCCTCTCCATCTGTTCCTCCCACAACAGGGACAGAGACTGTGCATTGGGGATGGGGGATAAATCCCAATGTGGACAAGATCTGAGAGTGTTTTAGTGGAAAACAAAGGATACTATGTGAGCCAAAGCACAGTGCCAATGCCACTTCTTAAGCTGAAAACCAGAACTCATTTCATGAGAATAGAGCATTTCTGACAAATCTTCCTGCAAACCAAGCTGCAAAACAGAACTCACATCTATGCAAGACCTTTCCAGTCTTCAGATAGCTGATTTCTTATCTCAGAGCACTCAGATCTTAGAAAGAGCTTGCAAGCTGTGTAGGGAACCCCTGTCATTCATATCCAGCTATATGGCTGGAGGTTCCCAATCCCTGCCTTCCAAGATGTTCTCCAGCCACTTTTGTCTGTTAGTCACTAGGAGCCTTAGAGTTAAGTTATTCCACTGACCAGAAAGTTTTAGGGAAAAAAGGCTGTTTTCCCTGCTCTTACAGCATCCTAATAGTAATGATCTTATCCTAATCCAGTAGTGGGATCATCTAAAGACAATATATCCCTTTGCTTCAACCCACGTTTGCTTTTAATGCCAGCATGACTATATATGAAGCTTGATAGCTTTTTATCGTGCTGCTGAGGTGTTTGTCTTTTTCTAAACCAAAGGCAAAGCAAATTGTTCCAGTGTAAAATATTTGCATTGACCTCTGTAAATATTGCTTCTTCAGTTTCTGTCTGTACAAACCAACCCTCAGCCCTGAGATTAGATGTTCTAGTTCTGCAGACCGCCAGCCAGGCATTCAAAGATTCAGGAAATTTGAGGACAGGTCCTTGAAGCCAGAAGAAAAATTTCCTTCTCAGAAGTGATCTCCTTTGGCAATTGCTTCTCACACACAAATATTACTTGGTCTCTCTGAAGGCAGCTATAATAACAGGGGTAGAAAAAAGAAGCAGGAAAATTGAAAAGGGAGGGCAAAATGGTATTGCACATGAATTTCCCTTCACTTTCTGTACCATCCAAACTCAGAATCTGATATGTCTGCATCCAGAAGTGTTTTCTAAATTACCTTTGTGTCCTTTATTCTGCCCTCCCTCTCAAAAAAAATATGGGCCAAGATTCACAGAGACAGTAAGCTTTCATTGATCACTTTGGACTGTGGGTGGAGGTCAAGCTAGATGACAGGAATATCCCAATCAGAGCTGGGGAAAGTTCCTTTTGGACTAGATTCCCTAGAATCAACTTATGACCATGCTGCAGGGAGATTCTGGAGTTTTAGTCTAAAAAGTATTCTTCCACCGCAACTCTGATTCCTAGATAAATAGAGAACTCTCCATATATGATTATACCATTCATTTTAAGAGTATGTGTAAATACTATCTGTCCAGTGCAGCACCAGTCTCCATAAGGCTTCTCTTTATAAACTAGTTTGTAGTAATAACAATAAATGTCTAGATGGATCATACAATGATCTAACATCAACAGATGCCTGGTGCTGCTGCTGATACTAACTAATGATATTGTGTGTTTCCTTGTTCTGCTCCACTCAAAAATGGTGAAGGCAAAGGGAGATATTGGGAGAAGATTATTCTTTAAGAGTCCCATTGCTAACCCATTCAATGTTGTTACTACCATAATGTAGCCACAGCTCAGTGGCCACAACTCAGTTATTCAGAGACTACTGTGGTCTTCATTGAGCTGCTGAGATGATCCCAATGACTTCCAGCCCTAAACCCCCCAAAAGTAGTGATTGCTGGAGACAGTGATGTATAAATCCCTTCTCCAACTTTCCTGCTAGTGGTAGCAAAAGGCCAGAAAGAGAGAAGGAGTGCACACAGACATATGCACACACACAGCTAAAGCTGCATAACACCCAAAACTGGCCAAGATATTTGGCCCCTGAAGCAGAATATTCCACAAACACTTCTCCCCAGTGTTGGCAGTGGAAGGAGAACCACCAGTTTTAGAGGCTTCCACCACTCTTGTCAGAAAAAGGCCAGGAGAGTTGAGGGGTGGGTTGAGAGTCACAAAAACAGCTCTGAGGCACTGCATGCACTCCTCGGGCCATACTGTGCCCTCCCCCCTTCTCATGCTATTGATTGATCATAGAAAAGCATAACTTGCTTCACTCAGGGGGCAAATGACTTTAGTGAAGAATGCAAATAAAAGAGAAGAATAGCCTTTTGAAGCAACCAACTTCTACAGCTGTTTCAAAGATGGAAAGGGAAGAGGAAGAGTGAGGAAGCAAGCAAGCAAGCTCCTATAACACTAACATTATGGCTGCAGCTGAGGTGTTGTTTACTGGTTTGATGTTTTAGTGGTTAGCTCTCTCAGGCTTATGGTAAGTTTGTAATAGAAGGACATTTGAAGTTTCTTGTGTTTAAGAGTCTGCTTTCATCAGCATCAGTCCTAAAAGGGAACTCTTTCTAATTTTGGTCCAGTTTTGTTTGTTTTTTCCTTCCCTTTCCGATACACCTTTCAAAAGCACCAAACTGTGAATGCACCCAACCTTTGGGAAACGTGTATCTAACGTGATACAATATGTTAGAAGCTAGTATGACTTCAAAAGCTTGCAACATTTAATTGTGCATTTTGGTGGGCCCAATAAAAGTATCATTGTTTGGATGTTATGCTCCAATATTGCAGGAAAATTCCATCCCCCTAGCCCCCTAAAGTGAGCAGCCACAGCCTGGGGATGTAGTGCACAAATTAATGAAACAAGGGTGTGTGGGATGGATTGAACTACTGCCAGGGTCTGGAATGTCAGGAGACATGTGGGGAGACCTTTATACAGCTTCCAAATCTCATTTGAAATCTCATGACAGCTCAAGTCTTACAGGATTTCAACGTGACCTGAGGTAAGATTCTGCCCCAAATCATGAAGACTTGCAGTGCAGGAGGAACTCTAGTACTGGCCCCTGGAGAGACCCAGTATAACATGAACCCCTCTGGAGGGTGCTGAGATGAGTCTTCCTCTCATTTCTGATTATATAAACCATGATGTGAAGTGCAAGTCCTCATCATGACAGTACTTAAAGTGATACTACAAGGAAAGTCCAAAAATGCAGAATGCAGATGGCTATGTCTTCTCTCTCTCATCTCTATCAGTTTTCATCCCTACCAGGAACTATTCTTTTGTAAAACTAATGACTTGCTTTCTCAAAATCAAGCAACTCAACAGTAGTTAGGTCATAACAATATATTGTTTTAGGGAAAATCCATTTCCTCTCCATCTACATTATGGATTGTAGAGGGAACAGGGGAATCCAAGGAGGTGGGTGGCAGTAGATTTTATAGACCCTGTTACTCAAGCAATCTCAGGGCCTCAATCCTGTAAGCCCTGGTTCCGTTGTACAACTGCATATAAAGACCTATGAAGGCAGAAGGCAGCAGTGAGAAAAATTCACTCTTCAACTCCTCAGAGGCATTTCAGCTCAAATTGACTTGGGGAAAAACCTGCTAATTTCATGTATTCCAGGTTGCATCAATAGCATTGAAAATAGATACCCGGGCACAACTCAAGCCCTTATTGTTACATCTCCAATGAGGGGTGGGTGGAACGGGATGGGATGGGGGAGCACAATTTAAAAAATGAAGTATGAGTGTACAGGCAAACCACATAGACAGATGTCTACAGAAGGAACAGCTGGGTGTGTTATGAGCAGAGCCCGGGGCTATATGAAAATACCTTGTCTTTAAGCAGTTTGGCATTAACTCCATGTAATTATATTTATCCTTCACAGGTTTAGGATACTTTGATGTACATTTTAAAAACAAATTGCCATAAACATTATCTTGTTCTGCTCTGACTTCTGCATGCATTTAAATTACCCAGGACAGAGGCCTCTGTAAAAATTCAGATGTTGTAAGAAATGGTATTTAAAAAGAGACACGTAAGAGTTACAGAGTCCATAGCTACAAAGTGATCACTTGACAAAAGAGCAAAAATCTCACTTTGATTAGCCCACAAAGACATCTAAAGACATCAAGTAGCATATCAAAATATGACACTTCAATTACTAAGTGTCCTTGTATCCTCGCTTTACAGAGACCAGTCCTGTATGTAAAGGGTGCCTAGTCCAAGATAAAGAACTTGTACTTAAAAAGGGAATGTGTCTGTGTGTTTTGCCATTGCCATTGCCTTTTCCATGTGGTATTGAGTGTTGCTGCTGCTGCTGCTAGATTTTTGTGAAGCCAACAACCTATTCATTGCGAACATATTTTTCATACAGCCAGAACGGTACACTCCTTCTATCTGGGATGGTCGTCCTATTCCACCGAGTGCGCAGCTTTGGGAGGGATGCACATGGAGCAGTGAGGGAGGAAGGGGACACCCGCCTAGCCAGCCACATCAATGTCTGATCAGTCGATCGTAATAATGAATACATTATACAGCCAGAGAAAAAGTTATACACATGGATAGCACCAGATGGCTAGACTATTTGAGAGACCTCATTTCCCCATACGAACCTGCTAGAGCCTTATGATCTTCAGGAGAAGGCTTTTCCTTGGTCCCACCACCACCACCACCACAGGCTCGCCTGGTGAGAACATGAGAGAGAGCCTTCTTGGTGGCTGCTCCCATGGCAAATCCCCATGGAGATTTTGCCAAGAAAACCCCAAGAACAAGTAATAACAACAATAATCAATATCATCATGGCAGGTGGTGAGGGGGTGGCAGCAGAGGCGGCAGGATTGACCTGGGGCCGGTCCAAAGGCCTCGGGGGGACCACATCCGGCCCCCGGGCCTTAGGTTGCCTACCCCTGATCTATACAGTCAAAGACTTTGCTATAGCCTATAAAGCACATGCTGATTTTCTTTTGGAACTTCCTGTTATGCTCCATTAGCCATCGTATATTTGCAGTGTGATCCCTGGTGCCTCATCCTTTCCTGAACCCTGCTTGGACTTCTGGTATTTCTATCTCCATGTGTGGTTGGAGTCTGTGTTGCAGTATTTTGATTATAATTTTGCTTTCCTGGGAGATTAGTGCTATGGACCTATAGTTGCTGCAGTCTCTTGTGTCTCCTTTTTTTGTGGATGGGGATGTATATTGATCAGTTCCAATCTGTTGGCCATTGTTTTGTTTTCCATATCTGTTGACATATGTTGGTTAGCACTAGAGTTGACTCTGTCAGTGTGGATTGGAACAGATCTATTGGTATATCATCTGTTCCTGGAGTCTGATTTTTTTTGCCATTTCTTTTATTGCAGCTTCTACCTCACTTTTTAGAATTTGGGGTTCATCTTCATTCCATGTGTCCTTCATTTTGTCATCTCTTTTGTATAGTTCTTCTGTGTATTGGATCCAACATCTTTTTATTCCTTCCTGGTCTTGAATTATGTTATTTTTATTGTCATAGAGGAATTGTTTGAACTTTCCCTTGATTTCTCAAATCTTGTTGAATAGGTCTCTCATTCTTCCCTTTTTGTTTTGTTTTATTTCTCTACATTTGTCATTGTAGTAATGTTCCTTATCTTTACGCACTAGCCATTGTACTGTTGCATTCATGTTTCTTAGTTTATTTATTCAGTTTTTTCTCTTCTTTCTTTTATTTCTTGTAGCATTTTATCTGTCATCCATGGTTTGTTCACTTTTTTTTTGTCTGTTGGAAGTGTCTTTATGAATTCTTTTTTTAATTATGTCCCTGGCTTCAGACCAAAGCTCTTCTGGTTCATGATCTATTATACTTAGTATTGCAAATCTGTTCCTTATATTGTCAGTGCATTCTGTGGAAATATTGTTTAAATTGTATTTTGGTATGATGACAGGTTTTGTTCTCTTCTTGAGTTTTACTTTTATTTTTGGAAATGAGTCGTTCATGATCTGTGCCACAATCAGCACCTGGTCTAGTTTTGGCCACCAGTATGGAGCTTTGTCATCTTTTACTTCCAATTATGTAATCTATTTGGTTTTTGAGTTGGCCATCTGGTGCTGTCCATGTGTATAACTTTTTCTCTAGCTGTATGAAAAATGTGTTTGCAATGAATAGGTTGTTGGCTTCACAAAAATCTATCAGACACTCACTTGCTTCATTCCTTTTGCCTAGTCCAAATCTGCCTACTGTTTTTGATTCTTCTTTACTTTCAACCTTTGTATTCCAATCTCCAATGATCAGCTTGACATCTTGTGTTGTTAATTTCTTCCTGTACTCCTTTGTAAAATCTATCATTTTCTTTCTTGTTCTGCCTCAGTGGTTGGTGCATATACTTGAATTCTAGTGATATTCATAGGTTTCCTGTGGAGCCTTATTAAGATAATTCAGTCTGATTTTCCATTGTAACCTTGGACTGCTTTTGCAACATCTTTTCTTAGTATGAAAGCCACCCCATTACTTCTTGTCTTTTCATTCCCTGAGTAGAACACTATGTGGTTGTCTGATTGAAAGTGGCCCATTCCTGTCCATTTTAACTCACTCACCCTCAGTACTGCTATGTTCATGGACTGCATTTCCAGTTTCACTATGTCTACCTTCCCCTGGCTTATGCTTCTCACATTCCATGTCCCTATTTTATGTGTGCCACTGCTTCTGATGGAGTTTGTCTTTCTGAGAGTGTTTCCTGCTTGCTTCGTCATTTTTGACTGCCCTTAGCTGTTCTTGCAAGTGTGTTTTCCTTTAGTTTCTATCTGTCTTGTTAGGGTGGTTACACAGCACATGATGATTCACGTCAACGTGCAGCACCAGTGTCACCACCTTCTCAGATGCAAGCAGTAGCTTGTGAGCTGAAGGAGTACCTCTCCCTTTCCAGAAAGAGCAAAGAGACTGTACAGACTGATGTCTCTCAAATGAGGCTTTAATCTTGGTTCCTCTATGTACAAGGCTATATACAGCAACAACTCCAACCATCCAACAACAACCCACACTATCAACCAACCAACACAGGTGTCCAGAGGCAACTCCCTTATATACCCAGGATTCCATGTGGCCTTCTGGCTCTGCCTCTTCCTTTGGACACCTGTCACTCATCCTGGGTGACTTTGCAGTTTTGCAGCCATTTCAGTGCTTTCCAGCACCTTGTGACCATCAGCCAATGTCACTTCCTATGACACAGCACCTGGTGGAAAGTGCTGTGTCATTATGGCTGCTAGTGACCCTTTCATGCCTGGTCACTTGTGTATTAACC
Source organism: Phrynosoma blainvillii (assembly GCA_026167975.1). Lineage (NCBI taxonomy): Eukaryota > Metazoa > Chordata > Lepidosauria > Squamata > Phrynosomatidae > Phrynosoma > Phrynosoma blainvillii. Next base: position 91,765,055 of record JANUYF010000003.1, on the reverse strand, counting down.
CACATTAGACATTTCCCTTGAGACACTGTCTCCACAATCCCCTCCAAAATGTCCAATGTATGCACAAAGCTTGGTTTGTTTCTCATGGAGTGTGTATACCTATGGACCTTCCCCATTTCCCTGTGCCACAATCCCACTGGCCTGACATCTTCTGATGTCCTCCCACCGGTGCCCGGTGCCCTGGTATCCCATCTGCCACACTGTCTACCTGACTCATGTGTCCCAGACCCAGAATATCATTCTGTTTTCCCCAGTAGCACCTTTGTTGATATAGACACATTCCCAGGAAACCTGTCCATCATTCCAGGCACATATCTTCTCCAGTGCTTCCACACTCTGGCCCCGATCTTCTGCCACTCTGCTCATGTCCTCAGGATAGATCTTCCATCCTCTCAGGACCTCGAGTTTTGAGCTTCTGCTCCCAGTGCCATGCCCAATTGCACTGACATTCGCTCATGTCTCTCTACCTGGAGGGCTTTTGTGAGTATGTCTGCCACATTGTCTTTTGAACTGATGTAGGACAGACTCAGAACACCATTCTGGACTAACTCTCTCACTTTCTGATATTGAACCCCTATGTATTTTGTCCTGTTCCTGAGGTTCTCAGCCTCTGTCATGACAATGCAAGCCTGTGAATCCTCATGCACAAACTGTTGGGCCTGTGCACTCCTCACCTAGGTCTACCAACAGCTGCCTCACCCACTGCATTTCTCCTGCCATCTCCAACAATGCTGCAAACTCTGCTTCTGAAGTGCTCAGTGCCACACAGCTCTGTTTCCTACTCCTCCACACTACAGGGCTGTCAGCATACTTGATAAACAAGCCAGTCACTGACTTCCTGTCATGTAGCTCTGACAGGAGCTATCCACAAAGCACTCCAGCTGGGCTTCAGATCCCTGCAGCACCAGCTTCCTTTCCTTGCTCCGCTTTAGGTATCTGAGCAACCTCGTGACTGCTGTCCAGTCCTCCACCTTTGGACTGCTGATCCTCCTGCTCAGAACAACTACAGTGAAAGAGATATCAGGCCTGGTATTGTTGACTACAAACATTAGATTGCCAATCACAGACCTTCACAGACCTGTACAGATCTGGGTGCTCAAAAACCTTGTCAGACTCACTGCTTGCAAATCCTGGGGTTATTGCGCTCTTCACCACCTTTGCATTCTCCAGGCCACACTTCTTCACCAGCCTCTCTATCTTTTTCATCTGGCTTAACAGGATCTTACCATCACCAGTCCTCTCCACCTCAATTCCAAGGTAGGCCTTGAGGTTCCCTAAGTTCTTTGCCAGCTCCATCTGCACAGCCTTCAGCTCCTTCTCAGTCTGAGCAGCCACACACAAGTCATCTACATAAATCACTAGTGTGGCCCTCCTTTCCTGTACACACAAGCATCTGCAACATTGCACTTGTATTCCAGCCTCACCAACTCCTCATGGATACAAAGGTTCCAACAGCGTTCACTCTGCTTATGCCCATAAAGGGCTTTCCTGAGCCTGTACACCTTGCTCTTCTTGGCATCATTGAAACCTGGTGCTTGCTCCATATACACTTCCTCATATAACTGTGCATTCAGATAGGCCATTTCGAAGTCGAAGTGCCTTACTACTTGACTCTTTCTGGCAGCCAAAGCTAGTACCAACCTGAGGCTCTCTGGCTTTGCTGTTAGGGAGAATGTCTTGTCAAAACTCTCAAATCGCTGCTGAGACAATCCCCTGGCTACCAGTCTGGCCTTATACTTGTGGGTCCCATCTGGCATCTCCTTCTTCTTAAAAACCTACGACCTTCCGGTCACCTGGCCCATCCACTACCTCAAACACTTCCCTATTCACCAGAGATGAGAACTCACTGTCCATGGCCTGAAAGCACTTCTCCTGTTCCTCCCTGGGCTAGGTAAGAAGCTCCTGGTAGCTTTCTGGCTCATCCACTGCTACTGTACACACCCTGGCATTCTGTACCACAAAATGCTCAGGTGGCCTCCTGACTCTCTTGAGTCCTCCTGGGTACGATTACCTTGGTTCGTCCCTTCTCATCCCCACTGTCACTACTTGTCTGTACCCCATCTCTGTGGATAAACTTTTGTGTAGTGATGGGTGACATCTGTGTACCTGTAGGCTCGCTGGAGGTGCTAGGCTGGCTTTCTGATGTACCCGCTGGTGTTTCCACCTCTCTAGGTACAGTACTGCCTCCCTGTTGTCCCAATCTAACAAACACTTCATGGTTTGTATGGATCTTTTCCCACCTGGAGTGTTACTCGAAATTTGCGCTCCTGGACAACAGGATGCGACCACTTCCCAGGTAAAACCTGTAACTGTTCCCCTGGTACCCCACAAACATCAATCATAGAATCATAGAATCATAGAGTTGGAAGAGACCACAAGGGCCATCCAGTCCAACCCCCTGCCATGCAGGAACTCTCAATCAAAACATCCCCCGACAGATGGCCATCCAGCCTCTGCTTAAAGACCTCCAAGGAAGGAGACTCCACTACTCTCTGAGGGACTGTGTTCCACTGTCAAACAGCCCTTACTGTCAGGAAGTTCCCCCTAATGTTGAGGTGGAATCTCTTTTCCTGGAGCTTACATCCATTGTTTCGGCTCCTAGTCTCTGGAGCAGCAGAAAACAAGCTTGTTCCCTCCTCAATATGACATCCCTTCAAATATTTAAACACAGCTATCATATCACCTCTCAACCTTCTCTTCTCCAGGCTAAACATCCCCAGCTCCCTAAGTCGTTCCCTCATAGGGCTTGGTTTCCAGACCCTTCATGATTTTAGTTGCCCTCCTTTGGACACGCTCCAGTTTCTCCACATCCTTTTTGAATTGTGGTGCCCAGAACTGGACACAGTATTCTAGGTGAGGCCTGACCAAGCAGGATAGAATGGCACTATTACTTCTCTTGATCAAGACACTACACTTCTACTGATGCAGCCTAAAATTGCATTGGCCTTTTTAGCTGCTGCATTGCACTGTTGACTCATGTTCAACTTGTGGTCCACCTAGATTCCTAGATCCCTTTCACACATAGTCTCATTCAGCCAGGTGTCCCCCATCATATATCTGTGATTTTGTTTTTCTGCCCTAAGTGCAGTACTTTACATTTCTCCATGTTGAAATTCATTTTGTTAGCTTTGGCCCAGCTTTCTAGTCTGTTCAAGTCATTTTGGATTTTGATCCTGTCCTCTGGGGTATTAGCTACTCCTCCTAATTTGGTGTCATCTGCAAATTTGATAACTATGCCCCCAATACTGTCATCCAAGTCATTAATAAAGATATTGAATAGCACTGGGCCCAGGACAGAGCCCTGTGGCACCCCACTGGTCACTTCTTCCCAGGTTGAAAAGGAGCCATTGTTGAGCACCCTTTGTTTTTGGCTAGTCAACCAATTACAAATCCATGTAACAGTTACTTTGTCTAGCCAACATTTTACCAGCTTGTTTGCAAGAATGTCATGGGGAACCTTGTCAAATGTCTTACTGAAATCAAGATATACTATATCCACAGCATTCCCTTCATCTACTAAGCTGGTAATTTTATCAAAAAAAAGAAAAAAAAGAGAGAGAGATCAGATTTGTTTGGCATGACCTGTTTCTCTGAAACCCATGCTGACTTTTTGTGATTATGAAATTACCTTCCAGATGTTCACAGACTCTCTGTTTAATGATCTGGTATTGATGTCAGACTAACTGGACGATAATTGTTGGGATCCTCTTTTTCCCTTTTTGTAGATGGAGACAACATTTGCCCTCCTCCAGTCTGCTGGGACTTCTTCTGTTTGCCAGGTGTTCTCAAAGATTATTGCCAATGGTTCCTATATTACGTTTGCCAGTTCTTTTAATATCCTTGGATTGATTGATTGATTGATTGATAATACCCTTGGATGTAATTCATCTGATCCTGGAGACTTATATTCATTTAGATTAACCAGGTATTCCTGCACTATCTCTTTAGTTATTCTGTGCTGAAATTCTCCTATTCTGTCCTCTGCTCCATTATCCTCAGGTTGAGCACCCTTTGCCTTTTCTGAGAAGACTGAAGCAAAGAAGGTGTTGAGTAATTCTGCCTTTTCTGTGTCCCCTGATAACTTTTTGCCATCTTCTCCACACAGTGGCCCTACCATTTCCTTCTTCTTCCTTTTGCTGCTGACATACCCAAAAAAGCCCTTTTTATTGTTCTTAACCTCTCTAGCAAGCCTGAGTTCATTCTGAGCTTTAGCTTTTCTGACTTTACCCCTACACGTGCTAGCTATTTGTTTGAATTCCTCTTTGGTGATTTCCCCATTTTCCCATTTCGTTTCCCCATTGTTCCATTTCCAATCTCTGCCACTTGTGGTCACCTTTCTTCCTGAAAGCCTGGGGAACCAAAACTTTGGCATGCTGCCCAAGCACCCTTAGGTAGCTAAGGTTGGGTGGCTTCCCATACAGCATGAAGTAGGGTGTTTGCTTGACTGCTGATTTCCACACCCGGTTGGTGATTTGGCAGGCAGTCAAGATTGCCTTCCCCCAGAGACCCTCTGGGGTCCCTGCATCAAGCAACTTACAGTCCTTGATCTGCTTTAGCACCCCAATTTTTCTCTCTGCCAAACTGTCTTCCTGCAGGATGTCTGGGTTGGTGGTATTATGGCGGATGCCCTTCTGCTTTAACCAATTGCCCAAGCTTGCAGATAAGAACTCGCCCCCACGGTCTGTCACCAGAGTACCAACACTGTACTCCAATTCCCTTTCGACCATTTCTACCCAGTTCTTAAATGTGGCAGCAGCCTAATTCTTCTCCTTTAGCATGTAGGCATAGGTGTATCTGGTGTATCTATCCACAATCACCATCAGATACCTACTATTGCCTACTGATTTGACAAAAGGCCCAGCCAAATATGTGTGCACCACTTGGAATAGCCTTGGGGTGGTGCACTTGCTTCTCTTTGCAACAGGAAAAGCCCTTAGCTTTATCTTGCCCAGTAGTTGTTTCCTTATGTCATTCTCCCCCCCACCATTATTCTTGAACTGATCATTTCCCTACCCTTCCCCCTTCTCCTCCCTCCTTTCCCCTTCCCCCCTCATGTCCTTCTTTATTTAGTCTCTCATCTGTCTTCTGGCCCTTGTTTGATTTTACTTGCTTGTCCTCTCTGTTTTTTCCTGTCCTTCCTGTGGAAGGTGGGGGAGGGGTGAGATGGTCTGTGCTGTGGCTGAGATGGATTCACATGGCTGGCTTTTCCTTCCTCTTCCTCCCAGCTGTTTCTCCTCTCTTCCCTCTGGAAGGTTGGGGGGGGCTGAGATGGACTCATGTGGCTGGGAGGGGATTGGATCGAGTTTTTTCCCCACCTCTCCTTGCAGCTTCAGATGGTAGGAAGGAATTGGATAAGTCTTTTCCCAGCTGTCCTTACTGTTTCAGATTTTTATTCCTACAGACTTTTAAAATGGAAAGTTTTTAAAGAATGGGCTGAGGGTGCTATCCTGTCTTAAATCTGAACTGTTTTTAATTTTATTGTATTTTATCTTTTAAAGAGAAGTTTTAAATCATTTAAAAATTGTTAACAGTTTAATTCCATTGGAAGGTGGGATAGAAATCTGGGACAGTAATAAGTAATTGAGTAAAGGTAGCAGAAATAGACGGTCTATATCAAAGTAATCAATGGTAACATTCTATTGTGTTCTGATTAGACTACACTTGGAGTCCCATATCCATTTCTGAGCATCCCAGCTTAAGAAGGATATCAACAAGTTACATCCAAAGGAAGACAGTAAGGATAGTGAAGAGTCTCTAGGCCGACGAGGAACAGTTGAGAAAGTTGGTATGTTTTATTTAAAGAAGAGAAAGCAGAGAGGTGACATGGTACCCATCTCCAAATATTTGAAAGGGCATCAGGCAGAAGATTAAATAAGTTTTTTTCACTGTTTTCCTGAGAGTTATACCTGTACCAATGTGTTCAAATTATAAGAAAGGAGGTGCCAATTAGTACCAATTAGTACACATTCTCAATCCATTTCAAAAGAGAGGCAGCTCTCCATCTGCATCCCTTAATGGACACAGTTGTCTCTCCAATGGGGGACCCCTAACATGAAGGAATCCAGAGTGTAATGTGAATTACAATGCAAAGCAGATATTTGGCTTAAAGTCTATTGTCTTTAATGGTCAATAATAATGACATTTCATGATAAACAGAAATGCAAAGAAATTTATATTGTAGGATTCAAAACACTCAAAACATCTGTCCTGATGCTACAAAATGGCGTTCTGCATCTTCAGCTGCATTTCCCCATTGAAATAATAATGAAAGCAACATTGCATCATTTACTACTCAAAGATGCCTTTTCAGTTCTCTTGCTTTATTATATATCAAGTGATCTTGCTTATCTGTGCTTTTACACTGCATCAGTCATTGGTATATGATAGTCAAGCAGGAATTTTTAATTCTATTTGAAATGTTGGTGCCTCTGTAAGCAAGACTATAAAGCTGTTTTAATATGTTAATATATTTTAATATACAATGTGTTTAATACTTTTTAAGGGGTGGGTGGCTTCTGGAATTCTTAGGTTTTATGCAATTTTGCAATATATTTGTTGGATTTTAATGTTGTAAGCCACCCCGATTGCTTGGCAGAGGAGTGGGGTATAAATAAAGCTTATTATTATTATTATTATTATTATTATGAATTAAACTAATTAATTCTTGCCCTGAAGAAGGAGATTTAAGGCACTGAAGGGTGATGTCATGTTTACCAAAAGGGCAAGTCCACAACGAGTCTTTCAGTCAGTATTTAGGTTGAAAAGGGATTTGACCACACCCAGGACCTGAAGAAATCTACAAAATACCCACAAACAAAGGTTCTTGATCCTCAAAGGAGGTCTGCATTATTTCTTACATCTCTCATTAAACTATATAGAGAGGCTCCTGAATTCTGAGAAAGCAAGCTGAGTGATGATAAAACTGTGCAGTATTAAGACACTGTGTACAGAAGCATGAGGGTCAGCTAAGTGTCGGGCCCTCTCAAATCTCATGTCTCACAAACCTATATGCTACTTAAAACAAGCGTAGGAAAATATTATGACTCCAAATTGCTAGCATTTGTTGTTGTTGTTTTACCTATATACTTTCTTGATCTCTGTGACAAAAGTTCAAGTCTGCTCCAAGATATTTTGCTACTTGAGGCAAATGACAAGCTGGTGCTTTCTGCATTCTTTGTGCTGGAGGTAACCACTCTGGTAGCTAAACTTTGTTTCCACCCTGGCAAAGGGCCAGAATTCTCTACAACAAATGGAGGCAGCAGACTGGTATACAACAGGTTGGATGGTATATAGCAGGTTGGATGTTGCTCTGTTCTTGAAAAAAGAGGAATGGTCAAGGGATATAGGAGAAAAAGCATGGAGAAGTCTACTGCTGCTTCTCAGCAATTGTCACATGAGATGCTTTTTTCTTTGTGTCTCATGGTAGGACTGACCCTGCATGACTTGCCAGTTAACCTAAAGTGATATTCTGATGTTTTTGATTTGTTTTGAAGTTTCTGTTTGACTGAGCCATAAGGGGAATTCAGAGGGAAGTCAACAGACTTTGACATGAGCAAAATTTCTCAGTGTATTCAGTCATAAAGATGATGAGGGAACAGAGTGTGAAGGAGGTGTGAGTGGTGCAGGGAGTCCTTGGAGTCTTTCTGGCTACCCTAACAAAGACAACTGCTTCTCTTTCCAAGAGACACAAATGAAGTAATCTTTGTTTTTTGACAGGCACTTCTGGAAATTTAATCATCATCATTTTGTTTTTAAGAGGGTGTACCAAAACATGTTCTTGTGCCTGTTGCATTGCATAGACTTCAAAAGCAAATCTTCATTAACCTGCCTTCTGCCCCCAAAGACACACCACTCCAAGAATTTTCATACATAGCCTTTCTATGCTTCCAAAATCACATTTCCAGAAGTAGACTTTTTTCTTCCCAATTAACATTTAACGGCTACTATATTATTATGTATCAGGTATCAGATATGTCATAGAACAGGGGTAGGCAACCTGTCCCCTTTAAGGGCCAAGGAACTTCAGCTCCCAGAATCCCAGGAGCTATTAGCCAACATGGGACTATTGGCCAACATGGCTGAGGCTTCTGCGAGCTGAAGTCCCTCAGCCCTTAAAGGGGACAGGTTGCCTACCCCTGTAATAGAAGTTATAATCCAGGGCTAGGCAAACTGTCCCCTTTAAGGGCCTAGGGATTTCAACTACCAGAATCCCAGACTATTGGCCAACATCCCATACTATTGGCCAACATGGCTGAGGCTTCTGGGAACTGAAGTCCCTCAGCCCTTAAAGGGGACAGTTTACCTACCCCTGTAATCTAACACCATGGGGAGGGAGGGCTCAGATCTCTCAAGCCATCATTAGCTGTTGCTGCTAATAACATTTCTGTGCAGGTTCTGCTGCTCTTTAAAGTGGAAAATAGCCCTCTACTCCACTACTTGTCAACCTACCAACAAACACCTCTCCATATGCTAAAAAGCCACCAGAACTATGTAGCACCAAGTTTAATAGTCCAAAAGGATAGGACAGTGATGGTGAACCTTTCTGGGGCTGTGTGACCAAACTAAAACATTTTCTGGCACCAGGTAGTACCTGGTGCCGGGGGCAGGACTTCCGCCCTCCATGGGTGGGACTTCCATCCTCTGGAGATGGGATTTCCACCCTCCATGGGTGGGACATGGCCTCCTTTCCCTGGCCTCCTGCTGTCTATCTCAGGAGGAAGGTGATGGGCGCATGCTGGTTGCTCCTCCTTCCCCTGCCCTTTTCCCAAACTCCAGCTATCTCTCAGAGAAAGCTGGAAGCCAGAAAAGATCCCTGTGGAGGAGGAGGAATAGGCACGTGCCATTCCTCCTTGTCCTCCCAGACTTTTCTCAGCCCCCAGCTGTCCCTTTGGAGACAGCTGGGAGCCACGAAAGGTCCCTGGGGAGGAGCAATGGTCATACGCCAGTTGCTCCTCCTCCCTCCACCCTTCTCCTGCCCCCCAGCTGTCTCCGAGAGACAGCTGAAGGCCAGGAAACATCCAGGTGACTCCTTCTCCCCAGCACCATTTCCCCGGCTTGCAGCTGTCTCAGAAAGAGAGCTGAAGGCCAGGAAATGGCAGGGAGGAGCAGCAATGGGCACTTGTGTGCCTGTTCCTCCTCCTCCCTGACCCATGCCGAGTAAAATGACGTTGCGTGCCACCCATGGCATGCATGCCAGAGGTTCACCATCATGGGGATAGGACATCACCTCACCCTCCCCATTGGACAATCTGCTGCTTCTAGCTCTAGAAGAGAGACCATAGATATATGCCTTCAGCTCTCATCAGTCCCTGCTAGTATGACCAAGAGTGAAGAACAATGAGAGTAATCATTTGTCAAAATCTAGAGGACTACCTGCTCCCCACCTCTGCTTCAATAGTTCCTTTTAGCTAAAGTTTCAAAACAGTGAAAGTTTTAAAGAGTAAACATGAAAATAGATATTTTTCCCTTTTACCTTGTTTCCCAGATCCATAATTCAACACTATCAGTATACATATAGTTAGCAAAATTGGTCAGTTTTGCCTCTTTCTCACAGCACTGTATTATTGCTTGGAAGCCTTTATTATTATTTTTTCTATGATTATTAGACACCACATATTTACATTTTCTTACAAGTGGGCTTCCAAATGCATCCCATCTACAAACACCGTGGTGGACATTTCAGAACAATTCAGACTGGTAGATTGTAGGCACTGAACCATGCTGCATAGAAAAGAAATTGAATGGCATCATCAAAAGGTAAACATAGAATAAAGCATGTGCATAGATGTAAAAGCCAGCTGTGTTATGAAACAGATAAACATGGACTTTGGAGTAAAGCTACCTAAAGTTGTCCAGTTGATTCACTTCTTTGGGAGGAAAGCAAATATTGAGAACAAACTTCCTGAATTCTGGGAATTTGCCCAATGTGCTTGTCCAATGCCTATGAATTAAATAGAGGTTGCATAACATCTGGAATACCCTTACATTGTAACATTTGTTGCCCAGGTCCTTAGGAGTAAGGCCATGGAAGGGAAGAAATTCTTTTGCAACTAATAGTATCCCACACAAATTCCTTGAAGAAAGGTGATAGCAGGAGGACCAATTCATTTGAAGTGCTAGAGGAGATACCATGGATTACCAAAAAGACAAATAAATCAGTTCAAGAGCAAATCAAGAATGATCTCTCCCTAGAAGCCAAGAGACTGTTGTACTTTGGCCATATCATGAGAAATATGACTCATTAGAAAAGAGAACAATGTTTGGTAAGGTGGAAGTTTTTAGGAAAAGAGGAAGACTGCATTAGAGGTGGATAGGCTTAATCAAGGAAGGCAATGCTCTGAGTCTGCAAGACCTGAGCAGAGCTGTTGTCAATAGGAGAATTTGGTAGTCTCTCATTCATAGGGTCACCATAAGTCAAAGTTGACTTCATGGCAATGAACAGCAACAACAATAGGAATTACACCTCAGTTTCCCTCAGTGTCACTGTGGCATTCTTCTCATGAGGAGAATGAGCCATTGCACTGGGTTGGGGGGCATGCATGGCCTTCCTCAGTGCCGCCCCATTGTTCTCCTCATGAGGAAAATGAGCCAATGGCACTGAGGTGGGGTGGAGATGACCAGGCATCATTGAGAGTTGCATCCTAGCAGTAGCATGTAACACATTCGCTGAAAGAGTTGAACTGGCTGCCTGTTTGCTATTGGAAGAGGTATGAGATTTTGTCATTGGTTTATAAAGCCAATGGGATTTTATTAACCAAAATCTACCTTCTTTATTATAGACTGATGTGGTCTTGTGGGCTGTCTGGAAAAGGCCTTCCTGATTGTGCCACATGCTCATGATATCCACTTGGCAATTTTTAAGAGCAAGGCATTTAGTGTGGTGGTACTTACTATGTAGAATCCTCTTCCATTAGAATTTCTAAAAATTGGTACCCCCAAAAGTAACATTTCAAAGTTCTGACTATTGTTTTATTCCTCATTACACATCCTGACAAGAGCATCCCTAACATAGTATATATGCTTTGCTGTGCTCAGTATCTGGCTTTTGTGGGCACATAAATCAGTGATCAGAGGATCCAGAGTGATTCAGAGTACTCTGGTATCAGATGCCAGGAACCTCCTGGCAGTTATTTTCTTGGGGCTGACCACTAAAAGACACATATAACTTCATAATTACAGAGTAGGAGTTGTTATTTCAAAATGTCTACATTTATTTTCTTGTGAATGTAGCCATGATTATGTCTGTTTAGTTATGCAGTGGTCATCAATGTGTCATTCCAATTGTGGTTTCCTTCTCATGAAACCTCTGTATTCTTGAACTCAGTGAAAGAAAAATCACCATTAACTTCCCACTGAAGGGGAAAAGAAAGATGAGGCCCAATTCTCACATCCATTTCAATACAGGGTAGCTATTTGAAGGCCAAAGATCAGGGCAAGCTGGGTGTTAGAATGGTTGATCCACCTAAAGTCTGGCATTCAGTAGTGCTGGAAAGCATCACTCCTCATTTGTGCAGTATTGTCCCAAGATATTTTGCTGCCTGAAGTAACTCAGCAAATGGTGCTACTCACCTCCTAAATCAACATGCAGGTTATATGAAGGGCTCCTCCAGATGGGGCAAATGTATTAAAAGGTTGCAGTATTTGTTGCTACTGTTCTCAAGGTTTTTAAAAACATACAAGTGGTGTTTTTGTTTTTCTGGACTATTTTCTGACAATTCCAAGCACAAGCTACAACCCAACTCTCATATGGGTTTCTTTAAATTCTGAGACATATCAGAATAGAACATTCTCTTCTCTCCTCTTGTCCCCCCTCCCAAACTGTAATAATATAGGGCATCAGTAAAATAACCCCTTTGCACTATAACTCTATGACTTAGCAAAAATCTATTTTAAAAAGACAGAAAAGAGAAAAGTACAATGAATCTAAAATCCACAACGCAGTGATACCTTTATTGGGCCTACCAAAATGCACAAAACACATGTTGCAAACTTTCAAAGCTCCACTGGCTTCTTTATCAGGCAAAGGTGCTAAAAATCAAACATAAGAAAGGAAAAAAATGATGATGTTATATTAAGATGTTATAGTTGTTCTCAGGTAAGATGATATGAAAAGATATCCATATAGGCAGAGGCCATTCCTCCTCTCTGGTCAGGAGTACAAAGTAATACAAAGTTTTCAGAGAATCAAAACTGTTAAGATAGAGACATTGGCAACCATTGTGCATATACTTTTTTTTTGTCCAATTATTCTCTTCAAACAAATTTTTGAAGCACTATAAAATATACAGTGCTTCAAAACAGTGAGTACATCATGAATAAGGACTTTGGCCCTGTCATGCCTTTACCTTTCTTGAAAACCATGGTAATCTCATGCTGTTCTCCATCACTGCCACATGTACTTACATATGACTATGACACATGGCAAGTTAATTCTTCATTTGATCATGGCTTCAGAAGAGTTTCTAGAAGCAAAATTCACCCTGAGGTCACTCTCAAGATTTAGCATTTTTTCATGAGCATGGAGCAAGCATTCCCCCTTACATTTTGAAAATATTCTAGTAATAATTATTGCAAGTGAAACATAGTAACCACACCAAATGCCATTGGTTGTCACTTTTTTCTTTAATGTCAGAACATCACTAATTTTAAAAGTGGACATTAGGAGCAAAGACTTTCTGTTTATGGCCTCAAGCAGTCATTGCAATGATTACTTTCATCTGACCCTTATCAATGATAAACCAGAAAGTTTACTTAAACTTTTTTAAACTTATAAACACACGCCCACAAGTCATGGACATGCTGTTACATAGTCAGACAAATAAACATTTCTAAATATTCCTGGGTGGTGGGTGAAAGCTGTGTCTGAGAAACGGATCTTCAGACAGTAAGAACCCCACATACACAGGAAGTGAAGAGTCAATGTAAACATTGCATTTTCCAGAAGAACCAGAAAACCACCATAATCCAAAATGAGAGCAGAGTTCAGTTTAAGTGGTCAACAGTAAACCTTACTTTTTGGCAGAGCCTCGGGTTTAGCTGCCCATCCAGTGTATACTTTCATAGGAGTGCTGGATTTCTAGGAGTTATATAAGTATTTCTGGTGGTGAGGGAATATTTCTGCACAATTACATTTTGGTATGACCCCAAAAGCCAATACTTTCTGATTACAGTCTCTTGATAGGTTCTTGAGATAGCAGGCTTTAAACACCTATTTAAATACAAATAGTTTTACTTCACATATACAGAGCGCCCACCCTATACATGGGCTTGCCGTACATGGCTTTCAGCTTACATGTATGGCAAGCCCAAGGGGACAAAATGTTGTGCGTACCACGCCGCGCGCAAAAACGTGTGGCCATTATTTTCAATGGGCCTTCAGTGTACACATTTTTTCCCTTATGTGGGGTGGTGGTGGTGGTCCAGAACAGATTCCCTGCATATGGGAAGGGCCCACTGTATTATCATATAGGATTTAAAAAGCTGTACTTTTGAAATTCATGAGCTATTGCTGATATAATTCTCATTATTTCTTACTGTGCTCTATCTATCTATCTATCTATCTGTCTGTCTGTCTCCCTTCATTAACAAATTTTGCATTGCTTTTGATCCAGAGGCAATCAGTGCAACTAAAGGCTCATCCAGAAGGGAAAAAATTCTTGAAGTATTGAAACTTTCATATTATTTTAATATTGATTTTACTTGCATATTCTCAATTTTGGATCCAAACTCTTTCTTGAAATATCCCACACATCTTATTCCTTGCATCCTTCCAAGAGATGGCCATGTAGAGATGAATTTCTGTTTGGAAAATAATGGGTTAATTTAAACTGACATGGGCAGTAGGAATGAAAAGTACTTGATAAATCTGGGAGTTCCAAGAAAATATTTTGGGATGACAAAAATGTCATGTGGATCTCCAAAATAAAATTGGTTTGTGCAGGGGGGGAGGGGACTTAGGACTTTCAGAAACTTTTTCTCATCTTAAGGGGCTCTGTTTTAGGGGGGTTGCAGACTGCCAGAAATAGTGTGAATTCAGTCCACTTTTAGGGTTAGGGTTAGTGCTAGGGAATCATGGGAACTGTTATTTTTCTGAGACATTGAGCCTTCTCTGTCAGACAACTCTGATGCCACAATAAAATACAGTTCCCATGGTTCCCTAACTCTAACCCTAACCCTAAAAGTGGACTGAATTCACACTATTTCTGGCAGTCTGCAACCCCCCTTAGTCATGGCTAACTCCTATTGATTTCATTCAGTCTTTTTAAGCATGACAGAAGGCATGTCCAGATGGGCCAAATGAACCTGGCCTTGTGTCACCATGTCTTCACAAAGGGCCATAGGCCTGATTTGACTGCAGTCTGTCTTTACATGGGATGAATCTGGGCCATCCTTGTGCTAAAACAATGTAAAAACAAAACTTCTCATCATTTGCTCTGCATCTTCCAAGAAAATCCAGAGCACTCTGCAGCAATGCCTGGTGGCTGTTTACAAAGTATCCCACTCCCTCTGAAATCTCAGTGAGGTGCCCAGCCATGTGATCAATGTTGGGTGCCTTGTTTTTGGCCTCAAAGAGAACAAGTCACACCAGCAACTGCAGTACTTGGTGGCACAGCAGGATGCTGCACAGTGGCATTCCAATCCAAGGTGTCACCAGTGTGGGACGGCGGGCCAAAAGTCCATCATGAGTAAAACAGTGCTGGACAGGGGGGTGGGGGGCCACTTGGCCAGGTGTCATCCCTCTTCTGGGTGTCACCTGGTGCAGTCTGCACCACCACACACCCCTAGTGACACCTCTGATACTGGACAGCCTCCTGGTGTAACTGAGGAGTGCCCAGGTAACAGGGGGAAATTGGGGCAGCTTTAGGGCCAGAATATTCCCTGAGCAGCCTGCAGTAGTCTGTGGTCAGTGTAGACCTGTCCTTAGGGTGCATCTACTATAGATATAATGTTTGACACTACTTTAACAGCCATGGCTCCAGAATCAGACTCCTACAGTTTATGCAGAATTCTTTGACAGAATCCTGAGATTTCTAGTTTCATGAGGCATCAACATTCTTTAATAGAGAAGTCTAAAAACTTTGTAAAACTACAAATCCCAGGATTTCATAAGATGGTATTTTCTTGGAACTCCCAGCTGTATCAAACTCTGTATCAAAACTCTTGCTTTTAGCATGGTAGTGTTGTATAGCACTTTACAAAGCAGAAAAGAATGGGTCTTTAAAATCCAGTACAGTGAAGACTACATAGGAGGGACAAGAAAAAGTGGCAAAAAGGTAAAGAACATGCATTTCTTACAGTTGCATATATTTAACTTCATCATAGTATGTTCTGTTGTGCAAATGTCTTCATGGCAAAACAGATGGATTTGAAATAATTTTATTATACATAAAAGCATCTGCAAGGCATATGTGACAGCCAGTGAAAAAAACAAAATTCTTTAAGGGAACACATGGCTGAGGATGGTAAACTTCACAAGGTAAAATGGATAGAGATATGAAAATGGAAAGAAAAGGGGGCAACACATCTCAGGTATGGAGAGCCTTTCGTGTAAGAATGAGGAATCTGAGCTCGGTACAGGGGCTGGAAGCCAGAGTATGGATGTAAGAGAAAATGGATGTAAGAGCAGGGAATAAAACAGACAGCAGAAATTTGAATAAAAATGTGTGGGCCAACATGAGACAATGGAAGACAGAAAGAAGGTTGCAGTAATTTAGTAGTCAAATAGAAGAGAAGGGGGTTGGGATGAAAGGGTCAGAATTCAGTTTTTGGACAAAGAGGAGCAGATAAGAGGATGAGATAATGATATAATTATGAATCTCTGTGGCATGAAGGAGTCAAGAAAGAAAGAGTGGTCAACTGTACTGAAGACAGCAGAGAGGTCAAGGGGAACAAGAGCAAAACAAACAGTTGTTCTTAGCAATGGAACAATCAGTGATGACTTTGGTGAGCAAATTCTCAGTAGAGCACAGAGAACAGAAGCCAGATTGTGTGGGACAACAGAAGAGTTAGAAGAAGGAAAGTAGAAACATCTGGAATAAGCCAAATACCTGGAGTTTGGAAAAAGGAGCAGAAGGCAAGTGGCAGTTGTAGAAGGATAATGGTACAAGAGATATTTTGTTTCATCACAATGGAAAAGTTTGCATGCTCAAATGCAGTGGTATTAATCAGTTATGCCTTCCCAGAAAGAAATATTTGAAAAAGTATCAGAGCTTTTGGACTTGCTTTGTCGTAATTACCAGTTCTCTCTTTTCCATTTACAAACCTTTAAAAATGTATCAGTCATTTGCCCAAGAAGCCACTGCCAATGCAATGCAGTAAACCTGGGGACAATAAAATATGATTACTTAATTATGAGGAGCATTCTGTGGGGGGAAAATCAGTTCATAGCCTGAATATTATTTTTAAAGAGAAGTTTCTATTTGCCTACCAAAACCAGATAAAGATGAATTAAGGCAAGCTAAGCTAGAATAACAAAAACAATATGAAGGCGACAGTTCCAAAAAGTTGGCATCTCCCTCTGTCATTATGCTTCTCCCTTTAACTGTGCCATTACCAGCCATTCAAAATGGAGCAATCTGCCATGCATTTGAGCTGAAGGCAGCCACCAAAAATAACAGCTTACCGAATGGTACCAAATGATGGTTTACCATTAAGTTTATCACCATGTGGTAAAGTGGTCATCTATAGTTTACTATCAAGTGGTGTGAAAAACCTTTCTACTCCCCGGGATTTAAAGCAAACACAGGAGTGTTTGTAACATCTCCATCTCTACTTGGCATGAAAATACCGGCAACTAGATTACTAAGGAAAATACAGGTTGTTAAGTGGTTATCTGGCCACTGTGGTAAGGAACATCAGCCAATGTATATACAGTATATATTTTTCTTTATACTGTAATAATGTTCTCTTGCATTCTATTAGGTACCAAGCTGAAGCTAAGAGATACAATATCAGGTCAGGTTTATTTATTCAGTCCAATAGACAATCCTGTACTCAAAGGGGATCCTGTCCAGATTCCTATCCAAAAGAAATTACTTCACAGAACATGTTGGCTGAGTAGTGATGAAATGCCTCGAACTCGAAAAGGTCAGAGACACAAGTTTGCTGACCATGGTTGAGTGTCCTTCGTAGAGCTGTCCATAGTTTAGTTTAATGCAAACAGAGGCTCCTCTGTTGTTTCTGAATGGGAGGTTAGTTTCTTGATTTAAAGATTCAGCAATCAAATCAAAGTGGAAAGCCCACCCTGCCCTCTTGTTCTCAAGCATTTTCCTGACTCCATTCCTTGAAAAATTAGGGAGGCTTTTGGTACATTGTGGCATTTCATCATGCTCAAAAGGTTCTGGCAGATCAAAGCAGCCATCACTTCAAATAGTTTGTGCTTTATCAAATGCTTATCCTAGAACTATTGACCTCCGAATCATTTATTAACAGATTCACTCAGTCTCTCTCTCTCTCTTTTTTCATCCAACAACCCTGCCTGCCTCAGAAAACAGTTTACATAGTTTAAACAGTTTGCCATAAAAAGAAAAGACATGAATTCTGACCTTTTTGCACTCACCCAGTTTCCCTCTGTTAAAAAAGACTAATTTAAAAAGTAATCCAATGGGGGAGGGGATGTTTTTAAAGATATGAAAGCCTCCATTAGCATAATGACTTGGCCTACAAGTGATGCTGTGGCTGCTGGTTGTGCATTCCTAGCATGCTTTAGAGGAAATAGCTTCAGAAGTTAAGCTTAATCAGACAGGAAGACTGAAAAAATGTAATGGTTAGGTTAGCAGAGTCAATTCATATGACCCCAAATCAATGTATTGCACCATGCAATAGATTCTGCAAGTGCAGTACAGTTGCCCATGCTACTTCCACCATTTCTTCTTTGAATTCAAGAGAATAAAATCAAGTTAAGAACACAGGCCAAGCAGTAAATTCATTCTGGCTTAATGTTTTAAAACAATTTACAATAATTACTAAACAAAATGTTAAATATTGCCCTGGAATTTTGTTGTTATCCATTTATTCTAAAGAAAATAGACACATGAGACATAAAACTTGTCGTCCCCCCCCCCCCCATTACTGCTATTCAAATGGAAACTGCTAATTGTTGGAAAACTGGAAATGTTTGTTTCCTTAGATTTCTGGTGGAAGAGAGTATGGGAACTATGGCGTTTAGATAAATTGTCAGATATTATGAAAGTTAATAAGGGACTATTAAGCCATGGTACTTTTGTTTTCTTATATATATTTTATTTTATTTTTAAAAAACATAAAAAATCCACTTAAAATATATTCTTAGTCATCTTTACAGTACATTTACCCATAGTTCTAACTTCTCAATAGTTCTTTGAAAGTAAGTACATTTTTTTCCACATTTTACATACATCATTTCTGTGTCTATTCTAACTTCTATCATCATCTCAGATCCAGTTCATTTACACAATCTTAATAACTACTTTGCTGCTTTATTCCCATTTTCTATTTATATATTCTTCCACTGGAGCCCACTCTTCCTCAACCAATTCCACATTCTCATTATTCAATAACCTTGTCAATTTGTCGATTTCCTTCATCTCTAACAATTTCAATAGCCATTCATCTACCGTTGGAGTTGTCTCCTGTTTCCATTTGGAGGCTATTAGTATTCTTGCTGCCGAGACCATGTAAAGTATTAGTCTCCAATATTTTCTAGTTATATCTGCTTCTAGTTTGTATGTCATATTTAATAAATATAATTCTGGATATAATTCAAGTCTGTTTTTAAGTATGTCTTCCATCGTCATGTGTATTTTTCCCCAATACATTTTCATTTTGGGACATCTCCACCAAACATGATACCAAGATCCAACATTGCTTTTACATTTCCAACATTCGTTCATTTGTAGTTTATAAATTTTTGCCATTCTAGCAGGGGTGAGATACCATCTTTGTTCCATTTTCCATTGATTTTCTCT
Source organism: Phrynosoma blainvillii (assembly GCA_026167975.1). Classification (NCBI taxonomy): domain Eukaryota; kingdom Metazoa; phylum Chordata; class Lepidosauria; order Squamata; family Phrynosomatidae; genus Phrynosoma; species Phrynosoma blainvillii. The sequence goes on along the minus strand of JANUYF010000003.1, from coordinate 91,746,111 downwards.
TATGTCTTGAGAGCGAGTAAATTTTCTTGTCATTTTCCTTGCTTTCTCCCAGTGATCTACCATTATTGTCCTACCAATGTCTGTTGCCCACTTGATCATATTGTCTGATATTATTTCTTTTTCCTGTCTCTGATACATTAATATTTTATATAATTTACTTATTTTCTTCTCTCTTGTCCCTAGCCAAATTTTATCTATGTCTTTCAATTTTTCTTCCATCCCTTGCAGCTTAATATCCATTTTAAATCTTTCCTTTATTTGGGTATATAATAACCAGTGCATTTTATCATCTAAATGTTGAATCTCAGACATAGCTTTAAGTTCCAATTGGTTTCCAATCTTCTCCAGTATCTCTTTATATTTTAACCGAATTCGAAGGGCTGTCCATCTTCCAAAAAAAGCTTCATGTGGTGAAGTCCATAAAGGTATTTTAGTGTATATTATTTTTTTCAGTTCTTTCCAAGTTTTAAGTAAGCTTCTTCTTATTACGTGGTGTTGGAATTCTTTGTGAACTCTATCCTTATCATAACATAAGTATCCATGCCATCCGAATCTGTTGTTGAATCCCTCCAAATTCAATATATCCTGGTCTTCTAATGTTATCCATTCGGATAGCCAATCTAAAACATTCGCTTTGTGGTAGAGTTCTAAGTCTGGTACATTCCTCCCTCCATCTTTACTTTGTCTTGTCATTGTTAGCCAATTGATTCTCGCTTTTTTAGCCATGGTACTTTTGTTGAAACATGGTTTCCATTAATTGAATTTGTGAATTGTAAGACCATCTCAATCCCATCTTAGAGTTTTTATTATTATTTATTACTGGAGTCAAACATTATGACAATGAACTCGTGTGATAAGGAAGGTAAGTCTTCTAGAACTAGCCCTGATTCCTAAAATAAAAGTTTTTATGATATTGTTTCTATTATTTTTATTTTTTAACATTTTAGATGATTTTATTTACTGAGTGTAAAGCATTTCATCCATGAACATTTTCCAGGTCATTGGCAGTCTTCCCCATCAATGCAAAGGGACTGGTTGGGGATGGTGCAACTATGGGTTGAAGGCATTGTTGTGTGATGACTATGGTCAATGGTGCTTCCCACCACCACCACCCCATGTAATCATGGTTTAAAAGCTGTGTACAATAATGTCCCTTATCTGTAGAAATAATTCAGTTTGACACCACTTTAGGTGCTATAGCTCCATCCTATGGAATCCTGGGATTTGTAGCTTGTTGTGGCACCAGAGCTGTCTGTCAGAGAAGGCTAAATATCTCATAAAACTACAAATCCCAGAATTCCCTAGCATTGACTTGTATTTAAAGCATTGTCAAGCTGCATTATTTCTGCAGCATAAATGCAGCCAAGTTGTTTGTCATTGCCCTCTGAAATATAGCATACAACACCTGAACTTTATCTCGAGTATTTTTATTATTGTACAGTTAAAGCTATCATATAGGTACACAGATGATAACAGGGTTTGCTGTCTCTTAATGAACACTCATTTTAAGCATCTGTCTTTGGAAAGGGCACCTGGGTGAGCTATTAGTTCTCTGGCTTGCATTTGGATATTTATCTGTTTTCTTCTACATTGGCTCAATCAGCTTTTCCAAACCTATTGACCTTTAGATGTTTTTGGAGTACAACACCAGCCAGAACAGGCACAGGATGCTTTTAAGTTCTGCTACCATAAGAGTGGTGAGTCTGCTCCATTCTGTATATACATTAAATTGAGTAAACACAGATATGTTTCTACAATGTAAACAACAACCACAACACATTTCTTTCTTTCTTTTCTCTTTTTCTCTTTCTTTCTTTCTTTCTTTCTTTTTTTTTTTTGGAAAAAAAATTATGGATAGACATTAATCTAATCACTTTACAGAAAAGCCAAATCCATCAGACTCTCTGATGGGTATTCATGTGAAAATCTGCTTTGGATTGGGGCCATCATTTACATTCCTCATACTTAATTGGGTAATTTATATCTCCATGGTCAGCAGGCTGCCAAGATGGCCATATCATGTTCTATAGTTCTATTCACATTATCGCTTTTATTTGACCGTCAGTTGTCTTTTCCATTAGAAACCCTAATTTTTCATGGCTGTATAACTTGATGTTTTGAATTACATGGGGCTTAGAGTCTTCATTCCCCAAAGCATGAAATTTCCAGATTTCAGCTACTTCATATCAGGAGGACTTTTTAAGTACAAGCCATAGCACAGGAGGCTAGGTTTTTTTAAAGGTCATTTAAAATAATATATAGGTTTTTGTTTTATTAATTTTCAAACTCAGCTAGCATAATAAATCTAAGAAGAACAAGAGGAAATGCATACTTGATAGTAGAGAGTTAGTCCAGATTTTTAAGGGCGTTTAGAACCTTGAGCTTTAGCCAGTAATGGCTTTTTGTTGTGAGGAAATACATAAAATTCTGATCATGTAAGCCAGGGCACTGAATTTTCACCGACCCTTTTCTGTGGCCTGTGTGTATGTGCTTTCAGATAGCCTGTCAACTAATGGTGACCTCATGAATTTCATAGGCAAGGAATCAGAGGTGTTTTTGCCAGTTCCTTCCTCTGAAACATAGCCTACAGCACCTAATATTCATTGATGGTCTTCAGGACTGATCCTGCTTAGTTTCCAGGATGAGATGGGATTGCTAGGCACAAGAACAATATTGACCAGAAAGTTCACCTGCATAAATCTGATTAATTTCCTTTCATAGGAGGACATCCTGGTGGATCAGTAGAAGTTACTCTAAAACCATTGCCATATCTTATATGGAAATACAGAACTTGCTAAAAATCTGGTGGTGGGTTCCAAGATGCAATCAAGTAGAGCTGCTTAAATGACCACCAGGGGTATACAAGTGATATTTCACCTACTGATCAAATTCTCAATTTGCATTATCCTCATAGGTCCTATGATTATAATGGTAACTCCAAAGGTGGGTGGCATTTGTATTCATCAGGTGTTCCCATGCTTTTCACACTAACATAGAATAACTCCTCTGAACTCAGGATACAGGACAGCTAGATAACTCACCATTTAGATCCTTTTTTCTCCTTGCTACATTTCTCAATCATACAGCTTTTCCCACAACAAAAGATATATAAGATAAGGTGCCAGCATAATGCTCCCTTATACAAAGTAGTAGTATACATGTTTGTCAGCAACAGAAGGCTAGGGATGTGATGAAATCTTGTTGAATCTCAATCTCATCTTGATGAAACAGTCTGTCTTGTCTGAAACAAGTGCTGCCCCCTCACAAGGTTTCTACAATTTGTACAAAATGTTTCAGCAAAAAACTAGTGTCTTTTCCTCTCATGAAGTATAGCATGCACATACACATGCACATTACAAGCTCAGAAAAAGTAAATGATTGATCAAAAAGATATAGACAATTCACCTAACACATCTAATTTTCAAAAATCCATGCATCAAGGCAGTGGCACCTGGATTTAGCTATGCAGTTTATGCAGTCCATGCAAAAATTGTTCTCACAGATGCAAAATCTACAGGCTACAAGAGCAAATGTTGAATTACTTGCATTACTAGAAAGAGCTATGCTACTTTTTTATTACACTGCTTAGGCCTATCTATCTCTTCACAATGTACATTTTTAACTAGAGTATGGAGATTATCGCACTAGCTGTCTTTTTCCAATCTGGACATGGGCCGGGACTGTGTCTTATTGCACAGCAATGTGCCCATATCAGACGCATCCCATACCAGACACAGGTCTTTTTCATTCTTAGCAAAGTAATGGGAGACGTTCTGATTGGGAATGGCATGCTTCCAATCTGAGCACGGAGCTGTGCGATAACACATTGTCCCGGCCCGGTCTCAGTTCCTGCCCAGAATGGGGGTAAGCAGTGTGATAATCTCCTATAAAAGCTCTTTTTTTTTTTTGCAATGATTCAGAACAGTCTGACTAATGACTTCCCATTCCCTTCTATGAGAAGAAAAACAGAGGAATAAATTACATACACTCATTGTCAGAAATTAAGGGAAAGCTAAGTGCTATGGACCTTTTGGACTGTGACAGTGACCATGCTGCAGTCTTAAGACACACATCTGGGAACAGATACTACCATTGGCCACAATGAGACTTACTTCTGAGTAATTCACATAGGTTTATGTTGTAAGGATCATTAACCCAATATATTTTGATAGGATTATTTAAAATAAACAGTCAGTCCTCCATATCCTCAGATTGATTATCCATGAGTTCAACCATCCATGGCATATATATATATATATATATTCCAAAAAGCAAACCTTGATTTTGCCAATTTATATAAGGGATACCATTTTACTATGCCATTGTATTTAATGGGGCATGAGCATCAACAGATTTTGGTTTCCACAGGAGGTCCTGGAACCAAACCCCTGCAGATACCAAGGATGCACTGTATTCACCAGCACTCATATTTATTAAATAGTGCCTAGTATGTGACATCATCCTTCCAAGAAACATTACTGCAAGGTTAGGAAGAGAGAATGTGATGATGGGGCAAGAATGACAGGTGCAAAGAGATTTAAAAAATACTATTAGTATATGGGTTTCTACTGTGCCTAGATGATGATAAAAGGTCATTTGAATTTAATTTAATCTTAGACATGAGATGATTTTGTGCTTGCATATTTTTCAAGAACTTTGACACTGGTTTCTTTGTATGTATGTGTGTAGGCTGCTCACAAATTGCCATGTAATTTCCAAACAAATAAAATATCATAGGCAAATTTCCAATGTATAATTAATTGGTGCAATAAATTCCTTAATGTCCAGCATTGTGAACAGTGGCTTGCCAGGACTGATAAGAATGAAATGCCTGTCAAAGCTTTCTGGGCCTTAAATATGATTTAGAGAGAAAGGGGGAGACATGGAGAGGAATGCATATTTTGTTCATGATCATATGTACCTTCAGTCTCTAGCAATCACTTACAGCCATGTTGACCTTAAAGCACGAGTTATTCCAAAAGGTGCCTGCCTCCTATAAACAACACCTGTAGAGCAGAGGATCCCAGCAGCTGCCTTGCTGTCTTTATTGCTTTATTATGTTTTATAATATGAAGAACAAGATTGCTAAATCTAGTCTGCAGGCTTTGGCAGGCTTTGCAGATGGCTGGCAATTATGTGTACAAGTTTTACAACAATCACCTGAATCCAAAGAACAAATATGATATCAGACCAGTTAGTGTTCTTATGTAACTATGTTTTGGTTTGACAATTTGTACTTAGCAATATTGTTTCAATATTAACACTCCCAGTTGGAGAGTTGGGGTGGGGTGGGTGGGGAGGAGAAGCTATGGAAAACACCATTTCCAATATGTTTGTTCTAACATTGCTTAATATGAAACCAACTGACTTGTTTATTTTGCTGTGCACACTATTGTACTTGCGTTAAGGAGAGATGCCTTTCCACGTTAAGCTATATGTGGAAGAAATCTGAAACACGGAAAAGAAAGTTTATCCCTCTCATAAACTTGCAGTATTTGCACTATAGAAGAGTAAAATTATTTCCATATTCACCTTACTCCTAAGTGGAGAAAAGCTTCCCTTTATAAAGACATAAAAAGTTCCAAACAAGGAGGCCAAATATGCATCACTAAGAAGACACCACAGATGTGCAGAAAATATGTAGACTTTCTGGAATCCTGAAAGCAGAATTCCTGAAATCCCGGAAGCAGAAAGTGGTTCCTGGACTTGCTAAAGCTGCCCAGCTCTTTGGTAGACAGTATGTTATGGATCACCAATATGGGGAAAAGATTTTGTGCATGCAACATGGGGACAATTATGGGAGTTTGTGTTTAGAAAGAATGAACAAAGGTCACATTTTGTTGAAATGGGAAAGACCTAGGAGGGTAACTATGGGAGGCACAAAATGAAGGCATTATCCAGAAATAAGAATTCTGCCTCAAATGAAATTTTCCTTTTGTCTTCAAATGTCTAGCATTGCCAAAAATGGGACACTGAAAATTATTCACTGTACTTTAGAACTGTTATGAGAACCAGTGTGGTGCAATGGTTTCAGTGTTGGACTATGATTCTGGGACCAGGGTTCAAATCCCTGCTCAGCTGTGGAAATCCACTAGGTGACTGTGGACAAGTCATACTCCCTCAGCCTCTAGAGGAAGGCACTGGCAAATCACCCTCTGAACAAATAACCCCATGATAGGGTTTCCATAAGTTGGAAATAACTTGACAGCAGACAACAACATTTCAGACTTTGCATTTCCTTGGTTACTTCTCCTGCCCCATTTCTTTGGTTGCCTAAACTGTATTTCTAAATGTTTGAAACTGTAAGCTACTTCAATGCTGAAAATTTGTGAACTGAAAGAAGATTATATTGGGGACACAATTCTTATTTTGGAGGAGGCAGTGCCTTTGATTTGCTGTTCTGATAGCTCTACCTCTGGTAGCTCTACCTCTGGAAAGGCCACAACCTTGTTGGTTAATACTGAATAGGCTTGGACTACAACATGGGTCCAGATCAAGCCATCAGTTGATTGGTCTGCTTGTCAATAGAAACCCATTCACCCAGCCTGCATGCTGGGTGGTGCTGGACTGGCAGATATAGGAATGCACTCAGGAAGAAGCCACCATGTGGTTAACATGCCACTTAGGAGTCAGCATTGTCTACAAACCCAAAGACACTTTAACTACCTCCCTCGTATCAGGCATGATACATGTGCATGGACCTTATCTACCTAAAATTGGATCTGTCTCCTGTGCCCAAACTGTCTTAAGTTGTAACAATCCATACAATCAGCCCTCCATATCCATGGATTCTTTATACACAGATTCAACAGCCATGCCCTGACTCCACCCCCAGGCCAGCCCTTTTGGCTGGTCTGTACAGGGCCTGACTCTGATGATCACCAGCTCACCAGGTTAGCAGTTCAAGACCCAAGCGTCACTAGTCCCAGCTTCTGTCAACCTTGCAGTTTGAAAGCATGTAAAAGTGCGAGCAGATAAATAGGTACCCCTTCAGTGGGATTGTGACAGCGTTCTGTGCAGTCATGGTGGCCACATGACCACAGAGTCATCTTTGACAATTCTGGCTCCCTCTGCTTATTAACAGAGATGAGCACCATCCCCTACAGTTGGACATGACTAGACAATCATGTCAAAGTGAAAACCTTTACCTTTAACTTTATAGACACCATTTCACTACACCTTTGTATTCAATGGGACTTGAGCATTCACAAATTCTGGTATCCATGGTGGGGTCTGGAACCAAACTCCTGTAGATTCCAAGGGCCCGTTGTAATAATAATAATAATAATAATAATAATAATAATAAATTTTATTTCTACCCCGGCCCTCTGAGTGCAATCGAGTCGGCTAACAAAAGTTAAAATTACAAATTATATAATACATCCCAATTCCCTCCCCCCTTAAGCAAAGCAAAAGCAAAGCAGCTTCATTTATATACCGCTTCATACCACGCTATGGGGTGTCTAAGCGGTTTACAACTGTGAGCTGATTGCCCCCCAACAAGCTGGGTACTCATTTTAGCGACCTCAGAAGGATGCAGGACTGAGTTGAGCCTCAGCCCTGGCTGGTATTGAACTCGCAATCTTGTGGTTTATGAGTGAGTGGCTGCAGTACAGGCATTTAACCACTGCGCCACCAGGGCTGGTCATACTTAAAACAGCATTAAATCAGACATAGGATTAAAACATATTAAATTAAAACAACAGTAGTTAAAAACATAAAATAAACAAAATCAGATGAATAAAACAAACCAAATAATGGGAAAGCTATTTGTAGTAGTATTTGTAGTAGTAGTATTTGCCATTTGATACTACTGGCAAAAAAATCATATATGTAAAATCCCCAAACATTGAGGGAGGGTGGGTAGTGATGATAATTAAAGACAACTTGCTGTTGGCATGGTAGGGGAAGCAGCTTATATGGGCCAAAAGGGGACCTGAGAAAATTTTTCACTTGCTCCCTAGCCATACCCCTCCCAAGCAACTAGGTTGCCTCTGATTGGTTGGCTTCCCTATTCTATACTAGAGCCTAGGAGAACTGAGTGAGGTTCTGGAAAAGAGAAGCTTTCCCACCACTTGAAACATGGTGCCCCTCCTCACTTTGCATGCAATAACAGTCCCCAAATTCATGCTTCTGATGAGTTTGAAAACACGCTTTCAATGTATGTGAAAAATGCTTTATGAAGCAAGAAGGGTGAATAATCCACTAAAGATGTCAAGACTTCTATATACAGTATATGTTTAAAAAAAAAGAAAAGGGAAAAGGGGGGAATCTTTGTGCATTTTGTTTTAAAGATTCTTATGTTTAAATGCCATTTTACACTCAGTTTTGGTTCTTATGAAAAGTAAGAAAAGTACATCTGAAAATGGTCTCATCCTTTCTTCATTCTTAGACCAAAGGTAGTACTGTGATCACTCTGGGAACTCAACTAGAATAGCATAATTTCCATTGTTGACAATGGAATAAGTCATTTGTTTTAATGAGCAGAATGAGCCCTTCTCCCATACTGAGGTCTTGTTCTCTGAACTTTACCCTGTGACTGGTATGTGACTTCATCAGTTGTTCATTTTTCTTTGCAAACCATGCATGGAATGCATGCTCTGACTGTAGCATAAAACTTCATAGAGTAAAGTGGCCAATCATGTCAGCTCCTATTACTGTTTTTCCTTTTTTTAAAATGAGCACCCTCACCCTCCATGTCTCTTATTTCAGGTCTTGGTAGTTTATGAGCAGCTTAGGGTTGCAAATAAATGACCATCCTTCAATGCACATAAAGTCATAATGTAGTGCAGAAGTAGTCATAAACCTATAAATATCACAAAAATTGAGAATATTTGTTACTCTGGAATGTTCCCCACTACAAATCTATCTTCCAGACACACACATTGGCTTCTTTACTAGCATCTAATCCACATTCTTCTAAGAAGAAATATTTAAGAAGCATTTACAAGAAATATTTATACCTCACCTCTCTGTTAAATAAGGTAGCACACAGCATATTTAAGACAACATTAACATTTCAGCCAAAAAATAAATAAATCACATCCTCAAAATGCATCCATAAGTAATTAGCTCTCACTTTTAAGATTGCATTGGGACCAGGAAAGAGGGCACCATAAAGACATCCCGTGCTATACCATAAGAAACATTGGATCATTTCTGTTTGAGAGTGCTGTGAAAATATTATGTTAACATATCAAAACATTAAATATTCTATATCAAAAAAAATTAGGAAGGTAACTACATTATTTATGAAGGGAAGTCATTCAACTCCATGTGCTTTTGTGACAGGATGGTCTATCAACTACTGTATAGGCCCATAATAGTGGAATTAGAGCTTGGGATAGTTATTTTTGGACTACAATTCCTTCCCGCTATTCACAGCTACTGGGACATTCTAGAAACGATAGTCCAAAGAAAACCGCCCCCGCCCCTCATGTTTTGACCAAGTAAGAGAATAGTATAAACCTTCTAGATGTTCCAACAGTTACTGTGATGCCCATATACTAACTTTCATAGCTGTCTTTAAAGCTGAGTGAAGGTAATTTTGATTATTATTATTATTATTTAAAAAAGAAAAGAAAAAAGCCTCTAACTTGGGGTAGAGCCAAGGTCAGTTGTCTAGAATGATGGGTGTTGCAAACCAACAAACTCTGAAGTACACTGGTTTCCCACCTTCTACTTTCACTCTTACATTGCAAAGTAAATTGTGAAAACTAAAAAGACTTTGTGCAGAAATTCATTTGGGCTCAAAGTGGTAGCTTATTATAGTTCCCTGCAAGTGCTTCTTTTGAAACAAAGCCTCCTATCAACAGACAATAAACCATTTTTAAGAAAGCATTCTACAGAAGCCAGATATAAAGATTTCACTCAGAACTGCCAATGTAAACTTCTAGCATTTGCTTTACTCATGACTAATATTAGAAATTGCTTTTCTTTCTTTCTTTTTATAGAACTCAATGCTTTTGGCATGAAGGTACATCTCACTCTGCTCATAATTATCTATCAGGTTTTAATTCCTTGCAAATAATACTAATTTGGAGCAGAATGAATGTATCAACTTGAATGCTTATAGATGCAAAGATGATATATAAACAGAATTCACAAGTAAAGGATTTCATTGCCAAAAAACCCAACAGAGAAACCTACTACATCCAATGCAGTTCAAAGTGGGATCTTCATAATTTGCTTAAATCAGATTCCTGTCCAAGCCTGCCTGAACAAACATAAAAATGAATCGCTTTTAATAACTACTTTGTCTAGGTTTCTTGTCTCCTCTGTCATGAAATGACTAATTACTAATTTCTAAACCTCTGAATAATTCACAGTATGTCCAACTAACTCTGAGGCTGTTCTTTTCTATTTATAACCTACAGATTCCAACAAGCATCTTCCTTTCCTCAGAAAACACCTGCTTCAGCTTTATATACCTCTTTTTGCTAACCTTGCTGTTTAGAACATTTCCTTACTTAGCTTTTGATGCTTCACTGGATATCTTGAATTAACCACAGGATGCACCTATCTCTTTGGCTAGCAAAATATGATTTTATATTTCACAGCCTTTTTTTTTTTTTTGTATTATTTCCCACTTCCATCTTCAAATTTCTGATGACTTGAAGGACCACTTGATGCACCTAATTGGAGATTTTAAGTGAAGTTTGCCCTGACAGCCTGAGATATAGGACTAGAAAAAAATAAAATATTGAATTAAAATCAGAGTTTATGATTGACAAGATCAGAAAACTACCTGGACAAACAAATGGTAGCAGAAACATTCAACATTGGGAATAGGGCAACATTGAGAGTTGCATCCTAGCAGTAGCATGTCACACATTCGCTGAAAGAGTTGAACTGGCTGCCTGTTTGCTATTGGAAGAGGTTTGAGATTTTGTCATTGGTTTATAAAGCCTTAAACTATTTGGGACTTTATTAACTAAAATACTACCTTCTTTCTTATAGACTGATGTGGTCTTGGGGGCTATCTGGAAAAGGCCTTCCTGATTGTGCCACATGTTCATGATATCCACTTGGCAGTTTTTAAGAGCAAGGCATTTAGTGTGGTGGTACCTACAATGTAGAATGCTCTTCCATTAGAATTTCAGCTTACTCCATCTACTCTTATTTTTCAATGCATTTATTCCAACACGACATCCATATCTTGAGTCTCATAAAAAGTGTGCTGTGTTTGTTAAGTGCTGTCAAGTCAACTTTGACTTATGGAGATGGTATGAATGAGAGATCTCCAACTCCCCTTATCATCATCTGTTGGGAGTGCTTTGATTGTGTATTCCTGCATGGCAGTGGGTTGGGCTGGATGGCCCTTGTGATTTCTCCCAACTCTATGATTCTACGAGCAATCCAACTTAAGTCCTGCAGATTCAGGGCTGTGGCATCCTTGACTGAAGTATCTCCATCTGGAATGCAGTCTTCCTCTTTTCCTACTGCCTTCTACTTTATAAACATATATATTGTGTTCATGTCTTGAAAAAACTTTGAAACATTCTAATTTAACTCTGTAATATTGTTGGCTAAATTTCAGACATAAACTGAGCTATCAAACAAGTTCATATAGCATCACATTTATTTAAGGAGATGATAGGTAGCAGGGTACAGAATGTTCCTTTAAATATTTGTTATTGTTGTTCTGAAATTGTACTAAATGAGGCTGAATGAAAAGAAAGTTTAACCTTGTACTCTGCTGGAGAAAAATCGCTTTGGGGTAAAATTGTTCTCCTGTAAGAACTTGTAGTAAGGGAGGGAGAGTAAAGAGATGTTTCTTAATTTAATATGCAGAGTTTGCAGATGCTCCTGGCTACACTGGAGAGTGTCAGTCAACCTTCCAAGACAGCTTGCTGTAAATTGTATAAATACCTCAGAGCAAGAGGAAAGGTGTCTCCAGTCAGGCAGCACTAGATGTGTTTACGAAACCCTGATTTCAAGAGACACATGTTTATTTGACCTGTTCAACAAAATGGAAGAGACACTGCTGGGGCAAAAAGGCGGGAAGTTTCCATTACTACATTTGTTAAAATATGGTGGGGTTTAGAGATGTGTGTAATTTAGTAGTTAAGTTTTCAAATATCTGTGGAAAAAATAGGAAAGAGGAGATGGTGGCAAAGGAACCACAGATGGAGAAACACAGAGAAATGGATCCTCAGCATATGTGAAAGATCATGGTCCATTGAAATAATTAGTCAGTTAACTAGCTGATTGTAATTTCCCCATGAACCACCATGTAACTGTACTGAATACAAATTATAACTTAAGGAGATATAACTCTTCTTTTGTGGTTTAACTGCATATAGTTACTGTTACCTTTATAGTAAAGGGGTATGGCCTCACTAAATGATGGAACTGGAATATCACATGATTCAAATGTTGACTTGACTTGTTGTGGTTGTTTAGGCAATAATGAGGTAAACTGGAAGAGAGCATCTTTTTGCCACAGGCCACTGGTTTGTGGCCTTCAAATGTTTTCATTAAAATAAAAGAGTTGCTATTTTAACAGGAAAGGGGAGATCACTTTAAAAAATGTAACTGTAATAGTAGCTTAGGGGGACTTAGAAGTATAATTACAACTAATTAGTTTTTATAGGAACTTTACAAGCTCTGCTTTGTCTAGGTTTCATTTGAAGAAGAGAAAATGTTTGTATTTTCTATCATTCATGATAACACAGAAGGCAGTATTTAAAGGTCCTTGTACCTTGTTGTTGTTATTATCTGCCTTTGAGTTGGCATTGACTCATGGTGACCCTGTGAATGAGACATCTCCAAGCCCCCTTGTCCTCAACTGCCCTGCTCAGGTCCTTCAGGCTCAGGGCCATGACCTCCATAATTGAGTCTATCTATCTTGTATATGACCTTCATTTCTTTCTACCACTTTCCATGTTTCTTAGCGTTATTGTCTTTTCTAGTGAGTCATTTCTTCTCCTAATGTGGTCAAAGTATGACAGCCTCAATTTAGTCATCCAGCCTTGATCTGTTCTAGAACCTATTTGTTTGTCTTCTTGGTAATCCATTGTATCATTAATACTCTTTTCCTCCACAATATCTCAAATACCTTGCTTTTCTTTCTATTGGCTTTCTTTACTGGCCAGTTCTCATATCCATACATGGTAATGGGAAATATAATAGCTTGGACAATCCTAACTTTACTATTCAGCTTGATATCGAAACTGCCAGAGCCCTAAGATCTTCAGGAGAAGGCTTTCTCTTGTTCCTGCCACCATCACTAGCTTGCTTGGTGAGGACATGAGAGAGAGCCTTTTCAGTGGCTGCTCCCATCTTCTAAAACTCTCTTCCCTGGGAGACTAGGCTTGTTCCTGCTCTGTTTTCCTTTAGCTGGGAAGTAAAAACATTTTTATTTAGGCAGGCTTTTTAATATATTATCAAGACAGGGTGGCTTTTATATGTGGTGTGTGTTGTAGTTATGTTTTCACTTTTGTATGTTTTTATGTTAATTTTATATTGTTTTATACTCTTTTAACTAGATGATTTTAATTATTTTTAAAATTTTATTCTACAGTTTTAAAATGTTTTTATCTTGTGTTCTGGGAGAAAGGCAGCATAAAAATGAAATCAATAAATAGATAAATAAAATATATTTGCACATTTAAGATCTTGTCTAGTTCTTTCATAGGGGTTGTCTGCACATGTGTTCTCCCAGACATCATGTTGTACTGTTTAGACCAGGAGTCGGCAACCTTTTTTGCCGACAGGCCGGGGGGGGGGGGGGAGATGGCGTTGGGGGCCAGTGTGCGTGCTCATATGTGCACACATCCCCCTGTGGGCACACCCTCCCCGCGGGTGCATGCGCCACCATTTTGAAAAAATAGCAGGCCCCCCCCCCCCGCATGCGCATGCGCATGGTGGCAGGCCCCCCCAGGAGGGCTCCCTCCGAGAGGACCAGCACCGCTGCCGGTGCCCCCCAGGAGGCTTCCCTCGGCGGCGACAGGCCTCCTAGAGGTCCAGCGCCACCGAGGGTCCCCCCGGGGAGCCTTCCCTCAGTGGCGACGGGCCTCCTAGAGGCCCAGTGCCACCGAGGGTCCCCCCGGGGAGGCTTCCCTTGGCAGCGACGGGCCTCCTAGAGGCCCAGCACCACCAAGGGTCCCCCCAGGGAGGCTTCCCTCAGCGGCGATGGGCCTCCTCCGGGGTGCCATTTTGGCTACGCACCAGGAGTACTGCGCATGCACAAACGAGTCGCAGCCTCCATTTTAGAAAGCAAAATGGTGGCGGCAGGCAGCGGTAGCGGTGCATACATAGTGTGCGTGGCAGTGGCGGCGGGGTCCGCGGAGGCCGGGCGGCAGGTGTCTGCGGGCTGGGTGCGGCCCGCAGGCTGTAGGTTGCCGACCTCTGGTTTAATAATAATAATAAATAATATGATTTATTTGTATACCGCCCCTCTGGCAAGCCAATCGAGGCGGTGAACAACAGAATACCCTAATACATTACAACAAATTAAAGAACAGTAATACAATGATACATTACAACAAAAATTAAACATCAGTAATACAATGGTACATTACAGCAAATTAGCAACAATGATACAATAGTACATTGCAACAAATTGAACAGCAACAATACAAAATACATTACAAGAAAGTAACAATATCTTTCCCTCCTCCCCGAACATCAAACAATAACATCATTAAAATCCCATCCCTCATTCCTACCCCCACCCTCAGACAAATCAGAAACAAATTGAAAATAATTATAAGATAACAGTACATTATAAAAATGCTATGTGCATAATTAGGATATAAACTTCCCTAATCTCTCCAGTCACCGTAGCACAAGCACTTGCTGCCAAGACTCCAGGTAGGTGGTAAAAGCCGCTTCTCACCGCCGGAGCTGAGGAGGGTGGTGTTCAGGCGGCAGTTTTTATAGCCGCCGAGGCTCCAGGTAACAACCGCGGGGGTGGGGCGGCTGCAGTCCCCAGCTGAGTTCATGGCCGCAGCTGGTCCCGGGCTAAGGTGGAACAAGCCTCCGGAACGCCGCTTCTCACTGCCGGAGCTGAATTTTCACAGCAATGAGCACAGAGCTGAGCTCCTTGTCCAGTTCCCTCAGCACCGTCAGCTTTTTCAGCCGGAGACTGCACAGCCTGGGGACGCAGCTGGGCGCGGAGCGGTCGATCTCCCAGGTGGCGAAGAGGTTCATGGGCACCGGGACCGGCCCGAGACCCCCTCCTCCGGAGACCCCCGACCCGGCCAGGCAGGGACCCGACGCCGGGGGCGCAGCCATGCCCATGCCGGGCCCCGCAGGACCAGAGACCCCCGCCGCTGCCGCTGCTGCCGCCATTGAGCCGCTGCCCTGGGAGCGCTGAGGCCGACGGAGGGGGGAGGTGGCGGCCGCCGGGAAGGGGGAGGTGGTGGCCGCCATCGCTGAGGCCGACGGAGGGGGGAGGTGGTTTAGA
The DNA here is from genome assembly GCA_026167975.1 of Phrynosoma blainvillii. Taxonomy (NCBI): domain Eukaryota; kingdom Metazoa; phylum Chordata; class Lepidosauria; order Squamata; family Phrynosomatidae; genus Phrynosoma; species Phrynosoma blainvillii. The sequence continues at coordinate 91,730,699 of JANUYF010000003.1, read as the reverse complement.
CAATGCAGGCCAAAAACTCAGAGCCAGAAATGGGCCAGGGAAGGATGAAACAGGACAGTGTGATAATCTCTATTGATCTAAGGTACAAGAAATCTTTAACTAATTCAATTTCTTCATAGTCTGTATTGAATTCTTGTATTACGTATCATTCTAAAGCACAAAAACATTGGCCTGAGAATGTAGGTATCTGAAAGTGAGACTACTTGACTATCAAACCTCAGCTTCAGACCAACCATTCCAGAAACATTTGTGGTGGTTGCTTCTAAGCACCAATTACTGTGACTGTAGACATGCATGGACCCAGGGGGGAGTCTCCCCTAAGACTAGGCAAGTGAGGGAGCTGAGCCTCTCTATCTGAAATAATATGACAAAACTGACTACCAAGACTTCTCCATAGTTCATCTTCTTCAGGAATTATCAACTAGAGTTTTACTACTAAAGATCAAGAACTAAGAAATAGTAAAATTCTGGTCATCATTGATCCCTCCCAGGTATAACAAAGGTTTCCTACAATCTACTCTAGGCATACATAAGTTACACTGAAGCCATGGAGATCACTTCTACGTAAACACTGGACTTGGCAAAGTCTTCATATTTAAGGATGCCTGAATGATAATAGATGAGAAGATTTTGCCTTCCACTGGAAGCAGGAAAAATTAATCACCTGCCTGTCAATGTTGATCTCCCTGCCCCCCCCCCCCATGTTAAAAATAGTCTTTGGGGCCCCGGAGATACATACTTTTAAACAACATGTGTTTGAGGAAACTTGAGAGGTTTCTGAATGCTGTATGAAAATATTCCTTTTTAGAAAAACATTGATTTTCTAAAACTAAAATCATCCACAATCTTGGTACTTAGTAAGTCCTGTTAAATACAAAAAGGAACCATATAGGATGGTACAGGATAGCACCTACATCAGGAGTCTCCAAGGCCTACCATCTCTGGGTGGTTTTTTGTTTTTTTTAACTACATGTTCCTGCCTAAAGATTTTCTTATGATAAATTTATATCCAATCAGAATATGATATTAATATAATAAGAAATCTACTTCAGGAATGCCCACAGGATCATAGATTATATAGGAAAAAATACAATAAGCTAATTTAATTTGTAAAGCCAGTTGGATCAGTTATGCAGGCCAAAACGGCCATTGTACCATGAAGCTATTTTGATCATCATGAAAGGGCAGAGATCTGTTATTTAATCCATTAGTTATTGTTCTATTTTTATTGCTGCCAGATATGGCAAGAGGCACTTCTGGGATTTTCTGCCAAAACAACTTGCCTGGCATGTGATGCTATGTATCTTGATTTGGGTGAGTGAGAGGCACCATTTGCTGCTTTTCAATGAACAACAAAATGTAATGGGTCAGCTTTGACACTATGAAATCACAGATACATAACTCAAAGCAAACATATCAGTCCCGGCTGTTTTTAACAAACAAACTGAGTTTAGCAGTTCAGCACAACAGGAAGAATACACTTCCCCACCCACACCAGTCTTCATACACTTTTCATGTTTCCTGGTATCTATGGCCATAGGAAAAAGAAAAAATAAGATAAGATACTTCCAATGGGTCAATGACTTGCAAGCAATATGTATGTTTTGATGTCTAGATGGAAATATATCTCCCTTATGTTGATTGAATATTTTGTAAGCTTCCTTGAGTTGCAGTATTAAGGGGAAAGGTGGTCTATAAATGAAATAAATAAATAAATAAATAAATAAATAAATAAATAAAAGTTAGTATAATGCTAACACATTTGAACACACTAATATTGAAGGCATAGTGCTGGGCCAAAGGCTTAAGAAGGAATCACTCTCCTTTCTAGAGACACTAGACTGGTACTTTCTTTACTGTCTTTCCACAAACAGGTAAAGACCTTTTTTATTCTGACAAGCCTTTGAGACCTAATTTTATTTCTTTAAGGGGAAACATGACTTGTAATTGGACTTTTATTTGTTATTGCTGGTTTGTTTACCTGGTTTAACTTATTGCTTTTAATTTTAATTGCTTTTAATTTCAGTGTTATTGCTTTTTAACTTTTGTACGCAGTGAATTTTTCACTGTTTGTTTCAACTGATGTAAATGGGAAAAGGGTAGGATGCTGCTGCTGCTGATAATGATGATGATAATGATTTTTACATTTTACATTAACCACTGAAAATGAACTTGTGAACTTACTGAAGCAAGCCATTTAAATACAGCCTTTCTCTCCTAAAAATGTCTCATAGATATTGCTGATGGCATATACAAAACTCACACTCTTGAGAAGAAGAGTCAGAACTGATATTGCCTCAGCAATATGGATCTCTAAGCCCATATAAAGCATAGTAAGCTACAGCCCGGATGTATCATTTTAACGGCCTGCTAAGGGAGATTAATAAAAGTATGCCTCTAACCCATCCCAGCATGTTTACCACATTTTGATTACAGCCTGCTTATGAAGAAACCTGATAGTGGGGATCATCGAGCAGATGGATCTTTTCATAAAATATTTAGCAAATTTCTTGGAACGAAGACTACCATTTTTATTTTTATTTGTAAAACATTTTAAATGACTGACATTTGATTTTTAAATAAATTTAGTTTGGCAAATACAATAAAATACTGCAGGTATTGCCCTCCCCATGTGATACTGGAGAATTGCATGCCCTCTTCATTCTACAGTCTACAGTCAAAAACTGTCTTAAAAGAAGATTTGACTTTCTGTAAATGAAGCAAATATCCAAGGCCTAAAAGATTAATACGTTCTTGTTGCTTCTGTGCTTTGACAATTTATTCATTATCTCCAGAAGGCATTTACATTCTGTTAGTCATGGTATATTGCCTTTTAAATGAAGAAAGATTCTCACAGAGTCGTGGTTTTTTACAAATAACTTTTTTATTTTTAAAAAAATCAGTACAGCAGCTGGGAAATAGCAAGTAACTGCATATTACAGCAACACATCAACAGCCAATGCTGTTGAACACATGAGCCCCTTTGCCGGCCTCACTCTCTAACCCTGTCAGAATGATCTATTGGGCAGCTCTGATAGACTGGTCATTTTTTGAGGGGAAAGAAAACTTCAGAGACATAAACCACATTATAATTAAAGAACAGTGACATCTAAGAATGAATTAATAAAACAACCAGTTTAATAACCATGAGAGGAAGGAAGGAGCTTGCACTAAATAGGAACCATTCATGAGGAATAAATAATTTTGCCGGATGCCTTTTATTGGAGAAAACAGAGTGTGTGCTTCAGGGAGTATTTGAAAAGTACAGGATGTGGAACAACATCTAATAGAACCTTACCTAAATAAAAGTTACCAGCACTGAGGGAAATCGATCCAAATCTTCATTTCCCCCCTGGTTCCAATGTGATCCCACCCACTCCAAATTAATTCTGTGTTACTCGGACTGAAATCCAAGATACTCATCTCCCCATCCTCATGACAAGTTGCCTTTTAGAACAAGATTAAAACCTGATTCATTAAGTGGCAAGCAACACACAGTCTTTGGCCTTGTAATTGTCACTTGCCAAACACTTTTGGTGGTGCTTGGGAAAGTTATAAACAGTACATAAAACAGAATACGCAAAATGTTTAACATGTGGCAATCACAAGGCCAGAATACATCAAATGTTTAGCAAGTGGCAATCATAAGAGCTAAGAGTTCTACATACTCTCCAATGTACAGGTAAAACATATGGCTAGGCTGAACCTCTTGTTGTGTGCCTTCAAGTCATTTCCAATTTATTTCCGAGCCTAAGGCTTGGGGTTTTCTTGGCAAGTTTCTCCAAAGGGGATTTGCCACTATCATCCTCTAAGGCTAAGAGTGTGTGACTTTCCCAAAGTCACCCAGTGGGTTTACATGGTTAAGCTGGGATTCAAACCCTGATCTCCAGAGTCATGGTCCAGTGCTCAAACCAATACACCATGCTGGCTTGGACTGAACTACCAGAAGTAATATCCATAGGGAAATTAATAAAACTCAACAGATACCCCACGCCCCCCCCCCCCCAAAAAAAAAGGTAGGGGAAAAATAGTAAGGAGAAATAGACCAGAATGTAGAAAATAACATTATGGAAAATGTAGAGGGAGCAAGGAGATGGTACTCCATGAGAAGAATGTTATTCTCTGCCTGCTTTATATAAAATTACACCATAAATTATCATACATGTTTTTATGTAATTTGGTGTCCTCTTTTTCTCCTCTTTTTTGTGATACCTAATTCTGGTGGTTGTAGTCCCAAAAGGTAACTTTCCTAAATTTTTCTGAAAGAAGGAAAAGACTGCTGTTTGGAAAAAAGAAATACTGTGCTACAAGAAGAAGTGTTTACTTGACAGGCACAGCCTGTGCAGAAAACAAGCTGCTCTATCAGCAATGTGCTTGTAGAAAGAAAGAAAGGTAGGTGCTATTTTACAATGTATCAACAGAAGCCTCATTTCCAGCTTTGGAAAATTGGAGTATTGCTTTATTCAGCAGTCAAGAAGGACTTTGTCAAACTGGAGTAAGTTCAGAGGGAAAATGAAAAGATGGTAACAGGCCAGAAAACAAATCCTATGAGAACAAACTGAACACTAAGTGTAAAGAAGATTAATTGGGGAATATGTTGACAGTTTCAGTATTTGAAAGTACTAGTACTTCTTTCCAAGAGGTTCCTGCTTAACTACTGCTTTGGTACAGTATTTTGTTTTTGGAAAGATATAGGAGAAAAAACCTCTAATACTTGATATTTTTAGGAGAATGGTGCTTTACACTCAAATTATGTAAACTGGAGTAGACATAGTTAAAAAACCTCATCCCAATTTCTTCAAAGAAACTCATTATGTATGGTACTATATCACCTAAAACAGCCTTGAGACTGCAGTATAACTTTCTGAATGTGAAGGGTTATAGTGTTTGAAAGCTTTAGGTTCATAGCTGTAAAAAGTTATTTTTTGAGACCATAATTCCAGAATTACATAAAGGCTATGAATTACAGAATTCACATGAATTGAAGAATTCCAGAATTACAGAAAGGCTAGAGAAACCTCTTAAAGACATGGGAGGCCAACATATCTGATAATCCTGATGAGGAATCTGTACTTAGGACAACAAGCTACAGTTGGCCCTCTATATCCACTGAATTTTTATCTATGGATTTGAGCATCCACATTTTTTAAATATTCCAAAAAATGTAAATTCCAAAAGGTAAATGTTGATTTTGCCATTTTATATAAGGGACAGCATTTTACTATGCCATTGTAATTTAATGGGACTTGAGTATCCATGGATTTTGGTATCCACGGGGGCCCCTGGAACCAAACCCCACTGGATACCAAGGGCCCACTGTACTATCATAACAGAAGATGGAAAAACAGAATGGCTCCCAATTGGCAAAGGGGTCAGACAAGGCTGCATCCTATATAACGTATATGAAGAAGATATTGTAAGAAAAGCAGGCTTGGACATAGAAGAAGGAGGAATGAAAATAGGAGGAAGGAATATCAAGAATCTAAGATGTACAAACATCACACAACTAGTAGAAAAAATCACAGACCTAGAGCAACTACTAAGGAAGATCAAAGAAGTAAGTGCAAAAACAAGTTTGCTGTTGAACATAAAGAAAACAAAAATAATGACCTTGGAGAATCTACACAAATTCAATCTATACAACGAGGAAATAGAAATAGTAAATGAGTTGTTATACCTGGGATCAAACATTGATCAGAATGGGGACTGCAATCAAGAAATCAAAAGATTAAGAATGGGGAGGGCAGCTATGAAACAACCATAGAAGATCCTGAAGAGTAAAGATATGCAATTGAGTACAAAAGTTAGAATCGTACAAGCCATTGTTTTCCCTATTTCCATGTATGGATGTGAGAACTGGGTAGTTAAGAATGTGGATAGGAAGAAAATCAATTCATTTGAGATGTTGTGCTAGAGAAGAGTGCTAAGGATTCCATGGACAGCCAAAAAGACAAACAAATGGGTCCTTGAACAGATCAAGACAGAAATCTCCCCAGAAGCCAAGATGACTAAACTGAAGCTATCATACTTTGGTCATATCATGAAAAGATACAACTCATTGAAAAAAAACAACAACCCAATAATGCTAGGAAAGGTGAAGGGAAGTAGAAAGAGAGGAAGGTCACATGCTAGATGAATGGACTCTATTCAGAAGGCCACGGGTATGAAATGGAACTAAGCAGAGATGTCTCATTCATGGAGTTGCCATGGGTCAAGATCATCTCAAGGGTGGTTAACAACAACAGCTACTCTAGAATTGCCCAGCCAGCATTGGTCGGAGTTGAGATAGACATTTACTTATAGTTGCAATTAAGTCCATGGTCAGGATTAGTTCAGCATGAGGTGCAGGCTGCCACCCTTGAGCTGAAGGCTATGGAAGCTGTGGTTGTTTACTAAGCCTAAAGTGTGTGTGTGTGTGTACCTTCAAATGCCCTGTTACCTTATGGTGATCCCATGAGGCCTATAGGGTTTTCTTAGGGAAAGAATACTCAGATGTGTTTTGCCAGTTCATTTCTCTCATATATAGCCTATAGACCTGGTATCCATTGGCAATCTCTGATCTAAGTAGTAACCAGAGCTGATCCTGCTTAATTTTTTTTTTAAAAATCTATTTTTGTAAAATAAGTAAAAAATTGAAAAGTAAAAGAAGAACAATCTTTTATTCCCTTCATAGAAAAAAATAAAAAGTACCAATGAATACTAACAAGTTATTTTTTAAATGTTCCAAATTCTGTGAGACAGCAGTGAACATATACAAACTAGAAATGAAGGTCCCTTCAAAAGGAAAGATACATGTATTCCATGAATATGCCACAGTCGAATAAAATAGAATGCTCTTTGGTTTGAACTGAAATTGCCCACATAAACCTGAGATATTATTTCCACAGACTGAATTGATTACTGGAGGAAATCCATCAAAACTGAGATGAGACACATATCATCCTTATGAGATCTTCTAGGTATGTGATTAACCTGCTTTGCCTACTGTTCTTGGCTATTATATTTTCTCTTCAGAAAAAGTCAAGACTAATCTGTAAGACTATAATTCTTGGTATATATGGAGCATCTGGATTTGGATAATGGGATATAGAAGGTTTCACCTCTAGGTTCTTGCCTAATGTAGTTTTGCATGAAAATCATTACTATTTAATGTCCATTATGAACAGGCCTCTATTCCATTGCTAGTGCAGGATTATAGAAACCTTTATAAATTGGCATTGATAGATTTTCCAAAGGCCTGAAGGTACATAGGGAACACAGCTCTTCTCTCAAATAAGGGTCAGAGAGGTCTTAGAAAGTTAGCATGAGGGCAAAACTGCTGGTTTCTACTACTTTAATGATACATAATTTATCCTTTTTTATTTAATCTTGATAGATTTACAAAATTAATATCCTAGATTGATAAAAGCCCTATTTCTGCAATATCTCAAGAACAACCATTTTGAAAGTAGGCATAGGTATAGGCATAGGCATAGGCATCCAAATATCCACAAGTGCTTGAAGGGGTGGGGGGGAGAAAAAGTATGGAGACTGAAAACACTGAAATTCTGGACCATGCCAACAACTATCAGGTCAGAATGCACAGGGAAGCCATCAAAATCCACAAACACTTGGATAATTTCAACAGGAAAGAAGAAACCCTCAAAGTAAACAAGATTTGGCTACCAGTCCTACAAAATAAGAAAATCAGCACTCAGCAAATGCAAATGGGAAACCAACCAGGGTCAGGGGCTCTCCCAGCAGACAATAGCAGACAATCTCCTTGATTGCATATCCTCACCTGGAAGCTATGCCATTAACAACAAACAATACCTATTCAACACAGAACAATATACAGTTTACATGGGAATAGCAGACAATCTACTTGATTGCATATCCTCCTACCCTGAAGCCATGCCATTAACAACAGAACAATACCTATTCAACACAGAACAATACACAGTTTACATGGAAATCACTCCTCCCTACCCAGGGTCTCACAGTATATATATAGACCCACTCTCTTCTATTACAGTATTCTCTGAAGATGCCAGCCACAGATGCTGGCGAAATGTCAGAAAGAAACTCTTCTAGAACATGGCTACACAGCCCGAAAAAACCCACAAAAAGCTATGGATGCCAGCCATGAAAGCCTACGACTTCACATTAAAAATTATGGAGGTTTTAAACATCAAGAAAACAGACCTGTTAGCTACCCTTCAATGTCAAGCTTGTTCTGGCTGTGACATTATCACTACTGATTCATTTTAAAGCATGTAGTTCCCAACCTTTGGCCCTCCAGATGTTTTGGACTTGGTTTCCCAAACCCTTGACCATCGACTATGGAAGCAGACTTTCTGGGAGTAGAAGTTCAAAACACTTGAAAGCCCAAAGGTTAAGAACTACCATTCTAAAGTCATACTCATGCTATACATCAGATGTCTGTAAAGCATTGGTATTGAGGAACATGCTTCCCCAATTTTTGTTGACAGTGCTTTGGTATGGTCAATGTGTCAGGGAGAAGAGGTAGCATATGATCATGCTGGCTTTGAGTATATTGCTTAATCTGTGGTCTTGATACGCCACCATAATGAAGTCAAAACTGGGGTGTAGCAATGGAGATGTAGGGGTAAAATGAGGGTATTGCCTCCCCCAAATTTTCCCAAGTGAAATTTCCCATCAGTCCTCCAATTTCTAGCATTGCAGAAATTTCAAACTCCATTTGATCATTTAGCAATACAGGCTGGATCCTGTTCAATAATTATGATATGACATTATATTTTTTTTTTAAAAAAAATCACCTTTAGGGTGGTTGCACCAACTGAAAGTACACTCCAAAATGTACCTTCTAACCCTTGTACCCTCAAAAGAAGGAATTTCCAAAGTGCTGGAGGGCATGGTGGTGAGTTATGATGCATCCAGTTCTCTCCCAGTATTGAGGCTCTCTTGGGATAACTACCCACTCATCATTTGTATTCATGCAACAACAACATTGTTGTTGTTGATGCTGTTGTTGCTGCTGCTGCTGTTGTATTTATTTATATCCTGCTTTCCCCCAAAATGGGACTTGAAGCAGCATACAGTTTAAAAGTATAATACAATTAAAAACTTACAAAAGTGACAAATCAAATTAAAAGGCCATGTACTTTTGAAGTATTACTAATAATCAAGATACATTGTTGCTGTAATTTCATGTTTGCATAATCTCATTTCCTGTGCTAAATTTAATACCAGTTGAGTCTCCCTTGTCCCCCAATTCTAAAATCCAAAATATTCCAAAAACCAAAACATTTTTATTAGTGGCTAAAATAGTGACACTTTTGCTTCTGTTGGTTCAATGTACACAAACATTTTCCAGCTTATTAAAAATATTGTATAAAATTACTTTCAGGCTAACTGTATAAGACATATATGAAATATAAATGAATTTTGTGTTTAGATTTGGGTCCCATCTCCAAAATATCTCATTATATATATGCAAATATTCCAAAATCTGAAACACTTCTGGTCCCAAGCATTTCATATAAGGGATATTCAGCCTGTACTCAGAATTATGCTTGCTGCATAGGCTGAAATGTCCATACTTGCTTATTAGGTAGCTATTGTTGTCCTGTTTTTCAGAGCTTCATTTGAGGCAGGGTTTGGTTTCAATGCTCAGCACTAGAATATGTGAAATAATAATAAGGAGCACACTAGACCTGCTGATCAGTGGCGCCATCCTGTCCCTGATGTTATTTAACATCTATATGAAACCGCTGGGTGAGATTAGACGGAGTTATGGAGCTGGGTGTTATCAGTAAACTGATGACACCCAAATCATTTCTCCATGTCTCAATCATTGGCCTCGAATCCCGATGGCGTCTCTTCTCTCAATGAATGTCTTCGAGCAGTAATGGGCTGGATGAGGAAAAACAGATTGAGACTGAATCCAGACAAAACGGAGGTGCTCACAGTAGCTGCCCCGAAACCAAGAATTGGGCTGCAACCTCCGGTCCTGGACTGGGTCACACTCTCCATCCAGGACTGCGTTTGCAGTCTGGGGGTGCTCCTTGACTCGTCACTCCTAATGACGAATCAGGTGAATGTGACAGTCAGGAGCACCTGTTATCAGCTTCAGCTGATACACCAGCTGCGCCCTTTTCCGGAAGTAAGGGATCTTGAGACTGTTGTGCACGCACTGGTAACCTCCGATCTAGATTTCTGCAACTTGCTCTACATGGGGTTACCCTCGTGCTTGGTCTGGAAACTATAGTTAGTTCAAAACATGGCAGCCAGAGTGGTTTCTGGGACATCTAAGAGGGACCATATAACTCTGGTTTTAAGGTCCCTCCACTGGCTGCCTATTAGTTTCCGGACTCAGTATAAGGTGTTGGTTATTACCTTTAAAGCCCTGAATGGCTTGGGTCCAAGCTATCTCCGGGACCGCCTTCTCCCATATAATCCTCCCCGGGCGCTCCAGTCCTCTGGGAGGAATTTGCTTCAGCCACAAAAATCTAGGCTATCTGCTACCTCCCAGAGGGCATTCTCGGTGGTCGCCCCCAGATTATGGAACAGCCTGCCGGATGAGATCCATCTGATTACATCCTTAGACAGCTTTAAGAAGGCTGTTAAGATGGATCTCTTCTGGCAGGCCTTTCCAGAATAGTTGTCCTGGCCTCAGAAAATCCCCTTCAATCTCACTCTTCCTAATATAAAGGTCACCACCTCCTTGTTATTAGTTGTCTAGCTTCCCATGTCATTTGGCTTTTATTATTAAGTTTTAACTATGATTTTTTAAAATGTACTATTGATTTAATATCTTTTTAAGGGGTGGGCGTGTATTGGGGTGTGTGATGTATCTTGTATTTTAACTTTGTTAGCCACCCCGGGGCAGGGTACAAATACATATTATTATTATCATCATCATCATCATCATCATCATCAGTGGTCATTCCTATATTTGTGAGGCAGTGAATCTGCTCTGTGTTTCAGTCCAAATTTTAAAGGAACTATCCAAAGTGTGGAACCTATTTAGGGGATAGAGTTCAGTACCTTAGATAACCCCTTTAAATTATGGATCTAATGCTAGAACAGATTTATCACCCCAGTACCATGTAGGTACTGTTGAAACACTGTTGAAAACTGCTTATGTACCCCACATGGGGAGAAAGGGAACCCCAAAGGAATAAGCTTATCGCACCAGTACTTCTAGCATTCCCACCAAGTCCCTGGAACGTAACGATATGGGAACAAGTGTTACCGCATTCAAATATTGATAACACAATAGTAATGTTATGAGAACACATATTATCGCACGGCATTTACAATTGTACTGGTACCGGCGCTAAAGTAGTTCTTCAGCCATCCCTCATTGGTGCATGCTTACTGTTGTGAAAACCCCTATGTCTGTATTGGAAAGAATGCTACCAAGAAGTTTAGGTAGCAAGCATTCATTGTTTTTTCTCGTAAACATGACACAATTCAATCTACAAAAATAAAAACTATTTTTTTAATTGCCTGTCACACCTTCCTTGTGTCAACACCGGAAGATCTGAGTTGACTTTGTGGATGTTCTAGGATGGGAGAGAAGGAGGTTGTCTTAGCCAATCAGAATATGAGGACAGATTGAGACCAGGTAGGATTATCACACACACACATCATATGGAATGGTCTGTAAGCATTCCTGCTGGCTGAGGATGCATTTTTACAGTTCTCCTGCTGGAACAGGCTAGGGACTGTCAGAGCACAGAATGGGAATTCGATGACCGTGCGATAAAATACATTCAATTCCATTCACATTACATACCCATTATGTTATGAGAACACAGTGCGATAAGCTTAGAAGAGTCTGGTTTTGGACTCTGCTAAATGCCTCATTCGATATTCAGCATTGATGCCATGAAATGAAACTGTGGTAGGGTGTTGCCATACATTCAGAAGAATGAAAATCATTTCTTAACTGTCACTTATTGAAATTGATAAGGAAAATCTTCCAAACTGAGTAAGTGAAGGTTCTGTTGTTAGGAAGACATAACTAGAATTTTTTAAAAAATTAAAAATTGGCGTAACGGTAGAGATGATCCTCAGCAGCCAATGTGAATCTGTTTACTTTGGCATTAGGCATGTGTGGCATTTTGCTTCTGCCACTTCTGCAAACAATAATGCCAAGTTCTATTGCCAAGTGGGTGAACAAGACACAAGATTTAAGGTATTACATTTCTCCACTGTGTGTAGCTGTGTGATAGCTTTTGAACATTTGACACCCAAGGTAACAAGAGACAGCAAGTACAACATAAGGCCAGCCTCCAGATCCTTCAGTACAGTTGACATAATACTGTTATGATACTGTGGCATAAATGTTTGCAAGGCCCAGCCAGACACCTGGCAATGGAAAGCTATAATTGCCATTCAGCTTGCTGATCCTGCTTCCCCCAGGATCACTGTGGTTAGTTAGAGCAAGTTTGGTTCATAAATCTGATGACTGAATGATGAAAAAAAGTTTTCATGCTGAGCCATAAATTGCAGTTATTATATGGTAAACATATATGCATTATTTTAAAATGGCTCCACCATCGCCCACATAAACAAGAGAGGAAGTCTAGTGTGATTATTATACATAAGAGGATTGCCATGCATTGCTTTAATACTCCTCTGGTTTGTGCTAACCAGCCTGTATTCCAGTCTTTCAGAATCCTGAATTAAAATGAGGAAGTTTCTAAAATTAATTCCAGAATTAAAGCAAGTTCTGTTTCTACCATCTTCATACAATGCATGCATGTACATGGATAACACACTACAAAAATAAGTATTGGAATTATCATATGATTCAAGAATTCTTTCATGTTGGGAAGACCCTACATGTAATTCTATTTCATTCAATGCTTCTACTCTGGTTGAGTCTAGCAACTGATTTTAGACCACGCTATAGTCCTACCAGGGAGACAATCCCACTGATCTCAGTGTGGCTTTCTCCCTCATAAACATGGAGAGAACTTTAGTGTTGGTAATTGTCTGTGGTATACCTGTAAACGATCCTTTTTTACAATTATATTCCAGAGCTATTCACAAAAAGACATTACAATAAAATACACAATTATAGAATTAAAATCTTATCACACACCCACAATTGAAACAAAATCACTTTCCATATTCACCACAATTACAAAACCAGTCCAGACAACACAATGAATGACCCAGTTGCAATGTTTAAAATATAACTTCCTTTCCCATCAAAATCTTTGTGGTGTTTTGTTTTTTTTAAAAAAACAACAACAAACATTTATTTTAAAATACCTGAAATAATAAACATGCTTTATCCAAGCAAGAATAGACAAGTATGCATGTAGCAGATGAACTTCCTGGGGCAGGGAGTTCTGTAACTGGGACATTACTGCTTAATATGCACAACTTGGTAAAGTTACTTTTTTAGACTTGTTTAGATTACAGCTTCCATAGTCCCTTAAACAGCATGGAATTCATAGATTCATAGAATATTGGAGCTGGAAGGGACCACAAGAGTCATCTAGACCAAACTTCTGCCATGCAGAAATATGCACGAAAGATGAATCTTGCACTTAGACAGTTATGCAATGCTACCTTGTTATTGTATCATAAACCCAATATGTAATGGTACCACATCCACAAGCCTGCTTCCACAAAATGATTGTCATCCTCAAGCTTTGTCTGAGTCCTTTCTTCCTGTCCCCTAGTCTTCATTCTTCCTGGCTTTCTGTGGACCTTTGTCTTCAACACAAGTATCTATTCCCTCAACCAACCCTTAGTCCCCTTCCAATTTCCTAGATTCTTTTACCTCTGTATGCTATGACTTGAGTGTGTTATCTTCTGAATAAACCATACGTGTAATTCCCCATGCCTGAGGTCTCCATAATGAGTACTGGTATACCTGGTGCTGGATCCTGAGTATTGTGTTACCCCCCCTCTTGAATAGCCAAGTTGAGTATTTCCCCCAAATTATTTCAAATAGATTGCAGCTGCTAGTAGAAGCTCTGCTAGCCCAACACATTTAGGGTAAAGCATCTCAGATAGTTAATGTGAAGACAGGAGACTATGCTTTGAAAGTTTATGTACCAATCTTTAAAGCTGATTGTGAGGGGGTGAAAATACTCATTTCTTAATGATCATGCCATAAATCAATTGCCATATAAAACCCCATCCTGGCCTGATTGGGTAGGCATGTAAAACTATTTTATATAGTGGATAGTTGGAAATTCCAATATCTAAAACTAATTGTGAAAGTCTATGTGCTTACACAACAACAACAGCAAACATCACCACCATCAAGATAATAATAATAATAATAATAATAATAACAACATTAATAATAATAATGATTTATACCCCGCCCCTCTGTCAAACAATCAGGGCAGGTTACAACAATTAAAATTCTATACAATATCATCTGTCTCAAGAAACACTCTAAAGTCCCACCCACCCCTTAAAAAAGTATTAAACCAGATATCCATTAAAACAACTCAAAATAAAACATCAGAAATAAAATAAACAGATTAGAACAAACAGCAATACAAGCAAGGGCAGCAACAATAGGAAGGTAGAATGAATAGACTCCTAAGGCCAGGAATTCTAGTCAGGAAAGGCCGGCCGAAAGAGATCCGTATTCACAGCCTTTTTCAAGCTGCTTAAGTTCGTAATCTGACGGATCTCGTCCGGCAGGCCGTTCCATAGTCTGGGGGCAGTTACCGAAAAGGCCCTCTGGGAGGTTACACACAACCTAGATTTCATTGGCTGTAGCAAACTCCTCCCAGAGGACAGGAGTGCACAGGGATTATTGTATGAGAGGAGGCGGTCCCGAAGATAGATTGGACCCAAGCCATTTAGGGCTTTGAAGGTCATAACCAACACCTTATACTGGGCTCAGAAACTAATAGGCAGCCAGTGAAGAGACTTTAATACCGGTGTTATGTGGTCTCTCCTAGATGTCCCCAAGACCACTCTAGCTGCCATGTTCTGTACCAATTCAAGTTTCCGGACCAAGCACGAAGGGAGCCCCATGTAGAGCACATTACAGAAATCCAGATGAGAGATTACCAGCACGTGCACCACAGTCTCAAGCTCCCTTACTTCCAGGAAAGGGCACAGCTGGTGTATCAGCCGAAGCTGATAACAGGTGCTCCTGACCATCACATTTACCTGATTAGTCATCAGGAGCAATAAATCCAGGAGCATCCCCCAGACTGCAGACACAGTCCTTCACGGAGAGTGTGACCCCATCCAGGACTGGAGGTTATAATCCAATTCCTGGTTTCGGGGCCACTACTGCGAGCACCTCCGTTTTGTCTGGATTCAACTTCAATCTGTTTTTCCTCATCCAGTCCATTTCTGCCTTAAGACAGTCATTGAGAGGAATGTCATGGCCAGCCAAGAGCAGGTCTCGGAGGATGAGGAGGAGGATTGGGCTCCTCCAGAGCAAGAGGTAATTGAGGCTACACCAGGTGTTAATCCTGCTCTGCCAGAGCCCAGCCCTGATCTCCCAGCCCCAGAGGAGGAGGCTCAGCCAGGTCCTAGTGCTCATGGGATTCCTCTGGTGGTACAGCAGCCTAGTGGTGACTCTGGGGAGGAATCAGGCTTGAAGGTTCCCTCCTTCAGGCAGCGCAGGGCTGAAAGTGCTGGCAGACGCAGATCCCAGAGAATTGCTGTGAGGCAATTAGCTAATCAGCCTCATCTGGTACGGGGGAGGGCATCCCCTATTTAGGAAGCAGAGAGATGCCAACTCAATGCCAGAGTTTATTGCATGATCCTTTGGTGTGATTGCTGCTTGCACTGGCTCCCTGTACCTCGACTCTTTGTGGCCTTGACTCTTGACTTCGGAACGGACTGGACTATTGCTACCCTCTGGCTGACCTGACCTTCGACTGAACTGACTATCATGACCCCTGTGTTCCTGACTTCAGCTCTGGCTTTTGGTTTGCTCTTTCTCTCACTTCCTGCAAGGTTGGTGGACTATTTCCAGCTGCATAGCTAGTTACCTTGTTGAGCCATCCTTATCGGTGTAGGTTTGTGTGTGCTGGCCACAATTCAGGACAATTGAGAGGAGAGATGCCATTGGGAGGTGAAGCCGATGATCGAGACAAGGAGAAATAGATCTGGGTGTCATCAGTGTACTGACAGTACCCAGCCCAAATAATCTCACCCAGCGGCTTCATATACATGTTAAACAGCATCGGGGACAGAATGGAGCCTTGAGGGATGCCACAAGTGAGGTCTTATTTTGGAGAACAACTGTCCCCGAATAGCACCCTCTGGGATCTGCCCGAGAGGAAAGAGTGGAACCACTGCAATTCAGTCCCTCCGACTCCCAGCCCCCTCAGGCAATCCAGAAGATGATATGATTTATCATATCAGGAGCCACTGAGAGGTCCAAAAGCACCAACAGGGTCACACTACCCCTGCCGATTCTCAGACGGAGGTAATCGATCAAGGCAACCATGGCTGTCTCAACTCCAAATCCCATCCTAAAGCCCATTTGAAAGGGATCTAGATAATCGGTCTCACCCAAGACACCTTGGAGTTGAAGAGCAACCGCCCTCTCAATCACCTTGCTCAAAAAAAGGTAACATGGACACTGGCCTATAGTTGTTCATATCCAGGGGGGTCCATGGAAGGTTTTTTTCAGAAGCTGCCTAACCGCCGCTTCCTTTAAACGGGATGGAACAAGACCTTCTTTGAGGGATACATTGATGATGTCCCCAAGGAACAACCTCAAGGCACCCCTCCCAGATGGCCAGCCATGAAGGGCAAGGATCAAGAGGGCAAGTCATCTTCCTCACACTACCAAGGAACTTGTCCACGTCCTCGGTACTCACAGATTGAAAATGATTCAGTAAAATTACATCAGCGGAGCTGCTGGATACTTCATCTATTGATTCTGTTATCAAACTGGCATCCAAGTCAGCTTTTATCTGAGAGATTTTATCTGCAAAGAAGTTGTTAAACATGTCACAGCAGGCCGTTGTTGGGTTAAGTAATGGATTCTGCGCAGGTGGAACCTGCGTCAGTTCCCTTACCACCCTAAACAGCTCTGCTGGATGGGATTCTGCAGACGCAATACGTGCAGATGAGAAAGATTTCTGCGCTGCACGTGTTGCCTCTCGATAGGAACAAAGAAAGTTCCTATGATGAGTCTTGTCAGATAAGAGCTGAGTTTTCTGCCAAGTGCACTCTAGTTGTCCAACCCATTTCAATTTCCTAATCTCTTCTGTGTACCATGGCTTATGGTTTAAAGCGGGTTAGAAAGGATGTTTGGGAGCAATTGTGTCGATAGCCCTGGTAAAGTCTGTGTTCCAGGTACTAACCAAAGCTTCAGCAGAATCACCAGCATTACCAACCATTAAATCCTCTAAGGCTTTCTGGAATCCAATTGGTTCCATTAGCCTTCGAGGGCAGACCATTCTAATGGGTCCACCCCCCCACCCCCCCGGTGGGGCGGACAGTGGCTTTTAGTTCACTCTTGACCAGGAAATGATCTGTCCATGACAATACGGTGGTTTTAATAACCTCTGCCCATGGATATTCCTGTTCCATACTGAAGACCGCATTGAGGGTATGACCCGCACAATGAGTGGGCCTGACAACCAATTAGGATAGGCCCATGTTTGTCATGGATTCCATGACCTCCCAAGCCGCACCTGTTAAATTTGACAAGCTGGTCTCGAGTGGAATGTCAAAGATGTCCAGAATTAGAAGTCTGGATGACTCCAACAGCAACTTTGAGACCAGCTGTGTCAGCTCAGTTAGGGAGTCTGCTAGACAACCAGGTGGTTGGTATACTAGCAGAATCCCCAAACTATCCTTGGTCCTCAGGCTCAGGAACATACACTCGAAGTGGACTGTGTTCTGGACAGGTATCCTGGTCAAGGTCAGGGTATTTTTATAAACCAGAGCCACTCCCCCCCCCCCACTTCCCCTTACCTGCTCACTGACAGAATACCCAGCTGGGAGGGCTTGCGTCCAAGTTATGGTGCTATCCTCTCCTAGCCAGGTTTCTGTAAAGCAAGCCAGGTTGGCATCCTCATCCAAAAGAAGATTGTAAATAATATGAGTCTTATTTTTTACTGACCTGGCATTGCAAAGGAGCAAGGTAAGGTTCAGTGGAATGATTGGTACACTCTCCAATCCATTCCGGGAAACAGAGTGAACTGAAGATAGGATAGCTTTCAAGCATCTATCCCAGGGGTAGGCAACCTTTCCCCTTTAAGGGCCGAGGGACTTCAGCTCCCAGAATCCCAGGAGCTATTGGCCAACATGGGACTATTGGCCAACATGGCTGAGGCTTCTGGGAGCTGAAGTCCCTCGGCCCTTAAAGGGGAAAGGTTGCCTACCCCTGATCTATCCCACCTTCTTTTGTAACATTTATTCACTCTGTTCCCACCATACCTCCATATGGGGAGAAGAAATTAATTACTACAATACTACACAACCAGCATGGTAGAGTGGTTTTGGGTTTTGGAGTAGTATGCTAGGAGACCTGATTTCAAATCTCCACTTATCCATGGAGTGACCTTGGCAAGTCACACTCTTTCATCTTCAGAGGAAGACAAAGGCAAAACATTAGGAGTGGATTGCTATAGATTAGCATTGACTTGAAGGCACATAAAGGTAAAGGTTTTGCTTGACATGAATATCTAGTCGTGACTGACTGTAGGTGGTTCTCATCTCCATTACTAAGCTGAAGAGGCAGCATTATCCAAGGACTGCTCTGATGGTCATGTGGCCAGCATGACTACACAGAATACTGTTTACCTTCCCACCAATTTGGTACCTGTTTATCTAATTGCATTTGCATGTTTTCAAACTGCTAAATTAGCAGAAGATGGGACTAGTGGTGGTAACTCACTCCATCATGTGGTACTTGGGCCTCGAACTGCCAACTTTCCTACCTTCTAATCATCAGTCTTGGTGTTTCAACCACTAAGCCACTGTGTCCCTGGCACATAACAATGAGAATAATGCTAGAAATGAACATCTACAGGAAACAAATAAATGGTCAAAGCAGCATAGTTTATAGGATGCCAGTTATTAACAAAGTGCTGGAAATCATGCAGCCATCCACATGTCGATGGATGGCAACTCCCACAATTCATCATCATTGAATATACTGCCAAGAATTGGTATGAGGTGTAGTTCAGCACTATCAAAAGGCTACTTGATTTTCATCTGTGTACTAACATGATGAAGGACATTGTTTGAAGAGAAGAGGCAACTGGCTTTAGATATAACCATTATTTCAAATGAGCACAATTCATAATTAAATTATCATGTGCAAGTGTCACTGAATAGAAGCTGCATAAATATAAGTTTAATTCTTAGCATTTATATTGTAACTTTTCCCAGAATGCACAAAACACATTGTACAGATTGTCCCATTAGTATAGAGGATGTGCAACTGCCGGGGTTGAGGGGCATGTTTGTTTGTTTCATTTTAATCTACCAGGGACTCAAAGGTGATGTACAATGAATGAAAACTTTTCAAACATTAGTTCCTTTTTTAAAAGAACTTTTAACAACACACTTCTTCAAAATAATTTTTGGCCCATCGCAGTACTTTGAAAGGTCACATCCCCCATGTACAGATTTTATTTTATTTTTCCACTTTTTTAGTCCAAAACTGCTTCTCAATAGTCAAGGGTAACAATTTTGCTACATGCTGAAGGGCTGTTTTAAGAAGAGGAGCAATTTAAAAAATAAATAAATAAAAGGAAGTAAACCAAAATCAAATTGACTTCACACTTTAAGGAAGGTATCTCCTGGCCCTTGGGCCACCCCAGGTGGCCAAAACATGGCCAAATTACCCCCTTACATTGCTTAGGGATGTGTAGTGGGCCATTTGGACCAAAATAATTCAAATTTGGTGGGGACATGAAAATGCATCCAGGGACACAAAGAATTGCTTTGGACGCTGTCTAAAGTCTGCAGCGTGCACTTTCCCCACCTTTGCATTAGTACCTATATGAAAAAATTAAGACATGTTGATATTATTGCACTTAAAGCAGTTCTATTTTTGCCTCCTCAGAAGTAAGTCCTAATAGAAAAGAAGATGAAATTATTTTATAGATAGAGAAATGGGGAAGTATGGAGGAACAAAATGTTAAAGAGAAACACTGACAAAACTCGATGGGAAGTAATGATAAACAGCAATGAAAGATGTAAAATATAAATATTTATTTTTTTATCTTTGTGTTTGTAGATGTATTTATGAATGTGTACCGTGTATTGTATTGTTGTTATATTAATCAAAAGTATAATAGCAAAAAAAGTAGGTCCCAATAGGTTCAATGAGACACGCTCCCAGGTAAGTATGGTTCCAATTGCAACTGTATGCCCCTTTGAGGTCAACTGAGATTAATTAATACAGGGGTAGGCAACCTTTCCCCTTTAAGGGCCGAGGGACTTCAGCTCCCAGACGTCTCGGCCATGTTGGCCAATAGTCCCATGTTGGCCAATAGCTCCTGGGATTCTGGGAGCTGAAGTCCCTCATCCCTTAAAGGGGAAAGGTTGCCTACCCTTGAATTAATAGGTGTCATGCCCTGCCTGGAGGACGACTCAGAGGACTCAGGGGATGAGCTGGAGCCCCTGGGACCTGAACCTGTAAGGGAGGAGCCAGGCCCACTGGGACTTGAACCTACAGTGGTACAGCCAGAGGCTAGCCCTAGCTCTGCTGGAGCAGAGGCTGTGGGTCCTCCAGAGGTTCAGCAGTCAGGTTTGCCTGATGCTATAGACAGGGAGGAGGATCTGGGCAGTGTGCCTACCTTTAAGGAGCGTCGAGCAGAAAGAGAGGGCTTGCGAAGATCACGGAGGCTTCAGCAGAAGCGTGTTAGTAATCAGACACAGCTGAAGGTCGGCTCCTTGCCTTCTTAAGAACCTGGAGCATGAGTGGTGCTTTGCCAGTGGATATCTGACTCTTCTATGGGAAAGACTTCGTCTCTGGCTCCGTGTCTCTTCGATCACCTTGACTATCCGAAAACCTTGACCTTGGACTGTTTATCGATCTGCCTCTCTGATACCTCAAACCTTGGACTGTCTGACAATTCTCTTGGTAAACCCTTTGGTAAAGTTACTGTGTAGCAACACGGACTCGCTGGGCTGGGAATTGTGTTTGTGTGAAGCCAGCTGTCTTATCAGCCCTTTGGCTGCTTTCCCGGACAGAATATCAACTGGCCTTGTAATTAGGCTGATAACAGCATCATGGCAAATGAACAAGCCATGGCCGAGTTGATGCAGATGAATTTGCAGCTTTCTGCTCAGGTGCAACAACTGACTCAGACTGTGGCTGCTCTTCAGGGCCAAGGTAACGCCTCTGCTCCTGAACGCAGAAGGAAATGTTTTGCTTCCCTTCCTGATAAATTTCAGGGAGACGCTACAATGCTGGACAGTTTTCTTGCTAATTGCAAATTACACTTTAAGCTCCGGAGGGAAGATTTTCCTGATGATTCCCACAAGGTGGCATTTATAATTAGTTTGCTTTCTGGGCCTGCCAGCAAATGGGCTACCCCTTACTTGAACCAGGACAGCCCCCTCCTCAATAGTCTGCAAGACTTTATTGCAGAAATGCAAGCCACCTGGGGGAATCCTGTAAAAGCTGAGTCTGCAGAACGTCAGATCCAAGCTCTTCGCCAAGGGACAGGAACTGTAGCTGAGTACTCCACAAACTTCCGCTTGCTTGCCCAAGACTTGACGTGGAATGATAGTGCTTTGCAGGCTCAGTTTCGGGCAGGGCTCTCGGACGCAGTGCTAGATGAATTGGCACGCTCTGAGCCCCCTGATTCTCTGGGCTCATTGATTGCACAAGCTACCAGACTGGACTGCCGCCTCTCTGCTCGTAGACAAGCTCGTCAGAGGGCCCTTCCACCACCGCCGCGTCCTGCTCGTCCAGCTCCTGCAGCTTCACCTGTGGCTGTTCCCTCTCAGCTGACGGAGGAACCCATGCAGCTGGGAGGAGCGCGACCACGGCTCACTGCTACAGAGAAAGAGCGCAGGAGGAGGGAGGGCCTTTGCCTATACTGTGGTCTCCCTGGACATTTTGCTCGGGACTGCCCTGCTAAGGTACGCCGGCCCACCTTGCAGGGAAACGGACCCTCCCAGGTGTAGACCGGGTTCACCACCTGGGATTGTCCCTTGAACCCACTTCATCTACGTCGGTTCCCAGGAAGGACCCTTTGCTCGTGACGGCCAACCTGAGGCTCCCCTCCATGGAGCTCCTTCCTGTGGGAGCCATGATCGACTCAGGAGCTTCCAGCTGTTTTATGGATCTGAGTTTTGCCCAACGTCATCACATTCCGCTGGAGGCTCTGGCTGAGCCCCGGCCGGTGGAGACTATCGATGGACGGCTCCTCCGGTCTGGTCCTGTGATGCACCAGACTCCCGTGCTCCACCTGGAAATCCAGGGCCATGTGGAGCAGATCCGGTTTTTGCTGGCCGCTGTCCCGCACTTCCCTTTGGTTTTGGGCATGTCGTGGCTCTCTCAGCACGACCCCCATATTTCATGGTCTCGGAGGGAACTTCTGTTTGGCTCGGAGTATTGTCAGGAGTACTGCTGGCCGGACCGGATCTCGGTGGGCGTGGCTGCGGAGGCCCAGGAGGGGTCAGCGGTGTTGCCTGCGAAATACCAGGACTATGCCGATGTTTTTGATAAGAAGGAGGCGGATCGGCTCCCTCCACATTGGCCCTATGACTGCGCCATCGACCTGGTGCCGGGGGCCCCTATTCCAGCGGGGCGACTCTACTCCCTCTCGGAGCCGGAGCTGGCAGCTCTGAGGGACTTTCTGGAGAAGAATCTTCAGAGAGGGTTCATCCGTCCCTCCAAGTCTCCGGCTGGGGCCCCTGTACTGTTCGTGCGCAAGAAATGCGGAGAGTTGCGTCTCTGCAATGACTACCGGGCCCTCAACAAGATCACCATTCGGAACCGATACCCTCTGCCTTTGATTCCAGAGCTACTGGAGCGGTTGCGCCATGCCAAGGTGTTTACCAAGTTGGACCTCCGTGGGGCATATAATTTGGTGCGGATCCGGGCTGGAGACGAATGGAAAACAGCTTTTCAGACCCGGTATGGGCATTACGAGTACACCGTGATGCCCTTTGGACTATGTAATGCTCCGGCTGTTTTTCAACATTTTGTGAACGATGTTTTCCGGGACTATTTGGACCATTTTGTTATAATTTACTTGGATGACTTTTTGATTTACTCCCCGAACCAGGCCGCCCATGATGCCCACGTCCGTGCTGTTCTCCAGAGGCTTCGGGAGCACAGGCTTTACGCGAAATTGGAGAAGTGCGCTTTTGACCTCCGCGAGGTGGACTTCCTGGGCTACCATGTCTCAGCTCAAGGTGTAGCCATGGACATGTCCAAGGTGGAGTCAGTGCTATCGTGGCAACCTCCTCGCAACAGGAAGGATGTCCAGAGGTTCCTAGGGTTTGCGAACTTCTATCGGAAGTTCATCAAGGACTACGCCACCCTAGTGAGCCCTATCTCCCAACTGTTGCGAGGGAAGTCTCGGTTCGAGTGGACTGCTGCTGCGCAGAAGTCTTTCGAGGTACTGAAGGTGAGGTTTACATCAGCCCCAATCTTGCAACACCCTGACCCACGCACGCCCTTTGTCCTGGAAGCAGATGCGTCGGATGTGGCCATAGGGGCTGTGTTGCTCCAGCCCACGGGGCCCAAGGCGCATCTGTTGCCGTGCGCCTTTTACTCCCGACAGCTCACCACCCCGGAGCTTAACTACACCATCTGGGAGAAAGAGCTGCTAGCAATCAAGGCAGCCTTTGAGACCTGGCGGCATTTGCTGGAGGGAGCAGCTCACCCAGTCCGGGTGCACACAGATCATCGGAACTTGGAGCACCTACAAACGGTAAGGAAGCTCTCTCAGAGGCAGCAGCGATGGTCATCCTTCTTTGCCCGCTTCAACTTCCAGCTTCACTATGTGCCTCGAGCCCGGAACCGACAGGCCGACGCTCTCTCCCGGAAGCCTGAGTATGACACGGACCCAGAGGGGGGGACTCTGTCCACCATTCTGCGTCCGGAGAACTTTGCCGCTGCTCTGAGGGAGGATACCCTGCTGGACCAGATTCGGACACTCCAGGGCCGGGACCCATTTGTGGCACAGCATTCGGCGGAGGGGGACGCCTCTCCCTTCGCAATGCGGGATGGCCTGCTTTACCATCGGGATCGACTTTATGTGCCAGCGGGTCCTTGTCGGGAGACAGTCTTGAGGCTTTGTCATGACTCAAAATCGGCGGGACACTTTGGCTTTTGTAAAACCCTGCACCTCCTCACCCGGGAGTTTTGGTGGCCTCGGGTCCGGGCAGAGGTGGCTCAGTATGTGGCGACTTGCCCGGTGTGTCACCGGGCTAAGGACCATAAGGGACGACCTGCAGGATTGTTGTTGCCTTTGCCAACACCAGCAGGGCCTTGGCAACTGGTATCGATGGACTTTATCACGGACTTGCCCCCCTCTGCTGGGTTCACGACCATTTGGGTGGTGGTGGACCTTTTTTCGAAGATGGCCCACTTCGTACCCTGCGTTGGTCTCCCCACGGCGAAGGAGACGGCCCGGATGTTCCTTCAGCATGTCTTCCGGCTCCATGGCCTTCCCCAGGGTGTGATTTCTGACCGCGGTGCCCAGTTTACCGCCCGCTTCTGGACCAGCTTGCTCCGCCTCCTGGACATCGCGCCTCATCTGTCCTCGGCACATCACCCTGAGTCGGATGGGCAGACGGAGAGGACCAACGGGACCCTGGAGCAGTATCTCCGCTGCTATGCCAGCTATCAGCAGGACAACTGGGTTGACTTGCTTCCGCTGGCCGAGTTTGCCTACAATAACTCGGTTCATGCTTCAACCCAGCAGACCCCCTTCTTTGCTACTGGGGGCTTTCATCCTCGGGGATTCCCTGCCGTGGCTCCTGTCTCCACGGTCCCAGCAGCGGATCAGTGGCTCCAGGAACTCCAAGCAGCACAGTCCCTGTTGAAAGAACAGCTTGAGGTAGCCAAGGCGGCGTATAAACGGGGAGCGGATCGGCGGCGTCAAGAAGGTCCAGCGTTGCAGGTGGGGGATCCTGTTTGGCTCTCTACAAGACACCTTCCTCTGCAGCGGCCGGGTCGCAAGTTGGATGCTCGGTTCGTGGGGCCATACAAAATTGTGGCTCAAATTAATCCTGTGGCTTTTCGGCTCCAACTTCCCCGGTCATGGCGGATTCACCCAGTCTTTCATCGCTCCTTGCTACTACCAGCCTCGGGGGTTCGGCCGGATGCGGGTTCAACTCCTCCGCCCAATCCAGTCCTGGTGGATGGAGAAGAGGAGTTCGAGGTGGCTCAAATTTTGGACTCCCGTCGATATCGGGGTCGCCTCCAGTATCTTATTGACTGGGTTGGTTATGGGCCGGAGGAGCGCTCCTGGGAAGATGCCGTAGATGTTCATGCCCCCCGTCTGGTTCAAGCCTTCCATCGTCGCTTCCCTGACCGGCCTCGTCCTCCTCAGGAGGAGAGGGAGATTGATGGGAGGGGGAGTAATGTCATGCCCTGCCTGGAGGACGACTCAGAGGACTCAGGGGATGAGCTGGAGCCCCTGGGACCTGAACCTGTAAGGGAGGAGCCAGGCCCACTGGGACTTGAACCTACAGTGGTACAGCCAGAGGCTAGCCCTAGCTCTGCTGGAGCAGAGGCTGTGGGTCCTCCAGAGGTTCAGCAGTCAGGTTTGCCTGATGCTATAGACAGGGAGGAGGATCTGGGCAGTGTGCCTACCTTTAAGGAGCGTCGAGCAGAAAGAGAGGGCTTGCGAAGATCACGGAGGCTTCAGCAGAAGCGTGTTAGTAATCAGACACAGCTGAAGGTCGGCTCCTTGCCTTCTTAAGAACCTGGAGCATGAGTGGTGCTTTGCCAGTGGATATCTGACTCTTCTATGGGAAAGACTTCGTCTCTGGCTCCGTGTCTCTTCGATCACCTTGACTATCCGAAAACCTTGACCTTGGACTGTTTATCGATCTGCCTCTCTGATACCTCAAACCTTGGACTGTCTGACAATTCTCTTGGTAAACCCTTTGGTAAAGTTACTGTGTAGCAACACGGACTCGCTGGGCTGGGAATTGTGTTTGTGTGAAGCCAGCTGTCTTATCAGCCCTTTGGCTGCTTTCCCGGACAATAGGTTCCCAAATGGTGGGGTCTGCCCTTCAGGTTCACGTGCCAGTTTCTTAAGGAGGGCGCTGACCTTAGATTCAGATCAGCTGATCCTCCCAGGAGGGGAGGTGCTTGAAAGGCTAATGACACCTAGATATATTTCTCCATGTCTCGGTCATTAGCTTCGATTTCACATGGTGTGTCTCCTTTCAATGGCTATCTTAAGGCAGTAATGGACTGGATGAGGAAAAACAGATTGAAACTGAATCCAGATAAAATGGAGGTACTTACAGTAGCAGCCCTGAAACCAGGTATTGGGATACAACTGCCAGTCCTGGACGGGAGCACACTTACCACAAAGGACTGTGTTCGCAGGCTGGGGGTGCTCCTGGACTCAACTCCGGTACATCTAAAAGAGACCACATAACACCTGTTTTGAAGTCTCTTTACTGGCTGCATATTAGTTTCTGGGCCCAGTACAAGGTGTTGGTTATTACCCATAAAGCCCTAATGGCTTGGGCCCAACCTACCTTCAAGACCGCCTCCTCCCATACAATCCACCCCGTGCTCTTTGGTCCTCTGGGAAGAATCTATTATAGGTGGAAAAATCTAGACTATTGACTACTTCCCAGAGGGCCTTCTGAATGACTGCTCCTAAACTATGGAATGGCCTGCCGGATGAGATCCGTCATTTGTCAACTTTAGACAGCTTCAAAAGAGCTGTCAAGACAGATCTCTTCCGGCAGGCCTTTCCTGATTAGTCTTCCCAGTCATAGAACTGGTCCTTATGTTTCTTTCCCCCCCCAGTCTCAGCTGCTGTTGTATTTGCTGCTGCTGCAATTACATTAATTATAGTAATTTGTAATTTTGTAATTTGTGGGCATTTACCTTATTTTAAAACTGTTTTAAAATTCATGTTGTTTAATAATTTTTAAGGGATGGGAGGGTTGGGGTCTGGGGTTGATCTTATTGTATTGTATTCTTATGTTGGAAGTCTCCCCATGCTATGCAGAGGGGCAGGGTATAAATAAATTATTATTATTATTATTATTATTATTATTATTATTATTATTATTTATTGTGTTCCTTTCAGCATCAGACTGCATGGCAGGGAGTGAGAGAGGAAGAGAAGGACCTGAGTGTCAGAGTGTGGTGGGGAAGCTGGAGCTTATGTGTGCATGGTTGGAGCAAATGTCTCCACCCCACATTCCTCCTGACTCATCAGCTGGTGGGGAGGAATACTGATTGCAACAGATGTGTGTAGGAGGATAAAAATAGAGGTGGCTTAAAACCTAGTTTCCCCAAGAAAATCAGCAGAGAAGTCTCAGAGTTTGAGAGGGTTGAGGGAAAAGCCTAATTCATAGGCAATGCAGAGCTGTGCCTGGGTGGTGTGGAAAAAGAGATAAAAGATAGAAGTGGCTTAAAACCCAGTGTCCCCAAGAAAATCAAGAGACAAGTCTCGGAGCTTGAGTAGGTTGAGAGAAAAGTCTCTCTCATAGACAATGCAGAGCTGTGCTAGAGTAGTGGGAGAAAGACACCCCCCGACGAGTCGGGAGGGGTTTCTTGTTGTGCTGGCCATATAAGGACATGAGAAGCCTGATTGGTTAAAGCGCGCGGGGGAATGAGAACACCTGCTTGCTTTGGCCAATTAGGCTGTTTGGTTGTTACTCTAAAGTCTTGTGTTGCTCCTGGTCTCTCGAGACTTGGGATGAGAGTTTGTTCCTTATAGCTCAGTGCTGCCTTGTGGAGGCAGCCATTTTTGAGCTTGAACTGAGCGACCCATCCCACCCACCCTTAATTAAAAAGCTATAAATTGGTTACTCTCAGGCTTAGGCTGGTTACCTTCGGAGGCCGGGAGGAAATTTTTTCCCAGGGTGCTTCCCTGGGTTTTTCGCCCTCCCTGAGATTAATAATTAAATTGATGTTGGGAATGGGTCATGGTGTAATAATTGATGTTCTTCTTGTTATTGCTTTGTCACAACTTAAGGGTAGGGTCTATAATTTGAAAATTGCTTGTTTTGTACTTGGGGGGTGGGTAATGACCCCCCACCCCACAGGAAAATTAATCTAGCTAATTAAATTAATTGGAGTAAAATTGGCATAAGACAAATTAAAGGAAATGATGAATGCAGTTAAATGCATGACGTCATTAATTGAATGACATCATACTATGTAAAATGATGTCACTTCTGGAGAGGAGGGGTTTGTAAATTTGTTGTTATTATTGTTTACTTATTTTGTCACGTGCGGTGAAGGACCACCCACTTTGGGGGTTACACCCTTCACTTACACACGTGACAAATTTGTTAATGTTTATTGCCTTGTAAATAGACCCTGTACAGCTAAATAAAAGTTGTGGACTGTTTAAACCCAAAAAGAGGCATCTCGTGTCCTTTGTGCCAGTGCAAAATGTTATTTTAAGCTCCTTGCCAGAGAGTTTTGGGTTAGTGTTCAACAAGAACACCCAACATTATGTGAAAAGACTATGAACATGCTCATACCATTTGCAAGTACCTACTTTTGTGAAACTGAATTCTCAGCTCTGGCAGCTATTAAGGGTAAATATCATGCAAGACTTGATGTCACCAAAGAACAGGGAACTAATGTTAATATTGCTCTTCATTTTAGTGAACTTTGCACTTAGAAACAAGCACATGCATCACATTAAGAATAACAATTGTGTTGAGTTGGGTATTGAATTTATTGAAATAAAAACATTCTAATTTGAACAATGTTATTTCCACATAAAATGTTAAAATATGAGTATATGTAAATGTGTAAACACATTAAAAAACAAAGTATTTTTATTCATATACTATGTTGGAAAGAAGCAACAGGTACATGTATGGTAGATGTAAATGGGGGCCTAAGGTTGAGGGAATCTGAGAACCACTGGATAAAGTTATTGTGTCTCCAGAAGGTCAGTAGAACAAAAAGGCACTGCTTTGTTATGACTGTGCACATGTAGTTTAGGAGGCTATGAAATTACTTCTCCGTTGTATATCTGTACCTAAGTCTGTTACCGGCTGCAGAATGACAACATAAAAGAAATTGCTTGGAACGTCTACCACTTTTAACAGTACTTGGTTTAGTGGTTTGGAGATTCTACTTTAAAAGTTACCATTTTGCATCCAGCCTCAGCACGCCTCATTTTTTTTTTTTTTGAACTATGGGTTTAAAGAGTTGCAATAAAGAAATAATTGTAGCAAAGGTGGGGGAGAAAAAGTCCTGAAGGGAAAGAATAGGAATGACGCATGAGCAGTAAGGATGGTTGCTAAGATTTTTCTCCTTTGCTTGGCTTAAATATGTTTTTTATTGCCAAAATAAAAGTAGATTTGTTATGCAGTTCTCAAGATTTTGCCAGGGGGAGATCCTACAATTCAGATTAAGTTAGGAAAAGCTCATTTCAGTTCCTGTTGTTTAATCCAAAGATAATAATATTAACTCTAGAGTCAAACATGCACTGTGACTAATACAATGAAGTGATGGTTTCTGCTACAGCTGATCTGCTGCTGCTTCTATTCCTACTCTTATTTCTACTGCCACAATGATCCCATCATTTGTGCATTATTTTAGCAGTCTAGTCACATGTAAGTTGACTTACAAAGTGAAAGAGACTCATTTGCAAATAACTGCAGTCTGAACATACAAAACATTTGTGTCTTTAATTGACACATAACTGAGTAACAGTTTAGGATTGTCCAAGCCATTGTATTCCCCATAACCATGTATGGATGTGAGAGCTGGACAGTAAAAAAAGCTCACAGAAATAAAATCAACTAATTTGAGATGTGGTGCAATGTAGCACACCACAGCTGAAGAAGACTTCTAAGGATACCATGGATGTCCAAAAAGACAAAGAAATGGGTCCCAGAACAGATCAAGCCTGGAAGCTAAGATGACTAAGAGTCCACTTTAACTGCCCTGACTTAGTGCTAGGGAATCATGGGAACTGTAGTTTATTGTGGCACCAGAGCTCTCTGACAGAGAAGGCTCAATGTCTCAGAAAAAAATACAATTCCCATGATTCCCTAGCACTGAGCCAGGGCAGTTAAAGTGGACTCAATTTGCACTATTTCTAGCAGTCTGCAAAGGCCTTATATTGAGGCTATCATACTTTGGCCACATCATGAGAAGGCATGACTCATTAAAAAAGACAATAATGTTAGGATAGGTGGAAGGCTGTAGAAATAGAGAAAGACCACATATCAGATGGATAGACTCAATCAAGGAGGCTATGCCTCCGAGCCTGCAGGACCTGAGCAGATCAGTTAAGGACAGGGAGGCTTGGAGATGTGTCATTCACAGGTGTCACCATGATTTGAGGCTGACTCAAGGACAGTTAACAGCAGCAACAACTGATGAATCTCACATAGTTCAAGATCATTCAAAACTAATGCACTTACATATCTTGAAGGTTATCTGCAGTACACAGTCATAGCAGTTTCATGCCACTAACTGCCATGGTTCCATTCTAAAGAATAGGATCTGAGTTTGCTGATAAACAAAGTCTTTGTTGGATTGTTTTAATGCTGTAAATCTAGGAAGGTTTAGCAGAATTTTAAATGTGTGTTTATGTGCCTACAAGCTGCCTTCAACTTGTGGTGGCCCCATGAATTCCATATGATTTTCTTAGGCAAGGAGTCCTCAGGGGTGGTTTTGCCAGTTCCTTCTTCTGAAACATAGTGTATAGCACCTGGTATTCCTTGGTGGTCTGCCATCCAAATAATAGCCAGGGCTGATCCTGATCAATTCTTGTTGTGTGTATTCACATCGTTTCTGATGTATAGCAACTCTAAGGTGAACCTATCACAGGTACTGGGGCTGAGAGAGTGTGACTCACCCAAGGTCACCCAGTGGGTTTCTATGGCTGAGTGGAGAATCAAACCATAGTTTCCAAGGCTGAATCCAACATGTAAACTACTACATCGTGCTGGTTTCAGCTAGATCAGAGGAGATCAAAACAGTTCTCTCTCACATACACACACACACACACCAAGATCCTGGATTATGTATGATGAGGTTATGGCAGTTGGTAGCAACAGATAGCTATATGTGTCTAGTGGAGATACACTCTGAGAGATGTGGCCCCATTACTCTCTTACAATATGTGGGCAAACTCCAAATTAATCAAGAATATTAAGTGAAATCTTGACTTGAGTGGAATTCAGTTCTGTCCAGCTGTATAGGTATCTAACCACTGTTCTGTTATTAAATGCATGCGCCTGTATTTACATAGGGTATCAACTACACATACAGAGAGAGAGAGAAGGTAAATGAATTGGCAGATTGAACTTTGAGAGAATGACAATAGCATAGTGGACTATATAGCCCATCTGAGGCATCAGACCAATTTAAAAGGTCCAGAACATGTTGTGTGATATGAGAATAGCTGGAAAGTGGCTAATGATGTCCTCCAAAATCTGCTGCCTGGGGTGATTACCTCAATCTGCCTAATGATAGTGCCAGCCCTACACTTGAACATGATAAAAATAGACTGGTATATGACCTTCTTGTTCTTGACATCAGTGCAGGGGTGTAGCTATTGGAGATAAGGACATTGCCCTTGAAATGAGAATTCTGCCCCTGCATGACATATTCCCCCAGTCTCTTTCATTTCAGAGAGTGAGACATTGAAAATTGTTCGTGGCTAGAACTCTTATATTTACTTTGTTTACATTCTCTTGGTATCTTTGCCTGTCCCCTTTTCTTTCATTGTGCAAACTCTAAATTTCTAAATGTTTGATTGAATTTTAAGTAACTGAAATGCTATAAATTTGGGGAGCAAAGGAAAATTTCATTTAGGGGAAAGCAATTCTTATTGAGGGAGCAATGCCCTCCCTATAGCTACACCCCTGCATCAGTGTATATTTGATATTATGGCCAACATTCACACCATCAATATAAAGCTATTCAATGAGACCTAATAAAAGTACAATACCTATTTAGTAACTTTAATGATGTTATATAGCAAAGAATATGGTAAGTCTGCCAGTGGTAAGCAACTTATTTTGGCCTCTGCAAAAATCATGCTTACTCCAAAACCTCTAAGTTACAGGAAAAAGGCTCTTCATGTAATAAATGGCACAAGACTGGTCCAAAAGTCTACAATTCACAATGGTATTTAAACCACGGTTTGGGGGGGTGTAAGTATTGTGTTTTTATAAGGATTAATTAACTGGTCTGGTATTTTTACAAGAGACTGATATCACAGATGTAAATGTGTTTGGTCAAAGGAAGGTTGAATGTCTTCAAACTATGGAACTACTTTGGGATTCTACACATTGTTGTGAAACAGCTCCTTGAATTTGGGACTGTTCCACATGAAACGGACCATTAAGAAGAACATAGAGAATTGGCTGTTCCTTTCTCTTTTTATTCTCTCCCCCCCCCCCTTTGGACTGTGGTTCAACATTTTCTACAAGTGCTATATTTTCTGTGGTGTTTACTGCTGTTCCACTGGCCATAGCTAGAGGAGTTATGAGAGAGTGATGTCATCATATAAAATGTGGCAAAGACTGGGGCCAAAATAGTGCCTAATCAACATGTATTGTTGTAATGTTTAACTGGTCAGAACAGCGCCTGGCTTGTGCTGATATTTTACACTCACTTTCCTTTACAAGGAGCCTGTGATAAGTGACATGAAGGAGACAGAGAGAGAGAGATTTAGAAAACTGACTGGAAGAAAATAAACTCATTGGAAATATGGTGCTCCAAGAGAGTTTCGCAGACATCATTGACTGCCAAAAAGACAAATAAATAGATGCAAGAATGAATTAAGCCTGAACTCTCACTTGAAATGAAAATGGCTAAACTGACTCTATTGTAGTTTAGACATATCATGACATGACCCACTGGAAAACATGGTAATGGCAAAATGGAAGACAGTAGGAAAAGAGGAAGGCCAGATTACAGATGGGAAGGAAATAAGGGAATATCCTCAATAATGGAAGCCATAGCAAAAGGCCTGAGCTGGGCTACTTATAACCAGGACTTTCTTATGTCTCTCATTCATAGGATCACTATATACTGAAATCAACTGGATAACAAATAGTAAGAACAAACATCAGTTCCTTAGAGAGAATTATTTTTTGGGGTGGGGAGAATAACTGGAGTTTGAAGGGAATGAGATTGTTTATTATTCACATTAAAAAAAGGTTTGCTTGAATTGTAAAATATTTGATTGATTTGTCCACTTAATTACTTGCGAACTTGATCTTGGGGAAATTTTTAAATTAGTTCAAATAATTAGCAGGAGGCAAACACAGCATTTATGGAGGTGGCTAAGGGCATAGGTGTATAGAGACAAGGTTTCTTTGAATTATTTTTATATTTATTAAGGGATCAAACATACAAAGAAATACATACATTCTCTCATGCACTCATACATTCACACAAGACCTCAGGAATATAGCAAGTTAGTGTGGGATAGACAAAAGGCTTTCTGATGGTGATAATTACCTGTCCAGAATTCTCCAGAGGAACAGATGAAAATTGGACTCGATCAGGAGAATGGAGGGGACATGGAGTGAGTCAGAGCTGAATCAGAATTCAAAGTGACATAGTGTCACCAGGAATTTTAACCGGACACACCTTAGCAAGAATTTGGTAGACTATTTATAGACTCAAAATAGCCTTGGGTGAAGATTAATTACTGTATATCAAAGGGCCAAACAAATATCTGAGGATTTCCTTGAAGAAGATCGTTTTCCAGCAGGGGGTAGGTTCTTATCTATCTTGCAGCCAGAACCCTTCCGGGTTGTAAATTTCCTGACCTCCCTGCCTCTTGAGGTGTGAATCTTTCTGTTTTGCAACTCCTAAAACTAAGTGTTTGTTCTGTAAATTAAGGCTGAAGTCTACATGACCAACTGGCTTCAATGGTGTATGTTACTATCTCGATCCTGGGTTAATGTCAGTTTCCATTTCAGGGTCATGTCACAACTATGCACACAGAGAAGGGAATGGAAAAATACTGCATTTCTGGTAGCAGTTCCTTGGAGAGAATTTTTTTGGGGATGGGGAGAATAACTGGGGTTTGGAGGAAACAATCCCATGGTCAGTTATTCACATTAAGAAAGGTTTCCTTGAATTGTAAAATATTTGATTGACTTATCCACTAAATTACTTTTGATAAACTATGAGGCAATACATTTAGTCTCCCAATAACTGTGATTGAAACCAGCATGAGTTAGAAACACCATGTATTGATGCATGTGGCAAAAAATGGACACTACTCAGATTTAAG
Source organism: Phrynosoma blainvillii (assembly GCA_026167975.1). Lineage (NCBI taxonomy): Eukaryota > Metazoa > Chordata > Lepidosauria > Squamata > Phrynosomatidae > Phrynosoma > Phrynosoma blainvillii. The sequence continues at coordinate 91,696,356 of JANUYF010000003.1, read as the reverse complement.
TTATTATTGCAGCTTGGAGAAACCTAACAAGGAGTCAAAGCACATAGGATGCTAAACACTGATTTACTATAAACAGCATCCTGTATGTGTGCAAGTGCCTTCAAGTCACCTGTTGACTTATGGCGACCCCATTAATTTCATAGGGTTTTCTTAGGCAAGGAATACTCAGCGATAGTTTTGTTAGTCCCTTCCTCTGAAATATAACATAAAGCACCTGGATATTCATTGGTGGTCTCCCATCCAAGCCCTTGCTTAACTTCCAAGATCAGATGGGATCTGATGCCTTTAGGATAGGTAAGCATATTGGCACCCTGTATGCCTATATATAAGGAAATAAGGAAGGAGTGGGCAGATGCACATTATGTATTTAATATTCCTGTGTCATTTGCTGTTCAATCTAGATATGTAAAATGCCACACACCAGATTTTCTATCAATTTAACTTATATATTTCCAAGGTAAAGTTTATTCTGATTATTAAGAACACTGGAATCACCACCAATCTTTCTCCATCTTTCAGTTTGAAAAGGTCCATCTTGTTACATGTGCTGCATGTGTTCTTTTTGTCTCAACATCTTGCTGATTATTCCAATATTTTTGCATCTGGTTTCTTTTAATTCTGTACCTGTACATCTGTTACTTTCTTCCATAACAGGTTAAAATAACCATTTTATTTAGTCAACTTGATATAAGGTCATGCACCTCCAAATATCTATGACATAGTTATTTATGCCATTCAAATTACTGGTGTCTGTGACATACGAGAATCAGTAAAATGCATTTATAAGTTGCTAACATGTTGGTTAAATTTGAACATGCAAGCATGTTTCATTCTCTGTTGACATGTGTTTATGTCTGAAAAAGCACTTATTGTTGAAATACTTAGAAAACAGGTAGAAACATAGACATGATATGCCCAAACTGTACAATTATGTTATCATTTTTAAAAATAAGATGAAAAGGAAACATTTTGTTTATGACACTCAGCACAACATTGAAGTTTGAATACTTTGATGACATTATTATGTAGCATTTTTTAGAAAACAGAAAGAATCATATTTAGATAAAAGAAATTGCACTCTAAAATTCAATACCATTTTATAGATTAATTGCCATAGCAATTTTGAAAAATTTCTTAATTTTAGTAGAAATGTCTTTCTGGTCACCACTAACCATGCTGTTTTTATTTAACTAAGGGGGGTTGCAGACTGCCAGAAATAGTGCAAATTGAGTCCACTTTAAGGGTTAGGGTTAGTGCTAGGGAATCATGGGAATTATTTTTTTTCTGAGACATTGAGCCTTCTCTGTCAGAGAGCTCTGGTGCCACAATAAAATACAGTTCCCATGATTCCCTAACCCTAACCCTAACCCTTAAAGTGGACTCAATTTGCACTATTTCTGGCAGTCTGCAACCCCCCTAGGTCATCCATTCTCAGACTCATGTTCAGCGCAGAATGTTGCTACTGCATTCCTGAATGATGTCTGTCCAGCCTCTGCTTAAATAGCCAGAGCTTGGAAACTGCTGTATTTTTGGCCTATACATCATATAAGACTCCTTTCATCCTAGCCAGTGCTCATGCTGCATGGGAAAGGTTGGGAGCTGTAGTCCAGTTTTCCAAACTTTGCAAATGACTCAAATGAGGGAGATCCCATCACCTCCTAGGGCAGTTTGTTTCACTGTCAAATAGCTTACCATTAGGAGCTTTTGCCTAAATGTATTGCCAAAATCCAATTTCCTGCAATTTCTGCCCATTAGGTCTAGTACAGTCCTTTACATCTTTTTCAAACTATGCAGTTATACCACTTTAACTGCCATGATTTCATTTTATGGATGCTTGTGGTTTGCAGTTTGGTGAGGTACTACAGCTCTCTGAAAGGGGTTTCTAAATACCTTATCAGACTACAAATCTCAGGATTCCATGTGATGGAGCGATGGCAGTTAAAGTGGTTTCAAAGTGATATAATTCTGTAGCATGTAAGAGACCCACCTCTGATCCATCTTCTGCCTGACAGTCCTTCAGAGACATGAGACAGAGACAGAGACATGTACTAGACCTAATGGGCAGAAAATCTGAAGAAAATTTGAAGACAGTCCTTCAGAGACATCTGAAGACTTCTATGATTTCTCCACCTAATGGATGTCACACACTCACTAGGCTGATAGCATCACCATGCTGTAGATGTTTTCCTGATCTCTTCATTACATATTTAGTCTGAAGAGGGGAACATTTCAAAGTTAAGGGCTCCATTCTTGTCAAGTGGCTAATCTGTCAGAAAGCACAAACATGTGGTGGTGACATGATCAGTTCTAGAGGTGAGTTAGCACTGTCTGACATACTTTCCTCTCTTCTTTTCCCCATGTTTTTGACTGTGCTACGTGGAGAGACTGCCACTGTTTCCAGAAGTCTGAACTGATCACTTTCAGAGAACTTTTGTAACTCAGTTTAAGACTGCATATGGGCTTAAACATGTGGATCATATATCAAGCAGGAAGCACTGCTCCCAATCATTTGGGTGTGTGTATGTGTGAGGTGCCGCCTACCACGTGGTCTAAAATCTGCCAGTGGTCCTAGGAGCATTAGTGGCACAGCCCTGCTTTATTGAATTGTATAATGTGCCTACTTAGGCTCAGCTCGATTAGCCTGAAGTCTATTCTGGTGAAGCGGTTTCTCTTTTTATGCCTAGCTTAGTCATTTAAAAAGAACACAGGTTTGAAAGAACACAGTTGTGAGCTCATGGAGTTTGGGACATTTGCCTGAACAAATGCATTTTGACTTCTCCATCTTCCTGTAGCTGCTTTTATACCAATCCACCTGGTCCAAAGCTTGAGACAGATCTTGGCAAGTCAGTTATTTATCTTCTCTTTAACTGCCCACCCATATCGATACTAGGTATGCTTCAAATTATAGTCTCGGTGCAGGTACAATGCCAACCATTGAACAGTGAGGCTTCTCGTCATTGCAGTAGGTGGTTAAGGAAAGAGGTAAGCAGTGTCAAATTTATTTCTGTTCAGCATCAGAGAAACATTTCACCTTTGAGAAGTCACTCCTGTAGTATTTGGCACTCCCTTCTTTGCCACCTGCCTATAGGGTTTGCGTATATGGATGTATATATAAAGTAAAAACATTGTACAAACCCCAGCTTGTCTTGAGCTAATTAGTCTTGTAAAATTAAAGGACGCATTTGGCGTATCATTATTTCCTTCACAGTACAGAAGATAAAAGACAGATGAAGAAACGTTTCTGAAAATGCTCATTTATGTTCTTTAAAAAAAAGTCTTGATGAATTCAATGGAAATTTTATAGAAATCCATTTGTTTTCCAGCATAACACATCTCTGAAGAAAGAGTGGATGAGAAATTAATTGGTTTCATATTTTAATGTGTTATTACACAATTTGCACCTCCTGAACTAAATACAAACATGCAACCAGGAATCTGTACCAGAAATTTCCAACTTTGCAATGTGATTCCAAAAACCTCCAAAATTCATTCAAAAATACATGAAAATTTCAGACATTTTGGGGGGAAATGTACAGAAAGACTTTTTGGTCAATGTGAGAACATGTACACAATGTGTGCATTTAGAAAAGATTATATAAACCCCTATACAGAGGACGAAGGCTCGCAATCTGGTACAGACTGATGGTAGAACAAGAAGGGTTTAAAAAAAACAAAAACAAAAACTTTGATGAGAGTGAGATCCAGGACATTTGCCATCCTGCTCTGAGCACCTAGAACCCTCTTTAAACTACACTCTAATTTTATAACACTGCAGAATGTCAGTGAACATGTTCTTTTGCAGATGGGATGAAAATTAAAGGATGGACATCAAAATAGCTTTGACTAAACCATTCCAGGGATATAAATTTTGACTATTTTTTCCTCATCTGTGAAGACAAATGATTTCCATATTTTTTGCCCCACTATGGGAGAAAAACAAATATTTTAGGCCAGTTTTTGTCTGATAGTCACACATCTTGAAATATTTTGGTAAATTATTCTGCACAGAAATACATGGGGGGGGGTTGCACAGAAATGTTTTTATTTTACGCAAAAGTGTTTCACTGTCTCTCACACACACCTGTTTCTAGAGACACACATAGATTTTGTGCAAGATTGGTGAGAGGTTTGTTTTTTCTTAACATAAAACAAGATTTTTGCACCAAAAGTTTCCTGAAACTTTTTCTTGCATTAAGAAAAGTGTTTTTCACACAAACCCCATAATATTTCTGCATCCGCTCAATGTTTTCCCACCCCTAAGCAAGTCAACAAATGAACACAATTGGGATAGAGAAAGTAGATTCAGGGAGATATTCAGGCATATGCTCACAGAGCCTGAGCTACACTTGATTCCCCTTACAGTGTAAGAATATTTGCAGTCATGCTAGTAGAGTATTGTCGATTATGCCTGGGTGTGTGATTATAAAATTGGAGTATCTGTGAGGTATAAAAAAGGAGAAAACTTACATTCATAATTTCAGGAAATATGTTTGGGGTAGTGCAAGATTAAAACCAGAAGTTTATAATGATGTATTCCATTCATACAAGTACATTGGTAACCATGACAAAGTGAATACCCCATATGTGGCTCTCTAACAAATGAAGGTGTCTTCCCACCATTACTCCTCATTGGCTTGGCTGGGGAGGAGCTGGAGCCATTGTGGTCTTGTAGAAACCACTGTAGTTTTTTTCAATATTGTAAATTCTAATGTGTTAAATCAGGGGTAGGCAACCTTTCCCCTTTAAGGGCCGAGGGACTTCAGCTCCCAGAATCCCAGGAGCTATTGGCCAACATGGGACTATTGTCCAACATGGCTGAGGCTTCTGGGAGCTGAAGTCCCTCGGCCCTTAAAGGGGAAAGGTTGCCTACCCCTGTGTTAAATAAAGGCTGCTGACATGTTGACAATGGCCAAGATAGTTCAGACTTGTCCATGAATGTCCAGAAACTGGTGATGACAAAATATTCTCCACCCATCCTTTAAAAAAAAAAAGATTACACACACACACACACACACTACATCCCTCATTTAAATCTTCCTGAATTCTGCCTCAGCAAGGATAATTTTTAAATTTCTAGAACAGGATCATTCATACTTTTGTCACTATTTTCAGTTACTTAAGTGCAGATGCATCTTTTTTGAACTAGTTATTGATGAGAACACATACATTGATAAAACACATAGAAAAATAATAATTTTCCTCTGTTCATGTAGATGGAGTACATCAAGATAATTTGTAGAATTCTTTTCATTTTATGTATATGTGCATATTTACAGGGCAAAGGATGGACCAATAAAATATAGCAATATGCAGAAAAATTAAAAAGAATTTCTAAATCCCTTGTTGTTGCTGTTGTTTTCTTCTTCAAGTCATTTCCAACTATCATGGTGTTTTCTTGACAACATTTGTTCAGAGGGGCTTTACCTTTGCCTCCCTCTGAGTCTGAGAGAGTATGGCTTGCCCAAGGTCACACAGTGGGTTTCCATGACTGAGCAGGGATTCAGACAATTGTCTCCAGAGTCATAGTTCAATGCTCAAAATATTACATCATGCTGGCTCTTCTAAGTCCCTCACCAAATTACAAATTACAAAATTCTGCAGAATGGATCCATGCAATTAAAGTAGGATTAAACTGTGATAGTAGCAATTGTGTTGTATCATAAGGATTAGCTATGTGGCTTTCCAGATGTTTTTGGACTATAATTATCATGTTCTCTAATCGTTGATAATGTTAGTCAGAGGTGCTAGAAATTAGAGCCCAACAATCTCTGGAGAGCCAGAGTTGCCCATCCCTGCAGCAAGCTTGGGATTTTCAACACAGTCAAGGAGATATATTCTTCACAAATGGTGAGACAGCAGTCCTGCTGCAGCATGGGAGACATGCCACTGTTTTTCTACAGCAGCAGAGCAATTATGGTTGGAATGTGGCAACCATAATAATGACAATTGCTCATCTACAGTAGAATTCAAAGATATAACCATGTTAGTCCATTGAATCAGTATGTAGAGAGATCTTGTAGCACCTTTAAGACTAACTGAAAGAAAGAAGTTTGCAGCATGAGCTTTTGTAGATTAAGTAGTGACCAAATGCATCTGAGGAAGTAGACTTTAGTCTATGAAAGCTCATGCTGCCAACTTCTTTCTTTCAGTTAGTCTCAAAGATTATGTATAGTAGGTTTTGAGAAATTATCAGGAGACTCATTAAAGATGATACATCTGTGTGACTTCAAAACTGTGATCATCACACTTCTGCATCCAAAAGATCCAGCTCCTGAGAAATCATTTTAATTTCTTCAAAGGATTATTTAGGAAAGACATTTGGATCTGTCTCTCACCCAACTGGAAAGAGAGTGACAAGACAGAAACTTTTAATCAGGAGATCATGGAATGATCTGTCTTGCATTTTATCAGCATTCACGTGTCAAGAACTATATGCAGCAATTTCCAATTTAAAAAAGGCAGTGTATATGATGCACACATGGCTGTCCAGATGCTCATTGGCAAAAGATAAATGAGAAACATAGTATTTAAAAATATAAAATATAAAGCCCAACCAGGCATGTATGGAGAACAAGGTCTTTCAGATAGCCTAGACTCCAGATGTGTATACATCACTGGGTTTACTCTATGTAGGACTAATGTTGTATTAACCCTAAATATATTTTTATAAAATATATTTACTTTTGTCTGAAAAAACTAACTACTAATTCTGTAATTACCAAACTCCCCTTTTTATTCTTTTTCAAACAGAAAAGGTCAACACATTTGAGGTAATTAATCTCCATGTAAATAGATCAAGATTTCTCCTCAGAAGAAATTTGCTGTATGTCACCTTTAATTTAGCTTGTGACAGGCAGGTGAAGAAACAGTGTTGTGCATATAATTTCAGGGGTTCAGGACCACACTCCTTACATTTCCATCCATAAACATCTTACCTCATTTCTGGTGTGTGATGATACAAGTCTGTACCAAATGTTATGCAGCACCGTGCGGCTGCTCATACAGGCAAATGAAAGGTGCCCTTCATAACCAAGAACTTTTGACTTCATTGTAACTCATTTGCTCACTCTTTTAAGAGATTTCAGAAAAAACACTCAAATGTAGTTTGGACACATTTGTGGAAGATGGAAAAAAAGACCAGGTTAACGATGGATTGGATTTTTCCTAATGTTTGAAAGACTTACATATTTGTGGGACAGTTTAACAGTAGCAATTAAATATTTGCTGGTACACCACTTTTTTTTTTACATGTGCATGTGGTCAACATGGCTACCTATTAGGGAATGGCAACACTCATCAGACTGGAACGGTGGGTTAGGCTGGAGATCCAACCCCAGAGTCTGCATAAAAATTTAGCATATAAATAGCAGGAAACATACTGTCTACAAACCCAAACACCAACGCCTAAGAGGTAAAGAGTCTGAATGCAGATCTGAACCAGCCTTGTGGTAAAAATGGAACAGTGTCTAAAAGCAGAATGCTAAGACAGGTATTGTGACTATTTTATAAATTTCTAAACTGCTGGAGAGTAGTTTGAAGGGGAAAAGATAAAGAAAATGCATTAAAAGGTAAAAATGCATTCAAGGTGGTAAAGGGAGGGAAGATTTTATTGTTATTAACTGCCCTTAAGTCGATCTTGACTCATGGAGACCCTATAGATGAGACATGTCCAAGACCCTCTGTCCTCTACTGTTTTGCTTAAATCCTGAAACCCCTTAATACCTGTGATCTCCTTAATAGTTTCTCCATCTGGCATGTGGCCTTCCTCTCTTCCTACTTCCCTCCACCTTCCCCAGCATTATTGTTTTTTCGAAAGAGTTCTCTCTTCTCATGATGTCTCTGAAGTATGACAGTCTCAGTTTGGTCATCTTGGCTACCAGGGAGGTTTCTGGTTTGATCTACTCTAGGACCCATTTGTTTATCCTTTTGGCTATCATTTAGCACTCTTCTCTAGCACCACATCTCAAATGAATTGATTTTCTTCCTATCATCTTTCTTAACTGTCCAGCTCTCACATCCATACATGGTAATAGGGAATACGATGGCTTGTATGATTCTAACTTTTGTGCTACGTTCTATATGTTTGCATTTTAGTATCTTTTCTAATTTTTTAATAGCCACACTCCTCATTCTTAGTATTCTTCCAATTTCCTGACTGCAGTACCCATTTTATCAATGTTTGATCGCAGGTATGGGGATTCTTTTACTATTTCTATTTCTTCATTGTCTAGGTTGAACTTGTGAAAGTCTTCGGTGGTCATTATTTTTGCTTTCTTTATGTTCAACATTAAGCCTGCTTTTGCACTTTCTTCTTTGATCTTCCTTAGTAGGTGTTCCAGGTCTGTGAGGTTTTCTGCTAGTATTATGGTGTCATCTGCATATCTTAGATTGTTGATATTCCTTCCTCCTATTTTCACTCCTCCTTCTTCTGTGTCCAAGCCTGCTTTTCTTATAATATGTTCTGCATATAAGTTGACTAGGTAGGGTGATAGGATGCAGCCTTTTCTGACTCCTTTGCCAATTGGGAACTATTCTGTTTCTCCATGTTCTGTTCTGACTGTAGCCTCTTGTCCTGAGTACAGATTCCTCATCAGGACTATCAGATGGGCTGGAACTCCCATGTGTTTAAGGGCACTCCATAGCCTTTCATGGTCTATGAAATCAAAGGCTTTGCTATAGTCTATAAAGCACATGCTGATTTTCTTTTGGAATTCCCTGGTGCACTCCATTAGCCATTGTATGTTTTCAATGTGATCCCTAGTGCCGCTTCCTTTCCTGAACCCTGCTTGGACCTCTGGGATCTCTCTTTCCATGGAGTCTATGTTGCACAATTTTGAGCATGATTTTGCTTACATGGGAGGGAAGATTTATAAACTACCAAATGAAAAAATACACTTTATATTGCCAAATTATGAACCACAGAGTCCCAAAACATTATACAGATCAAACATACACACATACACAGATGTAAATCAAGCAATAATGGAAAAAAACTGACCGCAATCCTCCATATTTATTTGAATGAAGAACAGAAGAAGAAATTTAAAATATGACACAAAGGGGGGGGGGGGAAGGAAATTTAAAAAACATCTTGCAGACCATTAGTTCCACACTATTGATGTTATTGAATCACATACTATGCAGCAAATTAACCACTCGTATGCTTTGGAAAGACATGACTGGAATCTTAACATGTGGTGTGCAGACAATTGCACAATTTTCTCACATGATCAGAAGTGTGTATTGTCTGTTTGTATGTGTCTGGGGCTAAAACACCCAGGACAAGGACTAGACTTAACAGGACTCTTGGCACGCTCCCTGGTGGACTCATTCATTTAGCATGTTGGTGGCCCCCATTAATTCTCTTTTATTTTTTTTCCAGGATCAGGCAGGTGCTGCATCAGATAACAAGTCAGCAAGCCAGGGAAACCACTTGCTGAAGAAAGAGAATGAAATTGTGCAAAGTAGGCTTATGCTCAGAGAGAAAGAAATGAGAATACATTGGCTATGAAGAATATAAATGATTCCAAATCATCAATGTCTCCTGTAGCATGTAACAATACTGGACTCTTGCTAAGACTTGCTAGGATGTAGTCCTCAAGCCATTTGTTTTTAATTGTACCAAACTTCAGCATTGCAACAAAGCTGAATACACATTCATTCACATTTGAAAGGTCAGTGTGTTGAAGAGGAAGAGGGGAGAAACAATGGTGGAGATAGACAAAAGTCACAACCAGCATTCTTCTACTCCTCCCCATGTCTTTCTGGAGGCAAGGTAGCTAAAAAACTATGGTATGATCAATCTGCTTCAAGGAAATAATGCATTCTCCCCCACCCCATGATCTCTACCTTCCTTTATGACACACATCTATACAAGCAACTTGTCCCCTTTTGCATCAATTGAAAAGACTCCTAATCTCCACCAGAATCAAGGTAACAAGAGGCCTTCATTGTGATTTGCAGGAGGCAAGCTAGCAAAAGATAGGTTTGGACTAGGGAAGAAATAAAACCCTTCAATGGTATGTTGTAGTAAAACCTTCTTCTCCCTTCAATGAGAGAAGCTTCCAGTAAGAGCAGAGGTTATGATCTGTCCCTTTGCATCTGGCTTGGAGGGGCAAACTATGCTGGTCTGTTTCAGTAATTTAAAAAAAAAGATCAGGGAGGTAAAAGTAGCATTCTGGCATCTTTAAGATGAAACAATTTATTTCACAATAAGCTTTAAAGGGCTATAGCCCACTTCTTCAGATGCATTAAATATTAATATTTTTCAAATAAGTAACAGAATAAATTATGATCCAGTGGCAGTTTCAGGTAAACCTCTGTGTTAAGGATGGGAACCATTCAGCACTCCAGATGTTGTTGAACTGCAACTCCCAACATCCCTCTTGATTGGCCCTGATGGCTGGCATGCCCTACAACATTTCTTAGATTAAAAAATGGGACACATGTGGCCAAGCAATATTAAAGTGTGGTCAAGATGACCAAATTTATTTAAGACCAGATAGGCTAGAAGAGGCTGCAGCATTTTGCTTTTCCCTGAGTCTACTGGGAAGGATAAGATTTCACCTTTTCTCTCCTCCCCTTCTACTGAATTAGGTGCAAAGTACTTTTGCACTTTGAAGTCAGTTGCAACAATTGAAGTAAGCTGAGGACAAAGGGAGGAAGTGGATGGAAGAGAGAAAAACAGGGGCAGTTTAAGAGCAGCTGTAAAAGTGGGACAACAGAGGATTAATTGGAACTTTCTCTGCCAAATCAAAACAGTAGAAGGGGATGGGCTAGGTCGGCTGATATTTGCAGTCCAAGAACATTTGGAAAGCCACCCATCTTTATATATACACTGATCAGCTATAGTACCAGAAGGGATATAGAGCTGTCCAGAATAAGGATATAAATATCTTCATATTCTTTAGCCTCACAGTCAAGAAAGAAAAAATCTAGCAAATTCATAGTTATAAAGTGACCCACAGATATTCTGCTGTAAATTTTTCTTTTTGGATTTAAAGTTCATTTGTTAATATTACTTGTGAACTGTTTTCTTTCCAGACCTAAAACCAATTGTTGACACCAGTCACATTTCAAATAATCAATGAAAGGATTCCAGATTTTCTCAAATTAGTTGTTGGGTTTTTTTCTGTATAATCTGTGTTAATCTATTGCTTTCCATAAAATTGTATAATTTCATAATCCAGTCATCTATTCCAGGTATTATTTTTTGTTTCCACTTCACCGCATATACTATTCTAGCAGCTGTAGTCATATAAAAGATTAATCTGCCATATTTGATTTCTAATGTTTCTTCTTGATTCATACTCAATAGAAGTCTCATCGGTTCTTTCTTAATTTTAATATTTAAATATTTTTTTCCATTGCGACGTTAATCTTTTCTCAAATTTTTTTTGCCAAATTGCATTTCCACCAAATGTGATAGTACGTACCCAGTTCTTTCTCACACTTCCAACATTTATCTTTTTCATTTTTATAAATTTTTGCCAGTTTGAAGGGTGTGAGATGCCTTCTAAATTGCATTTTGTAAAAGTTTTCTTTTAGATTGTTACTCAGGGTATATTTCAATCTTTTATTCCAGGTTCTTTCCCACAGGTCTAAGCTTATGAGGTGGCCAAAATTTTGTGCCCATTTTACCATTTGGGGTTTAATCCTTTCTTCCTCAGTGTCAAGAGTCAGAAATAATTTGTAATATTTCTTGATTCTATGGCTATCTTCTGATTTCATATTTTTTTCAAAATCAGGGTATGCTTCTTGGATGTTGTTTGATTTCAAATCAAGATGAAATCTTTCATTTAACTGATGATAGGTAAACTACGTACATTTATAGCCTTCATCCCTTAATTGTTATAGGAATTTCAATTTCATCTTTTTATTAATTAGCAGATCTTCATATGTGACCTATCTTAAGTCATCCAGTTTTGTTCTGTTACAGAAAGCTTCATTTACTGAAACCCACTTTGGCAGTCCTTTACAAATTTGAGGTTTTAATTTTAACCAAATTTGAATTAGAGACTTCCTAATGTAATGGTTATTGAAATTTTTATTAATTTTTAATTTTTCATAGAATAAATATGCGTGCCATCCAAATCTATTATCCACACCTTCCAATTGTAATATCTATTATTTTCCAATTTTATCCAATCCGTAATTCAATCCATTGCGCTTGCGTAGTAATAAATTTTGAGGATAGGGAGTGCCATGCTTCCTCTTTTAATCTTGTCTTGTATTAATTTAAGTTTCACCCTTGGTTTTCTTCCAGCCCACAAGAATTTTGATATATCTTTGTGCCAATTCTTAAAAGGATAGTCATTTGTAATGACTGGTAGATTTTGAAATAGGAAGATCATTTTTGGTAAGATTGACATTTTAACTGCCAAAATTTTCCCCATCCATGATAAGCCTAATTTCCCCCAGTTCTTTAAGTCTCTCTTTATTTCTTTCCATTTTATCTCATAATTATTTTTAAATAAATCTGAATTCTTTGTAGTTATATTAATCCCATAGTATCTTACTTTGTTTATGATTTGGAAACTAGTTTTTTTCTTTCAAATTTTGTTTCTCTTCAGCAAATACATTTGTTAACATCATGGCTGTTTTTTCTTTGTTTATAGATAAAACCAATACTGAACAATATTTTTGAATCATTACTAAGAGTTCCTCTATATTATCCATTGGATTTGCTAATGAAATCAATAAATCATTCACAAAAGCATGTAATTTGAATTCAGTTTGCTTTATTTTTACTCCTTCAATTTTAGGATTCTCTCTAATTGCATTAATTAAGATTATCAATGTAGTGATAAAGAGCAAAAGTAACAAGGGGCATCCTTGTCTAACTCCCTTTTGAACTTTATATTTTTTGTGGTCTCCCCATTAATTACTAAAGTGGCTTCTTGGTTGTTATAAATATTTTTAACCATTCCATATAATTTACTCCTATATTCATTTTTTCAAGAACCTTAAACATAAAATTCCAATTTATTTTATCAAATGCTTTTTCAGAATCAAAAAAGATAAGGGCTAATTTTTTGTCTATATTTTTTGTGTGGTATTCAATCAGGTTAAGTAAATTCCTTATATTATCTTTTATGTATCTTTTGGGGAGAAAACCTGACTGGTCATCTGGATCCAAACAGATAATATCTTTCTTAAATGTTCCGACAATATATTTGCAAATATTTTATAATCACTATTCAATAACACAATAGGTCTGTACTTTTTGGGATCAAGGGGATCTTTATTCTCTTTTGGAATTAAAACCACATTGGCTAATGACCAAGAACTTGGAGCCTTTTCTTTTAGAATATCATTAAATACTCTTTGAAGGTGAAGTATAATTTGTTCCTTAATTTTTTATAGAATTCTGTTCCTAATCCATCTGGGCCTGGAGTTTTACCTGATTTACTTTTTTGTATACTGTTAGTAATTTCTTCTATCGTTATCTCTTTATTTAAAAATTCTTTTTGTTCTGATAATTTCTTGATATTTTGGGCATCTAAGTACTTACTGACTAAATCTTCATTGATTCCTTTTTCTCTTGCCAGGTTTGAAAAGAAGTTGTGGAAAATTTCTTTTATTTATTTATTTAGATCTGTGATAATTTCATCTTGTTGTTTTAATTGAGTTATAGGGTTGTTGTTTTTCTTCAGCTTATACGCAAGGAGTTTCCCTGGCTTGTTTGCACTTTCAAAAGTTCTTTGTTTGTTCCATCTCATTTTTTTCTCAAGTTCTTCTGTCATAATTATTGATATTTGTTTCTTTAGTCCTATTATTTCTTTATGATATTCTTTGCCCTTTGGGTTTCTCTTCAAATATTCTTCTTTTTTCCAAATTTCTTCTTCCAATTCTTTTAATTTCCCCTGTTTCTTATTTAACTCAATGGAGTTTTTTGTTTTTTTTTAATAAAAAAGCCTCTTGTGAAAGCTTTAGCAGCATTCCAAACCATATGTGTGGCTACCTCTCTATCTATCTAGATTTTCTTCGAAGAACAACTTTAATTGTTTTTTAGCTTCTTCCAGTATTTCCTCATTACATAAAAGATTTTCTTTTAATTGCCATCTATATCATTTTATATTAGTGTGTAATGTCATCAGTCCACAGAATTTTCTGCACAGATCCTGAGCACTATTCATGCTTTGGGAAATAGCCATTTACAGAAATGGATGTGCCTTTTCTTTACAGTGAACAGAATTTTCTGCACAAATACAGCGTTCATTGTATGGGGGGGGGAGGAGTTCTGTTTTAGAAACTTGTTTTCGGCACAGAAAAACTGTGTATTTCTTTGCACATGAACACTTACTAAAGCACTAGGTATCTTGTGCTGCCCAGCTGCCTTGCCTCTTCCTGATGGGGTTTCCCTAATGTTGGGAAACTGCTTTCTTCCCTGTGAAATGAAAAATAATTAATACTCTTTCCATCTCTAGTACAGAATATTCAAAATATTGGAAACTAGGATGAACAGAGGAATACTGTTTCCTGTATGTGGGACAGGGACTATTTACTGAGGAGAATATTTTGGGCTTACATTTTCTCCTGTATATATTATTTCAAGATGTTTATACATACAGTTTTAAGTTGTTTTAACCTTCAAAACCTATTTTTAGCTTGGCAGCTTGATTAATATGTTTTTAGTCTCTGTAATTTATCTCCATTGTTTTAAATTGTTTTCATCTTAAGATGGATTTGGTTGTTATGTTGCCTTGAGATCTCATGCTATACAGTAGAAATATTCTAATAAATAATAAATAAATTGTAAGCTGTTTAAATTGCCATGAGCCCAACAGCAAGTAATTCAACACAAGTTCCCGTTGAGGCCAACCACTTGCTTAAGATACATATTGAAATACAAAACAAAACATTGTATCCCTATTTTGTGCTGTTCTGCACCTTTTGCCCCCAAGGCAACACATTATCTCTTCAAACTCTAGCAATGTTTTGGCATTGTCCTCCCACAAGCTGATTTAGCACTCAGAGACGTTAATAATTAAACTCTCAGTTCTGTATTAACTGGGGCCCCTAGCTTGGTCTTTCGGCTTTATTAAATGCCTCCTTCTTTGAACAGCCACATAAAAGTGATAGATGCCCTTTCTTTGTAAGCCAGCCACCTAGTAGCGTTATGCTTTATATTGCTTTGGCAACACAAAGACTTCACTGTTTAAATATAGTAGTATAACATAGATAAGGCCACATAAGATGGCCTCTATGAAATCATCCAGCCTGGACTCTGTTAAGATAAGCAGGCTACAGGGCTAAAGGGAAAGAATGTTGTGCCAGACTGTTCTGTCTTTGCTACTTCATGAAGAACAGAAAAGGGAAGATGAAAACAAATGGATCTGAGGCTAAAGATATAAATGGTCAGGTCTATTCATGATAACACAATGAAAAGCTGCTGGCATTCACTGAAGCCATTTAATGGGACTGTGAACTATTGGCTTGGCATGGATGTTGCTTTTAAAGACTCTTCTATTGATAAATGAACTAGTCTCCCAACTCTCCTTTTTATAATGTATCACTGGAAGTTTCTTTTCACAGAAAACTACCTGGCACGTTGTGTAAAGGCTTTGGAAAACAAATTTTATGTTCCTGGCAATCGATATGTGTGTATTTTTATTTATTACATTTATATCCAGACTTTTGATTAAAGAATGGCACTCAAAGTGGAGATATGTCTTTATTTTTATCACTATCTCTCTAACTCTAGATCATACAGTACAAAACATTAGCTGAAAACTGAGAGGTTAAAGGAAATCTCCCAATGTAATTATTAGTATACATGGAAAAATATGTTAGTGATATTTCCCCCCACAAACTCATTTTGATAATTCACACCATGGCAGAGGGGCTGGGATATTACTTCTGGGGAGATACATAAAGAATTGCACTGTAAGGTTGCAATCTTAAAATGTATTGAACACACTGGGATTTATTTCTGAATAACATTGTGCTGAAAATCATCAAATCTGTTTGTCCAGGAAATAGTGGATAATCTCATTACTAACAAGTGTGATTGAATTACTACACTCAAATGATGTATCATATGTAAAATGTTGGCATATGAAATACTGCTGTAGTAAGATTATTTAGCTCACTGACTGCTCCCTTAAAAGCTGATTCTACCAATAATGGAAGCTATTATATTCTACATACAACTACAAGTTAATACCCATTTTATTTTATTTTTAGTCAATATGGACCAGTTCTAAGAATAAAAACCTTTTTAGGAATAAGATCTCTCTTTACCATTGTACTATTCTATGTACATGACCCTATTCCCTAAAGATGCTACTGTTTATGGCAGTGTTACTCAAAGTGGTGTCCCCTGGATTGGTGTCAGTCCCTGAGCCACTGGCTGCCAGTCTGTGACAAGTTTTCAGGAAAGAAAGAACAGTTGTGACAAATATGATGTCGGTCCCTGGCACAATGGGAAGAAAAAAACAAATACCTGCTGGTCCTCCACATCAAATAGCCTGAGAAACACTGGTTTATGATATAAAGGGAAGATAAATTAATGGAAAGATGATGTCACAATTGCAGCACACTGTTACTCCATGCCACTGATTTCTTTAGTTTCCTTTGAATCTTTTCTGCTTTATCTTTCCTTTCTGCATATTCAGATAATTTTCTTTACATTCTAGGTTTTCTTTGTTTCAAGTACTTCTTCACACAACACTACCACAGTAACACACAAGGCAATATTAATAATGCCAAATTGGAAAGTGAAAAAAGTACTCGTCTTACTTCAATGAAAAGACTTTCCTTATATGTGACTGGTGAAGCCTGTGATCACAAACATTAAATAACTATTATGAAAGAGTCTGGGAATGGTTGGTTATAGAAAAAGAATTGCCACATCAGTTGAGAACTTCAAAAGAACAGAGACAGAATTTAATGGAAAGCTTGCATATGCATGTGCCTTTAAGTCACTTGTTGACTTATGATGACCCCATGAATTTCACAGAATCATAGAGTTGGAAAAGATCACAAGAGCCACCCAGTCCAATCCCCTGCCATCCAGGAATACAAAATCAATAGAGTTATCTTAGGAAAGGAATACTCAGCTGTAGTTTTGCCAGTTCCTTCCTCTGAAATATAGCCTACAGCATCAAGTATTTGTTGACAGTCTCCTATCTAGATACTAACCAGAGCTGCTTAGCTCCCATGGGACTGCAAGTCATAAGAGCAAAATTGACTACAACATTCTCCTAGAGCTCCTGGATTCAATTACTAGTCCCAGCAAGAGAAGATCTATTCAATCACCATGATTCCTATAAATGTTGACTTACCATTCAGCAACAGATTCAATGAGTCTCCGGAAATGACTAAGGGGGAATACAGACTGGCACACCAGCCTCCGTGTGTGGAGTTGGGGTGGGACAACTCTGCTCCGACACCGCACGGCGCATGGCATCAGGGCTCCCCATTGGCACAATGTGCACACACACTGCACCAAAGAAGTGCAAAAGAGCCATGGTGGCAGCTCTAAGGGCAGCTTTTTGTTGCCCCCAAAAGGAGCGACATTTGGGCCATCTGTATCAGCTCTAAGTCATTTGATTTAGGTCTAAGTGGTTTCCCTTGTTGAAATGTAAATTTCAAGGGAGTTCATTTGTTAGACAAGCACTGCATGGATATGAGCCATGCCATTTGACTTCAATTTCAACATGATTAAATCAGTAGAGTGCTATTATTGTTTTCTCTTCTTATATTGTGTTATGAAATTATTGTATTTTTGTTCAAGATTTAAAATAGAAGTTACAACAAGTCATTTGCTTGGAGCCTCACAGTCCATGTGATATTTGTTTCCAGATGTGTGTGGTAGCATGAGAAAGAAAAGGGATATAAAGATTTTCAACATGTCATTGAGCAGTCCCACCTGTATCGCTGTTTTCAGTTCTTGTAAGACCTTAAGGCACCTGCCCATTATATACAGGCTAGAATTTGAGGTGTGTGTGTGAAGCAGACTGGTATGAAGGAGTGGCCAGAGGCCACTCCAGCCTCAATAGATCCAGGACTGTGGCAACTGCATGGCCCACTCCTGAAGCGGGTGGCCAGCAGGAGCAGTTTATTCTGCTCCTGGAAAGTCCAGTTCCTGCTACCTTGGAGCAGCTTTGGAACAGCTTCCAACCACTTTGGGAGCATGTGTCATCTGAACCCCATGCCCCCAAAGTGGCTGGAAAGCGCTTATGTTTAATTCGTCTGTTTCAGGACATAATCTTAAACACATTTATCAAGAAGTAAGTTCTGATGAAGTCAGTGTAAGTTACTTCTGAGTTATCATGCCTAGAACTGGGTGACTATTGTACCTGAGAGTAGAAAGACCAGACATTTGCCGATTTCCATCTGCCACTCAAAATGGGGGATTGGGATGACCTCTTTCAGAGGGTTATAAAAGTTGTCAGTCTCATGGCAGTTCCAAAGTGGAAACCATGCTAGTTTCTTGCACCAGAAATAAAATAAAGTAATAAAAATAAAAATTTAAAAATGAAACAAAAATAAAAACCAGACGATAACAGCACAAAAGGCATCATCTAGTGCTAGGGTACCATGAGTAGAACAGCAGAATCTGGCAAAAAAAGGGGGGAGGCGCAGATTTGCCTCTCCACTGTAGCCCCTTTCCCCAAGTACCTTCAAAACCCACCTTCAGAGGGCCAGGAAACACTCCAGAGCTGGTTTTCCGGTGACATTGAGAGCTGCATAGCAAGAAAATTTTGTTGCTTTGTTGCAGCATCACCTGCAAAGGCTGACAAATGTGTCACACCATGAGCTTTTCTAGAATGCCTAGAATTTGGCAAAGAGTACATACATTAAAATATCTTCAACTAACATTATTTATTCATGTCCTGGAACACAGCAATATGTCACTTGAAAGAGACAGACTAACTATCTGCATAGGCCCATGTTTGTCTGAGCTTTTAAAGAGGTAATACTAGTCTCACTGTCTCACCTTAGCATTTAATGGAAAGTATTCCCAGCTGTTTCTCCCACGAGGTTTGCCAGTAATGAAGCCCTCTGAGCTTTCCTCTAAGGGACTAGTATAGAATGTTGCCCAAGTCACTTCATAAGATGCCTAAGCACTAGGTAGACTTGTGACATCAATGATTCAAAGCAAGACTATATCCATTCTGAGTTCATTGTTCATTTGATCCCTTGAAATAGTTGTTTATGATCGACAGGTTCAAAAAAATTCTAGGGGATTTCTGGAAGGCACTTCAAGAAGATGTATGAAGAAGAATTATCAGATCAGCAAATATAACTCTGGGACAAGGAGACATTATGGGAAAGAAACAGGTTTATGGAAAGTGGCTAAGCTTTTACAACAGTAACTATATCCCTCCTTTCCCCCCCTTTACTTACAAAGAAGAAAGTTCATGTGGCTTTCACATTCCCAAAGGAAAAATGTGACTGTACATCACAGCTAATTAAGATGCAAATCGCACTGAGATTCTTGTCAGTTTCATAATTATAAAATATGACCTCCATGATTGCTTCTGTGTTTCTGAATGAATCTGAAGGAAGAATGGGCAAAGATGATCAGAGTTTTATCATAAATGATTGTAATGAGATTTAAATTGAATACATTCCTGGGAAATGAAATCTATTTATAAGATCTATAAACTAGGACAAATTCATGAAATGGATCAAAATGATTCAAAGTATGTTGTTCAACCTTATTTTTTCACTTTTGAAATTAAAGCATTGTGTTTTAACAAAACTTCAAAGTAAAAGTAAAAAAAAAAAAAAAAAGCTAATTGTAACCCAAAATAAATGCACATCTGGTAAGATCATCTCTGAAACTGTGATGTATTTGATATTAACATGTTAATACATATCCAATGCACACATACAAGAAGCAGTAAGATAACACAGTTAATGTAATTCTACAGCAAATAGAATCATTGTTTTACATCAGTGCTCATTGTTCTTGGCTGTGAAATAATACAGAATCAAACAGTGGTACACACACATTTATTTTTTTAAAAAGGTTTTAATGGATTTTATTAATAGCTTTGCAAACAACCTATATAATCAGCACAAAATACATTCTATGAGCCTTGGAGGTCAACAGAAAGAGTTTTACAGGAAGATGATTTATCCTGGGATAGAAGTAACATTCAGAGTCCAGGGTGTCATCTTGCTCTCTGGTAACTGGTGGAACTGAGTCAGAGTGTCTCTCTAAAAGATAGTTTGATGGGTTGGAGGTCTAATAATGTTCATGTTGCTATTAATATATTCAACAAGAATAGACCAATCCTCAAAAAAATAATAATAATGTGTGTACCTTCTTTTGTCAATTGCAAAACCTGAAGGTGTTGGAGAGTTTTTCTGACATGTGTTCCAAATCCTCTTCCACCAGTTTTTCAGTTGAACATCACATGTTTTCCAACATCTCGCAATTTCAGCTCTGGCCACTGAGATGAGCAATGTGATAAGTTTTCGATTTTTCAGGTGGCTATTGTCCTTGCTGTAAATTGATAGCATTAGAAGACCTAGGCAAAATCATACAAGTTGTTTCACAATATCTGAAATTTGGGTTAAAACAGCATTCCAGAACACACTAACCTTGGGACAATCAACCACATGTGTAAATAGGAACCAAAAGTCTTACTTCTCCAGAATTTTTAGGAGGCATCCTTTGCCATTTTGATAATCTTATAGGTGTTAAATATCATCTATGTGTGGCCTTTAAAGCTCCCTTCCTCATCAATGCTGACAGTGATTTATATGGAGGGGGGGAGTCGAAATACACGACCAGGTGGTTTCAGAGATATCCATGTCAGATTGCCAAATTATGCAGGCAGACTGACTTTTGCCATATGTGGATTATATTAGATTTTTATATATAATGGCTACCCCACCTATAGATCTTTGTCCTTTTGCTATACAAATGTGTTCATAAAAGGTCAAGGAATGGGGCAACTGTCCTTTATCAATTTGCTTTTTGCAAAGGAGAGCACTTTGCAGTATTTGGAACCAGGAGGATTTGGCGTGTCCCAAAGCATTGAGCAACTTATCTGTCTTTTTAAGCTTTTCATGTTCAAATAAATCCATAACTGTGTATAAGCCACACTCCTTCTAACATTTGAATTAAGCTAATTTATCCACTTCATAAAAACGGGGGTGTAATAGAAATGGGCAAAGAGGGGAAGGATCTGGAGCTAGTATGTGAACCCATTGCTTCCAAATAAGGAGGGAGTTGTAGATAAATGGGTTTCGAATCTTCTTCAAAACCCTCCATGTCCTTATTGAAAAAAGAATATTAAGTTCAGCCAAACTATAACTATCTAGTTCCATGGATATTGTCTAGGAAAGCTGCCAAAGGCTGATAGCCAGAGTCTAAACAATAAGCAAAATAACACCTCATGGAGCTTGTGAAGTTAAAGCAAAAGTAAAGGCAAAGTCCACTACCAAAGGTCTGTGGAATCAAATCAAAGGGTCCAAACCAAAAGCGTAGTCAAACAATCCAAGGTCAAGAGTTTCAGAAAGGCAAGATGATCAGGCAGTCCGAGAATCAAGGGCCCAGGCCAAGAAGACAAAGAGAAGGTCAGGAACAAGCGTACTTTCACCAGCAAACTCAGATAGTCTCTGACAACCAGTCTGGCATCCATCCCTTGTTTATATAATCAGCTCTCATGAGCTCAGCTGGCATTTCTCATAAAGCCTCCTTGAGTGCCAGAGGCACACCCTTTCAGACCTTCTCTGGCTAAAGGTAGATATGTCGGCGTCCACCTCCTCCTCCATGTCTCCTGTGCCTGGAAGTTCTGCTGCCAGAAAGTTTGGTTGCTGAGTCTCTTTTGAGGCCACAGATTCTGCTGGAGCTCTTGGGGCAGAACTAGGGCGAGGCTTAGGTTCGAGCTGAGGTTCTAGCTCAGCCTCAGAATCCTCTTCTGAGTCCTCAGTCAGGCTGGGCATGACAGATACCCACTTGGTGGAATATTGCTTCATGACAAGTTTGGACAGTTGGTTTAGTTGGAGTTTGACATCTGGAATCGCCAACCCTCCTTCCCAGTGTTAGTATATCTAACAGATTTAGGGAATCTAAGTCTTTTTTGTTGAATATATAGTCATTAATCATCTTTTGCCAGAATCTGAATTTCAGGGGAATTGGACAAATAGGTATAGACTGGAATAGAAAAAATAAACATGGAACAAGAAACATCTTCACAATGGCAGTCCTCCCAAGAATGGAAAGGATTAAGTGTTTCCACTTATTTTTACTTTCATCCATTTAGTGACTGGGTTATAGTTCCTGGGCACCAATTGAGATAAATCTTTTGTGATAAGAATGTCTAGATAAGTGAATCCAGAGGGGCATAGTTGTAATCCAGAGACATTTGTCAGCTTGTCCTGGTATGAAGGTGGAGCATTTAGATACAACAGTTTAGATTATTGATCATTGATCCTATGTCCCGAGGGCTTCCCAAAGGTGCCCAATATCTTTTTTATTTCAGGAAATGATGCTTCAGGTTTTTGTACTGCAAGCAGAATGTCATCACATTATTTTGTGATGGTAGCCATTGATACAGCCCCACAACATTTGGGTTTGACCTAACTAGTTCAGCTAGGGGTTTAATAAAAAGTGTGAATAGTATTGGTGAGAGGGGTATTGGTGAGAGTGAATATTGGTGAGAGTGAGTTTTGGTGAGAGTGGACATCCCCGCTTAGTGCCTTTGTGTAAGTTGAAGTGATCTGAGTCTACCCCATTAACCAACACTGTCACTTTGGAGTGTTTGTATAGATGTTCTAAGATAGATATAAATCTACTGCCAAAATTCATTTCCTTCAGTACACTGAATAGGAAATGCCATTCAACCCTGTCAAACACCTCTAACACATCTAGTGAGAAAAGTGCCAAAGGAGAAGAACTCTATGGATTGAATCTGACATTCTCCTACCTGGCATAAAGCCTACTTGATCAGCATGGATATAATGCAGGATAAATTCATTTAGTCTGTTTGCCATAATAGACGTCAATAATTTCGCATCTTGGGTTAATGAAGCTATCATCATGAATGCTTTAACTGGAGGGTTCTCATCTTGGGTCTTCGGTATGGGGATGATTCTCAACCTGCGCTAACTGATGAGAGGAGACCACCACCCATGATTTAATTAAACAAATTAAATAGTGAAGGGGTTAATTCATCTGTAAGGAGTTTATAGAATTCACCAGAGAAGCTGTCTGGGCCTGGGGATTTGAATGATTTCAGTTTGCCTATAGCCTTTTTCATTTTCTCCAGTTCCATTGGTTTGTTCATAAAAGAACGATGTGTTTCAGAGATTTTCTTTATGTTAATGATTTTATGAAATCAATAGTAGACAAATCACATGTTTTCTGATGTGTACAAATCTTTATAGAATCTGTGGAATTCATTAACAATAGTTACCTTTGCTGGAGAATACTGTGGTGATCAATCTTTTATTTGCTTTCTTTTTAACTGCTGTGACTAATAGGCATGTGCTTTGGTATATTGTAGTGAGACTTGGATTTTCCTATTGTCTAAGTTTGCCAGTTGTGTTTGTTTTGTTTTTTAGGGGGTTTGTTTTTTTGTTTTTTGTTTTTTGGAGAAGTGTGGTGTATATTGTTGAGCTTTCAGTGTTTATGTATGTCTCAGACATAAGGGTTTGTCTATTAAAATATCTAAGTTTATTTTCCTGAGCTCCCTCTTGGATGAGTAAGCCCCTGAGTACTGCTTTTAGAGAGTCCCACATTAGGACCTCTGATGTGTCTGTCTTTTTATTTTCTTTGTAAAATACTTAATAGCCTCCTTTATTTGGTTTTGAAAGTCTACATCAGATAGGAGGGAGGGATTGAATCTCCAAACCTGTGTTTTTGGGGTGCCAGGACCAAGTCTCCAGTTCATGGTCACCAATGCATGGTCAGAATGGGAGATGTGGTTGATTTCAACATCAGTGACTTCAGGAAGGAACACTTTAGAAATGAAAAAATAATCAATCTTAGAGCAGGGGTAGGCAACCTGTCCCCTTTAAGGGCCGAGGGACTTCAGCTCCCAGAAGCCTCAGCCATGTTGGCCAATAGTCCCATGTTGGCCAATAACTCCTGGGATTCTGGGAGCTGAAGTCCCTCATCCCTTAAAGGGGAAAAGTTGCCTACCCCTGATCCTAGAGTATGATTTATGGGTGCTAGAGAAGAAAGTATATTGCCTATCTTGTGGATGCATGGCTCTCCAGGGATCAATAAGGACAGCTTTGGCAATGATGTTAGATAGGGGGTGAGTCTCTCAGTCTCTTCTTGGTGGAGTGATGATACCCGTCTAGATCATAGTCTAAGACTTTGTTTGCATCACCACTAATGATGATTTCACCAATTGCATTGTCCTGAAAGGTCTTAATAAAGGATTGTAAAAAAAAAAGTCTGTTGATCATTATTGAGAGAATAAAAAATACCAAAAGTGACTTTCCTGCCTGCAATAGAGCCCTGCAAGATTATAAAGCACCCCACTGGGTTTCTTATCATGGGTTCTTCTGTAAAAGGGCATGAATTATCAAGCACAATTGCTACCCTTCTGGCTTTCATAGAGTCTCCCACTGTGTATTTGGTTGGGAATACTGAATTGCAGAGTATATTCCCTGTTCCTTTTGCGTGTCTCCTGAAGAAATGTGACATTGGGTTTTAATTTCTTCAAGTAGTTTGTAATTCTTGCATGTTAAGGGGCAGAACCTAGCCCCTTAATGTTAAGTGAGGGGCTAAGCAGACGGCGCAAAGCACCATCTTCAGGGCAAGGAAGGGGAGGGGCAACCACATGCTGGGTGCCCCAACCCCTTCCCAAAGACATCATCGGAGCAGCCGGCCCTCCGCACGACCAGCACTCTGAGGATGCCTTTCCGCTGCAGTGTCCACACACGATGCAGTGGAAGAGGCGCCGAAGGTGCGCTGGCAGCCTTTTGCAGCGCATCTTCGACAATTTATTTTAGTGCTCCTTCCTGGGACAGCGAAGCTGCGCCACGGGGCCGAGGAATTTGGATGCCTCAGCCCCAATCCGCAGCTTCTTGGGGCGGTCCTGTGCCACCCATCTGCTTCCCCCCTGAGACTATCTTAAGTTTAGTCTGTGCCTAGAGAACCACATTAACACAAGTTTACTCTTTACAAGTGAGTGGAGTTTAACATATGTAGGTACAACTGGCACTATTCCCCAAGGCTGGAATGCCAATAACAAAAACATAACTACATCAACATTAAACTTTAAAAATATTATCACCAATAGGATGAGCTCCTGTACTGTATCACAGGGCCCAGACAGCACAAGCATGGCTGAACACTTCAGGTAGGAAATGGGGGAAGGGGTTAGTATAGGGTGCCTACCCAAATGACATATAGAGGTTGAACATCAGTATAAACACATTGAAGCAGTGCAATAAATTTTTGTAAGTTTTCATAGATGATAATAAGAAAGAAATTGATGCACTATGTAGTATGCTCCACCAGGGGGAGCAGGTGAGGTGGGAGTGGGCCTTTTGCACCATAATAAGAGCAGGAAAGATGAGTAGCAATACAACAAAATGGAGGCTCAGAAGGCCCCCTCAGCTGGACAACAACAAGAGAACAAGAAAAACTAAGATGGCTTCCCACTTAGCTTATCTTTGAATCTGAAGTCAACTTATCCCACATCCAGGGTGAGTCAGTGTTTGTTAATCTACTCCATTTCATCAATGCTTGACAGATCCAGCTTGAAGAGTGTTCCTCAGTCTGTTAGAGTTGATTTCTTCATGCTTACATTTCTTTTTCCTTTCGTGATCATCTTCCATTCAGAGGTATTTTGATTCAATCTGGGCTTACTTTCATCTTTAGCCTCTTCTGCTAGGTCCCTGGGTACTCTTATGTCTAGAGCTTCACAGGTCTCGATCAATTGACTTTTACTTGATGCAATCATGATTCTGTTCTTGTGGGTGACAATTAGCTTAAACGATAAGCCCCTTCTGTATTTTATCCCAGCTTCTATTAGAAGAAAAGTGAATGGTTTGAAGTCACCTCTTTGCTACAGTGTCTCAGGTATACCTGATATACCTGGACTTTGTGACCATTGTATGGTAAGTCCTTAATAGATGAGAGGTAGCTCAGAACTAGAGATTTTGTGGGGTAATGTACAAATTAGATCGGTATATCCCATGGCTGCATGGATGTTCTCGATCTCGGAGAAAGTGATCTATGAGTCCGTTCTATGTCCAGGGTTTAGAGGCTTAAATTAGGGCAGATGTCAACATGATCATGAGGGATAGAAGATTAACTGATCCTTCATGCTCCTCCGCACCTCTGAAGTGGATACTGAAGTGGCGGTCTCTTTTTTCCAAATCCTCAATTTTTGTTTGAAGGTATCAAAAGAATTTTCTAATATTTTGATCCTGTCAGAGTGGGATGAAGTTCACTGCAGAGCTGCAGTTGCAACCTCTTCTATGTCTCCAATCCATCTTTAGGGCTGAAAGCTTAGCATCTACCAGTTCAAGGGCAGATGCCCAGTCCTTTTGGAGGTCTTTCACTAAATTCTCTCTTAGGGCCTGAACAGACTGCCAGAAATAATCCAGCTTGAGACCACTTTAACTGCCCTGGCTCAGTGCTTGGAAATCATGGGAACTGTAGTTTATTGTGGCACCAGAGCTCTCTGACAGAGAAAAAACTACAATTCCCATGATACTCTAGCATTGAGCCAAGGCAGTTAAAGTGGTCTCAAGCTGGATTACTTCTGGCAATCTGTTCAGGCCCTTAGTTTCTCCAATAAGTCTGGAAAAGAGAGATCTGCTGCTGTTGGGTGTCCTTTCTTCCTTCCTTTGCTTGTTCTGTTAGGGTCACATGCCATCTTTGATTCCTCTGGTGAATCTGTCTCATATGATGATTGTCCAGGATCTTTTGCTGAGATGCAGAGTTCTGTAATCTTTTGATTCACCAAGTGTTTTGTGACTTGCATTAGGGATCCCTTGGCAGGTAAACGTTTTGGGATCTGTTGCTGAAAAGTGCTTCAATTATTCAAAATGTCGTTGAGGCCAGGCTCCTTTCATTATTAGATGTCAGCCATGTTGGATCATCAGACACGTCCCCTGGTACACAAACATTTCTGTCAGCAATGGACAAGAAAATAGGCCTTTCCTATAAAGTTCCATAAAACATTTTGCAAACTAATTTTTCTCACTTTCTCCGAGATCAAGAACATCCATGCAGCCATGAGATATACTGATCTAATAATAATAATAATAATAATAATAATAATAAAATTTATTTATATCCTGTCCCTCTGCAGAGCAATCAGGGTGGCTTACAGCATTGAAAATTTCCATAAAATACAATCATAATCAGACCCCAGAGAACCTCAAAACACACCCACCTTTAAAAAGGTATTAAACAAACTGTATTCAGAACAAGCAGTTCTGAACATGCAGGACTAGTCTATACATAGAATAAATCTCCTTTATTAAGTTTCAGATGCAGGAAAGGATGCTTTACTTCCACAGCCCAGGGCCCAGGAATTTGTAATGTTCAAGCTATATCAGCCACAGGCCTGTGAGAAAATCTTCAAAGACTACATAATTTTCAAAGACTATTTAGTTTGTGACTCATTCTGCATAAAATTCACATTTCCCCACCCCACAGAAAACAGTAGTGTGAGTGTGTAGGAAACAGCATCAAATACTTTCAATATTCTTTTTCTCTTCTCTCTCCCCTTCATTTACATATGGTCTCTCTTTTAGTTTCTTTCATTTGGGTAGAAGGAGGATGCTATCAGTTTAGACACACTGTGCCAAAGAAACCTGGAAAAGCCACTGCCACCATGGTAAGGGAGGCTTTTCACCACTTTAAAAAGAAGTGGCATTTTGCCAGCCCTTTTTTGGCTGGCAAAGCACTGGTTTGGGGCTGTGGCATGCAGTTGCCGCAGCCTCAATCTAGTGATGAAAGGGGCAGTGGGACACCTCTCCAAAGGGGCAGTCTGTTCAGCCCCTAAGGATAGTGTCTTTTCTCTGAATGAATGCCTGGAGAAGGTAATGACTGGATGTGGAAAAACAAATTGAAGCTGAATACAGAGAAGACAGAGGTGCTTACTGTCAAGGGTCCTAACCTGGTTTTGGAGGTGTGTTAACTGCCCCTGAAAGTCTGTGTTCACAGCTTGGGAGTGGTCCTGGATCCATTGTTCCAAATTACCTCTGTTAGATGTGATGGCCAGGTGTCTTTGCTATCAGCTTCAGCAGTTATGCCAGCTGCACCCATGCCTGTTGCTAGAGAACTTAAAGATACTACGTGCTGGTAAGCTGGATTTTTGCAATGCTTTCTACATTGTGCTACCTCTGTACCAAGTTCGCAAACTTGAATTAGTTCAAAACACAGCAGCCAGATTAATTACTAGTACATCCAGGAGTGATCATATCACACCAATATTAAAATCACTTCATTTGATGTCATTCGTTTCTGGGCAAGGTACAAAATGTTGGTTATTATCTTTAAAGCCCTATATGGTTTAGGTCCATGTTACCTATTGGATTGCCTCCTCCCATATAATCTGCCCCATATACTCAGGTCATCTAGTGAACATTTACTCCAGCCAGGATTAGGTTCGCAGCTATCACCCAGAGGACATTTTCTTTGACTGCCCCTAGACTGTGGAAAGACCTGTCAGAAGAAATTTGAAAGCTGAATACACTGATTTTAAAGCAACATTAAAGACCAATTGCTTCTGGCAGACCTATCTAGATGATTTTTAAATTGTGAATTTTAAATAATGAATTTTAAATGTGGTTGTTTTAATATGTATGTGTCTTACTTGTCTTTTTAAATTGATGTGTGTTTTGAATTGATGTTATGTATTTGTTAATTTGTTGTTCCCTGTCCTAATCCATGGGAAGAGGCAAGTAAAAAAATGTTGTTATTGTTGTTGCTCAGACTGAATATATCCAGTCATGAGTAACAGACAGAAATTCCCTTACAATACACTGGAAGTTAGTGAATTGCCTGTTACAGAAAAAAAATAAAACAAACAAATAAAACAACCTTTTCATGAAAATAGTAGTTAGTTGCTAAAGTAGCTAATTGCAAGTGGCATGTTACTTCCAATTTCTGCATCTGAGTAAGTATGGTTCGAATTTGTTTTAATACGGAATATATATACACAGGCTGAAGAATCTGCAAACCATGGAATGACTCTAATTCTCAGTCTAATTCATATAGGGATGCATAGAAAGAGAGAAAGATGGAATGGCAGGGTGAGAGGATATGCTGGAAGCATAGCAAAATAGTGTGCGTCAGAGAGACAGCATACACTATGCAGTCTTTCAAATACCACCTGTGATAATGATATCCAGACACAATTTTGGGCAACACAGGTATAAGGGAGCGGACTCAATTCCAGGCATCTAAAGGGATAGATTTTTGGGATAACATCATGTATAACTTGCAAAGGCCTGGGAGAAACAAAACAAAAATTCATCCAATAACTTCTTGGAGCTGATGGAGGAGCAGGCAAGGGGTGTTGCCCACTCAACCATCCGCTGGGAAGTATAGTCTCAGTTTGATCCAAGAGGTCAAGACTTCATACTTACCCAATGAACATCTTATGACCAGACTGCCAATTGAATCAAGAGTAGAAGATGGAATGTTTAGCTAGATTCATTATGAATGTTATGTTTCCTTCTATCCTTGGCTGATTCTAATTTAAGATTGTTTGGTAACTTTGTAACTTTCCAGGTTGTGTCTGAAGGGGAAGATTTTTGAGTATATAACACTTTCTGCCAATGTAATAGGTTCTTGCGTAGAATAAAATTTTCCTAAAGAACTCATCCTTCTCCACTGTCACATGGACATGTGCTCACCATGATTATGTGTATGTAGAGAGTGCCCATTCTCCCATGGCAGGGAGAGGGCAAGTCTCTGTGAAGCTAGAGACTAATAAACCCTCAGCATCTGTCTCTTTTGCTGACTTTTGAATGTCCAAGGAAGAGAAGCAGAGAAGGCAGCTGAAAAGTTAGTAGAAATTGGGGGCCTTCTTTCCTACTCAAGCTCAGGAAGCAAGGAACAGAACCTTAACACCACCCTAGAAATGAAGAACAACACAGTACAAAAGGAGTACAACATCTTCAAATGAGGAATAAGCAGAATTCAAAACACTTTTTAAAAAAACTCAAAAAACAGATGGAACAGTCTGGACCACTTCTCTGAAGATGCCAGCCACAGATGCTGGCGAAATGTCAGAAAGAAACTCTTCTAGAACATGGCCACACAGCCCGAAAAACCCACAAAAAAAACTATGGATGCCGGCCATGAAAGCCTGCGACTTCACTCTGGTCCACTTATGTTTAGGCAAAGATGAAAACAATCTAAACTCAGTTTTTTACAGTTGCTAAAGAGGAAGGCCAGTCCTATGTATCCACAAACCTGAGCTCTCTTTCTGGTAAGACATAGAACTAGAACTCTTAAAAAGTTCAGTATAATTACAGGCAGACCCATATGGGAGATGATGGTGCCATGGCCAACTGAAATCCACAAATTTTACCTAAGAGACATATTTGCCTCTGTTTATGTTTTTTTAAAAAGATGAGCATTGGTTCAGCTTGTGGGAATTTGATAAACAGAAGGAAATAATGTATATGTTATTGGGTAGGTTGAGCAATACACCTCTCTTTAAGAAAGCCCATTATGCGTTTTCATTAAGTCTCGATCAAATTGATCCAAGCTGCAAGGGACAATCTAAATGTGTTTCAGTTTTGAAATATGCTGGAGAAGAAACAAATTGTAGGAACAGATGAATCTGCCTTCTGGTGAATCAGACAATTGGTCCATCTAGCCCAGTACTATAGACACTGATTGTAAGTAAGGATATGCTGTGTTAAATTATTTGTTCTTTCAGGGAAGAAGGAGTAATTTCTTCCTGTTGCCATAGGTCTTTGAAGACTGCAGTGGTGGGAATGGGGAGAAAGTCTCTGGTAACAGGGATTCTCTGCTGTGATTCTCTTCTAGCTCCCCTCTCTGCTTGATCCACATGACATCAAGCAGGTAAGGATCAGTAGGCTATAGCCTTCCAGGATACTTTCCTGGCCTTCCTGCCACTTGATCTAAGTGACATAAGGAGGGGGAGAAAGCAAGAGAGGATTAGAACGGTATAGCCTTACCGTCAGTGTTCTGCTAACTGGTTTAATGATGCAGATATTGTCATTGTGTACTGGCTATCAGAATTCAGTCCACTGGATTGTACAAAGCCCCATCCCCCTATCTTGGGGGGAGGGGCAGGAAATAGGTGACCATGAGCTCTATTTGTGTTATGGGGGGAGGGCCCAGGAAAAGGGCTTGAGCAGGAATCTTCTTATTGGGATTTTCAGATACTGAAAAAAACCCTTTTCTCTCCCCCCCCCCCCTCAAGTGTCTTTCCATCCCTGCTAGAAGAATCTCTTCAGAGTTTTAGATATAATATTTTTGTAAGACTACCTGAAGGTGCCAGAGATTTAATGTGAGAACTTGTGCAAGCAAAAGCACATACTCCTTGCAGTAAGCTATTGATAGCTGGCTTAAAATTCATTGCAAGGCATGAGATCTAATTGTCATGGGATCATAAACATGCATTTGTGGTATTGGTGGAAGTGCACATTTGAAAATGACTTGAAGCGGGGGGGATTCATACCAATGACACACTAGTCTGTGGGGAGATTAACCTTTAACACGAGCAATTTGTAAGCGGAGGGAACATGCAATGTGGAGACATCTTCAAATAAGTGATTTCCCAATAATAATAATAATAATAATAAGTTTTATTTTTAACCCGCCCCTCTGCAACGCAATCGGGGCGGCTTACAGCAATTAAAATACAATGATTAAAAGACAATCCAATATCCCAATCCCTCCACCCACATCCCTCCCACACCCCTTAAAACAGAATTAAACTTGCAAATATATTAAAACAAATAACTATATGACTATATGACAATAAAATAAAAAATACAAGCAACAAAATAGCAGTGTTCATTCTCTGAGGAAGGTTATTCCGGGAAGGCCTGCCGGAAGAGATCCGTCTTAACTGCTTTCTTAAAAGCAGTAAGTGTTGTAATGAGACGGATCTCATCCGACAGGTCATTCCATAATTTAGGGGCAATGGCGGAAAATGCCCTCTGCGAAGTCTGTGTCGACTTCGACTTCGGTTGTTGCAGTAGGTTCTTTCCGGCTGACCGAAGGGCACGGGGGGGCTCATATGGGGAGAGGCGGTCCCTAAGATAAGTTGGACCCAAGCCATGTAGGGCTTTAAAGGTCAAAACCAACACCTTGTACTGCGCCCGGAAACTAATTGGCAGCCAGTGGAGGGATTTCAGCACTGGTGTAATATGCTCCCTCCTGGATGTTCCGGTGATTAATCTGGCTGCCATATTTTGCACCAACTGAAGTTTCCGAGTTAGGCACAAGGGTAGCCCCATGTAGAGTGCGTTGCAGTAATCTAGACGTGAGGTTACCAGTGCGTGCACAACGGTTTCCAGGTCTTTCTTATCCAGGTATGGGCGCAGCTGGCGTATCAGCCGAAGCTGATAACAGGCACTCCTGACTGTCGCATTCACCTGGCTAGTCATGTGAAGCGCCGAGTCAAGGAGTACCCCCCAGACTGCGCACACAGTCCTTGGAGGAGAGTGTGACCCCATCCAGGACTGGGGGCTGTAATCCCGGACCCGGCTTCGGACCAGTAACCGTGAGCACCTCCGTTTTGTCTGGATTCAACTTCAATTTGTTTTTCCTCATCCAATCCATTACCGCTCCAAGGCAGTCATTGAGAGGAGAGATGCCGTCAGATGTCTGAGACGATGATTTGGTCATGGAGAAATAAATCTGGGTGTCATCAGCGTACTGAAGACACCGCGCTCCATGCCTCCGAATGATCTCTCCCAGCGGTTTCATATAAATGTTAAATAACATCGGAGACAGGATGGCGCCCTGAGGGACGCCACAATTAAGCTCTATTTTAGAAGAGCAACTGTCCCCGAGCCTCACTCTCTGGGATCTGCCAGAGAGGAAGGAACGGAACCATTGCAAAGCAGTGCCTCCGATTCCTAGCTCTCTCAGCCGATCCAAGAGAATGGCATGATCTATAGTGTCAAAGGCCGCTGAGAGGTCCAAGAGCACCAGCAGGGTCACACTACCCCTGTCGGTGCTCAAGCGGAGGTCATCGGTCAGAGCAACCAAGGCAGTCTCAACCCCAAATCCTGTCCTGAAGCCAGTTTGAAATGGATCGAGATAATCGGTTTCATCCAAGATAGCTTGGACCTGGGAGGCAACTACCCTCTCTATCACCTTGCTTAAAAATGGCAGCAAGGAGACTGGTCTATAGTTGTTTCTGTCCAGGGGATCCAGGGAAGGCTTTTTTAAGAGTGGCCTAACTGCCGCCTCTTTTAAGCAAGATGGTATACTGCCTTCCCTGAGGGACGCATTGATTGTGTCTCGGAGGAACACCCTCAACGCGTCCCCACCCTGGACGACCAGCCATGATGGACAAGGATCGAGAGGGCAAGTTGTCTTCCTCATCCTACCAAGCAACTTGTCCACGTCCTCGGTACTCACAAATTGGAATTGATCCAGTAAAATGCCATCAACGGAGTTACTGGACGCCTCGTCCACAGATCCTACCAAAATATTGGTGTCCAAGTCGGCTCTTATCTGAGAGATTTTATCTGCAAAGTGGATATTAAATGCCTCACAGCAGGCTGTCGTTGGGTTAAGTAGAGGATTTGGCACAGGAGATATCCGCGTCAAATCCCCCACCACCCTAAACAGCTCTGCCGGGCGAGACTCTGCAGACGCAATACGTGCAGAACAGAAAGATTTCTGCGCTGCATGTAAAGCCTCCCTATAGGAGTCAAGATGCTTCCTAAGGCGAGTTCTGTCAGATAAGAGACGAGTCTTTCGCCATTCGCACTCTAGTCGTTGTCCAACCTGCTTCATCCTTCTGAGATCTTCTGTAT
Source organism: Phrynosoma blainvillii (assembly GCA_026167975.1). NCBI lineage: Eukaryota > Metazoa > Chordata > Lepidosauria > Squamata > Phrynosomatidae > Phrynosoma > Phrynosoma blainvillii. The sequence goes on along the minus strand of JANUYF010000003.1, from coordinate 91,662,432 downwards.
ACCATGGTTTACGATTCGAAGAGGGTTGGAAAGGACGCTTGGGAGCGATCGTGTCGATAGCCTTGGTAAGATCGGTGTTCCACGTATTGACCAAAGCTTCGGCAGAATCACCAGCATTACTCACCATTAAACCCTCTAAGGCTTTCTGGAAACCGATTGGATCCATTAGCCTTTGAGGGCAGACCATTCTAATAGGTCCACCACCCCCGGGAGGGCGAACAGTAGCCTTTAGTTCCACCTTGATCAGAAAGTGGTCCGTCCATGACAATGCGGAGGTTTTTGTGACCTCCGCCCACGGATGTTCCTGCTCCGTACTAAAGACCGCATCGAGGGTATGACCGGCACAATGCGTGGGCCCGTTGACCAGCTGGGATAGGCCCATGTTTGTCATGGAATCCATGAACTCCCGAGCTGCGCCAGCTAAATCCTGTAAACTGGTTTCGAGTGGGATGTTGAAGTCGCCCAGAACTAGAAGTCTGGGCGACTCCAACAGCAACTCAGAAACCAGGGCCGTCAGCTCAGTCAGGGAGTCTGTTAAGCAACGGGGTGGCTGGTATACCAACAGAATCCCCAAACTATCCCTGGTCTTCAGGCTGAGGTACATACACTCGATGTGCGCCGTTTTCCGGATAGGCTTTCTGATCAAGGTCAAAGTGTTCTTATGGACCAAGGCTATGCCGCCCCCCCCCCCCCCGCCCACTTTCTCTCACCTGCTCACAAACTGAGTACCCAGCCGGGAGAGCTTGCGCCCATGTTACAGAGCTGGCATCCCCCAGCCAGGTCTCAGTAAAACAAGCCAGGTCGGCCATCTCATCCACTAACAGATCATGGATTATATGGGTCTTATTCTTGACCAACCTGGCATTGCAGAGGAGCAGGTTGAGGGTCAGTGGAATGGTGAGTTTGCTCTCCAACTCATCATGGGAAACAGAAACAACTGAAGAAGGGATAGATATAAAACATCGATCCCTTCTTCTTTTGCAACATTTGTTGAGACTGTTGCCGCCATATCTTCCCCGCCCCCATACAACCTGTATATCTGTCCCCAGCTTCAGTCAGCATGCAATGCAAAAACAATGAGAACCCACTAATATATGACCCCCGGTTTATACAAACAAATCCTCTCAGCTCCCACAGTTAGCTCGGCTCAAGCCGGCTTGATGGTTCTCTGAGGGCCACAGGACGGGGCCAAAACAATCCTCCACACCCCCAACGCCGCTGTAGAGTTACTGGGGAGAAAGGTAGGCTCTGGCGGGATTTAGGTCCTGTCCTAGCTGTAAAGACACGCCCCCAGCGCCACCCATGCTCCGGAGTGGAAAGGAGCCAGGTGTTCAAGGGCCAACCGCGTCCTTTTCTCTGGCGGAACCTTTAATCACCACCGCCACTGCAGCCGTGTCCTCCGTGCCAGGTCTTCCTGGCCCATCGCTTCCAGCCGGTTTTGGGGCTGGAGCGCAGCTGGTGTGAGCGCTGGAGGGCGGGGGGTAAAAGAGGGAGTCGCCGCCTCTGCCTCCTCCTCAGGGCCTCCTGGCCCGTCGCTTCCAGCCGGTTTTGGGGCTGGAGCGCAGCTGGTGTGAGCGCTGGAGGGCGGGGAGTAAAAGAGGGAGTCGCCGCCTCTGCCTCCTCCTCAGGGCCTCCTGGCCCGTCACTTCCAGCCGGTTTTGGGGCTGGAGCGAAGCTGGTGTGAGCGCTGGAGGGCGGGGGGGGGGGGGTAAAAGAGGGAGCCGCCGCCGCTGCCTCTGCCTCCTCCTCAGGGCCTCCTGGCCGGTCGCTTCCAGCCGGTTTTGGGGCTGGAGCGCAGCTGGTGTAAGCGCTGGAGGGCGGGGGGTAAAAGAGGGAGCCGCCGCCGCCGCCGCCGCCTCTGCCTCCTCCTCAGGGCCTCCTGGCGCGTCGCTTCCAGCCGGTTTTGGGGCTGGAGCGCAGCTGGTGTGAGCGCTGGCGGGCGGGGGGGGGTAAAAGAAACAACATAGGAGGTTGTAGCAGATCAAAGGAAGGAATCAGGCATCCCTCCAGATATTATGGACAGCAGCTGCTAGTATCCCTCACTGTTGATTATGCTACCTAGGGCTGATGAGATTACGATTCAATGACATCTGGATGGCTGTGTACTTCCCACACTTGTATGAGAGTAGTCTAACCTTAGCTTGCACTGCTTTCTCAGTGAGCAGTCCTAGAAGCTCCAGTATTCTGGCTAACTTCCATAAAACTAAAAAACCGAGCAGGGTCTTATATTTCCAAATTAAAGCAAAACAGTAAGATCAACAGTGAACAAACAAAACTTGATATCTTAATATCCTCCCCATACCTCAGTTCCTACTCAGTTGCTTGATATTTAATTTATCTCTAGGAGGACTAGTTCCCCTTGCTGGGCCTTGAACAACCACTGAGCTTATTTGAAGAATCCTACACTTAGGGAGATTGCAGATTATGTAAAACAAAACAAAACAAAAATCATTGAAAAGAACAGATCCACTTACCAGGATTGTTGTTAACTGCTGTCAAGTTGACTTCAACTTATGGTGATCCCATGAATGAGAAACCATCAAGTTGTGCTGTCAACAACAGCCCTCCTTAGGTCTTGCAGACTCAGGGCCATGGCTTCCCTGATTGTTTCTCTATCTGGAGTGCCGTTTTTCTCTTTTATTATTGCCTTCTACCTTACCAAGCATTACTGTCTTTTCAAGTGAGTCATGTCTTCTCATGATATGTCCTGAGTTTCACAGTCTCAATTTAGTTATCTTGGGGGAGTTCAGGCTCAATCCGCGGGGAGAGACGGGCTATAAATAAAATTTATTTTTATTATTGTTGTTGTTGTTGTTGATTTGCTCTAGGACCCATTTATTTGTCTTTTTAGCAATCCACAGTATCCATACAACTCTTCTCCAACACTACCTTTCAAATGAGTTGATTTTTGTCCTATCAGCTTTTCTCATTGTCCAGCTTTTACAACCATATATAGAAATGGAAATACAATGACATGGTCATGTTAAGGAAAAAGCAACATGGGATATACAGTAATAGAAATAAAAATATTTATGTGAATGTCAAAGTGACTAAGCAGGAGCAATCAGGAAGATACACAGGTGAAAAAGATAATATAATTAAGAAGCCTTGAGAGCCAAGGACAAAGTTATAGAAGGTATATTGAGAACACCTGTGATAGATTGCAAACACCTGAGACTCATTAAGTGGTCAAGGTAAAGTGATGAAACACTTGGGTTGGTCTTAGGTATGGGATGATCTATGTGGACCAATCAAGATGTATGTACACACCCACTGGGTGGAAACTGACTGGTGGGTGGTGTCTAACAATGGCTATAAATTGCAATGTTTGCTAATGTACATTGTGGAGTAGTGTGGAGTGTTTTGGAGATATTGTGAAATGTAGAGATTGTGATTTGTAGGGCATATAGTATTTGTGTATATAGTAAAATAAAGTAGATCTTTTATATAAGACTACTGAGTTGTCTGGTGTCTTGAGGAAAGATACAAGAACCAGAAGAATCCTGGAGAAGTTTGGAGACATCTCAGGAAGAAGAGAGAGAAGGCTTGGAGAGTTTGTCAGGGTGTTCAGCCTATTCTCTGAAACTCTGCTGCTTGAGAAAGAAGCATCAACCACTGATCAAAGCTGGTCAGCTCTGCTGCATAACAAGGTGGTGAGTTAGAGCCAGAGGTGAAGAGCTACAACTCCCATCATCCCTGACAGGTCAATCCTAACTTTAGCAGCATGCAAATTATTTTGGAAATGTAATAATAAAGTCCCAATTATGTCCTTTGCCCAAAAGTAGAATGGAAAAAAACCTTGCTTTTATAATGTTCATATGAATAAGATATATATATTTTAAAGTGATTAGGGGGGGGGGGTTGCAAACTGCCAGAAATAGTGCAAATTGAGTCCACTTTTAGGGTTAGGGTTAGTGCTAGGGAATCATGGGAATTGTTGTTTTTTCTGAGATATTGAGCCTTCTCTGTCAGAGAGCTCTGGTGCCACAATAAAATACAGTTCCCATGATTCCCTAACCCTAACCCTAAAAGTGGACTCAATTTGCACTATTTCTGGCAGTCTGCAACCCCCTTATGTTATGCAAAATATTTCTATTCAAATATTTAGCTGATTTACCATACAATCCTTAAGAGGACATTCCAATGGCTGTGTTAGCTAGCAATACAGTAGGCAGAGAAAGTTCAGACCTCATTGTCCCATCGTGTTCCCATCGTGGGAACATCATTCACGTTGGAGGACATAGAAATGTGGCACACCTTGGGTGTGGCAATGGACATGCTAGAAGAGGCTATCCTGCTCTCTGGATCCCAGGATCATCAGTGAATTTCCCTATTCTTCTGCCCTTATTGTCATGTGATTACGGGATAGCAGTCTATTTAAATGCCCAGAAAATTTTACATAGAAATAATCCCATGTTTAGATCTAGGCCAATTTACTTTGACTAGAAGCGCGGATTTGCAGACTGAGTAGTTTTGTTTTCCTGAAAGGTTTGGCACTGGTTAAAATTGGTAGGATTTTCAACAGGCCACACCCCATACCTGTACCCCTACTGGCATGTGCCCTCAAGACTCTGATATGTTCCCTTAAGCCCTCCAGACTCTTCCTAAAATGGAATTTAGCTTCTGATTCAAGAGATGTGCCAAAGGAAAAAAACATGAGTTGTAATTTCCCCTCCCTCAGAGCATTAATTACAACAACACTCAATTCAGTAAATCTAGTAATAAAAGAACTGAGAAACTCTATAATATTAGAAATCATAATGAAGACATTATAGTGAGAGCTCATGTTAACAAATCTTAAATTAACACAATTATTTTTCATTTTGTTCTCCCTTCAAATATTGTAGTAAGGCTATTGTTGCTTCTCTTTCAAGCCTAATTATAGTTTGGCTGCAGGCTCTGGTACAACAGATATATGGAAAGACAAAATGTTCAGCTATGATTGTTAGATGCCAGCAAAAGCATGGCAAAACATGCTTCTCTAAGTAGCAGGAATTCTGGACCCTTCTGGGTAAGGGCTCTGCTGGTTAAAACAAGCATTTGTGTTGTGGCATCCTATACAATCCAGTGATTCTGCTCATTTTTCTCCAAAGAAACAAGACAGTATTGGGGGCATAGTTATCAAATTTGCAGATGACACCAAATTAGGTGGAGTAGCTAATACCCCAGAAAACCTGGTTCAAAATTCAAAATGACTTGAACAGACTAGAAAGCTGGGCCAAAGCTAACAAAATGAAATTCAACATGGAGAAATGTAAGGTACTGCACTTAGGGCGGAGAAACGAAACGCACAGATATACAATGGGGGACACCTGGCTGAATGAGACTGCATGTGAAAGGGATCTAGGAGTCCAGGTAGACCACAAGGTGAACATGAGTCAACAGTATGAGGCAGCAGCTAAAAAGGCCAATGCAATTTTAGGCTGCATCAATAGAAGTATAGTGTCTAGATCAAGAGAAGTAATAGTGCCACTCTATTCTGCTTTGGTCAGGCCTCACCTGGAATACTGTGTCCAGTTCTGGGCACCACAATTCAAAAAGGATGTGGAGAAACTGGAGTGTGTCCAAAGGAGGGCAACTAAAATGGTGAAGGGTCTGGAAACCAAGCCCTATGAGGAACGACTTAGAGAGCTGGGGATATTTAAACTGGAGAAGAGAAGGTTAAGAGGTGATATGATAGCCGTGTTTAAATATTTGAAGGGATGTTATATTGAGGAGGGAACAAGCTTGTTTTCTGCTGCTCCAGAGACTAGGACCCGGAACAATGGGTGCAAGCTCCAGGAAGAGATTCCACCTCAACATTAGGAGGAACTTCCTGACAGTAAGGGCTGTTCGACTGTGGAACACACTCCCTCGGAGAGTAGTGGAGTCTCCTTCTTTGGAGATCTTTAAACAGAGGCTGGATGGCCATCTGTCGGGGATGCTTTAATTGGGAGTTCCTGCATGGCAGGGGGTTGGACTGGATGGCCCTTGTGGTCTCTTCCAACTCTATGATTCTATGATTCTATGAGTCTAAGAACCTTTTATCATAGTTGTAAACAGGTAAGCATCTTTCTGACATCTATTCATTCAATCTGATGTCAATATGGAATCCATGTGAACTAACTCTTGGTGTGGGAGATTAAAACAGTGCTACTAAGCAGTATAACTCCTGCAAAAGAGAGCTCTATTTTCCTCTCGTTAGTCTTAGCTTCTGAGTGATTTAAACATTTGTTAGAATTTTCCTGGAATCTTAAAGTTTAATTTGGAAGACTGTCATGGAGAAAGGATACCGCTGAGCACATAACATTAAAATACGATAGCTAACAAAAGAGAGAAAGTGAGAGACAGGGATTTACCAGGGGGCAATGATGACAAATTTCATATTTGCCAAATTTCATATTTGCTTTTAATTTTTTATAATAATACTGCTACCTACTTTGGATCCTGAAGTTGGATTGCAAGGTGGTAGAGTAGAGGCAAGCCAATTTTGCTTTTAGTGAGTCTTCTTGAGTAACAGACAAGAGGTACTTGTCCCAAATAAACTGAAAACAATGTGGGAATTGGAACATGCATACTCTAAGGATGTGAGTCACAATTACCCTTGGGAAGCTTGTTTTTATTATACAATCAACTTGTGTTGCAGATGGAAGCAATTTTATGCCAGTCATTTTTTCATTTGCTTTTTTTTTTTTTTGGGTGCCACTTGTCTTATGAGAACACGAAACAACAGAAAATGGCACCATAAATCTTATTTCTCACTTCTCTGGTGGATTCCCCCACACCCAAATTACAAATGAAGAACAAAATAGCCACCCTGGACAGTATGGTGATCAAGGTGACACAATGAACAGCTACATGGAGATGCATTTACTCATCTCTCTCTCTCTCTCTCTCTCACACACACACACACACACACACACTCATTCATACCATCAAAGAACATTTCTATCTGGGAGTAGTTTCGCTCTTCTTGATATTGGAGTGTTTAAGCAAAAAAGGATCAGAGAGTATCGAGGGGGGGGGCTGTTTTACACAAAAGAAGTACTGTATTACCTTTCTCTAGACAAGGATTCATAGCCAAGATTGTAACTCAGATGCAATATGGGACTGAGTTGTGTATTTATGGACCATTTGAAACTGTACAAACTAAGTTCTTGAGCAATAAACAGTGGGCTCTTGGTATACACTGGAGTTTGGTTCCAGGACCCCCATCGATACCATAATCACTGGATGCTCAGGCCCCATGATGTACTGTGGCGTAGTAAAATGGTGTCCCTTATATAAAATGGCAAAATCGAGGTTTGCTTTTTGGGATTATTTATTTATTTATTTATTTTTGGAGGGGGGACACACACAATATTTTCAAGCCATTGTATCTGTAGATACAAAGGGCTGCCTGTAAATGGTTTCCTGTACTGTATCTCTAATGTGGCTCTTTTCCCTGAAGCAGGCTTAATTTCTGTCAAGGCCTATGCTTGGATATAGGTGGTGAAATTTTGGTCTAAGCTTGGTTTTTTCCCCCTTCCCCTGTGTTGGATTTGCTCCACTGATTTTTATTTATTGATTGATTGAAAATGAATCAATGAATGAATGAATTTACATCCCACCTTTCTCCCAAGATGAGATCCTAATCCTGTTTTTCAAAGAAGGAATTAAATGAGAAACTATAGACCTATGAGTTTACACCCAGTAGTTTAACAACCCTTGGATATCCCCAAGCTAAAACCATAATGAAACACGGAATCTGGAAGAAACAGAGAACTACAACATTCTTTCAGTCTAGTTACAAGATATTCTTTTTCAGGCATAAAAGTATTTGTGCAAGCAAATTATTTGGTTATGTTAACAATTGCTAAATGCAGAAAAACCTTCACATTATCCTGATTTAACATCCTACCTTCTGCACTTTTGAAGGGGAGATAGCAAAGAACTTCATTTTGGGAGCATACAAGCCTCTGGAGTTTATCACATGGGCAAACTGCAAAAATCCCATGCAGAAACGGGATTTAAAAACTGGAAAAAACCTACAAAAGTGGATAGTTTTTCACACACAATGGGGTTAATTTTACATTAATCTGAACAGAAAGTAGACAAAACCCACCCCTTTTTACTTTTGGGATTTTCCAAAAGGCGCAGGTTTTGTCTAGTTTCCATTTGGGTTAATGTCAGTTAATTCTCATTAACACTAATGTCTGAAAAACAACCCACTTTTGAGGGGGGTTTTTTTTATTTTTTTTATTTTTATTTTTTTTACTTTCTGTTTGGGTTAACCCCGAACATCATCTGAAAAATTACCTATATTTGCGGGGGGGGGGGGTCAGTTTAAATCCAGTTTCTGCATGAGATCCATCCCATATGATAAAATCCCTTGTGATGGAATGAAACAACAAACTGCTGAACATATTGTTTTTTGACCATGATATTTGCTAATATCATTAATAGTAATATTAATCATGAAAATGTGAACAGTAGTGTTTTTATCACTACTATTCTCCAAAAAAATCCCTCAGATGACAATTATTTTCCTAATTCTGACCAGCATTCCTGGATGACTGACAAGGTGGCCAGATTCTGTGATGCCCCTAGTGTTTGCCATAATCCTTTGGGTAGCTTAGTGAAAGTTATTAACTATAGTGTTGATTTTAATGTTATTTCTATGTTGGTATTTGAATGTAATGAAATTGTACTTATTTAAATTCACCCAAGCATAGACCATCCTGAATTTAGGATGTAAATGTTCTCCAGTTGTCTTGGCAATGGTCCAAGGCAAGCCATGAGAATGCTGAATTCCGAGAGAAGACGCAGTAACAATTGTTGATGGAACAATTTAGCTGATTAAACTAAATTATGAATCTAATAAAAAATCAAAATAAACACCAGGAGAATTTAGGAGTTTGAAAAGGTTCAGTGCCCAGATTTTCTGCATAGCTGCCTGAGTCCATTTCTTCCCTCACCCAAACTCGCACCCCCACCCACAAAGAAATTATAAATGAATAGCTGCCAAAGCTTCCTGTGATGGGCCAGCATCATTATTGGGTTAATGTTTCCCTCAAAATAAGTCTGCTTTCAGTTGTGTTTCATGGGTTAAGTTTAACCATTGCATGACACATGGGATTACCCATGAATTATTTTATATCTAATCACAAAAACGTTGGATAAAATCCTGCTCAAATGGGGATGGAATGTAAAGTTCTGCTGGTAGAATGCAAAACTTTACTGTCATACCTATATGGACAGAAACAGTGGCCTCTGCCTGCAGTGGAAACTGTGGGGACGCCGGCGGGTTTAAAACCCTGCCTGAGGAAAATCTGTCCCCTAGCAACACAGCAGCGATGGTGGTGATCAGGGTCTGGAAAGGACTGAGTCCTGATTGTTGTCACCTGTGCAGCCCTCACCGAAGCTTGGAGGACTTGGCAGCCCTGATTGCCATCACCTGGGGTGGCCTTGGAGGACCATCCTCCCCCACAGCCTCTTTTCCATCTATGCAGCCACTGCTTAGATTAGGGTCTGGAATCAGTTGGCAACTCATCTCCCCCTCCGCATTGCGGAGCTGGCTATAGTCTGGGAGCGGATATTCAGGTTGTGTGGGGGCAGAGAAGGTATGGCGGTAACAGAGCCAACAAATGTTACAAAAGAAGGAGGGATCGATGTTTAATATCTATCCTTCCTTCAGTTTGCTCTGTTTCCCATGATAACTTGGAGAGTGTGCCAACCATTCCGCTGACCCTCAACCTGCTCCTTTGCAATGCCAGGTCGGTCAAAAATAAGACCCATATCATCCACGATCTCTTAGTGGATGAGGCGACTGACCTGGCATGCTTTACTGAGACCTGGCTGGGGGATGCCAGCTCCACGATATGGGTGCAGGCTCTCCCAGCTGGGTACTCAGTGAGTGAGCAGGTGAGGGAAAGTGGGCGGGGGGGAAGCATAGCCTTGGTCCATAGGAACACCTTAATTGTGATCAGAAAGCCTATCCGGAAAATGACCCATATTGAGTGTATGTACCTTAGCCTAAAGACCAGGGATAGTTTAGGGATTCTGTTGGTATACCGGCCACCCCATTGCTTAACAGACTCCGTAACTGAGCTGACCACCCTGGTTTCTGAGTTGCTGTTGGAATCGCCCAGACTTTTGGTTCTGGGCGACTTCAACATTCCACTCAAAACCAGTTTACAAGACCTAACCGGCGCGGCTTGGGAGTTCATGGATACCATGACAAACATGGGCCTATCCCAGTTGGTCGATGGGCCTACACATTGTGCTGGCCATACCCTCGATGCGGTCTTTAGTACGGAGCAGCAACTTCTGTGGGCGGAGGTCAAAAAAACATCTGCATTGTCATGGACGGATCATTTTCTGATCAAGGCGGAACTAAAGGCTATTGCCCACCCTCCCGGGGGTGGTGAACCCATTAGAATGGTCCGCCCTCGAAGGCTAATGGAACCAATTGGTTTCCAGAAAGACTTGGAGGGTTTAATGGTTGGTAACGCCGGGGATTCTGTCGAAGCCTTGGTGGATATTTGGAACACTGATCTCACCAGGGCTATTGACACAATCACTCCCAAGCATCCTTTCCAGCCCACTTCAAACCGTAAGCCCTGGTACACAGAGGATCTTAGGAGGATGAAGCATGCCGGACAACGACTAGAGTGTGAATGGCGAAGGACTCATCTCTTATCTGACAGAACTCGCATTAGGAAGCATCTTGATTCCTATAGGGAGCCTTTACGTGCAGCGCAGAAATCTTTCTGTTCTGCGCATATTGCGTCTGCAGAGTCCTGCCCGGCAGAGCTGTTTAGGGTGGTAGGGGAGCTGACGAAGGTTCCCCCTGCGCCAAACCCCCTACTTAACCCAACAACAGCCTGCTGAGAGGCATTTAATACCTACTTTACAGATAAAATCTCTTGGATAAGAGCCGACTTGGATGCCAGTGTTTTGGCAGAATCCATAGACGAGGCATCCAGGAACTCTGTTGATGACATTTTACTGGATCAATTACAATCTGTGAGTACCGATGATGTGGACAAGCTGCTTGGAAGGGTGAGGAAGACGACTTGCCCCCTCGATCCTTGTCCATCAAGGCTGGTCGTCCAGGGAGGGGACGCGTTGAAGGTGTTCCTTCGGGACACTATCAACGCGTCATTCAGGGAGGATAGTATACCATCTTGCTTAAAGGAGGCGGCGGTTAAGCCACTCCTGAAAAAACCCTCCCTGGACCCCCTGGATAGAAACAACTATAGACCAGTCTCCTTGCTTCCTTTTTTAAGCAAGGTGATCGAGAGGGCAGTTGCTTCTCAACTCCAAGCAGTCTTGGATGAAACCGATTATCTTGATCCATTTCAAACCGGCTTCAGGACAGAATATGGAGTGGAGACTGCCATGGTTGCTCTGACCGATGACCTCCACCTGGGCATCGACAGGGGCAGTGTGACCCTGCTGGTGCTCTTGGATCTCTCAGTGACTTTTGACACTATAGATCATGCCATCCTCTTGGATCGCCTGAGAGAGCTAGGAATTGGAGGCATTGCTTTGCAGTGGTTCCGTTCCTTCCTCTTGGGCAGATCCCAGAGGGTGAGGCTTGGGGACAGTTGCTCATCTAAAATTGAGCTTAATTGTGGCATCCCTCAGATGTTATTCAACATCTACATGAAGCCTCTGGGTGAGATCATTCGGAGGCATGGAGCGCGGTGTCTTCAGTACGCTGACGACACCCAGATATATCTCTCCATGACTAGATCTTCGTCTCAGACTTCAGATGGCGCCTCTCCTCTTAATGACTGTCTCAGAGCGGTAATGGATTGGATGAGGAAAAACAGATTGAAGTTGAATCCAGACAAAATGGAGGTACTGACAGTCACGGGCCCGAAACCAGATCTGGGAATACAGTCTCCAGTCCTGGATGGAGTCACACTCTCCTCTAAGGACTGTGTTCACAGCTTGGGGGTACTCCTTGACTCGTCGCTTCACATGACTAATCAGGTGAATGCGGCGGTCAGGAGCGCTTGCTATCAGCTTCGGCTGATATGCCAACTGCACCCTTATCTGGATGTGAGGGATCTGGAAGCTGTGGTACATGCCCTGGTAACCTCACGTCTGGATTACTGCAACACACTCTACATGGGGCTACCCTTGTGCCTAACCCGGAAACTACAACTGGTGCAGAACATGGCAGCCAAGTTAATTACTGGAACATCTAGGAGGGAGCACATAACACCGGTGCTTAAATCCCTCCACTGGCTGCCGATTAGTTTCTGGGTGCAGTAAAAGGTGTTGGTTTTGACCTTTAAAGCCCTACATGGCTTGGGTCCATCTTATCTTAGGGACCGCCTCTCCCCGTATGATCCCCCGCGCCCTCCGGTCCTCTGGGAGGAACCTGCTACAGCCAATAAAAACTAGGCTGTCCCAGACCTCCCAGAGGGCCTTCTCCACAGCCGCTCCCAGACTATGGAATGGCCTGCCGGATGAGATCCGTCTCATTACTACTCTAACTGCTTTTAAAAAGGCAGCAAAGATGGATCTCTTCCAGCAGGCCTTCCCAGAATAACAGCTGTTTGTTGGGAGATGGGTTTTCATCTTGTTTGTATATCACTGATTCCTGTTTTATTGTTATTGTTTTATTGTATTGCAGTATTTTAACTTTTCCTTAGCTTAATTCTGTTTTAAGGGGTGGGAGGGTTGGATTGTGGGATGAGGGAATGTTTTAACTTTGTCTGTTTTAAATGTTGTAACCCGCCCCGATTGCCGCTCAGAGGGGCAGGCTATAAATAAAAATTTATTAATATTATATTATTATTTATTGTGACATCAGATTGGAGGGGGTGATTGGTAGCTTCCCATCATTTCATTGGCCCTTCTGGTTATTGGGTGGAGTGGAAATCTGTGCATGACAGATCTGTACATTTGCATTTCTGCATGGCAGGCAAATTGGGCCTTGGTTATATAACGGGTTACTGGACACCTCTTTATTCAAGCATAAACATACTACAGGTTGAGCCTCCCTTACCTGGAATTCCAAGATCCATAACCTTATAAAGCTGCAGCATAACAGAGCAGCAGAGGAGGCAGAGAGGGAGATGACATGGTTGAGTTCCCAGCCAAACTTTGCAGAAGTGCCAGCTGCAACAGCCCCCTTTCCTCTCCCTGCTTCTTCCACTGCTGAACCCTGGATCTCTTTCAGCCATTGTGGGAGAAAGGCAGGATATAAATCTTTGAAATAAATACATAAATAAATAAAGCCATTCTCAGTGGCGGCGGGGCTGCTCTCTTCTGCCCTCTCTCCCAATGAGCATATCCTGTCATCCAACAACTTCCGAATGCAGATCCAATTTCCAAGATCTCATTATTTATATGAAGTATTCCAAAATCCAAAATACCCCTGATCCCAAGCATTTTGGATATGGGAGACTCAACCTGTACAATGATTAATGTAATGTGGAGATATACTGGTGCAACACTCCCCACAGGATTTTGGTTGTAATATGGAACATGCTAAAACACTTCTCTGCAAAGTTTCTCCTTTGAGTGTAAACCCATTATGCAAAGGCTGTATTGTACAATGGGTGAAAGAGCCCAACAATACATATAATCTGCTCCTCCCTTCTCTCTGTGTTGTCATCTCATAGAAGAGATCTGTCTTACACACACACACACACACACACACACACACACATATATATATACTTCATAATAGAAGTTTTACTCAGAGATAATTAATGTTTTCCTCAGAAGTAAGAATCATTATGATTAACAAGCCCAACTTCCAGGTAAACCTAAGTAGGACCATTATCATATTAAGGAAACAATAATGATACAAAACAGTATGTTCAAGTTAAAATATACTGTGATTTAAAATATATGAATACATATATAGTACTCATGTTCATTAAACCAAATGGTTCACATTACAGCACTAGGACATAGCTATTTTCTTGAATTTTTGTAGCTTTGTTCTGTACAATTATTAAAATATCAGCTCATTTGCAAAGCTAGTCATAGATTCACATGCATGCACAGTTTTTGCTTACATCCTAATGCAATGAATCATGAGTGTAAAATATTACTGCAGATAGAACATTCATGTGATATTCTGCCTCCTCATATACAGAAACAATGTGTCTATAGTAACAATAACTTTGTTTTGCCTTTAGCGCATAACTTTTTGCATTCATTAATGGTAACATTTTCATTTTTTGAAAGCAATGACATGATTGTAACAATATTATTTTTTATCGTAAAAAGCAACATTTGTTAACTGCTTCTGAAACATTTTCTGGAACATTTGGGGGCATTTTTTTTCTATTTTAGTGTAAATTGAGTCTTAAAACAAGCAGTATTAAAAAGATGTGTTAGTAAACAAGTAACATGAATCATATAATGAGCCAGTTCTGATTAAAAATAAACATGAAAAGCAATGAATTAAACTCCTCTGTATTTAACAAATAATGGGAATGATTTTTAAGTTACATTCTAAGCACTGGCTGCCTTATAGTAACTCAGGTCCAAAACACACTATAGAAACAATCTAGTTTGAGAACCCTTTAATCGCCCTGGCTCAATGCTGGGGATTCTGGAAACTGTAGGTTTGTGAGACATCTAGCCTTCTCTATGATAGAGCTCTGGTGTTACAATAAGCTACCATTCCCAGGATTCCATAGTACTGAGCAAGGACAGTTAAAGCAGTCTCAAACTGAATTATTTCTGCAGTGTGTTTTGGACCTCAGACCACCTATTCATTTAATCTAGTATTGTCTACTGACTGATCACAGCTTTGTCTGTTGTGTGTTACACAGGACTCATTCCCCAACATTACCAGAAGATGCCACAGGTTGAGGGTTGAACCTTTAACTGTAACACAACCACTGCCCACATGGAGAAAATTACAGAAATGCATCTCAAATGCAAAGATGGACCCAATCTGAAAGTTATGTTAATTGTTTGTTGCTGTATATGTGAAATGTCTTGCAATGTTCATGCTCTCATCCAGTTGCCTGCCTCAGTGAGAGACGATAAGCTGATTTTTCAAATACCATCATAAACAGGCTAGTGCGCTCTGTTTAGAATTCCACAGGGGAAGAAATGTGTTGTAAGTCATAGAAAACACACACACACACACAGCACATGCTTGCCTCAATGAAAATGCTACAAATTCCCTGGAGAGAAAGACAGGAAGTATTGTAGCAGAGAGGCAGTTTACACTATAATTAAGGATTCATTGCTTTCTAGCCATAGTGGTTCATAAAATGAGCAACAACAAATATTATACCACACCAGGTGGGTTGGGAGTTCTGAAAGGACAAAGTGAGATTGTATATTAGAATGATGTCATGTAAAGGCTATGGTTTCTGAGGACAACAGGCCTAGAAAGGAAGTCTGTATACTCACGGGAATCCGCAATTTCTAACAGCATAAGTTGACTCTTTCTTTAACATTTTCCCCCCTGAGGTATAAGACCTTAAAACTGTCACTGGCCACAATGCTTAGTTTGGCATTGGACCAGGAATGACGATAGCATGTCTTAATAGAAAATAATTTTGGTTCATGCTGCAGCCATCATTCACAAATGCTGTTTCTGTTTCTTACTAAGTGGGGAAATGGGTTGAAATGTTTTTAAATGTAAAACAGCTACAATTTGAAAGCATTCCCAGATATAATATCATATAATATATATTAAAAAGAGTATCTTTGGGGAGCTGGGGAATGAGCAATTAATACAAAAATAATCTGAAACATTTTCTCCTAAGAGATTCAAAGCCAAGTAGATAAACTTTGAGAGGACAGGATGTGAGAGCAGCTGCTAATCCAATAAAAACGTGCTCAGAACTGATATCTAGATCTTAAGTATAGAGCAGGACAGCTCCTAGGTTTAGGGGTTTTTGACAGCTTGTCATCTTGTGGTTCTCCTTCCAATCCCACAGCGTCTCCTATTTTATTTTATTTTAAATTTACCTTTCTGAAAAATTGAAAGAAGTTCTGCCACTCCTGATCCAAACTGTTTTCAGCTGCTGTTTTCAAAGTACTTTATACCTGCTTTTACATTCTATTGCACATTATGCAAAGAATGTGTTTGATAATGAAAGGTTTAAGCAGCACACACATGCTCAGAGGCATGCCTTCTTTTGTACATAGTTTTTTCTTAGAGCCTGATCGCATGAGAAAAAAGTGGAAATGGAGCTGAAGAGTACTAGCTTTCTCCATGCCTTACTGCATGATGTCGTAGCATTTCAGTTTTCAGCCTGCAAGAGATGGTTGTAAATGCGTGTCTTTTGTTGAACAGATTTTTCCAGTTAGACAAAGGATGCACTTTTATGGCTGTCTCTGGTGGGAAGAGAACTAAAGTGCTACAACATCATGTGGTAAGGCACAGAGAAAGCAGTTACTATCCAGCTTCATTTCTACTTTCTTTTCATGTGCGATAAGGCTCCCAGGCTTATAATGCAGAATTAATGCACTTTGATAGTGCTTTAACTGCCATAGCTTAGTGCTATCAAATTCTGGGATTTGTAGTTTTGTGAGATATGCCTTTCCTCTTGCCTTCTTTTGAAAAATAGACTCAGGGACTGATGTTCTGCTATCTGTACAAATGTTACTGTGTATCTGTTGTGTGAATCACACTAATGTATCATATTCTATGATGCTCTATACGTGTGAGTGTATGCATGTCAGGTAGTTTAAAGTAGGAGATCTGTTGAGAAGGGAGAGGATGCTGAACATGATGGTGGTGGCTGGCTGAGAGTCTGAAAGAGAGCATTTAAAAACTGGTGAGTGACAGTTAAGAGGAGTTGTTGTGTGTTTGTTGCAGGGTGTGAGTAGGTTTAACTTAGAATAGGGAGTTAGGTGGGCCAGCATGGTCTAGTGGTTTGAGCATTGGACTTTGACTCTGGAGACCAAAGTTTTAATCCAGCTCAGCCATGGAAAGCCACTGGGTGACCTTGAGCAAGGCACACTCTTTCAGCCTTAGAGGATGGCAATGGCAACTCCCCTCTGAAGAAACTTTCCAAGAAAATCCTGTGAAAGGATCGACATAAGTCAGAAATGATTTGAAGGCAAATAACAACAACAACAAAGTTAGGTGATTAGGCGATTAGGTGATTAAGGGCCTTTGCAGACTGCCAGAAATAGTGCACATTAAATTGAGGCACTGCCCTGGTTCAATGCTAGGGAGTAATGGGAATTGTATTTTTTTCTGGGACATTGAGCCTTCTCTGTCAGAGAGCTCTGGTGCCACAATAAATTACAGTTCCCATGATTCCCTAGCACTGAGCCAGGGCAGTGCCTCAATTTAATATGCACTATTTCTGGCAGTCTGCAGAGACCCTAAGTTAGATTAAGAATGTATTTGGTTTTATAACAACACTAACATACAACAAAGTGCTTACAGGAACCCAGAGGCACAGAATAAACTTCAGTCTTTTGTTTCATATCTGTTAATAAAGTTAGCATTTCACACATGCATGCCTCTTTATTAGCTATGTTGGTACAAAAAGTTTTCAATTACAACTGTCCCAGTGGTGAGAGAAATACAAGAGGAGTGTGTAAACCTTACAGCAGTGATCCAGATCATGGCTGTAAGCTTTTAAGTCAGAAACAGTATTCAGGAAGAGCTGAGGTTTGTGTCAAGAGTATCATATAGTTAACATGAAAAGGGTATCCCAGAAAGCAGTTGTATACTGGCTGATACAAATAGTGAAAATAAAATAAAGGTATAATAAAACATTATTCCTCCCCCCCCACACACCTCCTGCTTTAGATTTGCATGCCTCCAGCTCAGCCCAGGTTTATTTATATATTCATGGATGGCTGATATGACAAGAATTAATTGTCCCTCAACACAGAATGGTTTTCACCTTTCACATGAAGTTACCTTCTTTTTAAAAAGGCAGTTAACAATGTAATCTTCTGCACATCTACTCTGAAGTAGGTACCATTGAGATCAGTGGAATTTACTCACATATAAGTAGATATAGGATGCATTGCCCCTTGAAGGACAAAGGGGGGATGCAGACGGGCGGCCATGGGCCACCCTGGGAAGTGGAGGATTGGGGCAGAGGTTGCCCCATGCCTCGGCCCCAATCCTCCCTTTTTCTGCCTGGGAAAGGAGCGCCAAAATAGCGCTCCTTTCCCAAGCCGCGGAAAGGGCGCTGGAAGAGCCAACGTGTGGCTCTTTTGCACCTCTTCCAAAGCAGCGTGTGAAGACGCTGCGTTGGGAGGACATCATCAGGGCACTCACTGTGTGTAATGGCATGCACCCTGATGACGTCCTCGGGAAGGGGTTGGGATGCCCAGCGTGTGGGTGCCCCACTCCTTCCTGCCTCCAAGACAGCGCTTTGTGCCATCTGTAAAGGCCCAAAGTGACCTTAAAAGGGAGAGATCTTTACCCCCCATCCTATTCTTACTCTTGCTTTCTTTGCTCATACACTTTAACTTCAGTCTCCCCATTCCCAGTGTAGCCAAAATGTAGTAAGAATAAATAAGTCACCTTTTGCTTCAATATTCCCAGAAGACTGAGCTCTCCATTACAATGCTAGGTGGCTGCTTACAATATGTCTCGTTGTGCCTCCCACTGCCACCACTAGTGTAAGACACTTGTCCTGCAGTCAGAACAAGTTGTCCAGCCATGTGAGCAATGCTGGGTGTCTTGTTCTTACTTTAGAGTGAGTAAACTCACACCAGTGGTAGCACGGCCAGGAGGCACAGTGGAATATGTGTGCAAATAGCTGCCTATCTCTCAACAGAGGATGCAACATAATGAGGGGCTGTTCTTGGGTCATTGGGGCCACTTCTGGACCAGAATACTCTGGGCTGTTCCAAGGTCATTCTGGCCTGTTCAGACCTGGCTACCCTGGAGACTTTATTCATTGGATAAATATTTTACAGTGCAGTAGCAGGTTCTATTTCAATTGGGCTGGACAGCATGTTTTGCCTCATATTACCACTTTCACAAAGGCAGCAGACTTAGGACATTATCACATGAGTCTCAGTCCTGCCTGATTCTTGATACAATCATGTTATTAAAATATCCCAAAATATACCAATTTTGGAACTTTAAATACTGCACTTCTCTTTAATAGTGCAACAGGGCTTTTTCTGACATTGATGGTCCCTGTGCACTCTTTTCCTCATTCCCCCTTAACTGTGCCTCCCTGCCAAAGAAGGAATGACTGCCTTCTTGTGAGTAAGCAGTGATTCCTTCTTTAGCAGGTTTGGGGGACACAGAGAAGCCTGTTTCCCTCCCCTCCCTCCCGCTAAAGAAGGAATGAGTGCCTCCTCATAAGCCAACAGGTCTTACCTAGCCACATTCCACAAAGGAAGCAAAAAGAGAATACATGTATGTGCTGAAGTGAGACTTGAAATTTCCCTGCCAATTTTTCTGTATGAACATCATATTGCCAAGATGAGATCTGAAATCAACAAATGAACATTTCAAAAAAGTAAATAGTCTATAAATACAAGAAGGAAAGCTTGTAGGGATTTTCTTGACAGCTGTTCTATAACTCAAGAAAAACCCTTCCCTGAAGATTCAGAAATCTAAAACTTTGTGCATTTAGGAGTGCCATATTATTTTAATTTAGATGGCATTTAGCATTTAAGAGTAAAAATGTTTTGCATCGGTTTAGATAGCATATTTCATATTTTATGTTCAGCTTTAAATGTTATAACTTGCTCTGGTGCCTTTGGAACAGCATATGCTACAAAGTGAAATACAGAATTTAGCAAATAAAATGAAATACCATGCAACAGAGGGGAAAATATATGGTGTTTTTTCAGTGCTACTCAGATGAAAACTGTTATTGAATGCAAAATTTAACAGTGCTCTTTCTAGATGCAAAATGAGATGTAATCATGACATTCCCTTTGTATCAGGTGCATTTGCTGAATTTGTTACTCAAAGCTGTGAGGAGAGCCTTACTACAAGCAAGAGTAGATAATCAGTTGCACTGCAGATGTTTTGGGCTACCACCTCCACCTCTGACCTACAGCTTCCTTCCAGTTAGGGACAATGAAAGAGCAATGAAGTACCTGAGAAAATCTTCACTGAGTATGTTCCTTAATTTTTCTTATTTGTATGTGTGTGTGTGTTCCTTAAGTCCCTAAAGAGACCTTCTTCCTCTAATAGATCACTTACACAACATCAAGACTGCTTTCAGATTTATGCATCTCAAAGCCTAAAAACCTAAGCCCATCTCACCAAACTGGGTTCCAATCTAATATAATTAAAGCATAAAGTTAGCCAGCACTCATGAATCTTGTTTATATCTGGCATTCCATCTGCTGAAGGAATGTTCTGTTTATATACATTGCAATGATCAAGTTAGGTTGTATCCTAATACATTTTGGTCAATACAGTTTTCTGAGATGGACATCTAAAAGCACTTGGAAATATTGCATCTTAAATCATTCTCAAAGTAGTGTTCAGAAACACTGCCATCTAGTGTCCACTTAATACCTAGACTGATTTTTAAAGATAAGAATATGCCTAAATAGAGCCTGCATGATGTAGTGTTTTAAGTGTTGGACTATGATTCCTGAGACTAGGGCTTGATTCCCAGCTCAGCCATGATGCCCACTGGGTGACCTTAGGCAAGTCACTCTTTCTCAACCTCTGAGAATGGCAAAGGCAAACCTTCTCTGAACAAATCTTGCCAAGAAAATCCCATGATAGGCTCACAATAAATTGGAAATAACTTGAAAGCATACAACAATGCCCTAATGACACCAGATCCTCTATGATCATGGAGACTAAGCAGGGTCAGTCTTGTTAGTATTTGGATGGGAAACCACCAAGGAATACCAAGTGCTATAGGCTATATTTTGAAGGAAGCAACTGGCAAAACAACCTCCACTTATTCTGAGTATGTGGTGTCTGCTGTAAAAACTATGAAATTCATGGGGCTGCCAGAAGTCAACAGGTGACATGAAGGCTCAAAAAGTATTTGACAAGAACAAATTGACAGGGACTGATTTATATAATGACTGCATAAGCATTAGTATCATTTTCTATTTAGATATCCACTTGCAAGCACACTATCTTGCCTTTCTCAACCAGTGAAATCATTTATCTGTGTACTCATGTTAAATTTCAATAGGTTATTTCTACCATGAACCTTGATTTCTCCTGCTTCATTCTTTCCTTTTGCAACAGGAAATAGAGTAAGGGCCTTTGCAGACTGCCAGAAATAGTGCAAACTGAGTCCACTTTAAGGGTTAGGGTTAGTGCTAGGGAATCATGGGAATTGGTTTTTTTTCCTGAGACATTGAGCCTTCTCTGTCAGAGAGCTCTGGTGCCACAATAAAATACAGTTCCCATGATTCCCTAACCCTAACCCTTAAAGTGGACTCAATTTGCACTATTTCTAGCACTCTGCAAAGGCCCTAAGATATACATTTTGTCATGTCTGTAGCCCTTATTGCTACCTATTCCCCAAATCTCCAGGCAGTGAAAATGTGCTGAGCTAGGCTTGACCTCTTTCAGAATTAAATCACACTACAGGAGGTATATCTTGTAATATTTGCATTAATTTACAAATATGCAGATTGAGTAGAATCACAACTCAGTGCTTCAGCAAACATGCTCAATCCCTTCAAAGAGATGAGAAAGTTATTAGCAAAGTCTTAATCCATTTAGTTGATCACTAATACACTTTTTTTAAAACCTCAACCCTCCCCATTCAATTGCATTTATGACAGAAGAGAAACACTCAACGATTAATATTTTGTTAAATTTCCATCAAAATTTAAAATTTAAAATGCAAGGAAGAATCTGGAAAATGTAATCCATTTTTATATCCACCCACACCCACTTTTCCCCATTATCAGCTTGAGGGAAGGAAACATCTGCATGAGTTTTTGAAAACACCATTGCCCATCCATCCCATCCAAAAACCTTCCCTTTCTCCTTCTTTTTCTCTTATAATCTCATCGCCTTCTTATTGCCCTTTCATTAGCTTGCTGGTTCTTATGTGGATTCCCAGGGTTAGGAGTGTCAAAAATTCAGTTTTGTGAGACAAAGGAGGAGCCTTTATGTGGTGTCTGCTGTAGAATACAGTAGGACTATGTGGATGCAAAAAAGACCAGCCCTTACTCCTAATTGGTTTAAAACCTTCCAACTTTAGAACTAAACTATCATATTTTAATCATGAGCTAAAATAAATAGCTGAAACTTGTAACCTAAACCTTTTAAGTCTCCTACTTTGAGGTACTAAGAAAAACCAAGAAATAGTTTTGCAAAAATCCAAGAGAGCTAGACACTGATTACTGCACCAGGTGGGAAATTTAAAATTGTTTGGCTCTTTCACTTTCTCTCATTCTCTCTTCCAATTAATTAACTATTTAATTCTGGGATTAATACTGAAAATCTAACATTCTCAATTAACTTTGAAATGTTGGCTGGAATCCTGTATCAGCTGCTTAGTTTGGTATACTTAGCTAAGCAGCCTCTCCTGGACCAATCTCCTTCAATGTGACAGAAGTGTAATTCACCCACACTCAAGTCTCCTACAGCAAAGTAGTTATGGCTATGGCAATAGTCTCACAATCATCACGAAGTAGAGATCGTGAATATGAAACAATTACTTAGATTTACTTATCTGTAACTGTTCCATATTTACCATCACTTTGTTGTTGTGTGCCTTCAAGTCATTTCTAAAATATAGAGACCCTAAGGCCTGTTTTGTTTGTTTGTTTAGCCTGAGAGTGTTTGATGTGTCCAAGATCACCTGATGGGCTTCCATGGTCAAGCAGGGATTTGAACCCTGGTCTCCAGAGCTCAAATCATTTTGCCATGCTGGCTCCTATGATCAGTACTTATCCATAGTTTTGACACTATTGCCATAATTGTAACTTCCCCTCCAACCTACATTACCAGGCATCAGCTGCATGGGAAGAAGGAAGTCCATTCTGCTGATGATAAGAACATGAATGAATGACTTTCTGTGAAGTTTGTGGGGTGAGCCAGGAGAAGTAGCTTAGCTAAGTTAAATACACTTAACTGATACAGGATTCCAGATGATGTAATTAAACTGCCTCTCTTTATGTGTGTTTTTTTAAGTCCAGCTGAATTGATAACTTAATTGATTTTAACTAGTTTTCATCTCTGCCCCTTCCTTTCTGACTCTGCTACCATTTGCTTGCAATATGATTCCATCTCCAAAAACTACAGGTGGTTTCACACAGGAAATAAAGCATACAGCATTCCTTATGGGGGAGTGGGAAGAAAAAGAAATTTCCCATTCACAAAAATGGTTCTCTCCTTCCAAGCATTCCCTGAACATCTCTTTCACCAATGTTAAAACCAGCTGTTAAAAGCCATCAGCCTTTGCCAACACTATTACAAGTTCAAGGCTCTAAACAGGGATGCCAGAAAACCAATTTACAGAAACTGAAGAATCACTTGGTTGGAAGGAATCCTACAAGACTATTCATCTGAACCCCAGTCCCATAAAGGGGATTTATTTTATTAATCACCTCAACTGTACTATGATTGCAGTTTTAATGTTAGAGCTAGCCTTTTAAGAAGGAAATGACTTCCATACAACCTATCCTCCACCCCCTAAGCCCTCAGAGTGGCATCCAATGCCATCACATTGCCAATGTTAAAGTAAGTTTCAGCTGTAAATACTTGCACATGGAATGAAAGGGGCACATGCCACATGAGCCTTTACCTTAGGCAGCTAAATGTCTTGGTCCAGCCCTGGTCTATACATATGAATATAGTGCCCATAAAGAGAACCTATGAAACTGCTTTATACAAGCTCAGACCATTTGCTCAGAAAGCCCTAGACTAACTGGCAGAGGCACTCCAGAATCTGAGGAGGCATCTACTCTTTAGAAATAATGCTGTTTGATACCACTTTAAGTACTGTAGCTCCATCCTATGGAAGCCTAAGATTTCTAGGTTTACAGGGTGTTTAGCCTTCCCAACGAAAGAGTGCTGATGCCTCACAAAACTAACATTTTCAAGATTCTGTAGGATGGAGCCAATTAAAGTGGTATCAAACAGCATTATTTCTACAGTGTAGATGCACCCTCAGGCAGGAGCCTTTCCCACTTAGTATTATCTCTTAAACTGGAAGTGCTGGACAATGACCCTCAGACCTTTTCTATGCAAAGCCTGTGCCCTAGAACTAATTCACTATCCCATCCTGAACTGTCTTAGCATTTCAGTTTGTGCTGAGCTACTCATGAGAAGCCACAACTAAATGCAGAATTAAAGCAGATCTAAACTACTACCTTATTTCATGGCTTCCCCAAAAGGATTTTGAGAATCGTGGTTTGGTGGGGTTCTCTTTCAGAAGTTCCTAGAGAAAAGAAAGTCTGCCATTCAAGCTTAAATCTGTAGACCAAATGCTTCTGTGCTTTTTAAAAATATTATGAGAACCCCCAGAGGTGGTTGGACTGGAAAATCCAGCATTCCTCACCATTAGGCATGATAGTTAGGGCTGCTGTGACTTAGGACATTATCACACGTGGGCCAGTTTTATTGTTGAAGAGATAATAAAGTGGAAATGAAGCATCCTGAAAAGAAAGCAAAAAAAGAGCTTAATTGCGCAAATGCTTTTCACGCATAATTACAGTAATAACGGAATTAAGTTAAAAATGAAAAAAAGATGTTTTTAACTTTCATACACAAGTGAAAAGAACCTGTACATGTACTGGAAATGGGTGTGTTTCGTGACCAGACTCCTCCTTTTTCCAGGGTGGGCCCTGCATTTCCCAGGAGGAAATGTCAGACTGTCCTACATTTGGGGTCATGTCCTCTTGCACAGGTCCTAATCCCCTTCCGTTGGGGTTAGGACTTCTCAAGAGAGCAGAGGAGGAGGAGGAGGAGAAGGAGGCTGGAAAGGCAAGGCAAGCCGAGGCAAGGGAGGGATTGAGAGGGGGGAACTGGAGGTAGCTCCCATGCCCCCCCCCCATAAGCCTTTCCCCTTTGTAAGACCGGCAGGGCAGAACTTCATGGTGAGATGGATCTCCAAGTTGCTCCACAAGCACACCCCACACTTGCACCCACATCCACCCACAGCTGCTGCGAGGGAAGCCTTCTTTCCCCTCCTTTTCCCAAATGCCAAACTTCTCCTCCGTCCCAAACTTCCTTCCCTGGGCTGCCTTGCCTTCCCTTCCCTTCTCTGCATGGCACTGAGGAGGAGCCCGGGACTCTCCCTCCCTGGAGACCCCTCCTCCTCCTCCTCTTGGCCCTCCTCCAGGTTTTAAAAGAGAATTGTCCATGCGTATTTGCTTTTCACATTACAGTCAATGCGAAATTACTGTAATTTCGCAAATGCATTTCCTGTAAACTCTTGAAATTAAAAAGATCTCGGATAATACTAGTTTCTGTCCAGTTTCTGACCAGTTTTTGTGCAACGTCGTGTGAAATCATGAGGCACAAATTCAGTTTTTGTTTGGGATTTGTGTGGATTAACCAACAGATTTCCCCCGTGTGATAACGTCCTTACAGTCCAATAACTTCTTGAATAACATAGGACTCCCATCCCTGTTCCCATCAAAAAAGTACTTTCTCCTAAATTCTACCACTTTCACTGCCACCTTCCCGGCTTATTATTAGCCACTTAGATTGTAGGGCAAGTCCAGTGAGTGAGGTAGATGAGTTTGGGGGCATTGCTACATTTAATAGAAAGGCAGAAATAACATGGACATAATAGGGAAAGGTTCCTACACACACACACACACACTCATAAAACACACACACAAAACACAAAAACAAAAAAGAGCAGTTCAACATGTTCCAGCAAACTTTTTATTCAAAGCTAACAACATGCACATGTGAAATGAAACAACCAGGTCAAGTGGGCCTTGCATAAGTAAACAAAAACATTTTGAACATTTTAGATACCATTTGGAAGCTTCTTCCAAAATACATCTGGGCTTGATTTTTAATTTTCTTTCACCAGCTCCTACTTTTCTTATTATTTCCATTTTGTTGCCCAGATTTCTAGATTTATGGTTTATTCAAACATGCCGAAGGCAGCTGCTGAACAAGCTTATCTCCTTTCCCCTTTTATATCTGTTTAGCTGCTCATGGATGTTCAGTAAATGAATGTGGAGGCAGCTGCTGTCTCCCTTACCTGTTATAGGCAACCATGTACACCTTCAGGAGGATCAGCTGAAGTTAAATCTCAAGGTATAAAACCATTATGGAAAATTAGATGGAGTCATAATAGAAGATAGGAAAATCTGAAGTATAAAGATGTTAGATAATACAGAGGAAATGAAGAGACAAGGAAGTTATATTGTCTTGTCTTTGTTTTGTGATGTCCTTTTTGTTAGCTGTGTTTTACAATGTTTGTGTTTAAGTTTATGTTTAGTATGTATGTATATGTGAGATTTTAATTATAGAAAATGTTTTTTAAAAAAAAGTGATTGCAAGAATCAAATCGCAGCACAGGTCTTTTATCTCCCTTTTGGAGTTTAGAACTTGTGATGGCATTTTCATATAATTGCTAACCACTCACTGATAGATGTATGTTTTATATGGAAGGTTTTGAATTCAGTCTCTGGCATCTCCAGAAAAAAATGTTTCTCCTGCCTTCATTGTTTCAGGGTAGCTTTTGGGAACTCCACTGCAAAACATGTTTTGCCACATTGATACACATTTGACACAATAGTTCATGTATTGTTCCCTGCTTATCTAGTAAGGATGGGCAAACACAAACTGTTGGGGAATCCTATTACTCCCCCAGACCTTGAAGGGTGTATATCAATTTTCCTAAAAGAAAATTCAGGGTTAAAATATCTCCTCCAAATGAGCAATAGAATTCCCCACAAATAGGGGGGCATTAAATTTTGGAGGTCTTCTGCATACCCAACCAGTGTTCAAAAGTTAAAAAACAAAACAAAACAGGGAAAAGACTGGAAATACATGTAATTTTTTTTATTTATATTTTATTTATATCCCATCTTCCCCAGCCTCAAAGAAGCTAACAACAAATTTAAAACATTACAAATTAAAAGCAATACAAATGCATTAAAAAGTATAATAAGACATTTAAAAACAAGCCATTTATAAAATTGAAACTATGATATATAAAATATTTAAGTGTATTTTTAAAAAATATATGTAAATGTAAATCTTCCACTATTTCATCTCACATGGAAGGACAAGTGGTTTCCCAAGTTTTCTCTTCTACAGGAAAAAATTTTTAAAAAAATGTTTGTGTAAAGTTTTCACCCATTCATACATCCCAAAGTGTTTCAGGAAACAATTACATGCAGAATATGTTTTTCCCCCCCTTTCTTTCTTTCTTTCTTTTTCTTTTTCTTTTTTCTTTTTCTTTTTTTTTTTTTTTTGCACAAATGTCATGGTTTTTGCACTAAACTACCAATTTTACAAAAAAATTCTTGAAACTCCTTTGTGCAGAAAATGTGAGTGTTTGCTCCAAATGACAATTTTTACACAAACAAGTGTATTTCTGCACAGAATAGTTAACCAAAACTATGCAAAATTCTCACTGCTCTTTTATTTTTTTCAGACAGGCTTTCCATAGTGTCAGGAAATTCATTTTTTTCTTTCAGGAAACTAGTAGCATCAAATATTCTCTTCATTCTATCTGACAGTTAACTCATGTTTGGATTAAAACATGGGGGAGTGAGAGAAAACTCTATGCCCTTAAATGCAGCAAATTTATTTATTTAATTTATATCCCACCTTTCCCCCCATACAGGAGAAAGTTGCCAAATTACAGAAACTATATAATTTCCTGCTTACATCAGCTCTACTAGCTCTCAGTCTGTTTTCAAGCACAATTCAAAGTGCTGGCTATGACCTATAAAGTCCTATATGGCTTAGGGCCTTTGCAGACTACCAGAAATAGTGCAAATTGAGTCCACTTTAAGGGTTAGGGTTAGTGCTAGGGAATCATGGGAATTGTTTTTTTTTTCTGACACATTGAGCCTTCTCTGTCAGAGAGCTCTGGTGCCACAATAAACTACAGTTCCCATGATTCCCTAACCCTAAACCTTAAAGTGGACTCAGTTTGCGCTATTTCTAGCAATCTGCAAAGGCCCTTAGTTCTAGAGCTGTCTAACAGATATTATCTCTAGCCATGAACCTACCTGGACCATGAGATCCTCAGGAAAGGTCTTTCTCTCAGTATGACTACCTTCACAGGCATAACTGTGGGGATGCAAGATAGGGCCTCCTTGATGACTGCCTTAGGCTATAGATCTGGAATGGTCTCTTCTTCAAGTCCTTCTGTTGACAGTCAAAACTTTTTCTAACCCAACAGGTTTTTGATAACAGTTTTTTTTAAAAGGCTTTTAGGAAGGTGCTGTACTGTTGTGTGTCCAAGGTGAGTCTGCTTCCACTGAATGAGGACCCATATACAGAATTGGATGAGGAATGGCCACAACTATTAGCTGGCATATGTAGGAGATTGGATCTGGGCATCGGCCAGCTGACCTGCTGACTGATGAAACCAATCTCTGGCCTTCACTGGAAGCGGTGCAATGGGAACTCACCCAAACAAGACTCCTTCCAATGAGAACCCCTATGCCTCCCTTTGGTATGTGGTCACAGAAATGTGTAAGCCCCCCACCTGGGTTAGCCATTCCAGCCACACTCCCCACCCCAGTTACATAAAGAGACCCTTGTTCATACCATTTCCAGGGTACCACAACCTTCCCAGATCCCAAGACTATGACCTACCCTGCATGGCTGTGACAAAACATGCAAAAGAAGAATACAAACTCCCAAATGAACCCGGAACCCAGAGTGGGTTGGAACTCCCAGAGAACTGGCTTAGCTGGCTAATTTATGCCACTCCAACTGACCAGAATGAAGACTGAAAGGTTGCAGTCTTCCAACAGCCATGGGAGCCATGCAGCCAAAGTTCCCTGGACCACAACCTTTGGCCATGGGTAAGTCCTGCAGCCCCATTTTGTATAGTTTTAATTGCACTGTTCTTTTAAAATGCTTTTTATCATTTTTAACTGTATGTTTTCAATTATATTTAAATTTGTTAGTGCGTCAGAAAGTGCTTTAATATTTTCTAGCCCCTCCCTTTAAAATTTATTTCTGAATGAATTATGGCAGAGGCCCCCTTTGCTTTGAGGAAGCCCCTCATTTGGAATTTTACACTGAACTCAGCACTGAAAGTTGAATGACAAAAATCCCTCTGTCAAATTTCAAAGCATTTAGCATGATATCTCAATAAATTATGGTTGCCACAGAAACTCAAGACATTCTTCCCCTATATTTATGTATCTTATAGTGATGTAATTTCCCTCCCTTTGGACTTTTATCATCTTTCTTTTAGCTTTGTG
This sequence comes from Phrynosoma blainvillii, assembly GCA_026167975.1. Taxonomy (NCBI): domain Eukaryota; kingdom Metazoa; phylum Chordata; class Lepidosauria; order Squamata; family Phrynosomatidae; genus Phrynosoma; species Phrynosoma blainvillii. The sequence goes on along the minus strand of JANUYF010000003.1, from coordinate 91,633,179 downwards.
ATTCTGTATAATGCATTACTTGCCAAGGCATATGGCTGATACAAATAAAGAGATTTGATCTTACTTTTTAAAGGCCTCACTCAATCAGAACCTGGAGAGAATCTGCCAGTCAGATGCTTGACTAAGGCTGCATCTTCACTGCAGAAATAATCTGGTTTGACACCACTTTAACTGCCATGGCTCCATGCTATGGAATTCTGAGAACTGTAGCTTGTCATGGCACCAGAGCAGAGCCACAGCAAGGAGATGAACAAGCAGCCTGACATGGTAGAAGACAGTTTTATTATATTACTACTTTGGGCAGACAGTAAATCCATTTTGCTCAGTTTCTGGTGTAAATTGTGGTGTAATTTGGCTCCTAGGTAGGCAGATATAACTTGACAGAAAGCTAATGTATAACAGTACACAAAATCATTGGTTGTTTTGTGGCATATCAAAGGGCTATCATTTTACAAAGCTAGGTACAAAATTGTCCAAAGCACAGGAAAATATTTGACAACCACAATATTTTAAGAAAAATAAGAGAAATGACTCCAGTCTTCACATTTCTCTTCAGGGCTGTCAATATGTTTTCCATTTTAGGTCACGCTGGAACTGGACATCAAAAACGTGCTTCTGATTTTGAAATTTACTGAGCAATTTTGGAGATTTTTCATCAAAATGATGTGGTTTTTCTCCCAGCCACTTTGGTTTCAGAGACACACAGAGAGCTCAAACGATACCAAGGAGGAAAAAAATATAATGCAAACTGTAAGTGAAGTGTGGTTCCCTAGTGATTTTACACTGGCATTCTAAAAGGTGCAACTACCTAATAATGCTCCAAAATGAGCCTCTGCTTCCTATTGTGGCTTCAAAACAGTTTAACACAACACTTTATATAATACATTATACACTGAAATTAACAGGAAGAGGACACACCAGCATTTTGGATTTCTCCTTTAAAAAGAAAAAGCTTTCCAGAGTCAACGCAGCATGCTTAACAGGTGATGTAAGTGCTGGCAATGTTAAAGCAACCCAGCTGTTGAAATGGGGATTTATTGAACAAATATATCTCCCAGCAGTAACCGGTCTCTTTCACCTGAGGTCACTTAGGCTTTTACCTTGTCATAGCTTATTGAAAAGGTCTAAATCTGCAATCAGTCACTGAAGCAACAATTTACCAGAAGTGAAAAGCGGAGGGGGGGAAAAACATACACAAACCACAGACATGCATGCACAAGCAAGTTTGTTGTTTTCTGTCTTTGAAAACTGTGACACATCAAGGCTTTCCTGTCATAAATTTCCAATGCCTCCTTTCTTCTTTTGGTATGATGTGTAAACTGATCCAAGGAGTTCAGCACACGGGGGAAATTGGGATTTTAAACAATGATTAACCCATGAAATCATGCAACTGACATTAAAACATGCTTAAAATGACATTAATGCAAGTGCCATTATCCCATGAAGAAGCAGGAAATAACCAGGCAAGAAACAGCAAAAAGTCATTCATGGGAAAATTCTGTGAATGAGTTACTGTTGTTTCTTGCCTGGTTCTTCACGGGATAATGGAACTTTAATCACATTTTGTCTCAACGTCATGTGAAAACCATTCTTTCATTTGCGTGCAAGTGTGGCTTAATCACAGATTTTGCACAGGATGCTTTGCATGCTGAAGTCATGTGAAAACCATTTGAGCAATTGTAGATTAATCACAGGTTAATCACCATTTATACTTCCAATTTCCCCCATGTGATAATCTCCATTGTGTAATACACATTTCCAGATCGTGATGTGTTTCTTCTAGCTGGAGAAATGGTTGAGTTTTGAATGAGGAATCAAGCAATTACTAGCTAAGGTATTCTCTTCAGAATTTTGATTATGGATAACACTATAGAACTTTTTCATGAAAAGAAATACATATAAAGTATATATATATGTATATATATAAGAAAGGACTTCTTTAAATTATAAGTAACTTTATTCATATGTAGTAAATTACTGACTGAGGGGGCTACCTGAGGACAAATTAAATTGAGGAAGCTGTGGCCTGAATCCTATTATTAGTCTTAAGCCAAGTAGACACTGTGCAATTTACATATCAATATTTTAAATACAGAAATACATTAAAAGTGGGGTTTGTGATGATTCTCTACCTTCACTGTGAAAAAAGAGATGATGATGGGTAAGGCTATGAAGTAGTCCAAATTAATATAGAATGTGATGATAACACAACACCCACATTGCCAAAATGTAGGTTCAACAAAACATTTGCAAGTCATTCCAGAGGAGAGGGCAGAGTCCACTTAGATCTCTCTTACTGAAAGCATTCATCTTACTGGTCTATATTACTTAAGTTTAGACCACTTGAAGGACTGTATCTTCCTATACAAGCATACTAAGGCTGTAAATTTTTCAGGGATCCCTTCTTCTTAGTCCCCAACACCTTTGCAGGTATATCAAGAATGTGGACCTTCTTAGTGACTGCTCCCAAGCTTTGAAACTCCCTCCCTAAAGAGGTTAGGATGGTTCACACCTTGTTATCTTCCACTGAGAAGTCCCTTCCCCCCATTCTTATATACTTTTAGGAAATAACTGAAAGGGCTTTTCAACAGTGTGCTGTTTTACTGACTTTTATGTCTATCTCTTGTCCTTACTGTCTTGCCTTCCAAGCCCACATTAGTGATGGAGTCATGCTCTTTGCTTCCAGAAGGATCTGTTCAGGGCTCCTGAACATTTTAGTCAAAGTGAGGATGACTGCACTTTGTGCATTTTGAGCAAAGGGGCCCACTGCACTTTGGTACCATTACAACTATCACACTACACTGTGTGTTTTTGTTCCAATTTAATTGCTATGGTTGCCACCTGTGAAATTTTGGGATTTATTGTTGTTGTGTACCTTCAAGTTGATTCTAACTTATGGAGTTGGGTTTCCTTGGCAAGATTTATTCAAAGGAGGTTTGCCATTGCCTTCCCCTGGGGCTGAGGGCATGTGCCTTGCCCAAGCAGGGAATCAAACCCTGGTCTTCAGAGTCAATAGTCCAACACTCAAACCACTATGCTATGTTTGCAGTTTAAGAAGGGATATTATGACTTCTCAGCCAGAGAGCACCAGTGCCTCACCAAACTACACATCTCAGAATTCCACAGGAGGCAGCCACATCACTTAAAGTAAAATAATAGTGCTATATCAGTATAGTATGATATTTGGTAGACTGACCAATATTTTGCAGACTGACACCACAATTCAAAAAGGATATTGACAAGCTGTAGCATGTCCAGAGGAGGACAACAAAAATGGTGAGAGGTTAATTAAAGAAATTAAAAAACACGATCAATTTCAAGGGACCAAACTTATAAAATATGGGCGTTTGCTGATGATATTGTTATATTTTTGGATAATCCATGTAATGGGGTGGCCAAATTGATGGAGGTAATTGAAAAATTTGGTGAGATAACAGGATAAAAAATAAATAAAAGTAAATCGGTAATCCTAACAAAAAAATATGACTAAAGAAAAGAAAAATATGACTAAAGAAAAGGAAAAAGTACTAAGTGGGAAATCAGGGATGAGTGTGCATAAGAAAATAAAATATTTGGGGATCACAATTACAGGGAAAACATTAGAACTTTTTGACAATAATTATAAAAACACGTGGAAAGATATATATATATATATATATATATATATATATATATATGTGTGTGTGTGTGTGTGTATATATATATATAAAAGATGAACTCATGGGATAAAAAACAATTTATATTTGTCAGGTAGAATAGCAACTTTTAAGATGTTAATTTTACCAAAAATGTTATTTCTTTTTCAAATGCTGCCCATAGTAGTTAAAGACAATTTTTTTAAAAATCTGGCACAGAGACACCAGCAAGTTCATATGGCAGAACAAAAGACCGAGAATCCGACTTAAACTAATGCAAAATGCCAAGGAGAGAGGAGGTATGGGGGTCCCAAACTTACAGCTATACTTTGAGGTGTGTTGCCTCGTGGATAAAAGATTGGATAATTTTGGGCAATGAAGAACTACTGGAATGATGGCCTCCACTATGGTTGGCATGCGTTTCTTAGCTATGATAAAATTAAGGCCAATAAGAATTTTAACAATTGTATAAGGCGCTCATTAATTAAAGTTTGGAATAAATACAAAGCAAGGCTTATGCCGAAATTTCCCCTTTGGTTTTCACAGGAGGCACTCCAGAGGAAAGAAATGGAATCACAGTGGGAGATGGTTAATATACGAAAACCTAATATCTAAAGATGGGGAAGGAAATTTAAAAGTAAAAACAAGAGAAGAATTAAATATAGATGGTTACAACTTGGACTGGTTCAGGTATAGACAAATCGTGGAAAGAACTAAAATGGACATTAAAAATCAAGGGATAGAACCAAAATTAAAAGAAATAGATAATATATGGATAAGTGAAAACAAGAAATGGATTAGGGCTTTTTACAAGATTCTATTGCAGTGTGATCTAGAAGATGAGAATATTATGGAATGCATGATTAAGTGGGCAAAAAATTTTGGGTACCCAATCGAATTAAGTATGTGGGAGTGTGTTTGGAATAAAAGACTAAAATATACTATGTTACAAAGTCTCAAAGAAATTTTTTATAAAGTGTATTTCAAGTGGTATTTGACTCCGGATAGAATATCGAGAATATATAAACAAAAAAACCCAAAAAACAAACAAAACAAAAAAAACACCTGTTGTTGGAAATGCGAAAAAGAACCAGGGACACTATATCACTCTCTCTGGACTTGTAAAATAGTGAAAAAATATTGGTTAAAGGTAAACGAAACTATTAAAGACATGCTTAGTATAAACATTCGGGCTTGTCCAGATATATATCTGCTAAATATGTGGGATGAAAAGTTAGACAAAGAATATGGGGAAATAATTTTTTATTTAATCACCATGGCAAGAATAATCTTGACACAAAAATGGAAAACTAAAAATGTCCCAAGTATTAAAGAATGGATAATCAAACTTTATGAAGCGATCGAGATGGACAATCTTACAAAATATTTAAAATCAGAAATAATGAATGAAGAAGAAAACATTTGGAAACCGATTTTGCTATATTTGGAAGACAAATGGGGTAGTATAGCAACTTTAAATTATAAGGTTTGATGGGATAAAAACAGCAAACAAGGAAGAAAGATAATTTTTTTTGGAAGTTATCTCAGCTGTGATTTCTGATGAAGTTTAGTAATTAGAGGGATTATGGGATATGATAACGTATCGGGGAACAGAAACTCTATATTGATGGTCAAACGTGGGATAATCATTGAGAAAATACACAAATATAAACACTATTATTATAGAAGGTTAAAACACAGACGGAACAACGATAGACAATGTATGAACGAGCAGCATTTGATCACATAGGAACAGTTATAAGAAGGTCAAGCTATAGTAGTTAACTCAACAAGTAAGAAAGGTTAGTAAGGAAGGTTATGAAAGATGGATAGATGAATGGTAAGGGTTGTGTTTTAGGAGAAGGTAATAGAAGGTGTTAGAGGGTAGGAGTAAGTTGTAGAAGGTTAGAGTAGGTAGGTTGGAAGATAAAATAAAGGAATAGAAGGTGGTGGCAGGAGAGAAGAGAGATATAAGGAAGGATATGGAGAGGAAGGATAAGAGAAGGGGTAGGGAAAGACTAGGGGAAAGGTAATGAAAAGAAAAAGGAGCAGGATTAGAAAAGAAACCGACGGTTATAGTATATCAAGAAAATTAAGATGATGTTGAGTAGATTAAGTAGGAATTTACGATGAATCTCTAACTAACCTTTCTCTTTTAAGAGAGGAAGTTAACATATTGATACATATTGTTAATATACTGATACGACTATGATTTAATAATGGTATTATGGGGTTTAACTCTGAACCTTAACGACTAAAATTGTACTATATTACCAACTATCGTACATACATTTATGAAAATTTTGTGTTTGTATGACTTTGTGTGAATTTGTTATTTTTAAATAATAAAGTTTTAATTAAAAAATGGTGAAGGGTCTTGAATGCCCTATGAGGAGAGACTTAGGAAGCTGGGTATGTTTAGCTGGAAAAGAGTTGGTTAAGAGGTGATATGATAGCCCTGTTTAAATATTTGAAGGGGTGTCATATTGAAGATAGAGCAAGCTTGTTTTCTGCTGCTCCAGAGAACAGGATCTGTAGCAATGAATTCATACTACAGGAAAAGAGATTCCACCTAAACATTAGGATGAACTTTCTGACAGTAAGAGCTGTTCAACAGTAGAACACACTCCCTCAGAGTGTGGTGGAGTCTCCTTCTTTTGAAGCTTTTAAACAGAGGCTGAATGGCCATCTCTCTCAGGAGGTGCTTTGATTCTGTGTTCCTGCATGACAGAATGGGGTTGTACTTGGATGGCCCTTCAAATCTCTTTAACTCTTAAGATTTTGTGATTCTGTGACTGTGGCTGTGCCCACCCACCTGAAAAAGAGTTGGAAGAGTGTGATGGGGAACCAGCAGAGGCAGATTCTCACAACAAAGGGTAGGCAACCTTTCCCCTTTAAGGGCCGAGGGACTCCAGCTCCCAGAATCCCAGGAGCTATTGGCCAACATGGGACTATTGGTCAACATGGCTGAGGCTTCTGGGAGCTGACGTCCCTCGGCCCTTAAAGGGGAAAGGTTGCCTACCCCTGCTCACAACCATGGGGATTTGTGTGTGTGTGGGGGGGTGTAGTTGCAGTTGTCTCTACTTTCTATGTCATCTTTCTGTAGAAGTGGAAGAGCTCTAAACAAGGAAGGTCCTGGCTCTCGGTAACTGAACAGAGCAGTTCAGCCTCTAGAGTAGCATCGATCCTGGCTAGGGAGGGTGAAGGGCACCAGATAGCTAGCACGTGTAGGGATAAAGTCAGAAAAGCTAAAGCACAGAATGAGCTCAGGCTTGCTAAAGGCGTTAAGGACAATAAAAAGGGCTTTTGGGGGTATGTCCATAGCAAAAGAAAGAAGAAGGAAATGATAGGGCCACTGTGCAGAGAAGATGGAGAAATTCTAACAGGGGACAAAGAAAAGGCAGAATTACTCAACACCTTCTTTGCTTCAGTCTTCTCAGAAAAGACAAAGGGTGCTCAACCTGAGGATAATGGAGCAGAGGACAGAATAGGAGAATTTCAGCACAGAATAAGCAAAGAGATAGTACAGAAACATCTGGTTAATCTAAATGAATATAAGTCTCCAGGACCAGATGAATTACATCCAAGGGTATTAAAAGAACTGGCAAATGTAATATCGGAACCATTGGCAATAATCTTTGAGAACTCCTGGAAAACAGGAGAAGTCCCAGTGGACTGGAGGAGGGCAAATGTTGTCCCCATCTTCAAAAAGGGGAAAAAAGAGGATCCCAACAATTATCGTCCAGTTAGTCTGACATCAATACCAGGAAAGATTCTGGAGCAGATCATTAAACAGAGAGTCTGTGAACATCTGGAAAGTAATTTCATAATAACAAAAAGTCAACATGGGTTTCAGAGAAACAGGTCATGCCAGACAAATCTGATCTCTTTTTTTGATAAAATTACCAGCTTGGTAGATGAAGGGAATGCTGTGGATATAGTATATCTTGATTTCAGTAAGGCCTTTGACAAGGTTCCCCATGACATTCTTGCAAACAAGCTGGTAAAATGTGGGCTGGACAAAGTAACTGTTACATGGATTTGTAATTGGTTGACTGGCCGAACCCAAAGGGTGCTCAACAATGGCTCCTTTTCAACTTGGAAAGAAGTGACCAGTGGGGTGCCACAGGGCTCTGTCCTGGGCCCAGTGCTATTCAATCTCTTTATCAATGACTTGGATGACGGTATTGGGGGCATAGTTATCAAATTTGCAGACGACACCAAATTAGCAGGAGTAGCTAATACTCCAGAGGACAGGATCAAAATTCAAAATGAATTGAATAGACTAGAAAGCTGGGCCGAAGCTAACAAAATGAAATTCAATGCGGAGAAATGTAAGGTACTGCACTTAGGGCGGAAAAATGAAAAGTACAGATATACGATGGGGAACACCTGGCTGAATGAGACTACGTGTGAAAGGGATCTAGGAGTCCAGGTAGACCACAAGTTGAACATGAGTCAACAGTGCGATGCAGCAGCTAAAAAGGCCAATGCAATTTTAGGCTGCATCAGTAGAAGTATAGTGTCTAGATCAAGAGAAGTAATAGTGCCACTCTATTCTGCTTTGGTCAGGCCTCACCTGGAATACTCTGTCCAGTTCTGGGCACCACAATTCAAAAAGGATGTGGAGAAACTGGAGCGTGTCCAAAGGAGGGCAACTAAAATGGTGAAAGGTCTGGAAACCAAGCCCTACGAGGAACGACTTAGGGAGCTGGGGATGTTTAGCCTGGAGAAGAGAAGACTGAGAGGTGATATGATAGCTGTGTTTAAATATTTGAAGGGATGTCATATTGAGGAGGGAACAAGCTTGTTTTCTGCTGCTCCAGAGACTAGGACCTGAAACAATGGATGCAAGCTGCAAGAAAAGAGATTCCACCTCAACATTAGGAGGAACTTCCTGACAGTAAGGGCTGTTCGACAGTGGAACACACTCCCTCAGAGAGTAGTGGAGTCTTCTTCCTTGGAGGTCTTTAAGCAGCGGCTGGATGGTCATCTGTCGGGGATGCTTTGATTGGGAGTTCCTGCATGGCAGGGGGTTGGACTGGATGGCCCTTGTGGTCTCTTCCAACTCTATGATTCTATGATTCTATGATTCTAAGATCAACTGTCCCTAGTGCGCCACTGCCCTTGGTGCCCCCTGCCTTATTATTACTAAAGTTAATGGCAAGGCTGGTCCTGAATCTCAGTGTGTATTGTACATAAGACCACATGGGATTAAGGCCTCTCTGGAATATGTAAGCCCAAGATCAGCCCCCATTCACCCCTCATTGTTTGATATAAAATTAATAAAGTTTAGCATGGATAACCCAAGAATGATCCCATCTGTTCTTGGAAATTAAGCAGGGTCAGCCCTGGGCAGTACTTGGATGGGAGATAGTCAACAAATACCGGGTGCTGTAGGTTTCAGGGGAAGGATCTTGCAAGACACCTCTGAGTATTCCTTGCCTTAAAAACCCTGTGAAATTCCTAGGGTCACCATAAGTTGATAGGCAGCTTGAAGGCACATAAACATACACATATGCAGGCTTAGTTTTCCTGAAGTTAGGTGAAATAATCCACCAGCTCATAGTTAAACCATTGTAATGAGATCATTTTCATTCTGAATTATCTCAACCATTTTGAAGAAAAATTAAAATTGGATATGTATTTTCTACTCTTATGAGCATGTTTTCTTGAATGATTTTGCTTTGATGGCTTAAAAAATAGTGAAACATGAAGGGTCTCTTACTTTTTCAAGACAACTGTTAAATGAAAATCCTTATATTCCAAGAAAACAACTGCTATAACTGTAATACTGGAACTTGCATATTGATAAATGGAAGTGGAAAGGAAGAAGCTTCTAACTGAAAATAACTTAATTAGTGAGCCTATTTCTGTTCTGTATTTCTGGACATAATTCAGGTAGTCCTTATTATTATTCCTTGATTTCTGCTGCACTCTACTGGATTAAGTATGTAATAACGTATCTCAATATCGCAAAGAGCTCTCGATTTTGCTGCAGGTTATGGGATTTCATTAAAATTTGTATTGCATTAGAAGATAAATATATCACAAAGAAAGACAAATTAAAGAAGAAAAACACCTCCCAATGAGTTGAAGCATGTAAAAAGGATGGGGAAGCACTACCAAACCTCCCCCCCAACCACCCCAAATATCTTTATTTCTCTGCAGTTTCTGCCCCAAATGGCAGCAAGAAGTAAAATGCCCTTGTTGCCATTTTGGAAAAGAAAAGGGGGGAGGGGATAATCTGTGTGCTAGAGATGTGTTAGCAGTGAAAAAGTGGGCCTCCTTCCCCTATGCAACTCCATACAGTTCCTATTTCTGAAATATAGCCCACAGCACTGGTATTTTTTGGCAGTCTCCCATCCAGCTACTAAGTAGAGCTAGCCCTACTGAGCTTCCAATATCAGATGGGATCTGGTATCTTTAGGTATTAAGGCCCTATGCTCAATATAGGACAGAAATATAACCCAGTCCCTCAACACGTTCAAATCAACCCAACATTACTAAAATAAGCAATTTATACTTGCAGAATAAAGACATAATCTCATAGGGAAGAATTGCTAAATCCACCAGTTATGCAAGATAGAAAAGTTTTAACCTCCATCCCAAAGATGAGTGAGCATGAACACTGGCCAAGTTATTTGGAAAGATAAGACCAAATATATGAACAACAATAGAGAAGTCCTCTCTAACATCGCCCTGAAGAGATCAAAGAACATGCTATCTACATCTTGCCAAGGTGGAGGACATATGATGATTAAAGCTCTAGGACTCTGGAAAAAAATTGATTCTTGATTGCAAAGAAAAGCTGTATGCTTAGAGAAGACCTCTTTGAACTATTTTTCTTCATGTGAAGAAAAGATGACAGCAGGGGGTAGGATAGTCTGCTCCATCTTCAGAATTCTTGAATGCTGCTAATGTTTAAAAGTATATCTTGTCCAAATGGAAGAAAGATTTTTTGATGGATAGAAATGAAATAAATTTCTTTTTTGAAAAAGGTAAGCTAACAGAAATTCCTTGGGATTAGAATTTTCAAAGACAGCCATGTTAGTCTGGAAAATCAGTATGGAAAGGGATTTTGTAGCAGGTTTGAGACAAAAGAAATAGGCTGATTGATTTCTGGTGAGTTTGGAGACTCCAGTAATCCACATTGGCCAAGCCACCCCATCTATAAAATCTTTCCCATTTAAATAAGTAGAGGGGAGGTGTATCTGCACTAGGATTGTGAAACATGTGGTCCTTCATATGTTGCTGGACTGCAAGTCCAAGCAGTCCTACCAGCACAGCCAGTGGTGAGGAATGCTGGAAATTGTAGTCTAAGAACATCTGGAGAGGTGCTTGATTCCCATTTCTGATCCGCACATGCTTGCCTTCTCAACAAAGAGAAACTTTGGGTCTGGATGTTAGCATACACAGGATTCCAGGCACAAATCGGCTGCATAATGAACGAATGAGGAGAGAAAAAGGAAATACAGATGGCAATCTAAGTTAGTAAGATATACTGAATATACTTTGGGAAGGATTTGCAATTAACTTCCTGTCTTTCATGCCTTGTGGGTTCATATATCTTTATATTATGCAATCAGAAGTGGTAGCTTTCAGTTCAAGAACAATTGAGCTGAAGAAAAACACACTTTGTGCCTCAACACAAGAAATACTAGAGTGAAAATGAAGGGGAGGGGGAGGAAGGGATGCATGAAAACAAGACTGAAGAGCATTGTTTTGGCAAATGATTTTTTCCATCTCTGGAAGGCTCTTTTAAAAATTAAAAATAAAGCAACCTGCCAGAAGGAATAAATGAATGCTGCTACTCAAATGCATTTTCATTTTTTGATGAATGGCTTTATATTGCTCTTTAAACAAAAGAATGCTTTAGTTTTAGGAAGTAGACACAAGAATATTTTTTTAAAAACCCAACTGTAATGAATTTTAGTGTAACAAGCTAACAAAGGTCTGATGGGAAGACAAATTAGTTGCAGAAAATAATTCAGAGTGGGGGAAGGGGAGAAGAAGGAGCAAAACTCTCTTGGGCTAGTTTTTCTCTTTACTAGAGATTGGGAGATATAATGGCTGGAGGAATTCTGGAAATCATTATCCAAATTTGCAGTTGTTATAATATTTCCAAGCTCTACTTCATGATTGCTATTATTTATCCTATCAAAGATGTGTGGCTCTATCTTGTCAAGGTTTTTAAAAAACCAAACAGATATAACCTAAACACACATAGTTTTTTTGTTTTAAATCTATTGTTTCCCTTACCTGTGAAGCTTTATAGGATTTCACCAGCTAAAAGCATACAAAATTCTGCAGGACCCTTGCAAATAAAGCAGCTTGCCCTTTTTCAGTTCCATAGTAATAGTCTTTGACTTCTTTGAATAGCATCAGTGCTATTGGTGTAAAAGGCTCATGCTGTTGTGTGCCTTCAAGTCATTGCCAACTTATGGTGATCATAAGGTGAACCTATCATGGGGTTTTCTGGGGCTGAGAGTGTGTAACTCATCATAGGTCATAGAATCATAGAGTTGGAAGAGACCACAAGGGCCATCCAATCCAACTCCCTGCCATGCAGGAACTCAAAATCAAAGCATCCCCAACAGATGGCCATCCAGCCTCTGTTTAAAGACCTCCAAAGAAGGAGACTCCACCAAACTCGGAGGGAGTGTGTTTCACTGTCGAACAGCTCTCACTGTCAGGAAGTTCCTTCTAATGTTCAGGTGGAATCTCTTTTCCTGCAGCTTGCATCCATTGTTCCTGGTCCTATTCTCTGGAGCAGCAGAAAACAAGCTAGTGCCCCCTCAATATAACATCCCTTCAAATATTTAAAGAGGGCTATCATATCCCCTCTTAACCGTTTCTTCCCCAGGCTAAACATACCCAGTTCCCTAAGTTGTTCCTCTTAGGGCATGGTTTCCAGATCCTTCACCATTTTAGTCACCCTCCTCTGGACACACTCCAGTTTCTCAACATCCTTTTTGAATTGTGGTGCCCAGAACTGGACACAGTATTCCAGGTGGGGCCTGACCAAAGCAGAATACAGTAACACTATTACTTCCCTTGATCTAGATACTATACTTCTATTAATGCAGCCTAAAATTGCATTGTCCTTTTTAGCTGGTCATCCAGTGGGTTTCTCTGATAGCCAGAGTTTTGGTCCAATGTTCAAACCACTACACTATGCTGGCTCTCACTAATTACATGACAGTGAATCATATATTTTTTGTAAGAGTAGGTTACATATACCTATATTATATAAGTTAAACAAAACAAGCTTTTCAGTCTAAGTCACCAGTAAAACACTGTTTCCCCTACCTCACAAAATTGTCCTAATTGCCCTCTATAATTGTTTGGTGTCTCTTTTTGTTCTGATTGGTTTCCTGTGCAACTTCCAATCTGTCATCTTCCCATCAGAATTTGAAAAAGTTATTTTTCAGGACTGCAATTCTATAATAGATTAGGGATTCTGGGTGTCCTGATGCAGAGAAATAACTTTTCCAAGCTCTGCACTCCACTAATAAATAGTTGTCACTCCTGTCTTACACCTTCTCACAAAGAAAGGGTGACGCTCATTTGAAAGAAGAGCCTTCTCAGGGTCTAATAAAGTTGGTCCCAGAATGCTCAAAAGCAAACAAATATTTCAAGCTGTACATGTGTGAGTAGGTGAATGAGATAGGCTGGCAGAGGAGGAGAGAATGCTGAGAGATACAAACATCACCATCACCAGCTAACATCAACACTGTCTCTGAGACTATCACTATTTTGAGAGAACTATGAGAAGAGTTCTTCAGGGTTTGCCTCCTCCCCAGTGTAAAGGAATCAATTGTCCTTCAATCCAAACTATCACTTTCAAGAGCCCTGAACACAGAAGACAAAAGAGGTAAAATTGCTTTCTATTTCTAGACTAGGTATTGATAGATTTAATCAAGTTTTGTAAAGCTTCATTAAACTTCATTAACAATATGCTTCAGGGCCTGTCATTGAAAAGATTTCATTTTTATTTCTGTTGAATGCAAGTGTTCTCATAGCAATGTGAGGCTGGTGTTTCATTGATAGATTTCAGAGAGTGTTGCCATCCAACATATTCACATCAGTCCCATGCTAGGCTGTACTGTTCCTAGCATTTTGGCATTTAATTTCTGGCCATTGCCTTCTCTCCAACCAGACTGCAGCCTAACACAAAAGCTTGGATTGATCAGAGAGCTTTGCAAAATGAAGCCCAGAAAAAAGTCAATGATCTCCATTATATACAGCATTCACATTTTGATAGTGGATTCTTATCAGATTCCAGCCTCAATTGCTTGTGAATGTTCCCTCCCATGCTTTGCTCTTACTAAGATTTTTCAGTAAAGAAAAGAGTAATTTCATTCTGGATGGAATATTGGAAAAGAATAATCTGCAACCACTGCTCTTGCAGAGGAATCTTTATATTATATAGCAACAGATTTTATTCTATTGCAGGTATAAACCCTCATCTTTTGTGGAACAGAAAATGTATTAATATCTGCTAGCAACACAGCTAGGAGCACAACAAAATGTGTTAAGGATTCAGTATACAAAGGTTCATCTGAACATGCTGCTTGCATATTAATAAACATTAGGTAATTGAATTCTTAATAGGATTATCCCATATGCCATACTATTTGAACACAAGCAAGAGCAACAATAGATGAAGGATTGCAGCATAATCTCACAAGGAAGGCAAGCATTCATTACAAATGTAAATCCAGTTTTTGAATAATTTGTCTGCAATGTCTTATCAGTTGTGGAAATGATAAATGTATGAAGGAGCTAAAAACTGACATTCAAAACAATTCCTAGGGTTCTGTGCAAAAAACAGCAATATTTACTGTTCTTTTTTGCAGTTTGTATGGGATGGCCAGTGTGCGGTCGCCCCATCCCAACTCCACTCCCAGGTTGGCCCTTGTGGCTGGTCTGTACAGGTCCTCAGATACCAACTAGATTGAAAGTGTAGTTTGAACAAATCAGCTGCACACATATGGTCTCATGTGGCCCTCCCACATGTCCCAAAGATGATGAGAACAATAAACTTGTTTATATCTTGCCTTTCCACCCAAGAGTTTCAACTGTCCCAATTTGACAGTCCAGTCTGCTGGGACTTTTCCTGTTTTCCAGGAGTTCTCTGGCAATAATCTTTGAGAACTCCTGGAGAACAGAAGTCCAAGCAGACTGGAGGAGGGCAAACCTTGTCTCTATCTTCAAAAAGGGGAAAAAAGAGGATCCCAACAACTATCGCCCAGTTAGTCTGACATCAATATCGGGAAAGATTCTAGAACAGTTCATTAAACAGAGAGTCTGTGAACATTTAGATGGGAATGCCATAACCACTAAAAGTCAACATCGGTTTCTCAAAAACAAGTCATGCCAGACTAATCTGATCTCTTTTTTGGATAAAATTACCAGCTTGCTAGATGAAGGGAATGCAGTAGACATAGCATATCTTGACTTCAGTAAGGCTTTTGACAAGGTCCCCCACAATATTCTTGCAAACAAGATAGTAAAATGTGGGCTAGACAATACAACTGTTAGGTGGATTAGTAACTGGTTGACTGACCGAACCCAAAGGGTGCTCAGTAATGGCTCCTCTTCATCCTGGAGAGAAGTGATCAGTAGGTTCTGTCCTGGGCCCAGTGCTATTCAACATCTTTATCAATGATTTGGATGAAGGAATAGGGGGTATGCTTCTCAAATTTGCAGATGACACCAAATTAGGAGGAATAGCAACATCCCAGATAACAGGATGAAAATTCAAAATGATCTTAATAGATTAGAAAGCTGGGCCAAAGTTAAGAAAATGAATTTCAACACAGAGAAATGTAAGGTACTGGACTTAGGGCAAAAAATAAAAAATAAAAAATGAAATGCATAGATGGGGGCACCTGGCTTAATGAGACTTAGGGGGGAAGCAGACAGGAGCTTCCCGTGCGCCGCGGGACAGAGCGCCGCTGGACCGCGGCAGCCGCACCGCAGCGCACCGTCGGCGACTCTAAAAGGAGCACCAAATTGGCACTCCTTTTAGATTTCAGGGAAAGGGCGCCCTAAAAGCGGTGGGCGCACTTTCCCTGACTCAAACGCCGCAGTGCGTGCGGTCGCCGTGGCGTGAGGTCATCCTCGGAGCGCCGGCCGTGCGGAGGGCCGGCGGCTCCGAGGGCAACTTCAGGAAGAGGAAGGGGCGCCACTCGTGCGGCTGCCCCTCCTCTTCCCTGCCCGGAAGACGACTCTATTAGTCGTCTGCTGAGGCCCTATGTGTGAAAAGGATCTAGGAGTCCTAGTAGACCACAAGTTGAACATGAGTCAACAGTGTGATGCAGCAGCTAAAAAGGCCAATGCAATTTTAGGTTGCATTAGTAGAAGTATAGTATCTAGATCAAGGGAAGCAATATTGCCACTGTATTCTGCTTTGGTCAGGCCCCACCTGGAATACTGTGTCCAGTTCTTTGCACCACAATTCAAAAAGGATGCTGAAAAACTGGAGCATGTCCAGAGGAAGGTGACTGAAATGGCGAAGGGTCTGGAAACCATGCCCTATGAGGAATGACTTAGGGAACTGGGTATGTTTAGCCTGGAGAAGAGATGGCTAACAGGGGATATGATAAGCCTGTTTAAATATTTGAAGGGATGTCATATTGAAGAGGGTGCTAGCTTGTTTTCTGCTACTCCAGAGAATAGGACTTGGAACAACAGATGCAAGCTACAGGAAAAGAGATTCCACCTCAATATTAGGAGAAACTTCCTGACAGTGAGAGCTGTTCGGCAGTGGAACACATTCCCTCGGAGTGTGGTGGAGTCTCCTTCTTTGGAGATCTTTAAACAGAGGCTGGATGGCCATCTGTCAGGGATGCTTTGATTTTGAGTTCCTGCATGGCAGGGGGTTGGACTGGATGGTGCTTGTGGTCTCTTCCAACTCTGTGATTCTATGATTCTATGATAGAGATCCCAATGCAGTGTAGAGGTAGGAGAGTTGGACTATAATGCTGGAGATCAGAGTTCTAATCCTATCTTGGCCATGCAAATCTACTGGGTGACCTTGGGCAAGTCGCTCTCTCAGCCCCAGAGCATGGCAATGGCAACCCCTCTCTGAAGAAACTTGCCAAGAAAACTCCATGATAGGTTCACTTTAGAGTCACCATAAGTCGAAAATGATTTGACAGCACACAAGAACAATTCCCGATTAATCCTTTGTCCTTTCACCTTTTGATATGCTTTTAAAATGACCCAGTTTCACTCTCCTCCTCCCACTTTCCCACACTGAAATGTTTGGCCATATGTGTCCTAGTTGTCATCTGTGAAATGTTGGAGGGAATGGTGTATCTGACTCTTCTCCTCCCCACTATATCATTCTAACAACCCTGTGAGATTGTTCAGGTTGGGAGTGTGAGAGATCCACGGTCATAGGACCTTATCAAACGCTGGCCACGAAGCAAAGAAAAAGCGAAGACTAACCGAAGTAGGAATAAATTCGGTTCCATAGCGAAACGAAGGGAATATCGCCCTTTTGGCCATTTCGCAATTAATACCAAGGCTCCCTTCTCTCCCGTCACAAAAAGCCGGGAGGAAAGGCAGCCATGGGAACCGGGGAGGAGGAGGAGGGCTGGAGGACTGGAGAAGGGAAGGCAGCCCATGGAGAGAGAGAGATCGCCTCCCTCTTCCCTCCTCTCCTCCTCTTCTTTCCAATCCGGTTTGCCTTTTGCCAAGGCAATCCCTTCCCCTCGCTGGGATTTTCGCCCTGCCCACCAATTCGCAATGAATGCGAAGGCTCCCTAGGTACTTCCTCTACAAACCGAATGTCAAAATCTCCCTACTCCTTACGGATTAGCTCCGTATTCTGCCGAGTTCTGGGGCAGCGTCGTGTGTAAACACGGGGGAACAATACGGATTAGCTCCGTGTTCTGGGGCAGCGTCGTGTGTAAACACGGGGGAATAATATGTATTAGCTGTGGATGTCCTTTGGATTAGCTCTGCTTCAGACCCCATGTGATAAGGGCCATAGTGTGTTTCATGCCCCAGCAAGAACTAGATTCTCAACCATCAAAATCCCTGTCCCACATATTAATCTATGCACCAGCTATCCCTCTTCTCAGCAAATGTTATCCCCTGAAGCCACAGGTTAAGTATTGTTGACTTAGTCAAAACAATAATTGGCATCTCTTATAAAAGGTTTTTACCCTATTAAATCCTTATCACACACACACACACACACACCCTAAGAAAAGTAGAGTGACTTTTTAACCTGCATTTTCATTACAAGTTGGGCATAGACTCCCAATATTTACTTTTCAAAATCACTTTGCATTTTAAAATATAATCCTAAAAGATATAGGCTCTACTTTTCGCTGCTGCTGCTGTGTGCCTTCAAGTTGTTTCCTACTTTTGGTGACTCTAAGATGACTATCAGGGGGGTTTCTTGGCAAGATTTGTTCAGAAGTTTGCCATTACCTTCCGCTGAAGATGAGAGTATGTGACTTATCCAAGGATACCCAGTGGATTTAATGGATGAGCAGGGAATTGGGGGATCAAGCCCTGGTCTCCAGAGTCGTAATTCAGTACTCATCCTATTATGCTATGCTGGTTTCCACTCCCAGTGTGATTAAATCCTTTGTGCGCTTATGGCTCTTGTCTGGTTTTCTTCAGTTCTTTTCCTCTTGAGGAATGTTGGGAGGAAACATCTGGGACCATGTCTCCCCAAATCTCTCTCATCAAGTAATTTGGTTCTTGCTTCTAGCACCACCATTTTTTCATGTCAGTAGGGCTGGAAACCTATATACTCTTACCTGGAAGTATATTTTATGGAATTCAGAGGAACTTACTTCTGCAAAAACATAAAATGGCTTCAAAAACTAGTCTGAGCATTTTTTGAAGACATATCTAACATGTGCCTTGATTATTAGTGCAGTCTACTGGGTGTGTGTTAGAAAATAACCTTTGACCATATTGATTTGCTTCAGGAAAACAATGTATAGATACTTAGATAAATAAATCAAAGCAAGAACTGGGTGCTGATAAGAGAAAGGCACAGAGAGTTTTATTATTTTAACCTAGTATGAACTTTCAGGGGAGACAAGAGCCCTGGGGTAATCAAGGCAAAGCTACTCTGAAATATGTGGGTCTAAAAAAGTGAGGCTCACATTTCCATGTGGAGAAGAGACTATTATTACATTGATAGCATACGTCTATATATGTCTATGAACTTCAGTGAGGTTATTCCTAAGTAAGTAAGTACATGATGGCTGCCTAAAACAGAGGTGGGTGATAAGTGGTTTTCCAGATGTCCTTGGGCCGCAGCTGCTATCCTTCCTCCTTATTGGCTATGAAAACTAGCAATTATAGGAATTGCAGCCCAACAATATCTGGACGACCACATTCCTGGCCTAAAAGCTGCTATTCAGATGATAGAATTTATTAAAAATGAAGCTAAAGTATTAGATTTCAAAACAGTTAGGAAACCTTGCTTGCATGATATTGCTCCCATAGGAAACTTCAGAAAGATCACTGAAGGCAACCCTTCATAACACTGAGCTGCCTCCAGATAAGCGTGTATGAACAAAACACATTATAGAAATAATCCAGTATGAGACAACTTTAACTGCTCTGGCTCACTGCTATGGAATCCTGGGTATTGTAGTTTATTGTGGCATCAGAGCTCTCTTGAAAAGAGAGAGTTCCCAGAATTTCCTAGCACTGAGCCAGGGCAGTTAAAGTGGTCTCATGCTGGATTACTTCTGCAGTGTGTTTTGGACCTATATGTGCATTCAAGATGCCTGTTGACTTTTGGCAACCTCTTGAATTTCATAGGGTTTTCTTAGGCAGGGAGTCCTTAAGAGGTGGTTTTTCCAGTTCCTTCCTCTGAAACAGTCTACAGCACCTGATATTCACAGCACCTCCATTCAAGTGTTAACCAGGGCTGATCCTGCTTAGCTTCCAAGATGATGATAATAAATAATAATAATCGGGGCGGCGTACAGCAAATTAAAAACATCACAAAAAGTTAAAATCAATCCAATACCATATTCCCACAACCGCCCACCCCTTAAAAATAAACTGATACAAGTTAAAATGCCAATAGTAAAATATACAATACTAACAATAATACAGCCAAAGTTTGCAGCACCAATAAGCAAAGCAGATTCAACAGGGCGGTAGGAGGGCGATGGCCAGATCTTATGTCTTCTGGGCTGGGAAGTTATTCAGGGAAGGCCTGCCGGAAAAGATCCGTCTTAACTGCTTTTTTAAAGTCGTCAAGATCAGGACCTTTAGAGCATTTAGGCCCTTTTCGAGATATGACCATGTATGTAATAGGCCTGCTAGAATATAAATGGGACTGAAATTACTCTTTTGTTGATTTCAACATATGACTAACACTGGATGCAACCCATTTCTTCTTCAAAAATAAAGCGGGGGGAGGGGGGGAATCCAGCTCTGTTACCTGATGAACTGAACCTACCATCTGTAAACATCAAGTTTGTTCTTCCTCCCTCTCAATCCCTTTTCAACACAGACAGGGGAACTATTCCCATGAAAGAATGTGGCCACTAGTCTCCAAATCCCTAATGAAATTAATGATTTCTAACCTGACCTCTACAATTTGAGTCAGTGTAGTCAGAAAAAAAGTAACACAAAAAGCTTTGCAGGTTGAAGGAAACATTTCTAAGCGAGCACATTCATTCGACTCCTCAGATTATCAGCATGCTGGTGATATAGGTACTCATGGTTTCTGATGTTTTACCTTTTTTTCATAGTTTTACCTTTATAGCTGTCTGGGATGTTTTAGGATGCACTTTAGTACCTTCAGTTTCAAGGAAAGACTTTAACTTTGTTGTTGTGCCTTCAAGTCATTTCTGACTTATGCCAACCCTTAGGTGCACTGATCACATTGTTTTCTTAGCAAATTTGTTCAGATCGGTTTTGCCTTTGCAAAGTGATGCTAAGAGACTAACTTGCTTGAGTGGGTTTCTATGGCTGAGTAGGGACTCTCAAGAGTCCTAGTTCAGTGCTCATGTCACTATACCACACTGGTTCTAAAGATATGCTTATTATTTACTACTACTTGGAACTGAAGGCAGTACATATGCTCAAAATGGTCTTATCTACAACAGCCTCTGGATCACTGAAAAGGTCTCTGTGTTTGTAAAGCCTACAGTGCACGATGACTATTTTCAGTTTAAATCCTAACACTCTTCAATGATGATCTAATTAAATGATGAAGAAAAGCATCAAAGCATCCTCATTATCCGGAATGTATGAATCAATCTGTGTAAGAGTCCAATGAAATTTTCAGAAGAGCTTCATGAATTCACAGTCTAATGCTCACAGTATTTCACAGAGAACCCATTATCTAATTCTCAGAGAACTTGAACACTAGGAATTATTTCCCCAATGATCCCCCCCCCCCCCGCCCCAACAATCACTTTGTTCTTCTTCCTTTGGTAAAAATCCTATTGCTTCCTTCTCATTACAAGCAATGCAGCTTTCTTTTCACGGAGCAGTTGCTGTGATCCAAGTAGAAGTATTTGCTTCATGGCATGGCATCAGTATTGAACTATTAATTGATTGGGGTAATCCAGCAAAGAAAGCTGCCTCTTTTTAAGCGTTTTAAGATGCAGAGCGGCAATCTCTTCATGCAAATTATATTGAAAATTATAAAAACATGGAATGCCAGTGAGTCTTGACATCACAGACTTAAAAATGAGGCTGAATGGAAACCTTCTAGGCAAATTTAAATATCCAGAGATTAAGTCCAAATGTGTATAATGTTTTGTATTCAATATTAAAATTTGTTTATATAGATGAGAATTCTTCCTGCCATAATTTGAAGGTGCAGTTCACTTGAGAATCTTGTACCTTTGCTCATTTCTGACTGTCTCCCCCTAAGCTGCTTCTGTGTGTAAAATACATGCGCTGGCCATACAGTCACGAATGAATAAAGCTGCATCAATCTCTTCTGCTCTGAGAACTAATGAGAGAGTTCTGCCACTTTGTACTATACTGCAGAAATGCCCTCTCCGCAGTGCACACTATATGCATTACCAAGTATTAGCATACCAGCCAAATGGGAGAGTTATTCATTCCCTTCCAGTGATGATGCATACTTAAAAATAGAGCCCATGGATATTTCTGACCGACCCCAAATTCAAGAATCCATCCACTGTTATATTATAACGCACACAGTACTTTAGCCCAATCTGATATTTCTGCAGTAAAATTGTGTATAACATGTAAAAACACACATTAAAACTTTATTAACAATAAACATGTACTCATTTGGATTGCAAACAGACACAGTAGAATTAGACAGAGGTAATTAGGTAATCGCAAAAGAAAAGCAGCCAGGTTCTGATTACAATGTACTTCCTAAGTACACTGTTAAACACACATAATACACAGTATACAGAGAAAAGGGCAAATAATTAATTCTTGTGCTAGAGCATGTAGCAGAGATATCTATTACACAACTATCAGAAGCTTGACCTGTTTCATTTCAAATAATCAAGAGAGCAGAATACTCCAGAGTAAAAAGAAGAGCCAAGCTATACCAACTGTATAGTCTTATTTGCAAGTTCATTATGATCACCATTTTAGGTGACTTGAAAAGGGGACATGAAAATTTTATGAGGGAAAGTGCTAGCAATGGCTTCTGGCCATGATAGATATATAGTACCTCAAGAATCAGAAGCACTGTGCTTCTTAAGCTCTGTTGCTGGGCAACAGCAGGAGAGGGTTATTGCCCTTGTAACCTGTTTTTGGTTTTTTATTAGATATGTTGTTCAATACTATCAGAAACAGGAGGCTGGGCTAGAAAGGCTTTTGGTCTGTTCCACCAGGGATCTTATAATGGTCTTGTTACTGAAAAGCATATTTACCTGTCCTTTCGGCATTTCACCTATATCTCATGCCTGGACATGAAATGGAAGCAGCGAAAACTCTTCAAAGGCTAGTTTTTAAAAGAAACTCTGGTTAGTTTTTACAGCTTTTTGTCCAAGATCCTAACTTGGTGAAGCTAATTCCACTTCAGGATGTATGCAAAGCCCTCCAAAAGATGCTGTAACCATCACTTTTTGTTTCACTGTTCTTCCTTTTGTATTTGGAAGGAAACTGCAGGGGACAAAAATCAACCAAACCATTCTGTTATAGTGTGATTTTTGGCAGTCTTGGTTATTTGAGAAGGAATTTTGGTATAGTAGTTTTTAAAGGAGAGGACTTTGGGAACTGGAAAAAGGGATGGTGGGGGGGGGCGAATGTGGTCCAAAGACTGTACAACCTCCAACACTGATGTACAGTCTGTCCCTGGCTTTGGGACTTTCACATTTATTCAAAGACACCTTCAGATGGACATCCCTCTCTCAAGTAGCTGGAAACATTTATAAGCACAGTTTCTGAACGGTTGATTAATGAGAACTATAATTTTGCTTAACATGAAAATGATATCTCTATGAATTTTGAAAGAAAACTCTGTTGACACATGACAGTCTTCATTTATAATTTCTACTGTAACCAAGAATGTATTATTCTGTCAAAAGAAGTGTCCATTTATAGAAATTGTCTTCAAAGAATTACTGCCTCAATGACTCCATCAGATTTGAAGCTTCATTTCTGTAGAGGTTCACTTAGAGCTATCACTCTTTAAGTCCTTCTTCTTTCAATTGTTCAAGTTCATCTAGTAAATCTTTACCAGCTGGTCCTGCTTTAGAGGCAAACAAAGCAGCAGCCTGCTTAAACCCTAGAGTCTTCAGGCTTCTGGCATAATCTGCATATACTGCATGGATCAGTTTTCGTAAACTGTGTGTTAAGGAAACAGACATGAACCAACAGAGATCACCAGA
Source organism: Phrynosoma blainvillii (assembly GCA_026167975.1). NCBI lineage: Eukaryota > Metazoa > Chordata > Lepidosauria > Squamata > Phrynosomatidae > Phrynosoma > Phrynosoma blainvillii. The sequence continues at coordinate 91,609,709 of JANUYF010000003.1, read as the reverse complement.
ACCAGACCTTTATCATCTCTCTCCCAAATAAGATTAATCTTAGGGCAGGAGGTTTATGGATAGTGAAGCCTACGGCTAGTACTGCCATACACTGGCCTTGGGTAGCAAAATGCCTGTTTCGATTTCCTTTCTTAGAAAACAAAAGCTTGCCAGCTGATTCTGAATATTTTCTTTTTCAGTTTGGAGCAAATAATTTGGTTTACAAATGCCCAAATTATTCCAGCAGGCTTATGATTTTACAGCTCTGGCAATGATTTCAAAAAGGATATTTGCATCTTCATTAACTTCAATTGTGTCATACTTGAGACAAGCTTCAACAAACAAGGCAGCCCGATCAAAATACCTCATGCTGTTAAAAAGAAGAACAAACCATAAGGATATAAAAGGCAGCTTAAAGTGCTTTCTGTCACTATGTCACAAGACAAATTGAGTGGTTTGGAACAGGACTCAGTGATGCTTTGGGTACAAAAATTCAAACAGGGCCATAGATTCAGTGTTCTGATTCTAAACAGATTTGATACGCTATGTATGCTCACTCCATCAAAAACAAGTAAAATACCACTTTGTGAAAAGAAAGGAAGCAGACTCAAGTCTATGAAAGCTCATGCTACCAGCTTTTTTCTTTCAGATAGGCTGCATTTGCACTACAGAAATAATCCAGGTTGACACCACTTTAATTGCCAAAGTTCAATGCTGCAGAATTCTGGGAATTCTGTAGACAGAGAAGGCTAAATGTCTCACAAAACTACATTTCACAGAATTCCAAAGCATTGAGCCATGGCAGTTAAAGTAGTGTTAACCTGGGTTATTTCTGCAGTGTGGAAGCAGCTTTGGTCTCAAAGGTCCTTTGCATACTGACTTTCCACACTAAAACAGCTATGTCTTTGAATTTTACTATCTTGTAGTTTATTCTTATACCGGAAAAAATCAGTGCAAACACAAAGCCAAGTTGAACAGTGGGACCTCCATTCCGTGGGCTTGCCATCCATGGATTTCAGCATCACTGGATGACAAGCCTCCAGTTGTCCCCAATGGCTGCACAACCCCCGTTGTCCCCAGTGATGGCCGTGCTACCATTAGGGACAACAGGACTTGAGCATCCACAGGTTCTGGTATCCGCAGGGTGGTGGTGTTCCCGAACAGAACCCCTGTGGCTATCAAGATCCCACTGTACACGTGTTCTTCATAGCCTGTCTGGTCCACTATTTATAATCACCCCTTCCTCTCTCTCTGTTTATCATTTGCATGTGTATCTGTTATTATGATCTGCCAAATGGAAGAGTACTCCAGATATCTGATGAACTGGCCTCTAGTCAACAAAAAATCTTGCATTTCATGGCGGTTTGGCCCCATAGTTACCATGTTGGTCCCACAACTTTGCATGTGTATATCTAAAGTATCTTTGAGCTGAGATTTAACACTGGAAGTGGTATAGCCTCTGAAATTTTATGCCAAGTAGATTATAATATATATATATATATATATATATATATATCAGACTAAACCTCTTACATAAGTGACAATTCACCAAGAAAAACATCCCTGCTTATAAGTACTGATTTCCATGATTTACTACTGTGTAAATATAACAATATGTGTAGCTGGAAAGGCTCTTAGCACTGCTGTTTAAATTATCAATTGTAGCTGTCAACCCTGACAGTTCTTTTCATTGTGTTTTCAGCTATGTTGTACATTTTAAAACTGTAAGGATAGTATTGTATACAGTATATGCCATTGGGGGTCTACCTATATAGAAAAATAGCTTGTCATTTTTCAAGTGAACAGAAAAAATAAAAATGCCTCATTTGACCTGTGTAACATCTCTGCAACTCTCATGAAACAACCTAGGGAGAGGAGGACGAGGATTGCCTTGGATTTCTGGTTGATCTGTGGAGAACAGAGGTGATCAACCCAACGCTTCATAACGTCAGCACATTCCTCTGCATTCAGACGAACCTAAGAAAGTGTGGAAATACTTCAACTAATTTTGGAATTTGAGTTTTAGCCCCATAAGGTATACACATATATACATTCTTAATATGTACCATCTATCTTACTTTTCTTTTAGCAAAGTTTTTTTTCTCTCTTTAGTGTTTGACAAATTATGAAGAAAAATCTCCCATTTTGGAGGGTGGGGGTGGAATGAAAAAGTCATACAGGTTTGTATTCAGTGGTAAAAGGTAAAGATTTTCCCTTGACAAAATTGTCTAGTTATGACCAACTGGTACTCATCTCCTTTACTAAGCTGAAGAGCCAGGTTTGTCAAAGACAACTCTGTGATCATGTGGCTGGCATGGCTGCACAGAACAATGTTACTTTCCCACCAAAGTGCCACCTATTTATCTACTTGCACTTTTATATGCCTTTGAACATCTAGGTTGGTAGAAGCTGGGACTAGTGACGGAAGCTCACTCCGTCACAGGACATTTGGGCCTTGTGGGATAAGAAGTGAGAGTTCTATCATCTAAACACCCCACCTTCAAAGTGGGTGGAAATTGCCTTATTTAGCCCATCTGTTTCACCCCTTAGACATGCAATTGCTGGAACTCAGTCAACTTAGACATGCAATTGCTGGAACCTGTGGATGCTCAGTCAAATATCCAGCTAATTTCCCAATGATTCTGTTTCATAATTCATTTAGAACAGGCATCCACATTCTCTCTGCTTCCATTCTGTTCCAGTTGTTAATCTACAATGTTCTTCCAGAAGATAGTTCAAAACTGGAAACCTTTCAGTGCAAAATCTTGAGTAGTAATTGTCACCAGTGTTTCAAAACGTGTAGGCAGGATATTTCACTACTACATAAAGTTGAGTGATTCCTCCCCATCCCCCTTTCTGTAAAGAAATGATGTCAGCTTTTATTTTGCTAGCTTATCTGGTTATAATGTATGTTTTGGCTGTTTATTAGCAAGAATCAGACCACATAGGACAGGAAATCAGATTAAGAAAATTGCCTACCTTTGCAAGCCATGCTGCTCGATTCCATTCTCCATAAGTTTGCAGATAACGACACGCATCAGCAGCTTTATCTATTAAACACAGCAACTGGACACCTTCTGTAAGAAAAGAAGCAATAATTATCTTAGCTTCATTCATCATTATTTAAAACTTTGAAAACTCAAAAAGCCAACATGGCAGGTAATAACATGAGGCCCTCCCTATTGCTACCTGCAGAGTGAAAAGTCTTCCAGACCAACTTTCTCTGACTCATGTTTGTGCCCAAGTATTACATTTTTTATTTTACAATGCACCAAAAAACAGGGGCTCACAGAAACATTCTAAACAGGATCCATTTAGCTGAAGACTTGGGTTTTGCAAATAACTGTATTTATCATCCCCACTTCTTCTTGGACCTTTGTTAAGTATATAAAGGAAATGCATAAATACATAAAACAAACCTTAATGCATATAATATTCATTAAAATTAATAGTTATGGAATGCTTTTTTAAACTGTGGGACAAAAGGAAGCTCTGAACAGTGCTTTTAAAAAGGCAGTAAAGATGGATCTCTTTCGACAGGCCTTCCCAGAATAACAGCTGTCTGTTGGGAGATGAGTTTTTATCCTGTTGGCATAACTGATTCCTTGTTGTTGTTTTATTGTTTTATGGCATAGTTACATTTTAACTTTTTCTTGGTTTAATTCTGTTTTAAGGGGTTGGGAGGATGGATTGTGGGATGAGGGAATGTTTTAACTTTGTTTCTTTTTAAATGTTGTAACCCACCCTGATTGCCGTGCAGAGGGGCGGGCTATAAATAAAAATTTATTATTATTATGATTATGTCTGATTAGCCCAAATATATCCTGCCCAACCACGGGAAGACAATTCACAAGTTTTATAGCTTTACAGCAGTTCCTGAATATTTACAGAAGGTGTCCATTCTGTTGCAAAGTATGGATGACAAGAAGAGGTATATACATTGCGCAGATGAGATGTTACAGATATAGGAATTGGATGGATCACACCACCCACTCAAAAGACCATGAGAGCTCAAGGTTCAGTGGAACAATACACATCCAAGGCCTGTGTGTACTGTCCCATATATTTAAAAAATACACATTTTTATAACTGAAGTTATCATGACTTACAATCCAGTTTTAAACAGCCACTACAGATGTATATTTTTGCCCCCTAAAAACTGTTTTCAGCAGTACTTCCCCACCTACTGAGCTTCACTTAGTTCAGTGGGGCCTTAATTAAATGCTGAAACCATCATTTTGTGTTCAAGAAGGAAAGAACTTTTCACCTGCCAGCTTTCCATTTGCAATCATGTTGGTTGCTACCAATTTGATGGTGCTTTGGGAAGGGCCAGAGGAAGTCACTGTTGTAACCAGGCATGCTTTGAGTGAATCACAGTAGTAATAAGGATTTTCAGCACTTGTCTCCAAGAGCAACTGCACAGCTCTATCAGTCTGGGAAGGAATAATAATAATTAAAAAAAACAGTTTCCAATGTATTTGTTTAATTCAGAATATCCACTTTCTTTTTAAAAAATGAAAATAGAATCAAACTATAATAATATCGATTGCCAGTGTAATTTAATTTTCTCCCAAGTTTGCTAATTAAATTTTGTGTTAGCCAAAATGGAATGAATGGAAAAGTAAACAAACGTAAGTTAGCAACACAAACCTGGCCCAGAAGCAGCAGCTGGTCCGTGCATTTCCTGGTGTGATCATAATTTGACCTTTTAACTTCTTGAAGATTGACCCTTTCAAGCTGGAATTTCTATAGAGATTTATATGTATAAATGAATGAGAAATTGTGAGTGATCATTAATAAAACAAGAAATATGAGTGCTTCTGCTATATACATGGTAACAATGTGAACTTTAAAGGATTCAAAATCTAGGGGCCCATTGCTATGTTCTAATAATGTACTGTAAATTGCTCAAGAGTTTACCAATTTTCTCACGGGAAGGTATATGAAGGAATCCCTGTGTGGATACATTCATTCGAGTATATCTTTCATATTGATCATGAATGGGGAAACTGGCCTTAAAAATAAAAAAAAGTAAACAAACAAAAAACCAAAGAGGACCAAAAAGGACAGAAAACTCAAAGATGCAGCAAAGATGGCAGTTATGCAAGTTATGTATAGAATTTTGAATTTTTAATCTTTCAGATTTATAGATCAAAGTTTATAGACCCAACACAAAAGACCCAAGTTTCCAAGTAAATGGAGCAGGAAAAACAGTCACAAAAAAGTGACACGCTTTTGATAAACATTAAAAGGAAAGGAAAGTCAATTAAAAGAGCTGATAACTGGTGAGCAAGGTGGCACTAGTAGCAGTAGCGAGGAATTACAGTATGAATCGGGAAAGAAAATAGGAATGAACACTGCATTAGATACAGGGACACAGAGTAAGTTTGTTGGTGCAGGGAGATCATGAATATGGTAAGAACAGAGGTACTATCTGTTTATTATTATTTTTTATTGAGATACAAAATACATACATACATATCAAACCATTATATCTTCTTCATTGCAGTATATTATATTCTTAATCTGTAACAATCCTAAGATCTATAACTTCTATAATTGAATTATCTGGTTCTGTAGGTCTATACAAAAAAGTTCTATGATTCCCTATTTTTTTTATCTTTTCGTGTATGACTTTAGTCTTTCAATTTCTTTTTGTATTTTTCCTGTTATTTTAAAGTTTTAATTCTGTGTTTTTCATTTCTGTTTCATCGTGATTGTCTTATTTCCATCGTTTTTTACAATAATTTTTTAATTTTTCCCCAATCTAAATTCATTACATTTTTTGGTTTCTTTTCTATCATTTTTGTTAATCTATCTAATTCTATGTTATCTAACGCTTTTATTAACCATTCATCTATTGTAGGAAGTTCTTTCGTTTTCCATTTTTGTGCAACAAGAATTCTGGCAGATGTTATCATATATAATATTGTTTCCTCATGATTTCTAGCTTCTGTATCTGAGATTTTGTTGGTCATATTTAGAAGATATATTTCCGGTAGTTTTTGAAACTTTATGTCAAAGATATTTTCAATTTCTGTATGTATTTTTAACCAGAATTTTTTCATTTCATCGCATTGCCACCACATATGTATCCATCTCCCAGATTCCTTATTACACTTCCAGCAGTTCTTATCCTTTTTCTTATACATTTTAGCTAATTTTAATGGAGTTATATACCATCTTCCAGCCATTTTGTAGTAATTCTCTCTTAGATTCTGACATTTTGTAAATTGTGATGTTTTCCTTCTTGAATAATGCCAACTGTCTAAATCTATATTCTTGCCCAGATCTTTCGCCCACTTAATCATTTCCCCTTTTATAACCTCCTGTTCTATGCTTCTGCTTAGTAGTAATTTGTAGATTTTTGCTATTTGTTTCGTACCCTTTTCTTCTAATATTTTGTCCAGTTCATTCTTTTGCAATTCAAAGTCGTATTCGTTTTTATCTTCCTTATATCTTTCCAACAACTGATAGTATACTAACCAGTATCTATTAGATTCAAATTCCTCTATTTCACTCTGCGGCTTTATGACAAATTGTTGTTGGTTATCTTTTTTCAAAATATCACGATATCTTAGCCACTTATTTCCTATTTTGGTTCTTCCAAGTAGTGCTTCCTGTGGGGAAAGCCACCCCGGTATTTTGCTATAAAAGATTGGTTTAATCTTTCTCCAAACCCTCAATATTGCTTTTCTTATATAGTGATGTTCAAACATTTTATGTGTTTTTGATTTGCCGTACCAAAGATATCCATGCCAGCCATATCTTAAATTAAAACCTTCTAAATTTAGAAGTTTTTGATTTTTCAGTGTAATCCAATCTGCCATATAAAGTATAACATTGGCCTGATAATATAAATATAGATCTGGCATATTATATCCTCCATTTATCTTTGTATCAATTAGGGTTTTCCATCTTACCCTTGGTTTCTTGCCTTCCCAGATGAATTTTTTAAATTCTTTATTCCAATTGTCAAAGGGTTTATTGTTTGTTATTATTGGAAGATTTGAGAATAAGAAGTTGAATTTGGGTAATATTGACATTTTTATTGCAGCGAATCTTCCCAAAAGAGATTTTAATTTTACCCAGTTATGTAGATCTTGTTGCATTGTTGTCCAAGTCGTTTTGTAATTGTTGTCAAACAAATCTGCATTTCTGTTTGTTATCCAAATTCCTAGATATCTTGCTTTTTTAACTACTTTACAGTTTGTCTTTTCTTGAAGAAGGTCCAGAGGTACTATCTGTTATGATAAATGTTCCACTGAAAGTATTACACTCCTGAGAAGTGCAGTTATTTCTGCTGTGTTGCTTTAGCCCAGGGGTAGGCAACCTTTCCCCTTTAAGGGCCGAGGGACTTCAGCTCCCAGAATCCCAGGAGCTATTGGCCAACATGGGACTATTGGCCAACATGGCTGAGGCTTCTGGGAGCTGAAGTCCCTCGGCCCTTAAAGGGGAAAGGTTGCCTACCCCTGCTTTAGCCTTTCAGACAAGGGTATTGTAGACTTTCTTGGCTCCAAAGTTTTAAAAATAATATTTTTCTATATTCAGAATAAGAAATGTTAGTGTACCTCCTTTGTTTATGCAAGTTCATCAAATTCATTACTGGTGAACATTTTTGGGACAATGATCCAGCTATTCTTTGAGCAAAATTGTGGCAATTGGGCCTGATCTATTGGATAGTATGACTATACGTATAAAATAAAATACCCATCCCCCATTTTGGTGTGTGACAGAACTTGATATGTTCAACTAACCCTGCACTGCATTGTGCAAAATATAGAAACCAAAAACAACATACCTGCACATATTTAAGTATATGAATAACAAAAAGAATGACATTCCTACACATATGAAAGCCTCAAATGAAAAGAGAACACTTATGTGAAAGCGAAAGTGCTATCTTTAATTATTTGACCTGTGTTTTAGCTAAAAATATTGTAATACCTGGAAATATGAGTTTTCACACAGTGTATCGTAACATATATCTAGTGGACTGATCTGTTTTTCTTGAGAAATCTTTTCTGCTTTTTCAGTTAATGTCTTCCCCTGGGAAAAGGTATGCAAATAATGGGCAGCAGCAGTCCAGAAATGCAGCTCAGATTCATCACCATATAGTCTGGGAAAAGTAAAAATCTGAATTGAAGGTTTACAGCTCTTATGATTTTAGATGCCTGACTGCCATTATCACCATCTTCACCTCCTCCCCCAGGTAATGCTGAAAATAGGAAGAATATGAAAAAGACATTGAACCGTTCTGCACTGCATCATTTTTATGGGGAGACAAAGAGTAAGTGATATTGCTCTGCTGAGACTCTCTAAGGTCCAAAACACAGTGCAGAAATAATCCTGTCTGACACCGCTTTAATTTCCCTGGCTCAGTGCTAAGGAATTCTGGGAACTGTCATTTTATGAGACATTTAGCCGCCTCTGTCAGAGAGCTCTGCTGCCACAATAAATTACAATTCCCAAGATTCCCTAGCACTCAGTCAGGGCAGTTAAAGTGGTGTCAAACTGGATGGTATCAATGTGCCTCGCATATCTTAAGACAGTAGGAGCAACCCAATATAATTTGCTTAAGTTCAGAATTATATGTAATTGGACAAGCATCTAAAGGCTGAATTAATGGTCATTTTTGTTTTTACAGAAGTTTCAAAATGCTCAGATTTAAAACGACATGAGAATTCTACATATAAAACTGGGATGAAACTTCTTTAATGTGTTTTTCTTACCTTGAAACCAATAGGCATCGCTGCAAAAGGGTGAACTCTGGATCAAGTAAAAGCTTCTTGATGTCACTACAAAAAGAAGAATAAAAATAAAAGTAAAAAGAGTGTTATGTAGCATGTTCATTTATTACACACCTCCCACCTAGATGCTGTGGAGATTAAAAAGAAAAGCATTTTCATCATATTTTATAGAAAATAAAAAGTGTAACATACAATGACGCAACAGAAACATGACAGAAAAGATTTGAGTTCTTGTATCATGACATTTGGAGTGGATTATTTATATCCTAACTAAAAATGACATACATCTCTTTAGAAGCCCACAACCAATGGTTTGTTTACATAAAATGAACTGATACAAATCATCTATTAAAATAGTCTAAATTGTCTCAATTATGAGCAGAATTTTCTTGTTACTTTCTCCACTGAAGTCAATGACTATTTCTTTCTATACCAGGGATAGGGAAAGTATCACCTCCAGAAGAAGTGCAATTCCCATAATTCGTCATCACTGATTATACTAATGAAGACAGTAAGACTTGCAGTCTAAGAATGTCTGAAAGTTAATAGCTTCCTCGCTTCTGGTCTATAACATGGGAGAGAAGGGGTTGTAACATCTACTGACATGTCATTTCTGATCTTACTGTTAGAAACAGCACATGTGTCTTGCTAGTCTTGTTAAAAATAGTAAAGACAAAAAAAAAATATGGTATTATTTTAGAGGCAATGTCATGAAGATTTGGTCCAAAACCACTTAATATCACCAACTATAGTGCCTGTGTTTGATTTGGATTTAGGAAACAACAGACTGGCAGGAAGAGACTTCCCCATGGCTCTCTCTCCAACATTTTGAAAATCCTTCACAGAGGATTCAGGAACCCTAGTGAACAAGATACACTGTGACAAAAGAGGAAGGTGAGATTCATCTCCAAATTGGGCATAGATTATTTTGGGAGATTCCTATGTTCTGACCACATCTCAGTATATCCCATTCAGTTGGGTCCCCAAAGTATCTGTGCAATAGTTTTGGAGAATTAGAAACTTTGCTTCCACAGCCTAATTGAACATGACTAAATCTAGATCCAACACCATAACAAATTTTTTAAAAATATTCTTGAATGCAACACTGTATTCTCACCAGATACATACAGTATCATATTGCAGCTTTTAGAACAAAAAACAGAACATGTCTTTTGAGAGACTGATTAAAATTGTATTCTAATGCATGAAGGATACCAATGCATGACTTGTATTAGAGGGAATCACACTAATCAGCCTTGCAAATGCTTAACATTGCTCTGGCTGCCAGGTCAATAGGACTGCAAACAGGAGTGCTAATACAAAAAACAAAACAAACAAACAAAAAACTATAAAACTGACACTTAGAACAAAAAGAACCTGTTTTGACTTTTATACAAATGTATAACATAACCAGTTGAACAAATCTGCTGGAAAGTAACAAACTGAAGATCCACTTCTTCATAAGTAACTCCTTATTTGAACTCTGAATTACTAACACAAGTAATCAAGATTTTTTTGTTAACATATGAATATATTAATTCGAACATGCTTACTTGGATAATGAGTGCAACTGATCTTGTAGCAAATTTTTAACATTTTCATTCTCTGGATAATTTCTGCAAAGCAAACAATAACATTTACGAGGCAGATATTAGTCTTGAGATCAGCATCCCAACTCTCATCCAGAGTACACCATATGCTGCAAGTTCAGAAGAACAATGGGTGTTGGAGAAAACTTGAGTCCTCTCAGAAATTATTAGAGAATCATTTTTCTAATTTTAAGCAGACGATGCAGAATAACTACAGGTAATTTCTGAGGGAGGCTCACAACCCTCTAATTAGGCAGGGAAGCATTGCAGAGACCAAGGGGCAAAACAGACCACCCCGAAGGTGCAGCTCTGCTCCATCCCTTTCAGCACTGGATTGGGGCTGTGGCAACTGCATGCAGTGGCCCCAATCTGGGATTTTTCCATCCCAGAAAGGAGCAGCAAAATATTGCTCCTTTTTGGGACAGAAAAATACTGTTTTTTGCCGCAGCTCTTCTGCACTCCTGTAGTGTGCACCGTCTAATCGCCGTGTTGCAGGAGTGCCGCAATGCTGCTCGCCATCTGGTTGGGTGGGCAGTGGGATGCCGGCTTAGGGGTGGCATTGGGGCATGCATCGTCTAAATGCCATGCCCCCATGCCGGCGCTTACTGTCGGTCTGCTCAGCCCCCAAGTCTAATGTATGAAGGGGATTTTCTGTTAAATGCAAGTTTAGGGACAGGTCCACTCATGTAAGGAAGGAAGTGAACCCTAAGAAACCCTCAGCACTGCAGACTTGGGTATACCAGTGAACATCTTAGAGCCCTACTTCAAAGTGAACCAAAACTGCACTAGACCTGTGCTTCTACTTACTGACTTTTCAGCCTTAAGTAGCATGAATCCATATCTCAATGAAACGTTTCAGCAACAGACTGGTCTAAATAAAGATATCTTTTGCATTTGTATTTTTTTTTTTTTTGTAAACTAGGAACTAAATTTAACATTGCACAACAAAACTTCTATTAATGTAACAGATGTTTCCCTTCTACTTCTTCCCCACCACTCTACCAATCTGCTCTGAAGGGTGTTTACTTCCCTAGCGTGGAGGGTACATGGGTATGGGACCTATCCTGCAATGTCTGTGCCACTGGCAGAAGTATATTTAGTATGTTAAGGAAAATGCAACATGGGACTTACAGTAATAGAAATAAAATGTGTATGTGAAAGTCACAGTGATTAAGCAGGACCAATCATGAAGCTACACAGGTGAAAAGGATAATGTAATTTGGAAGCCTTGAGAGACAAGGACAAAGTTATAGAGTGTATATTGAAAACACCTGTTGTAGATTGCAAACACCTGAGATTCATTAAGTAGTCAAGGTAAAATGATGAAATACTTGGGTTGGTCTTAAGTATGGGATGATCCATGTAAACCAATCAAAATGAATGTACACGCCCACTGGGTGGAAACTGACTAGTGGGTGGTGACTAACAATGGCTATAAGTGCAATGTTTGCCAATGCATATTGTGGTGTAGTGTGGAGTAGTTTTGGAGATATTGTGAAGTGTAGAGATTGTGATTTGTAGGGCATATAGTATTTGTGTATATAGTAGAATAAAGTAGATCTTTTATATAAGACTACTGAGTTGTCTGGTGTCTTGAGGGAAGATACAAGAGCCAGAAGAATCCTGGAGAAGTTTGGAGACATCTCAGGAAGAAGAGTGAGAAGGCTTGGAGAGTTTGTCAGGGTCTTCAGCCTATTCTCTGAAACTCTGCTGCTTGGGAAAGAAGCATCAACCACTGATCAAAGCTGGTCAGCTCTGCTGCATAACAAGGTGGTGAGTTAGAGCCAGAGGTGAAGAGCTACAACTCCCATCATCCCTGACATGCTCAGTCCCCAAGTCTAATGTATGAAGGGGATTTTCTGTTAAATGCAAGTTTAGGGACAGGTCCACTCATGTAAGGAAGGAAGTGAACCCTAAGAAACCCTCAGCACTGCAGACTTGGGTATACCAGTGAACATCTTGGAGCCCTACTCCAAAGTGAACCAAAACTGCACTAACCTGTGCTTCTACTTACTGACTTTTCAGCCTTAAGTAGCATGAATCCATATCTCAATGAAACATTTCAGCAACAGACTGGTCTAAATAAAGATAACGTCTTTTGCATTTGTATATTATTATTATTTTGTAAACTAGGAACTAAATTTAACATTGCACAACAAAACTTCTACTAATGTAACAGATGTTTCCCTTCTACTCCTTCCCCACCACTCTCCCAATCTGCTCTGAAGGGTGTTTACTTCCCTAGCGTGGAGGATACATGAGTATGGGACCTATCCTGCAATGTCTGTGCCACTGGCAGAAGTATATTTTTAGGTTGCAGTTTATCACTGGAAATCCACAACCTTGCATATATTATACCAAATCAATACGCAGTTTAATAATGCACAAATGTATGTTAGACAACCAGTGCCCCTCTTTGCTCACCCCATGAAAGAACCAGCTATGCATGCTGTTTATTCCACTGCTATGAACAGGGAAGTATGTGTTTGTGTATATCAGGGACCGCCTCCTCCCATATAATCTTCCCCGCGCACTCCGGTCCTCTGGGACGAACTTGCTGGAGCCTCAAAAATCGAGGCTCTCAGCTACCTCCCAGAGGGCTTTCTCTGTTGTTGCCCCCAGGCTCTGGAATGGCCTGCCGGATCAGATCCGTCAGTTAACATCTCTGGACAGTTTTAAAAGAGCTGTCAAAACGGATCTTTTCTGGCAGGCCTTTCCAGACTAAATATCCCGGCCTCAGGATCTCTCCTCCGCTCCCCCTTTACAGTCCCTCTATACCCCCATGAAATGGAAGCGGTGTGGTGTTTTTTTGTTTTTATCGGTTTGTATTTAAATTTTATATTTAATGAATCTGTTATTATTTTAATTGATATCTGATTTAATAATGTTTTAAGGGGGGAGGGTATATACTGTTTTATCTTTGTTGTTCTTTTAATTGTTGTAAACAGCCTAAATTGGTTCGCCATAGGGCGGTATAGAAATAAAAATAATAATTATTATTATTATTATTATTATTATTATTATTATTATTTGTATGTGTTTGTATGCAAGTTCTGTCCCTACTGAATTGAGCAACTTAAAATAAATACATTGTGCTCAGAATTATTAAATAATGACAAATGCCCACTTCCAAATTTATGAAATGCACATCTAAACTGAAGGTTGTTATGACCCACTGTGAAGCCAGAGGTGCCCAATCTCTGCCTAAGATCATGTGAGTTTAGGCTTTTGCACTTCCCCAACAGCCTGTTAGGTGGGAAGAAGGAGAGGAGTAAAAGGGTGGCACACAGAAAAGCTCTGGCCCTACCTACCACTAGTTTGAACCCTATCCACATGCAGCATGCCCCTTCCAACAGTAAAAAGCTGTTTTATTGCTGCCTTAAAATCTTACATTTTATAAAATGTTGCCATTTTATAAAACCAGAACTTTGACTGTATAAAATGAGTCTTACATGTCTGAAATATCCAGAGAATATTTATTATTCCAAGGTTGGTGTAGCAAAAATGCTTTTAAAGTTAAAGAGGCTCTGGGAATGAGGAGATATGGACACCACGCAGGTTCTGGAAATAAAAGGAGAGAAAGAAGGAGAAAAAAAAAAGAAAAACATTCAGTAGATTTGTAAGGGCACCTGAAAAAACAACAACACACAAATATAGTAAAAAAATAAGATTAAGGCTTCCTGTGATTACTAAGTATCTTCAAGAAAAATCTGATACTTTTGATTCACAATCTCTTGAAAAAAACTGCAGTCTCAAGAGTGATCTCTGTATTATCAGTAGAAAGACTAAGAGACAGCTGTGTGACTAGGACTACCAAACTATTCTCTCACTCATAGCTTAGCTTCTTACAATGCAGTTTCCATATGTGCACAATTCCCTGCAATGTGGCTTTCTCCCAAGTAAGTGAATAGAAGAGTGTGGTCTTAATCACTATTTGTTCTTAATAAAGGAGACAAAAGTGGTATAAAGTGGAGTTCATCTATGGAAAACTTTTACAAAGCAACCCTAACTTTACTTCAGATATGTTAAAAACCCTGATAGGCTTTTCCAATTGTGTATGTTGTTCTCAAATCTCACGAGTTGCATTATTTTCATTAGAAATGTTTATTTTGCAGATACTACTGTGTTTGAGAGGTATTACTGTCTTGGTCTTCTAGGACAATCTATAAGAACAATGTGCTTGAGTTAGCTGGTCCTTTCCAACTACTTAGTTGTATTTCTTACCATAAAGTTCAACAGAGATTTGAGGGTGATTTGATCTCTGTAAACCATCAATTTAATTGTAAAAATAATAAATAAATCTTCAAATAAAATAATTTTGCTTCCCTGACTGTAGGACACCTAATCACATTTTACATATAGATCTCAGCAGTGAAGATAACAGCCAGACAGCTTTATATGAAGTTAGCATTCAAAGAAATATAAAATGGCTTATGAAAATGCAGAAATCTAGAGGATTAAAAACACATTTTGCAAAGATAAGATAACATAACTCACAACCTATTTATGTTTCCATAGGATACAGAGCAATAGACTGGACATTCAGTATACAATAGATAATGTAGATATGAACCAAACTGTCAGAACAGTAATAGACACGTTCTTTTTTCTTAATTCCACAAACTGTTATTTTAATGAAATAGCAGAATACAAACTAGCAGGAATTTACATTTGCAAAATGCTGTGGTGATGTATTTAGGCACATACTTTAGAAGCGGAATGTTTTCAGGAAACATGGATTATAATCTGTTTGAATACCAAGAATGGACAGTGATGCTTTCAAAGACAGAACGTCTATACATATTTGTGCATATTCATGTGATATAAGGGCCTTTTTATTATGGAAACTGATTATAAAAATATTGATTAATGACAAAGTATCAAGAGTACACTGCTTTTTATACAGTGTAACTTTTAAATAAATACATCTGATAGCTATCATGGCTTCTTCCAACAGAATTCTAGGATTTGTAGTTCAATGAAGTACATCCATCTCTCTACCAGTCCCCTCCCCTGCACTACAGCACTAGCTCTCAATTACAAACAAAACAGGATGAAGCTATGAAAATTAAAGTGGTGTCAAACTGCAATAATTGTGCAGTGTGGATACACCCACTTTGTCATATATCAAAGCTTTTTTTAAAAAAAAAAATCAAGAAATTGAAAACTAATTTGTCATAAGGACAGCTGTTTGACCGAGGAAGGGGATATGAAGTCCCATAAATTGCATGACTTTTGGAAAAAGTTAGAACAAAAAGTTTAAACACACTTGGGTGTAGCCAGGAGCCCTGTTTCCACATCAGAGATGGCAGCAGGGAGCTTCTCAGTAGGAGTGATGGTGCAGCAAGGTAAGGAGCAAGCATGAGGATGAGTGGGTAAAGATATGCCCATCCCGCACCAACCCAAGGATCAACCTGGGTGAGTACCCAGGCCAGAATACCATGGGCTCAGCTTGTGCTAACCTACCCCATCTGCTCAGCTCCTGAGTGTCTAAATAATGTTAAAGCAAAGCAGCTTCTTTTATATACCGCTTCATATCACGCTATAGGATGTCTAAGCGTTTTACAACTGTAAGCTCATTGCCCCCCAACAGTTGGGTACTCATTTTAGCAACCTCGGAAGGATGCAGGGCTGAGTCTATAATAATAATAATAATAAATTTTTATTTATAGCCCGCCCCTCTGCTGAGCAATCGGGGCAGGGAACAAAAAAATGTAAAACAAACATAATTAAAACATTCCCTTCCCCACAAGCCCTCCCCCCCACCCCATCCCCTTAAAATAGAATTAAACCATAAATAGATTAAAAGTACAGTGTTAAAAACAAATTGTAGCATAAGGAGTCAGATTGTGGGGCCCAACCGTGGGCCGACTGTTATTCCGGGAAGGCCTGAGCCCTGGCTAGTTATTCAGTCTAGCCTGAGCCCTGGCTAGTATTGAACTCGCAACCTTGTGGCCTATGAGTGAGTGGCTGCAGTACAGGCATTTAACCACTGCACTACCAGGGCTCTAAATAATGTTCTTCTTTTCATTCTGCAGTACTGATTTTATTACATCCTTCCACTTGTTTTTGCGCAAATCCCCACAATGTAGCTTACATGAAAAAAGTTAAATATAAAACAGGGGAAAACAACCCTAACAAAAATAGCTCATGCAGCATTTTCAAAAGAGAAGTAGTTAGGCCTGATGCAGAGTAGAAATACTAAAGTGAGAAAAAATCACATGGAAAATGAAGAAACAAATGCAAATATTTTATGTCTTAGTCTCACATAATCTTTCAGGAGTTTTTTGGCCTTCTATTTCTACAACAATTCCTTGAATGATCCTAAGGATGCACCAGAGCAGTATGCTATGTGATGCAGAAGGATGTAGCCAGAAGGCAAGTCTCTCAACAGCATGTACATTGATGTTTCCCATTTGCAAACAGAAAATTTAGGATTTAAGCCAACATTTGCATATGGAATTCAGGTTAAATGCCTCCCATTCATATTTTTGAAGAAACAGCTGACAAGATATTGTGTTGTTAGACTTTATTTATTTATTTATTTATTCGTGCACCTTAATTATGATTGGAATTGGGACTAGTTATGAACACCTTTCCTTTTCCGTCTCAATATTAGTGTTAGTGTTTCACAGGACAGTTTACTTTGTTTTAGCTACTTGCATTTCTTAGACGTCAGGGCTCAAAACCCTGTGCATAATGTGGCTGTTGTGTGTCTTTTTTTACTTATGGCAACCCTGAGGTGGATCTCTCACAGGATTTTCTTGGTAAGCTTTGTTCAGAGGGGGTTTGCCATTGCCATCACATAACCTTTTTAGAATAAGAAATAATTCGAATCGATTCCAACTCCTGTGCCTACATTATGGAACTTGTATTATTCTGGTGGGTAAAATCTATATATTTCTCATTCTCTGCCTGTTTCAATATGGGAGATTAGAGTACTCTTTTTAAAGCGCCTTATCCCCAATGGGATAGAAGAGTGTTTAAATTTACAAACGGGTTTTATCGCATTCACCATGGCCAGGAGAATGCAGCCCGTATACGGCTTGTATGCCAGCTGGGCTTATTCTGCGGCTTGTCAAAAATGTGAAAATCCCATTTTTAAAAAGCTGCGGAATAAGTCTGGCTGGCATCTCGGCTGTATATGGGCTACATTTGCCTGACCACAGGTGAATATAATAAAACCCATTTGTAAATTTAAACATGCCTCTATCCTGTTGGGGATATGACACTTTAAAAAGAATGTGCTAATCTCAAATGAAACATCCTATCATTTCAAGAGCTACATAATTCAATTGAATAAGACAGACTGCTTTTCCATACCTGACAGCTCTTGCTCATCCATTCTAAAACATGCGGATTTCATTGTCATCTCTAGCACTCTGATACATCCATCATCTGACGCTAAGATTACTTTATCTGAGGTACACCAATCAACATCAAGTACTCGGAAGTTGACATTTCTTCCACTTCTTAAACTGCTTACCATCTGTACCTTAAAGCAAATCCCAGATTTAGAAACACTGTAACAACTGAAAAAACAACACTTCCCTTCCTTTTTGTGTACATCCATTACTCTTGATGATACATGTAAAACACATTGGTGACACATATGTTCTGTAATTTTTCTCCTTGTTTTCTATTATCAGTCTTGATCACAAATACTATTGAGATTATATTGCTTTGGTTTTTTTAAGGAACATGCATACACATTCACTCCAATCATTGCTACTTGGTGGTCTTTCACATAAAAATAATGCAAAGCATATAAAATTTATGATTTTTTTTAAAAAACACTTGAATCAGATTTTTTGTTTTTGAAATTTCTAATACATTTCCTTTAAAATTAACTTTATTATACAATATACATGTAAGTATATCTATATAGTTTGCCTTTAAATAAAGTTTAAAACAGGATTTTCTATGTTAATAAAGAATCAATTTAATTATTTCTCAAGGATAAATATTTACACTTTAACTATCAAGCACAGGCATTTAATATTCACCTAAAGAATATAAATGGATGTAATCTGCCCAGTAACTATCAGACTTTTCATTCAAGGACATTCATTCTGTTTGCTACTTTTTTGAGGGTATGTGCTACATCAACACAAACTGAAGTCAAAGAAGCAAGTCTAGAAAGAAGAACTCCACAAACTATCATAACTGTATATTGTAAGAAAAGCTCTATATCAAGAGTATTTTACAATAGGTTCAAAAAACAAAACACATGTAAACAATGGACCAAAGGGATGCAAGGTCTAGTTCTAAGAATCAAACAGTGTACAGCAAATTATTCTATCAATGTATAAATTGTTTATAAAATGCATGAAGCAATGACAACCTTTTAGTAGAAAAGAAAGAATGCATTATTAATTTATTATATAATTAATTAAAAATTTAATGTAAAGCAATTATTTAAATCTTTTTCTTGCCAATTTAAATCCTGATATATTCCACTTATTTAAAATCAATCCAACCTGAAAGAATGAATTTGCCTGCCATATATTCCCTACTCCGTTCAATCTAGCCACTTTACAATGTATGAGCCACTGAGGCATTCCTTATGGAGAAGGAGGAAAGGACATAAGTGTTTCAGCAGGGTGCATCTATTAAACAAAGATCAAATATTAGACAAAACAAGAACAATGTACAATTCTATAAATATAGATACTTTTAATACTTGTTATATATTTCAATTAGGTTATCTGTTTAGCTTCCAAGACAGGTTTTATACCTGTTCTCTTTATAATTAAAAACAATTACGGTAGTGAGGAACAACTTTGATGGCAGAAATATCTGAGTAAAATCTACCAATCAACTGACCATGATATTAAAGAGTATAAAGGTACAACTCTTGAGTAACATCAATGTAATCTACCCATAAACACAATTTAGTAGGATTTTAACCTATTTAGAACAAATTCAGAGAAGTTAAACATAACTGGAATCTACCTCCTTTGTATCCCAGACTTCAGCCCCATCATTGTACATTGCTATAAGCTTTTGGTTTCCTTTCCCAGGGGCAAAGCGTATCTTCCTCACCCATCCTCGGTGTGTTGGGATTCCCCTGAAATGCCATGAACAGTACACAATTTCCTTAAAGACCTGGATGTTTAGGTATCACACAGACATTTTAGACCATCTCTAAAATAATAAGGAAAAACCTTTGGGGGGAGGAAATGTTTTTGGTCAATATTACCTTCCCTCTGTCCATATTCATGCTCTGTTTGATTAAACATAATATGGTAAATTATCATTTTGTTAATATGTCTCTCAAAGTCATTTCTGATTATGGCAACCCTAAGGCGAACTTATCATGGGGTTTTCTTGGGAACATTTATTCAGAGTGGTTTATCTTCCTTCCTTTGAGATTAAGACTGTGACTTGCCCAAAGTCACTCAGTTAGTGTCCATGGCTAAGTGGGGATTTGAACTCTTGTTTTCCAGAGTCTTAGCCCAACACTCAAACCACTAGTTCACGCTGGCTCATGAATTACCATTAGTTACAAACTGCTGCAGCATTTGCTATGTCACCTTACCATACAAAGAGCCAGAATATTTATGGTAATCTTTCTAGACATATATTTTCTGAATGCTGTTTCTTTTTTAAATGATTGTAGGACTAGCACTCTCAAGAAACGACTCCAGATTAACTTGCTTTTGAAGCCAAATCATTTCAAGCACGTGATATTAATTAGGCCCAACTCTCATAATATGGGGAAAATGGTCATCACCATGAAGTAGAAACCTCACTGACTCTCATCTGTATGGTAAGCCTTTTGTGAAACATTTCCTATGAAGTTTGATTTTCATAAATTTAGGGTACACTAATAGAATGCATCTCAAATGATCTGTTATGTTGGAATGGCATTTCCCCTGCAATGTACATCATGTCATTTCCTAGCAACTCACCACAGACTTGCAGCCAATAATTCTGGTCTACAGACCACCAATTTGAGTAGCACTGCACTAATGCATAAACTATGTGGCTTCATTTTGTTTGTAAAATGTTCCCTATTGTAACATTTTATAGACAAGAAACAAACAAACAAACAAAGAAACAAAAAACAGATCTCTTTTACTCTTTCCCCACCTTCCACCCCAGTATGGATTCATGCCAACCAATCTACCATACAGACTGAAGTCCATATAGTTGACTTGTTGACCTCTTGGTGGCAGTCATACCACCTGAGTCACATCTGAACTGAGCCACAGTGGAATTTTATGCATATCACTACCTGGAAACTCGGGCTTTCAAATCCCAGAAATTCAAATTTCCATCAACATCTCCTAGAACCAAGATATCTCCTTTCCAAGCAATGCATGTAATACTTCCCATACTTCCCTAAAAAGATTTAAAAAATGGAGATTAAAACAACAGAAAAACAAAATGAAGTAGGTAGTCCTTCAAAAAACACAGAAGCTGGGATTCAGAAGTCACCACTTTTTTTTTTTTTTAATTTCAGACAATTCCCCCTCACATAGCACCCAACAATTTTTCATCCCACATTATTCGGACAGGCTACACACTCTTAAATTTGGGGTTGTATCTTTTTAAGAACTGCAAGAAAAACCTTTGCAGATGCTTCAAAGACAGAGCTATATCAAGGGACAAAGCAGCATGCTCTTTGCTCAGACTGACTCAATTAAATTAAATTAACTGAATGTTAAATTAAAATTAAGGATGCCTGCAATAAATATACTGGGAATGCAATCCCATCCTTTATAGTGGGAGGAAACAGTAGTTCATGTTTAGTACTTATCTATGGACTTAAAAACTGTGTCTGATATAACACAAACTGCCCTATAGACATACAGAATCTGACCCCTGGCAAGATTCTAAAACTATGAATTGACACAGAGGACAGATGTAAGAGACTCAACAGGATTCATGATATAGGATTTCTCACTGGTATCACATTTCTGAATGGAACTCACTAGGTATAAAATCATGACAACAATTTGTCTTGTGATGCTTGGCTCCTCATGTGATGACTAGAAAAGGTGAGATACTTGACTCTTATCTCATAAAGAGTGATTTTCTTGGAGAAACACTGGTTGTTACAAAGTGTTTGGTTTTTTTAAAAAAACTGAGAAGTCAGAGCAATCTCCAAAACGCACAACAATAGATCCAAGATCTCATTTATGGATCCAAGGTCCAAAAGAGACTACAGATATGCCTCAGTTGGAAAAAAACCCTTTGTAAAAAATCCTTTCACAAAGCTTGTTTATGCCTACACAGTCACATCTTTCTTCCTTGTCCTCTATTTAACTGGAAGTTTGTACTTTTGACACAGGTAGGACGGTAAAGGAGGATTTGAGAAACACCCTTTTGGTGATGGCTTCAGCAAATCTGCAGTAAACAATGTAATAAAGCTTGAACAGGTTACTACTGTACTCTATCCAATCCTACTGTAGCTGTGCATGCCTGCTTACAATAGATAAGATAAAGAAAAGCTGCCTCCTGAATTCCTTATTTAGCATATGTGAATAGCAACATAAAATGGAAATCATAAGAAAAATGGAGGCTAGTGACTGAATTTTCTTTTTCTTTTTTTTGCTGGATGCATTCTGGAAGAAACTTCCAAGTAGTCTCTAGAAGGTTAAAAATGTTTTCGTTTATTTTAAAAAGTCTTAATTTACGATGTTATTTTTAGTTCGAATAAAAAAAAATGCTGAAACATGTGGAACTGCTCTTCTTTATTCGTGGCAGAGGAACCTATTCCTATTCTTCCAATGGTATTTCTGCCTCTGGTGTCAAATTTTCTGTTGAAGACATAAAGCTCAGGAACATATTTATTTCCTCAACTGAAGTATACCTGTGTTTATCTTGAACTAATATCTACTGCCATGTAAAAGGGTAGATCTCTGCTTTGCAGGACTAGGTAAAAGGAGTAAAAAGAAAAAATGAAGACAAACTGTCAGAGGTATGAGGCTCTATCTCAAATTGCATAATAATAATAATAATAATAATAATAATAATAATAATAATAATTTTTATCCTGCCCCTCTGAGAAAACAGATGTTCCTATATTTTCCTAGCTTTTTCTGATCTCTCTCAATATTATAAGAGCCTTATAAAAATGGTCTGAAGGGGAAGAAAAAGTAACAGCTACTTATATTGTTATATAGTTTATTCAGAGGGGATTATGTGCATTTTTTTAAAAAAATCAAAACTCAGCATTGAACTTACATCAGGAGGAATTCTTGCACTGTCTTTGACAGAATTTCCCTCCACTGTCAAGTGATAAACTTGCCCATCAGTATCTGTAAACACAAAGTGCTCCCGAGCAGAAATATTCTGACTTAGTTCAGATTTACTCTCAGCTTCCTGCAACAAACTTTGCAAGAAAAAGAAATGAATTTGTTCTTGTTCAAAAAGAAAAGAGGTACTCAATATAGATTTATAATATATCCTACATACAACCATTTATTTATTTATTTTATTTATACTCTTCTCTTATGGACAGGACTCTAGGCAGCATACAATAAAATAGTATAAATACACTTTATATCATGAAATGAATAAAAAACATAAATATTTAAAATACATATTGGTCAAATAACCTGGATGTAAGTCTTATAGGAAAGATGAATTATTTTTAAAAAAACATGGCAGCATACAATAAAATAGTATAAATACACTTTATATCATGAAATGAATAAAAAACATAAACATTTAAAATACATATTGATCAAATAACCTGGATGTAAGTCTTATAGGAAAGATGAAAAGCACCGCAGACAAGCAAACAAAGTTATCTTATAGACATGGACTAGACACCAAAGAGGTTTCTTAGCAGAGAAAGCAATTGTTTTTAATTCATCATCTGAGGGCATAGTGTGAAAACATATAATGATACAACTAGGGCTGATAAGAGCCTGAATGACAGATTTCCTGAGACTTCTTCGTAAAGTGCCTTGTGCTGTGTGGAAGAAAGGTGGGACAGAAATATAATAGACAAATGCCATGCTACCAGATTATGGAACAGCCTGCCGGATGACATCCGATAGATTACAGCCTTAAGCAGCTTTTAAAAAGCTGTGAAGACAGATCTCTTCTGGCAGGCCTTTCCCGACTAGATTTCCTGGCCTCAGGAGTTTACCTATCTTCTCTTCCCCACTTTCTGCTGCAGTCGCTGTGAGTGTTTATTGACTTGTATGGTAATTTTAATGCTGTATGCCACCCCGATTGCTCCACAGAGGGGCAGGATATAAATTATTATTATTAATTATTATTATTATTATTATTATTATTATTATTATTATTATTATTATTATTGCTATTGCCTGCCTGCAGTTCCTTTCTTTTTTTGTCAGATGTATGCTTAGCTTTGGTCAAGAAAAGGAAAAGAGGCAGAGAGGTCTTGTTATAAATGTAGAAGTTATGCTGCATCCTCACAACTTATCATATGGATTCTAGCTTAAAATCTGAGAAATCTTAAAATAACCTTGAATAGCTATTATATTTCTAAGTACATAGATACTGCAAAGTATATAGTTACTGAGTCTGATTCAAAGTTCTGCAGACTCACAATGTGCATCTGGAATTTTTGTGTATGTTTGCTTAAACGTGTCAGAGGAGTGCAGACTTATCCCCAGCATTTAGAACAATGGAAAAGAGCTATTAGAAAGAACTATATTCTAAAGCAGATAAAGGGAACCTGAGACAGAAATTTCAGTGATCAGAAGCCAGAGCTTAGCATTACAGGTAGCAAAAGATGATGTCCCTATTGCACAGGTCTAATTTGATGTCTGTCTCTTTTATTCTGAATTATGCAAATCCCATCATGTAATTAATTATGTAAAGTCATTTTGTACTAGCTGTTGCAAGCACAGCTTTTGATTTTTCTTGGCAGAGAATTTAGCTTTCCTTGGTGCCAGTGACTGCTTATATGTCAGTGTATAGTATGCACATAACATGATTCAGAGGAACTGGTTGCATTTTTTTTAAAAATCCCTTAATGACCCTTGTCTTAAACAGCAGATTTATTCATGCAGTATATTGTGTACTTTTCCCCAATGTCTTACATATTATAGTAATGCTGGGAAATTCTGAACAATGCTTCCTTCCTTCTGTTGCCTCATGGTAGAAAGGCCTTTCCAAAGGCAACGGATATAAATCACAATATGAATGAATATTTTATTTCCATATGTCCACAGTTAACAATGTGAATGTGAATGGAGAGTAATTTCTGACAAACACTCAGTGGTGAGTGGGAGGGATTCATTCTGAGTTCTCATTTAGATTGGTGCTGATACCTGATCACTGAAGATTCCAAACTGCTCTGTTCTGTATCTGACACCACTGTTTGCCGGGCCATAGCTTCACGGGCAGCAAGCTGTTTCTTTCTTAGGCTCTTAAGGTTATGAGAAGGTGACCATTCCTGAAAGAAAATAATGTTTCATTCATGTAATGTTGGGCAATTGTTGTTGTGTCTTTTCAAGTCTTTTCTGACTCATGGTGACCCTATCACTGGGTTTTCCAGGGCTGAGAGAGTATAACTTGCCCAAGGTAACTCAGTGGGCTTCCATGGCCAAGCAGGGAATTAAACCCTGATCTCCAGAGACACAGTCCAAAAATGAAACCATCACACCAGATTGGCTCTCATTAGCCAAGTGTAAATTCCATCTCGATTCACCTACATGAAAAAAGTCTTATGAAATACAGTAATATACAAATAAGATTCTTTTTCCTCTTCATCTATTTCATTTACATTAAGGGACAAAAAGTAATGGGTTTCTATACTAGTGAGTTTATGCTGCATAAATAATTCCACAAGAACACAGTCATATTTAAATCCACCTAAGAACACATTTTTATTATCTGAAGAAAGCTGAAAGGCTTCCTCACCAAAGCAGTTATTGTAGGAAAGTTTTTTGACATTTCTCTCAGAAGAGTACAAGTCCTGATGTCCCATAGTTCCAAAGGCTTGTCTTTAAATACAACTGCCAAATACTGTCTGAAATAAAAAGAAATAAAATAAAACTATGCATTTCCCACATTAGAAACATTCAAGAGAATTTTCTAAAGGTCTGTGGCTTCTATGGACTTGAATAAAAGCTGCACAAAGCATTGCTATCAATACAAGCACTGACATCACAGTGACGACTCCCATGACATAAAATGTGATGCTGTATTGTTTGGTTTTGCATTTCACCCCATCTCCTGTTCCATCTCAACAGATGCTGCTTGTGAGATTATGTCTTATATATTGCTTAAAGAGATGAAGACATGGACAAAAGTTCACACCTTTGTGTGGGCTGGGGAGAACCAATGAATTATATTTTTGAAAAGCTAGTTTATTTATTTATGTATTTATTTTACAGAAAGAAGTTGATCAGAGATGATATGTGTATGAAAGTATGAAACTAAATTAATGAGAAATATGCAAGGTTGTACAAATTTGTTTACATATCATGGAAGCTCCTGGGTTGTGTGTGCCTTAACTGACTTGTAAGTAAATTTGGATCTGTAACAGAATATGCTTTACTCCTAGATACAGATGGGCTATAAATGTTAATTCTTTACATTTTCTATGCATCCCAATTACAGGGTTGAGTAAATATACAACCCAAATCCAAACTCTGTTCTCCTACTAGAATCTATTTGGATTTTCTTACTTCAAGTGAGACACCTTTATCATTTCAATGGCTGGTTCATCACTGCCTCGTTCTCCACGAAATGCAATGCTTCTGCCTAAAATCAAAAGGATACAAACACACATAAATGTAGCTATGGTACTTGACATGTCAAATGCTAAGGGGCTGATCCAGTACTGTCATTTTGATAGTGAAAAGATTCTGCTCTTTACAAAAAAGGCTATTTTCAACTTTTCACAAGTGACAAACCCAATTATTTTGGTTCCACTTATTCAACCTACTGAAAAAGCTGCTCCAGACCTCATTATAATTTCATTAGGTTAAATGTTGCTAGGATAACTGGTACAACTAGTTCAAGCATTTGCAAAACCTCTTATACTTATTTTTTGATACTTCTACCACCCTCTTGATGTTGGATACAGCCCAGTTTCTTTAATTATACATATATTATATTTTATCTTCTCAACACTAAGCTGCATGATCACTTTTCAGTGCCTACAAGAATATATTATAATAGTTTGGACATGCCCCAAATACTAGAATCAGGCCTCAAAACCATCCAATTAAGCACAGTGCTTTTCTCCTCTTTCCACAAAAGATTTTAAACTTTCCCCCCCAAAATCTTTTATTTAAAACAAATAATCTTGCTGTGTTATGCTAATACAATTTGTTTCAAGTTACACAATAGCTAACCAATCTGCCCAGTGCTGTAAGGAGCCAAAAGAACTGCAGTGTTAGCTAGATTTTCAGCTAACTAATGTTGAATATATCTTTGTTCTCTGACAAAGATAAAATGCATGCACTTTTAATGGGGCTCATTCTTTTGATAACAACAGCAATTTCTTCAAATTTGCTCTGACTTTCCAGGCTATGGCAATCAAAATGTTTTCAATTCCAGTTTCAAAAAAACTTACATTAGTCTGCTCAATTATTCCACATCTGTCATTCCAATATACTCAAAACCAACAGATTAGATTCTCCATAAACCAATGTTACAAAGGTATTACCATTTACCTACCTTGTCATCAAGAGTTATGAATATATTTACCTGTGGGAAGATCAACCAGCTGCAGTTCATTTCTCACTAGCCCCAGATTATTAGGTGTGGATGTAGCAAAGGAAAGAAAGCCACTCAAACTGGTCCACTCAATGCCCCTGTCAGAGAATATACAGATTACACAAATTATTTCAGTTTGTTAGAGATGCTTCATGTTAAAGAAGTGGATAAAAATGACTCAATTTGCACTAAATGGAGACAGACCGAACATATTGTGAAGCACTCAGTGCTTCCCTTGGTGAAAAACATTACATCCCTACACTACCATATAGAATACACAAATATGATCTTGCATACATATAAAATCAGCCTTTTAAATGTAGAATATATGTTTACATAGACAAAGACAGCAGTACAGAGCACAACACATACAAAAGCAATTCAGTTCCAAGAAGACACAAACATATATATGGCTGCTAAGCCAAAAGAGACTAATTCCTGGATATTAATATTAATGTTGACAAATTGTTTGTGTCATATGTTACACATCTCTGGAGCTCCATGTAGGGGTAAAACTCCTATAACTCCTTACCACTAGCCAAGGTAGGTGGACTTCTGGGAGTTGAAGTCCAAAAATAAGGTTGTATACCACTGGCCCAAAACTGTACACCGCTGGTCTATATTATATCTGTTAGAAACACAGTGTGAGAATATAGGGGATACACTATAAAAATATTACATACACAGAGAAATTGGAGTATGAATTACTAACATTATGCTGTATATTTCAACATACATATTTTCCTCCTCAGAAGTTTTATTCAAAACTTCTTAAATGCCCAAAATGTAGATTGTTCTTCCCCAACCAAATGCCCTCCAGATACATCTTCCAGAATCTCCTTGACAACTATCCAATAAGTTAATACATCTAGAAGTTACCAAATCAGGGGAGACAGACACAAAATACAACACACATGGTGAGAAAAGATAAACTTTAGGGAATAAAAAGTAATATTACATTCACACTTAAGAAAATATTACAGTTTTGATACAATTGTTTGTGGAGTGTGTGCATGAATGGAAAGCCATTTTTAAACAAAAACATCACCACCACCATCACTTATGAAGAACACTGCTGGATCAGATTAAAACCTTTTTAAATTCAATTTTTAGTTTGCACTGTTGCCCATGTGAAGACTTTGGAAAACATCAATGTGACTTTGTTCACTGCATGCTTTTGAGTGCCAGAAGCAAGAGAAAAGTTGTCCAAGGGCTAAAGGCTGGCTATTTCAAAAGAACAAAGATTCTGAATCAAAAAAACTTTGATTAATGGACCTATGATGGAATTTTGCAGCTGCAATGAATCCTCAGTGATGAGGACAACCGACTTTGAAGATGAGACAAGACATCACCTAGAGAGAGAATCACAGGAAAATGTATCGCTTTTCTAGATAGGATAAATAAAAAGCACTGGAAAGATAAAACTCATGGATCTGCAGCTTGGTAGACTCCCAATCAAAATTATATATCAAAAGACCCATTTTTAAAGCTGTTGTGTTGGCTGTGGAATAATGCAGAGAATAAACACAAAATCCTAATAACACTTTTAAATCCTTTCTTATTTTATTTGGCACTATTCTATAATTTATTTTTAATGCTTTGATATAAGTAAAGAGAGAATTCAAAGATATAGCTGTATTAGTCTGTAGAATCAGTATGTAGAGAGATCTTGTAGCACTTTTGAGATCAACTGAAAGAAAGATGCTGGCAACATGAGCTTTCGTACCTCATTTCCTTATCTGCCACCTCATTTCCATATCCAATGGCTTTGTCCACAAATGACCATAATTAAAACTAGACTTGCTACTCCCTTTCCATACCCAAAGGATTTTGAATTTGAATTGACATTCTCACATACCTATGGTATGAATATGTCTGTCCCTGGCTTCCACTCCACCAAAAACATCTGAGGAAGTAGACTGAACTCTACAAAAGCTCATGCTGCCAACTTCTTTCAGTTAGTCTCAAAGGTGCTACAAGATCTCTCTACATAAGAAAAGAGAGTAATTAAAGAAATTAAGCTTAGTACAGTGTTTGTTTTAACTCTTTAAAAATAAGTACTTCCTCCTTTATTTACTCTTAAGTTATTGGTACATATTGCTTATGCTTGCCGATACGAAGAAAATCAACTCATTTCTGAAAGGTGCTTAACGAAAGTTCTACAGATAATGTATAAAAGACAAATACATGGATCCTATGTAATGATTTGAAAGCTGGACAGTGAAGAAAGTGGATAAGAAGAGAATTAACTCATTTAAGATGTGGTGCTTGTGATAAGTTGCGCAGATACCATGGACTGCTAAAAACAAACAAACAAACAAACAAACAAATGGGTCCTAGGGCAAATGAAGCCTGAACTCTCCCTAGAAGCCAAGATGACTTACCTGAGACTTTTGTATTTTGGTCATGTTATGAGAAGACATGACTCACTAGAAAAGACACTAATGTTTGGTAACAAGGCAGCAGGAAAAGAGGAAGATCACATTCCAGATGGATAGATTCAATCAAGGAAGCTACAGTCCTGAATCTGCAAGACCTAAGCAGGGCTGTTGGTGTCAGGATGACTTAGAGGTCTCTCATTCATTCACCATAAATTCACCATAAAATTCACCATATATCAAAGTCAACTTGACAGCAGTTAACAACAACAGGATACATTTTTAACAGAATTTTCAAACTCTTATCACAAACTTGCTGAACTTAAGGGGCAAACATAATTGGTTTTAAGTGTATTACATAGTAAGATAAATTAAGGTCAATTATTTTGGTTTGACTGCTAGCAGTTACTGATACCCCCTTTTTTTTGGTGAGCAAACTCTTGAAATACAGAGGACAAAGTTATGATCCCAGATCAACTGCTTATCTACATCAGGGGTAGGCAACCTTTCCCCTTTAAGGGCCGAGGGACCTCAGCTCCCAGAAGCCTCAGCCATGTTGACCAATAGTCCCATGTTGGCCAATAGCTCCTGGGATTCTGGCAGCAGTCCCTCGGCCCTTATAGGGGAAAGGTTGCCTATCCCTGATCTACATGGTACCAAGAATGAACTCAGGATACAGAAATCTATTATTATAATATGCCCTGTACACTCAGGTCCTCTGGGGGACATCTACTTTAACTGGCTAGAACTAGATCGGCAACTGTTACCCAACGGACTTTGTCCTCCTTGAGTGTGGCATGGTCTGCCACGAGAGATTTGACAGCAACGTGCTGTTTGAAATTAAGAGTATTAAAGACCAATCTCATGCCTACCCAGTCAATTTTAAATGGTGAATTTTAAATTAGGATATTTTAATTTATGCTGGATGATTTTAATGTGCCCTGTGTTTATCGGCTTGTATTTAAATCTTATATTTAATGAATCTGTTATTGTTTTAATTGATATCTGATTTAATAATGTTTTAAGGGGGGAGGGAATATACTGTTTTATCTTTGTTCTTTTAACTGTTGTAAACCGCCTAGATTGGTTCGCCATAGGGCGGTATTATTATTATTATTATTATTATTATTATTATTATTATTATTATTATGTGTTTTAACAATGTTTTTATTGTGTTTGCATGATTTTTTGTGTTTTCGTCTGTGTTGTGCCCTGCCTTGGGGAGAGGCGGATAAGAAATAAAATAGATTGTTGTTGTTGACGACTTTTTGAGTGGCAAGATTTAAGAGACGCCTCTGGGGGAACAAATAAATGATTGAACCTTTGATCCACCAATACATCTACGCAGACCAAATTTTAATTGGCATAAGCCTTTAATGGCATAGCTAGGGAAGAAACCAATGAGTTTATAAGGGAAGGGCCTATGAAACATTTGGGTTATGAAATTGGAAACAGTTTAAGGGGAAAAGACCCCCTCCTTCTTCATGCACACACTTCTTTACATTTCACCCCACTCCCTTATTTCTTTCTTCTTTGTTCTTCTCTTCTATTTCCATTGGGATTTGGGATTTATAGACTTCTCTTAGGATGAGAGAAAGAAGCTAACTTTGGTTTTGTTTGGGCTGAAGATGGCTCCTAAAATTTCTTTTAAAAAGAGAAACATTTTCAGATATTTGGGAGACAGGAACTTGGGATTTTCTTTTCACTTTGTATCTTTCCTCATACCATTGTGTAGATTCCTTTTTCCTAATTTTCTGGCTGAATTTCCACAATACATATATATATATATATATATATATATATATATATATATATATATCACATGCTATTGAACAGAGTTTGGAAAATTGCTTTTTCAGATGACAACTCCAGATATTTTAAATACAATTATGGGCACATTATTAGGAAAAACCCAAGCAATAGTATTAATTATTAAAGAGAGAAAAAGATGAAAGTCTGACTATGTCTAAAATTATGCATATAATATTGCATAAAACATTGTTTGAACTTTAATGAGATAAAGCATTGTAAATGGTTTTAGAATTAATATTTGTGGTATATTAGCACTGGCATTTAAGCTTTACATGTTATAATATTACTATAAAAATATGACAGCCTTCAGAAGACTCAAAAAGCTGAACAAAATATTAAACTTACAGTCCCACTAGCAGTTACAAGATCAGAGTGGAAAAATAAAATTATATTGACTATTAAAAGTGAAAATTCTTCACAAATTACTTTCAGGCTTGCTTCTAACATGAAAAGGCATTATTAGGGCTGATCCTGATATCTCTGTACAACGATGATTGAAAATATATTTGTCACAACTACCTTTGAATCATATCACAATACCAAAAGATGGTGAGATTCTAAAATGGGAAGAGTAAAGAGTAAAAGCAAGTGAAGAGAAGAGACTAACACTCCAAGTAGCTCTGCAAGGCTTGTAACTACAGTGGGCCCTTGGTGTCCTTTCGGCCCCAGACGTAGATGCCAAAATCTGTGGATGCTCAAGTCCCATCAAATACAATGGGACAGTAAAATGGTGTCCCTTATATAAAATGGCAAAATTAAAGTTTGGCTGCTTCGAATTTATATATTTTTTATATATTTTCAAGCTGTGGATGCTTGTATCTGCGGATATGGAGGGCTGATTATAAATCCCTGGTTATATAATCAGAAAGTTCTTTTTATTCCTCTTGCACCAAAAAGGCTTAAGCAGGAATGGGAGATGAATCAGGCCCTCTGGGATTCTCAAGATGGCCACACTCCCTTCCACATGACATTTTGTGGTTTTCCAGCTTCTGTATATTTTTCTTCATTCTAAAAGGCTCAAATGTTTCTTACAATTTCATTGTGGCAATAAGATTGAGCTAAAATATGCTAGTATTTTGGATTCCATCCCTTTGCCTCATCTCTGGACACCACTGAAGTGTGCCTTTCTAGAACTCTGCAATGGAATTCAGCTGAAATTGTTTTTCCTACCCTTGACTCTAAGGATTTTAGGGTAGCGTACAAAGTGTGTGCCCTCACGCTTTCTATCTAAAGGTGTTACACCAAAGGAAAAAGATTTCCCAAAGAGTAGGGGGGAAACAACCAAAGCAACATATTAGTTCTTTTAGCAACCAACTGGAGTCGTTATAAAATCCAAATTAAAGACAAGTGACAAATATTGCTTTGAGGAGAGTAGTGGATGCAGCCTCAGTTCCCTTCTCTTATTCTGTGGCAACCTGATAGAATGCCTGTTGCCAAGTGGCAAGTTTATGGAGGAAGGATTTTGGCCAAGGTAATTTTAAGGGTGATTTAACAATTAAAATACTCTGTTCCTACTGCTGTTTACTCTCTCCTTCAGATAAGTACCCAGGTGATTGAAAATAGGAGCAGAGGACTTTTGATAGGGTATGAAGGACTGTTACCCTTTCCTCATTTCTGAACAACAACAACAACAGGCCCTATATATTCCCCTGAGAGAAAGATTAAGCAATTTGTCCCCTTCTCATCCCTGGGGGCTCCTCACTTATTCCAGGCTTGCAGGATTATTCTAGGTTATTTTTGTTTTGTTTGCAAGAAGGAAAAATCATGGAGCTGCCTCTCACATATTGTTGTTGTTAACTGCCTTCGACTCGACCACTACCCATGGTGACCCTGTGGATGAGACATCTCCAAGACCTCCTATCCTCCACTACTCTGCTCAGGTCATGCAGACTCAGACTGAGTCTAATGTTGAGGCATGTGGTCTTCCTCTCTTTCTACTGCCATCTAATAATAATAATAATAATAATAATAATAAATTTTTATTTGTAGCCCGCCCCTCTGCTAGGCAATCGGGGCGGGGGACAGCAATAATTAAAACAGAACAACGTTAGAACATTCCCTCTCCCCTTAACCCCTACCTCCCCCCTCCCCATCCCCTTAAAATAGAATTAAACCGAAGAATAATTAAAATACAATATTAATTAAATCAATAAATTAAAAACAAGATTTTCCAAGGAGACAGACAAATGGAGACCCCTTTAAGGGCCGACCGTTATTCCGGGAAGGCCTGCCGAAAGAGATCCGTCTTTACTGCTTTCTTGAAAGCAGCAAGAGTGGTAGTAAGACGGATCTCGTCCGGCAGGCCATTCCAAAGTCTGGGAGCGGTTGCGGAGAAGGCCCTCTGGGAGGTCTGGGACAGCCTAGTTTTTATTGGCTGTAACAGATTCCTCCCAGAGGACCGCAGGGTGCGGGGGGGTTCATATGGGGAGAGGCGGTCCCTAAGATAAGATGGGCCCAAGCCATGTAGGGCTTTAAAGGTCAAAACCAACACCTTGTACTGCGCCCGGAAACTAATTGGCAGCCAGTGGAGGGATTTAAGCACAGGTGTTATGTGCTCCCTCCTAGATGTTCCCGTAATTAGCCTGGCTGCCATATTCTGTACCAGTTGAAGTTTCCGGGTTAGGCACAAGGGTAGCCCCATGTAGAGTGCATTGCAGAAATCCAGACGTGAGGTTACCAGGGCGTGTACCACAGCTTCCAGATCCTTACTATCCAGATAAGGGCGCAGCTGGCGTATCAGCCGAAGCTGATAACAGGCGCTCCTGACCACCGCATTCACCTGACTAGTCATGTGAAGCGATGAGTCAAGGAGAACCCCCAGACTGCGAACACAGTCCTTTACGGAGAGTGTGACCCCGTCCAGGACTGGAGACTGTATTCCCAGATCTGGTTTCGGGCCCGTGACTGCAAGTACCTCCGTTTTGTCTGGATTCAACTTCAATCTGTTTTTCCTCATCCAACCCATTACCGCTCTAAGACAGTCATCAAGAGGAGAGGCGCCATCTGAAGTCTGAGTCGATGATCTGGTCATGGAGAGATATATCTGGGTGTCATCAGCGTACTGAAGACACCGAGCTCCATGCCTCCGAATGATCTCACCAAGCGGCTTCATGTAAATATTAAATAGCATTGGGGACAGGATGGCACCCTGAGGGACGCCACAATTAAGCTCAATTTTGGATGAGCAACTGTCCCCAAGCCTCACCCTCTGAGATCTGTCCGAGAGGAAGGAACGGAACCAGTGCAGAGCAGTGCCTCCAATTCCTAACTCCCTCAGACGATCTAAGAGGATGGCATGATCTATGGTGTCAAAGGCCGCAGAGAGATCCAAGAGCACCAACAAGGTCACACTACCCCTGTCGATACTCAGGCGGAGGTCATCGGTCAGAGCAACCATGGCAGTCTCCACTCCATATCCTGTCCTAAAGCCGGTTTGAAATGGGTCGAGATAATCGGTTTCATCCAAGACTGCTTGAAGTTGGGAAGCAACTGCCCTCTCGATCACCTTGCTCAAGAAAGGGAGCAAGGAGACTGGTCTATAGTTGTTTCTATCCAGGGGATCCAGGGAAGGCTTTTTCAGGATTGGCTTAACCGCCGCCTCCTTTAAGCAAGATGGTACCTTGCCTTCCCTGAATGACGCGTTGATTGTGTCCCGGAGGAATACCCTCAACGCGTCCCCCCCCTGGACGACCAGCCATGATGGACAAGGATCGAGGGGGCAGGTTGTCTTCCTCACACTTCCAAGCAGCTTGTCCACGTCATCGGTACTCACAGATTGTAATTGATCCAGTAAAGTGCCATCAACGGAGTTCCTGGATACCTCATCTACGGGTTCTGCCAAAACAATGGCATCCAAGTCGGCTCTTATCCGAGAGATTTTGTCTGCAAAGTGAATATTAAAGGCCTCACAGCAGGCTGTCGTTGGGTTAAGTAGGGGGTTTGGCGCAGGAGATACCTTCGTCAACTCCCCCACCACCCTGAACAGCTCTGCCGGGCGAGACTCTGCAGACGCAATGCGTGCAGAACAGAAAGATTTCTGCGCTGCACGCAAAGCCTCCCTGTAGGAATCAAGATGTTTCCTAAGGCGAGTTCTGTCGGATAGGAGACGAGTCTTCCGCCATTCGCACTCTAGTCGTTGTCCAACACGCTTCATCTTCCTAAGCTCCTCGGTATACCAGGGCTTACGATTCGAAGCGGGCTGGAAAGGACGCTTGGGAGCGATTGTGTCAATAGCCCTGGTGAGATCGATGTTCCACGTGTCCACCAGGGCTTCAACAGAATCACCGGCGTTGCCAACCATTAAACCCTCTAAGGCTTTCTGGAAACCAATTGGTTCCATTAGCCTTCGAGGGCGGACCATTCTAATGGGTCCGCCACCCCCGAGGGGGTGAGTAATAGCCTTTAGTTCTGCCCTGATCAGAAAATGATCCGTCCATGACAGGGCGGAGATATTTTTGATCTCCGCCCACGGATGCTCCTGCTCCGTACTAAAGACCGCATCGAGTGTATGACCAGCACAATGTGTGGGCCCGTCAACCAATTGGGATAGGCCCATGTTAGTCATGGTATCCATGAACTCCCGAGCCGCGCCAGTTAGATCTTGTAAACTGATTTCGAGTGGGATGTTGAAATCGCCCAGAACCAAAAGTCTGGGCGATTCCAACAGCAGCTTAGAAACCAGGGCCGTCAGCTCGGTCAGGGAGTCTGTTAAGCAACGGGGTGGCCGGTACACCAACAGGATCCCCAAACTATCCCTGGTCTTCAGGCTAAGGTACATACACTCGATATGTGTCATTTTCCGGATAGGTTTCCTGATCAAGGTCAAGGTGTTCCTATGGACCAAGGCTATACCACCCCCCCGCCCACTTTCCCTCACCTGCTCAATAACTGAGTACCCAGCTGGGAGAGCCTGCGCCCAGATCGCGGAGCTGGCATCCCCCAGCCAGGTCTCAGTGAAGCATCTACCTTTCGTAGCATCATCTTTTCCAATGATTCTTGCCTTCTCATGACATGACCAAAGTACGACAGCCTCAATTTAGTCACCCTGGCTTCCAGGGATAGTTTGAGCTTGATCTGTCTTAGAACCAATTTGTTTGTTTTCTTGGCTATCCACAGTATCCTCAGCATTCTTCTTCAGCAGCACATCTTAAATGAGTTTATTTTCTTTCTATCAGCTTTCTTCACTATCCAGCTCTCACATCCGTACATGGTGATGGAGAATACGATGGTTTGGATGATTCTCACTTTGATGTTCAGAGTTATATCTGCATAGTTTAGGATCTTGTCCAGTTCTTTCATAGCTGCCCTTCCCAATCCTAGTTGACTGCAGTCACCATGCCAATCAATAGGATGAATTCTTGTAGATTTTCCATGGTCACTATTTTTTTCTATAAATATTGATATAATCTATAAATTGATATAATCAAAGTCTCATTAGGAAAAATTCTCTACACCTCAGTGGTCTACAGAAAAGAAAGGCTTATCTTCAGCATTGATCAGTGCATACATTAGTTAAAGGTAAAGGTAGTCCCTTGACATGAATGTCTAGTTGTAACTGACTGTAGGGGGTGGTGCTCATCTCCATTTCTAAGCTGAAGAGCCAGCTTTGTTCGAGGACTGCTCTGGTGGTCACATGGCTAACCTGAATGCACTGAACGCTGTTACCTTTCCACTGAGAAGTTGTACCTATCTATCTACTTGCACTTGCGTGCTTTTGAACTGCTAGTTTGGCAGAAGCTGGGACTAGTGACATGAGCTCACTCCATCATGCAGCACTCGGGCCTTGAACTGCCAACCTTCCTATCTTCCAATCATCAGAATTGGCATCTTATCCACTAAGCCATCACATCACCATACATTAGTTACTTGTATCTGTAACATTAGTTACCAATGTAAAAGAGATTTGAAATGAATCAATGTTTTCACAGAACTGTGGCTCTATTTGCGCCACAAGATTACCACAAGATTACCCTACTGAACAATTTTTCAGTATGCCGCTAATGATTAAGCCAACTGTTTGCATTTCTTATAGTGTACTTAACATTTTAATTTTCTTCCCTTTAAAGGAAAAACAAACAAAAAGGAACTCACTTGACTTCACAGGAATGAATGCTCAACTCTTTATGGAGAAGTCCACTTGTGAGGTTATACACCAAGACTGAGCCATTGCTTGTTCCTACAAAGAGTAATTTTATATTGGTAAAATTTATAGACTCATATTAACATTTTAATTCAGTTTTGGGAAACAAAATTGGATTTGCTGGACTCTTTTTTATTTTTTCTTCAATTCACACTAAAGTAGTTAATGGGACAGTAATCATATTGTATATCGTTCCCTCAACACTACATCCTGTCCATTGAGGATGTATTTTAGATAAGCAATACCTTCATTTAAAAACTTACCTGCAAGCTATAGCCAACAAGGAATTAAATCAGGTGCCTGCAACTCACACAGGCTAACCTGATCTCTTTTGCCACAATTTTTAAATTAGCCATGAAGAAAAGGATTCCCCACGTTCCAAACCATGTGGGAAATGCAAGAAGTGAAAGGAGGAGGGATGGATTATTACACTTCTCTAAGTGTGCTTGAGGTTTGTATTGCTCTGAATGAAAGACCTTTCTCTTGGACTATGTTGCCTTCCTTCACAACAAGTATGAGAAAGCAGGCTTCTACACTTTTCACAGGCTATTAAGAATTTTTGCAGGATATTATGAGCTTCTCTACTAGGCTGGAGAAAGCCTTATCATTTTAAATGAATCAGATGGCTGGCATAGAGAAGACATTATTGTAAACTGCAGCAAGGACCAGTAAGAGAAGAATTCATAATGGCAGACCAGCCATTCTATGTTAAATCCATTCATTGTTCTAGACAACTGCATCTTAGCTTTTTATTAAATCTGCCTGTAGAATGCACATCATCGACACACCAGACATTTCTAAGCTACAGGACATTTTGGAGGCATCATTAAGTAGGAGCTGGTTAGGTCAGATATAAAATTCACTGCATTTTGTATTTTGATAAAATATATAAGAACTACTTTGTTTACTAAAGATAATGTTGAGGAATGTGTTGTTACTCATACAAAACCTTTAATTTAGAATGGGGTACAAATCATATACATAAATATACCATACACACACACACACACATCCCAAATCTACAAAACAGTGATACGTTTATAGGGCCAACAAAAATGCATAAAATACGGTCAGCCCTCCGTTTTCATAGGGCAGGGGTAGGCAACCTTTCCCCTTTAAGGGCCGAGGGACTTCAGCTCCCAGAAGCCTCAACCATGTTGGCCAATAGTCCCATGTTGGCCAATAGCTCCTGGGATTCTGGGAGATGAAGTCCCTCGGCCCTTAAAGGGGAAAGGTTGCCTACCCCTGTCATAGGGGATCCATTCCGCCCGCCCGTCCCCCAGCAAAAATTGAGAATTCCCAATATTCAAACCCCTTAGGATTGAATGGGGCACACCTTTGTGGGCATGCATAGAGGCGCACCCCACTGATTTTAACAGAAGTCGCCCCTTTGTGAATATTCAAGACTGCAAACCTCAAGTCCACAAGAACGGAGGTGAAACTGTATATGTTGCAAGCTTTTGAAGCTCCACTGTCATCTTCATAAGGTAAAGGTGTAAAAAATAATATAGGAGAAAAAATGACAATGTTCATTATAGGCCTGCATTTTGCCAAGATCTTGGTGTTGTTCTGAGTATGGAGAGATATCTATGCAGACAGACCACTCTTCCCTCTGGCCATGTGGTACTGGGGAACAAAGTATTTTAATATCCAGGAAATGTAAATTCCATTAGCAACACACAAAAGATCTAGGATGTCTCAATCTTTTGTGAAGCCATGAACCCCTTTGTTAGGTAGAGAGCACTGAATCTCTCTCTCAAAAAAACATACTTTTGCTGTTCTATGCCTTCAAGTCATTTCCGGCTTATGATGACCCTACCATGGGGTTTTCATGGCAAGTTTCTGCAGAGTGGGTTTGCCACTGCCATCCTCTGGGGCCAAGAGAGTGCAACTCGTCCAAGGTCATCCGCCTTAGGAAAATTTTAGATACAATGGGACTACAATTGGCATGTTTTACCTAACAGCACCTAAAATTTTACTAATGCAAAAGTAAATAAAATTCACCACATGTACTCATTGCAAAGAGTTAATATACTGACCTTCCCTATTTAAGACACTTACCAACAGCAAGGAGGGGCTCATACTGCCTTATGTTTTTTGTGGTAAGAGGCGGACACATGCGGATAGCAAATGGAGGCAAAGGAAGTCCTGAAAGAAGTCCTGTTAACAGGAACTTGAGATGTACTTCCTGCAAGGAGAAACCTTGTAACTGCTCTTCTGTAGAAAGTGTGCCTTCTCCTGTTTTATTAAAAAACAAAAAGCAGAATAACAAACTACATTTTAAATTTGATTTTAAATTGGTGTATTTCAAATACAGATTATTAATGCATTGAAAATGCATTGATTCACTTTGATTGCAAGAGATCCTGCAACCAGTGGTTAAATGCCTGTACTGCAGCAGTGACGGCGTGGTTAAATGCCTGTACTGCAGCCACTCACTCACTAACCACAAGGTTGTGAGTTCAATACCAGCCAGGGGCTCTGGGTTGACTCATCCTGGCATCCTTCCAAGGTCAGTAAAGTAAGTACTCAGCTTGTTGTGGGCAATTAGCTTACATTTTGTAAACCGCTTGCAAAACTTGGTAAACTCACATACATGCTTACCTATCATATTATCCAAAGACAGGTCTGGAAGCTTATTTTGAGATGCTCCAACAGGAATTCCACAGAATGAGATGGGTGAATACAGAGGTGATGCACTTGAATTGCTGTACAGAACAAAAATAGTAAGGTTTCAGCATGCAATATTCCACTATACTTAGTATGAGCTGCAAACAGAATTCACAATGAGTAATGTAGAAGAAAGGCTGAGTCTCAGTACTTCATGCCAACAGAGACAGGGAGTAGGTTTCATCCACATGCTAGCAATATATCTGAATGAACTCCAGGCTTTCAATTTTAAAATGTAATGAAGAGTCGCTGCCGCACTGTGGAATTGTTTTTTAAACATTATTGTTGTATTTTATATTGTACGTTTTAATTTGTAACTGATTTAATATTTTTTTAAGGGGGGGGGGACTAGATTTTATTGCTGTATGTTATATTTTACTGTTGTTTACTGTATATTTTATTATTGATTTCAAAGGGGTGGGATATAAATAATAATATTTTTTATTATCAGGTGTGTCATGACCTGATGTGCAACAGGCGCCAATGCGCATTGGGGAGCTCCCCTACATGCAGCCAGACACCAACTAGGAAGTGCTAGGATCACAAAGATGCATACAATGTGCATCAGAAGTGCCCAGTGCATAAGAGAAGTGTCTAATGAGCATCGGAATATTCTTGCCAGTACCCAGATGTGCATTGTCACAATTCTCTAATAGATTCATAAAATTATACAATGTAGATTGTGATGTAGGATCTTGGCCACATTTTTCTGGCAGTGGTAGTGGTTGGTCCCAGAGTTGCAAAAAGAGGTGCTGGTACTGGTGGGAAAATAGGCAACCCATAGGCTCATATTCCCACTCTATATATGTCCTATGTAAAGGTGAGATATACTACCGTCAGTTACAATTTCAAGTTCACATTATATATGAGACAATTGTTTTGGATTTTTTTTTACAGAGGCACAAAACAGACGGGCCAAAAGAAGTGGCTTCTGGCTGCTTCAGGAACATGGCATTCAGATAACGCATGCCCCCAAAACAGCCAGAAGCCACTCCAAATCCATACCGAGGCAGCAGGAGCTGGAGTTTTCAGGAGCAGATTTAACCTGTTCCTGCCAGGGGCCTGTTAGGGACCTTGGTGGTGGCCCACTTCCGGAGCAGGCCACATGGTCACCACGGTCCTGGCCTGATTGGGGCCAGACTGGCCTCTGGCTGCTCCTTCTGGGCCATCTGCTTCAGCACTGATTTTCACTTGCTCCAACTGTATGAGCCAAGCAGGCAATGATTTTGTTTCAACATTAAACAAGTTGAAGAGGACAACAGTAAAACAACCTTCACATGTTTCTGCTGTGTGAGCATTAAGCAACAGCAAATAGTATTAGTCAGGTTACCTAGCATGAAGACTTCGGCCTGAAATGGTGGACTTCAGTTCCCATATCATTATTCTGCCATCACTGACTATGAGAGCTGCAGAATTTTCATTCACTGGACAGCACACCATACTGAATGGGCGAACAGTCTTGGTAACCCTGATGGCATCACATTGACTTCGTAAGTCATAAACCAGCTCTTGAATGTGATCGGGGTCTGTGAATGTCAAAGGACAATGTCTCAGAAACCATAGATTGTCAAGTCAAGGCAGCTGCCATGCTCTTGTATTAGTTCTGCTAGCTCTGACTGTTACATCCTCAATATGAGATAAATCAATAATATTTTTATTTAATATTAACACACATAAGATAAACAGGAAGGGGTTGTTTTTTTTTTGTTTATTTTAAAGAAACAGCTAGGCCATATCACATCTTTAATAAATGGGCCTAACAAGACTAAGGGCCAGAACAGACAGCTAGGAAGGGGTGGCTTCAAGCTAAAAATCCATTGGGACTGCAGCAAACACATGCTGCAGCCCCAATTCACCCCGAACCCAAC
Organism: Phrynosoma blainvillii; assembly: GCA_026167975.1. NCBI lineage: Eukaryota > Metazoa > Chordata > Lepidosauria > Squamata > Phrynosomatidae > Phrynosoma > Phrynosoma blainvillii. The sequence goes on along the minus strand of JANUYF010000003.1, from coordinate 91,567,862 downwards.
CCAAATAGGAGCAGAAAAGCTCTGCTCCTATTTGGGCTGGGAGAAGGCCGTCTTTTCTGGCCCTGCCACAGCCCAGAGCAGCTTCAAGACATTCCAGCGGCATGCTGTGTGTAAATGCTGCACTGTTGGTGCATCTTGAAGCAGCCCATGTCTAGGGAGCCAGCCAGCTTCCAGGCAGCTTCAGCACGTGCAGCATGTAAACGCCGCACTCCCAAGATGCCCGGAAGCGAGCTTTAACAGGCTGTCTGTTTCAGCCCTAACTCGTTACAAAAAAGAGTAATATAAATGTATAATGATATTTACCACAACATCTACAGCTTACGTCCTCCAAATCCAAGTCTATTTTATTTCATTTTTTACTTACTAAAATTTAGGACACAGTGTTGACATGAAACTCTCTGTATTGAGATGAAAATCCATTGAAACTAAATATACTCAAGCTTTAATTATACAGAGGTGTTTATTTTTATTCTAACTTGGATTATCAACAAATTAAAAAATGTATATCTATTTTAATTTCTCTATGGAAAACTCAAGTTGGAACAAAAATAAATATCTAGTTTCCTAGATATGATGAGCATGCTCACCCGGATCTTCGTTTGGTGTAACACTTAAACTATTGGCAGATCTGCGAATTCGCAAAGTTATGCAGCCATTTTCATGAAGGCAGAACAACCCATCACGCTGAAAACAAGAAATTACCTTGATAAAGAGAGACAAGAATGGAAAATTAATATTTTTTGTGCTTCTGAAGTTGTCATGTCCTAAGCATTAACAAACCAACATGGTTTTCACAGGCATTAACAAGTTGTTTCAACTGTTTCAAAAATGGCTTCATAAGTTCCTGTATTGTGTCATGACTTGATACACAACAGGATGAAGCTTACCTAAATTAACAGAGCAGCATAAGGCAACTTCAGTAAAAGTTGAAGAGGACAACTTTTTAAAAAAAATTAAATACACATAGAGTTTCCAACCTGCTTTTCACATGCTCCTGGGTTCACAGGGTGGTCTGAGTATTAGTTTCATTGTGGAAGACTGCAGTACATCTGATAGGTTATGCAATTCTGACAGTAGGAGCTATAAAATGCTTCTAACATATTATAAGTTTAAAGTGTACAAAACAAGTGCACATAGTAGATCTGCCTTCCTGGATCTCTCTCTATTCCAGGACATCCCTCAGTTAAATGGATAAAGTGCTAGTTCTATACCACTATTTAGGAGCTTAGAGATCAATCAGTAGAGGGAGTAATGATGAAACATTTTTTAGAAATTTTAAACTTCTGAGGTGACTTTGGTAGGATTTTTTTTTAAATAATTGTTGATTAATGCCTTCAAAATTTCACCATTTCTCAGTCTATCCACATGGTTGAGCACGCTTTATACTCTAACATTTATAAAAAGCTGTGATGTTTAGCTTTATTTCTCTCTAATTCACACAAATGAATGATTCCAGAAGATCAAACAAGTTCGGATAAACCCTTATGCTCAAAAAACCTTGTGTCACTTCTCAAGGAAACATCTAAAAAGCCATTAAAATGGGATTTCCTTTCACCACAGGATTGTTTCCACTATAGTAATTTTTATAATGCCACAAAATGAAGTGTAATTTCCTGCAGATTTTAGAGAGATGTATTAAATAGTTTTGGCCAAGCTGGGCTCTAATTTTCTTCCATCTTGTTTATTGCTTTTCACAACATGTTAACCACAAAAATATCATCATGCTCAAACTATAATAAAAACTCTACAAACATTCATTTTATTTGTTTTCATTCATACATTTTTGAGCTTTACCACAACAACTTGCACACACAAAGTTGTCATAATTTATTCTAGCAAAACACTGACAACTCAGGCAGACAGTCATAACATTCTTGCAAGATTAGTTTATTTTTAGTACACATTTTTACCCCAAACCTTTGATGTCAAGTTTCCCAATGACTCACAACTGTTGACTTCAATGATTAATGTATACATACAGTCTGACAAAAAAATATCTGTATTCCATAAGGAAAGGATATAAACCCAGGTATGACAAAAACCTTAGAAGATGCTTTGTGAAAGAAAGCCAGGCTCTGCATGTATACCTTATCATCCAGTCAAGAAAACTTAATTTGCAGTCTAAGCATTTAGACTGCAAATTAAGTTGCTTTCTCTCTGATGTTAAATATCTCATCAACTCTTTTGGACAAATATAGAGCAAAAAGGAATTTTAAAGATAACAGTGAAAACTAAAGCATGCACATTTCAAAGGGGTTTTTATTACCTGTAGAAATGGCACTCCTGTTCTTTCAATTGCTATGACACCTACTGTCTGGTTTACTTCAAGGTCAAGAATCAAGATTTCTCTTGGGTAGAGTAACAACATGTAGTTTCGTTTGGAAGGCAGGTAGGATAGCTGAAGGCAGTCATTCAACGTTACTGATTCAGCACTAAACACATCACAAATAAGTCCTATTACAATACTTTAACTGTAAGTGAACCAACTTTTTCTTTTGCAAAGCAGTTAAAGTGCAATCCATAAGAAATTTAAACATATTTGAGTAGCACATACAAAGGTAATATGTATAACATATACTTCTGAAACAACATCTTGTTATATGTTTGAACTGTAGAGCTGTAATGTTTGTTTCTAGGGCCTAAATTCAATTGTTAGATAATAATATAATAATAATAATAATAATAATAATAATAATAATAATAATAATAATTTTTATTTATAACCCGCCCCTCTGCGTGGCAATCGGGGCGGGGTACAACAAGATTAAAAAAACAGAACAGAGTTAAAAGTCATTCCCCCATCTCATAATCCCACCCTCCCATCCCCTTAAAATAAGATTAAACTGCAATCAGATTAAAAATGCCACATAGTTAAAAAATAAAAATAAACAGAATCAGTGGAGCAATTCTAAAAACTCTAAAAACTCATCTCCCAGCTAAACGCTATTCTGGGAAGGCCTGCCGAAAGAGATCCGTCTTTACTGCTTTCTTAAAAGCAGCAAGAGTAGTAATAAGACGGATCTCATCCGGCAGGCCATTCCAGAGTCTGGGAGCGGTTGCGGAGAAGGCCCTCTGGGAGGTCTGGGACAGCCTAGTTCTTATTGGCTGTAACAGATTCCTCCCAGAGGACCGCAGGGCGCGGGGGGGATCATACAGGGAGAGGCGGTCCCTAAGATAAGATGGACCCAAGCCATGTAGGGCTTTAAAGGTCAAAACCAACACCTTGTACTGCGCCCGGAAACTAATCGGCAGCCAGTGGAGGGATTTAAGCATTAAATCTAGTTGTATTAAATCTAATTGATTCTAAGTGGGACCAAAAGTTAGATTCAACTCTATGAAAAATAATTAGAATTCCTTTGGATCCCAAATTGTGTGTGCCTGTTTCATCCCAGCATAGAAATTGTTGCTCTTTGATTACTTAAGGGATTGGCTGGCTAGTGGAAACAACTACAATCATTGTTAAAGTAAGGTGGGCTCTTCTTATCCACAGGCTTGCCATGAGATCCCGCATTTTTTGTTATCCACAGGGGGAGTCCAGAATGGTTCCCCCGCAGATATGAAGGGATACTTATGCACATACTAATAATAAATGTATTTTGAAATATGTATATTATAGAGATATGCTCTCTCCAGAGATCAAGAAGGTTTTTGCACTTTTCTGTCAAGTTTGCATGTGGGCTTGCTACCTGGACTTGCAAACAACCCAAGATTGTGGACTCTTTCCCATGTGTTTTAATGTGGGAATGCAGTGTGGAGAATAGGATGGCAATTTCCTTAGACTAGAATAAATTATTGTTAATAATAATAATAATAATAATAATAATAAAATTTATTTATATCCCGCCCCTCTGAGATCAATCGGGGCAGCTAGCAAAGTTAAAAGTATAATACATCCCAACCCTATCCCCACCCCCCCTTAAAAGAATATTAAATCAAATAGAAGTTAAAGGCCAAACAAAATAAAACTGCAGCAATTAGCTGCAACAATAGTATTAACAATAAAATAAAGAAAAATGGCGACATTATACTGCATTAGGGGAGACTCTAGGATGACTCTCCCAAAAGAGTTCCTGAGGCCGGGATTATCTATCCTGGAAAGGCCTGCCGGAAGAGATCCGTCTTGACAACTTTTTTAAAGCTGTCTAAGGATGTCAATTGGCGGATCTCGTCTGGCAGGCCGTTCCAAAATCTGGGGGCGACAACAGAAAAAGCCCTCTGGGAGGTAGCCGAGAGCCTAGATCTTTGTGGCTGCAGCAGATTCCTCCCAGAGGGCCGGAGTGCGCGGGGAGGATTGTAAGGTAAAAGGTGGTCCCAGAGATAGTTTGGACCCAAGCCATTTAGGGCTTTAAAGGTGATAAACAACACCTTGTACTGTGCCCGGAAACTAATAGGCAGCCAGTGGAGGGACCTTAGTACAGGAGTAATATGGTCCCTCCTAGATGTTCTTGACACTATTCTGGCTGCCATATTCTGTACTAGCTGCAGTTTCCGAACCAAGCACAAGGGTAGCCCCATGTAGAGCGCGTTACAGAAATCTAGACATGAGGTTACCAGCACATGCACAACAGTCTCGAGATTCCTTACTTCCAGAAAAGGGCGCAGCCGGCGTATCAACCGAAGCTGATAACAGGCGCTCCTGACTGTCGCATTCACCTGATTCGCCATCAGGAGCGACAAGTCAAGGAGCACCCCGAAGCTGCGAACACAGTCACTGGAGGAGAGTGTGACTCCATCCAGGACTGGAGGTTGCAGCCCAAACCTTGGTTTTGGGGCCGCTACCGTGAGCACCTCCGTCTTGTCCGGATTGTTAATGGCAAAAAAAAAAAAAAAAACAATTCATCACAAGTACATCATTTCTTGAAGCAGTGGAACAATAATCCAAGGAAGATAGTCCTAGGGCTATAATCTTCCCTCCACAGTAGAACAGTTTGTTTGCATGGGGACAGAGTGATTAGATTATTCCTTAAGTAGCGTAAATGGAACTGATGTGTGAACAAGTGTGAACAGATTATTCCTTATGCACACACTAAAACATGTAGCCTAAATGGAACTGATGCATCAGCAGGTGTTTCTAGGGGTCTCAGTGGCTAGTGTTTCACTTACACTGGGAAGGTGGACAAATGTGTCTAACTGACAGCTGTTTAACTTTGTTTGAATGCTTTGGGAGCTATTCCAATCCATGCCAAGCCACACGTTTTTATTACATAATTTGAATCTATTTATACACCCAACACCTAATACATGGATTTGTTGTGGTGTGCTTTCAAGTCATTTCCGACTTATGGCTACCCTAAGGCAAACCTATAATGGGGTTTTCTTGGCAAATTTCTACAGAAAAGGTTTGTGAAAGGCCTCATTCAATGATGCAGTAGTGAGACCAATTCAAGGTCACTGAAGCAAAATGGTCATATCATTCTAACCTTGCCATATAAACTTCATATAAGCTGTTATACCAAGACTGAAGAATGCCTTTGCACTGGTCACCCTGGTTAGGTTCTGTAGGAATTAAAAGTCCAAAACATCTGGAGAGCCCAACCCTCCCTTTCCTGCATTAAATCTAACTGAATCTAATTGGGTCTTTTTAAACTTTTGCAAACTTTTGCAATCATTTATTTTAAACCTTTGGTAGTCCATCCAAAGACATTTTTCCAAGCCAAAAGCAAATTTTCAAAATTCTGCTCCAATTCACGAGTGCCCAGCCAGGTTGTGTAATCTTCCCTTATTACTAAAATAATTATCATAATAACGCTACTAATAACCACCAAATGTTTTGAGGAAAGGGGAGATTATTGAAATGATGATAAAAGTTCAACAACTCTATCTATGCATATCTATTCAGAAGCAAGCCCAACTGAGTTTAATTGAACTTACAACTTGAACATGCTGGGAATTTAACATATCCCAGTCATGGTTTTAAGGCGGGGAGAGAGAAAGCATCTGAGAAAGATGGGGGGGAGAAAATGATAATTAGTGTAGCTATAAAGAGTAGAACAGAGGATGAGAGCGAGAAACAAAAGGATGGGGGAGAAGCCAAATGATTGAGAATTGTGTAAGGTGAAGAAATGGGGTGGGTGGGGAGAGAGACATTTGGAAGACAGGGTCTAGAACCTCTTTGGGTTTTAGGGCAAAGGGATGTACTTTTTTTGTTTTGTTTTTACTGGAAGGAGACAGGAATTGGGGAAGGAAAGAGAGAAACTAGGAGACGAGGGACTAAGAAATGTCAAGGAGATATTAGGGATGAAGAGAGAAGATGAGTGTAAGTAAGAGTCATGGTGGGAGGAGAAAAGAAGGAAGAGGATGTGGGGAGGAAAAAAAGAAGGGAAGTAGAAATTGTTGAAACTTGGGGGAGTAGGGTGAAAAAGAACGGGAAAGAAAGAGAAGCAAAACCAAGAACTGAAAGATAAAAAGAAAAGTGCCTAACCAGAGCTGAAGAAGACATTATTTGCACCCATGGTTCTTGCTAACACTACTGCATCCCATATGTGCTTCAGAACAAGAAATGAAACTGTAGTCCAGCTTCATTTAGCATCGTGTGAGAAAGTAGGGAACTCAACTTGTAAAGTTAACAACAAAATTAGAAAAGTTACAAAGCAAGTATCCTTTAGTACCATATTCAGCAGCTCTGGAGACAACAAATACTCAGGAAACTCAGTGTTTCCCTGCACTGACCACTTACTCCCAACGTCTCCTGATGCTGGATACGGATTGATGGGGAGGAGGTGGGCAGGCAGATCTCCTCAAAAGTCTACAGAAGCAGCCCTGACGTAGCTTGCAAAAGTGTTTGTTATAGTTTAACAAACACAGCTCCTCTCCTTACCCTGAGTACTAAAGAGGTAGCAGACTGTGAGATCTGAGAACTCCACTTACAACATATACTCTTTATAGGTTTATCCTTACAGAACAAGTTTTGTGAGCACAATAGAAAATATGCCCTGAATACTTACCTTGGTTTTTCATTAGTGATGAGAATTTTTACTTTGTCTAAGGCCTTTTTAGCTCCTGTCGCAGCTGCCACTTTGTTGTGAACAGGACTAGAATGAGGACTGGAAATGTAAACCTTTTTTCCAGAACTGACAGGGGCCTTGGAAGGAGAGAAGTCTGAAATGAACACTATTCCCTCACTTGTAAGCACTGTATGAAGAAAAGACAGTTGTTTTACTATAAATATGCAGAGTAATTTGGTCATATCATTTCCTTCTTAATATACCCTTGCAGTCAGAAGTGTAACAATTTTGTGACTGCTGAAACAACTGACAAACTGTTAAATGTTCTTGGGGAGAGAAAAATCCTAGCAGCATATGGCCATTTTTATTTATTCGAGACCTCAGAAGCCAGCTTTAATAAATACGTACACACACACACACACACACACACACACACACACACTTTAAAGTATGGTGGAGAATTACAGGAAGAAAAGTTTATCTTGATATTAGCTCAGTACACTGACTTTCAACTGCCTACACATGGTCAGATATCAGGGAGGATCTCTCAAAATGCAGTATTGTTTTCTCATAACTTCTAGCAATTCTTGCCTATGTAACTTAGAAGAAGAAACTCTAATGTGGAATGCCCTTATATTCTTTAGGCTGCAGTCCTACACAGCCTACTTGAAAGCAGGGTCCAGTGAACACAGTGGAAATTCCTTTTGGATAAACAGTCTGGGGTGAAGCAGACAGCTGATAAAGAGCGGTCTCTGGCCACTCCAGCTGCAATTGGACTAGGACCGCGGCAACTGCATGACCCATTCCCAAAATGGGCTGCCACCACAGGTTACAAGCCATGCTGGCCAAGAATCAGTTTTAATTGATTCCTTTTTAATCCAGTCTTTTGAACCAGGGTACGGCCTCAGTGCAGCTTCTGGCAGCTTTGGGGGTGTGCGTCATGTAAACACCATACCTGTAAAGTGGCCGGGGGCCACTTTTTTGGGCTGCTGTGTTTCAGGCTGCTGTTTGCATGCAACTCTTTACTCATGTGCATATGTAAGGGATAAACTATATTCTAATTTTTAAGTCATTTTTAATTCTCATTTTTAAATCAATGAGAGCAGGAGCCACCTGTTAAACAGGAAGAAGTTTATATTTGAGTGGCCAAGTTGAAACGATTATAAGCAGAAATGTTCTAATTAACTAAATTAATCCAGTTAACAAAAACTCTCCATGATCTAACCAGGGGAACACACTGACACACTGCTAGGAAATCTTTCCCCACTGCTCTTTGCGAATTGTACAGTTAGCCTATAGTTTGAATAAGGCATTGGTTGTGTTTCTATGTCACACTTAGCACAACAGAAATGAGCCCTCATTAAAATGAGCTTGAATCATGCTGCTAAAAGGAAAAGTTTCCACTTTTACACACCTCACCATTTGTCTGTTATCTGGACTACCAAAAAAAGTTAATAGTACCCCTAATTTGTTTTAAACAAGCCAACTTCAAATCATAATTAATGAAACCGGATTGTTTAAACTACCTTAATGGGGTGTGCAATGGGTGGCTCTGGGCCACCCCGGGAAGCGCCAGATCGGGGCCACGGCTATCCCACACCGCAGCCCCAATCCTCTCTTTTGCCACCCCAAAAAGAACAGCAAAATGCCACTTCTTTTAGGGGCGGCAAAATGCTACCCTAAGAGCCAACGCGTGGCTCTTCCTCGCCCCTTCCGGGACAGCACATCAGAATGCTGCGCCAGAAGGGCGTTCTGACGCTGCACGCCATGAATAACGGTGCACGGCGTCGCCATAGGGTTGGGGCGGCCGGTGTGTGGCTGCCCCACCCCAACTGTGCTTACAGGCCGGCCCTTTGGGCCGGTCTGCAGGGGCCCTAAGTTAAGCATAACAACAGTTCTGGGTCAAGACTACACAAAAAATTGTGGTTGACTAAAATATTCTGAACTCCTTCGTCCAGCAATTAAGGTGCGGCAGAAAGGAAATGTACAACCCTGAATCTTGCTGTCAATCATTTCCATATGTTCATGTCACTAACAATAGGAAAAATGTGGCCTATAGGTCAGAGAACCTGCATCAGCCTGATTTGATCCCTCGAGGAAAAAAAGTTTTCTTTGCTTTTTAAATTTATTTTTAAAGTTTTTCTTAGGCTTAAAACCAGGTGAGAGACTCAAAATCACCAGCTGAGCTCTTGGTAGGCTCTGGGGTATGTGTGTGTGTGCAATCAGTTTATTTAACAAGTTTAAATTTAAAGGAGAGGTTTTTCATAGAGGTGGAGGTGCAAAGGGGGCAAATGATGGGGGCTTCTACATCCTCTATGACCTTGAGAAGCTGCCTGCCTTTGCTCTAAGCTATGGCTTAGCATGATATATAAATGCAGCCTGCACATCACCCTGCCTTTTCTTCACTATTCTGCTATCACAGTCCCTGCTCAGTAGACTAGAAAGGAAACCAGCCTGAGGCATATGGAGGCTGCCTAAATATTGTAATATGTATGCACATCCATTCTCTCAAACTTTGAACTTACTTCACAGTACATTTGGTTATCTGTTGTTTTAATTAATGACTTCTACCATAACCAGTTCATTTGCCCATTTTACATTCAATTTCCCCTGTTTCTACCCCAAGATTCGTATAAATGTCACAAACCAAGGTTAATTAGATCATTCTATGCTGTTCTTTCTCTTATTGCATTTTCTGGCTTTTGGCAGTTATGATCCAACAGCAAACTTCCACAGCACAGCAATATTTACTCTGGAATCAATTTATTCTGGAAATCAAGGGTCACAAGTACTTTCCTAATGCAGAACTTACATGTTAAATTTGAAGGATCAAAGGGATCAAATGAAAAAGAAAGGATATTTTCTGCATAACTTTTCTTCCACAGTTTGGTGCCAGTATCTGCATTCCATAATACAATGTAATTTGGTGGGTGAACTGCAAGTAGCAGATCTCGAGAAGCATCCTGACTCCATAACCACTGCATGTCTGGCAAAGAAAAGGAGGGAACAATCTCAAAGTGAAGAACAGCAATCCCTTTCATTTGCTATATTTCTAAGAACAAAAAAGCAGGGGAAAATGGCACATTGGGAAATATTACCACAAAGAAATATTTATTACATTTAGAGTCCAGAATGCCTCAGGTAAAGAAAAACCAGCTAAAAATAATCGCCTGTGCTGAAACTTCAAGTGTGTTTTCTGAATTATAGTTCCCCAGGTTTGTTACATCCAATTATGAATGGGATTTCACCAGTAATAAGTAAAATAAGAAAATAAGAAAGGGCTCAGAATTGGATTTGTTTTTCTTTTGTTTTGGGAATATCAAGAGTCTCTACAGCCTACAGACTCTACAGTCTATAATTAGATCTGAATTTGGAATAAAGTCTGTTTCAGAACTAATTCACCTCAAGTTATTTAATTACTGGTGTGAACGGGGTGAGATGGGTAAAGACAGGCTCTCTAAGAAATATTTAAATGAGCAAGTAATTAAATTTTCAGAAAAATTTGGGTCAACTTTTCCAAACTGTTACTATCATTCTTGTATAGAGGCCTTGGGTGTCTCCAGATCTAACATATAAAATGTTTTTGCACAAAGAATGTTAAGATACCAGAGCACAAATGGATATGTCAGTCTTATTGAATACAGGAGCAATGAAATGGATAGCAATGGTGAAAAATATCTTTTGAGGGGGAAAATATTTGTCCTTCATAATTAAATTATTATCTAAATAAACTACAAATAGTTTGTATGTATTAGGTAAATTGTACGTGGTTTGCACCTGACACAGTCTATTCACTTATTCATTAAATTTTACTTACTTTGTTAAATTTAAAACATTTCTGACATTCCTTGAAGAACTTTTTCAAAATGACTGGCTTAGGCATTCCTTTCCTTCATGGGTTAGCTGAATACAGAATAAAATCAGTATTTCCCTTTCTTGTTTATTCCATAAAGAACAAACCTCTGAACAACTAATACTCCAAAGGTTGCCTAATCAGGAGTCACTCAGTTCATACCTCTTTCTTGAGGTAAACAAATGGGCCTGAGAGTTTACAGAGCACAGTTTAGTCTTGTTGCTAATCTCTACCAACAGGAGTTCCCCCTCCTCTCTTTTTTTCCACCTTTGGCTGCAATACCTGCTCTGTCTATTTTGCCTGTTTGTCTGCGAATTTTTGTTTAGTTTTAATGTTTATTGTTTTAATTATCATGTTTTAATGTTATTATTAGTTTAATATTTTTTTAAGGGGTGGGAGGGTTCTGGGATTTGGGGTTGCATTTTAATATACTGCATGGAGTTTAAACTGCTGTGAGCCACCCCGATTGTTTGACAGAGGGGTAGGATACAAATAAAATGCATTATTATTATTATTAACTATTATTATTATTATTATTATTATTATTATTATTATTATTATTATATCACTGGTTGAAGGGTAATCTGGAGATGCAATATTTTCTATGTGGACAGAGCTTAACTTCAAGTGAATTTGAACTCAACAAGGACCAATACTGAAGAGGTCCACATAATTGTTTGAGTGTCAGTGTAATGACATTTGCACTTTGTCATGGGGGAGAGAGACTCAAAGCCAGAGCAGATGGGCTGGAAAAAGTGGATCAATCCTGGATTTTCATAGTGGGTCAAACCCCCTCTGTCCACACTGCCCGCTCCCAAGGTGGGCTGAACACCCATGGGCAGTCTGCACCATGCTACATCAAGCCATGGGTCTTGATAATTTTTTCCTGCCTCTCCCACAATGCATACGTTCCATCACACAAACACTACTAGTTACCTCCCTTGTCTTGCCCAGCTACTATCTCATTGGACGCCCCGCACGACCGGTGGTGTGCCGGACCATGCAGTTGCATGCAATGCACTACGAGTACAGTACATCAGTGTGCTCAGTGACACATTGTCAAAGCACAATCATGGAGGACCTCCATACATGCCTCCTTTCCCCTTCTTCCCACATCCCCCTGTTGGACTGTCTGGTTTGTGTCTGTTGCAATTACATCTATTGCATTATTGGGGGGCTGCTGTACTTGTTACACTTTCGTGCACTCGCAAGCGTGCTGATTATATGCTGACTTTTTCGCCTTGTCGGAGTATCTGAGCTTCTTTTTGCTCCAATTGTTAGCCCTGGAGTGTGGCTCTGTTTAACTTTTCACCTGGTTTCACCTCGCATGTTATCTAAACAGCTAGGTTTGAAGTCGCTTTATTTGGGCAGCGCGGACAACCCCAAAGAGAATCAAGACAGAAAGTGGGGTGGGGGTGGAATTTGGAAGTAAGTACTGAAACAGGTAGACAGCATATTCTAACAGCCCTTGTGGTCTCTTCCAACTCTGTGATTCTATGAATTCTAACAACTCTAACAACTCCTTGAATTGTTCCAATTACAGTGCACAAAGGTCCATGAAGTCAGTGGCATCCCTGCACCAGGTGTCACCCAGTGTGACGGTGTAGCTTCTGGGGTGTGTACTCCCTCCTCAGTGCTGCGTGGAGAGCACAGGAATGGCACAGGGAGGGTGGGAACACATCTGGAGAGGGTGGAAGTGTGCAGGGGAGCTCAGGATTGCACAGGGAGTGTGGAAGAGTTCACAGTGGAATGTGGGATGGCATGGGGAGGGTGGGAGCATGTGTGGGGCCAGCGCAAGAAGTGAGTGTGGGGAGAGGGGCCAACCAGGTGTCACCTCCTTTCTGGGATGTCACTCGGTGCGAGCCACACCACCGGACCCCAATAGTGATGCCATTGCATGAAGTTTTAACGCAGTCAGTAGGGCAGTAAATGAACATACAGTTGAAACAAAATTCCTTAAGGAGTACCACTGTACCACAAAGACCTTTCCTTTGTGTACTTTGTATCCTGATCTAGATCTGTTTAAATTCTGCACAGCCAAGACATTCTACACTATGCAACTTTATACTTTAAAAACAAATGAACTTAAAGACAGACAACAATTCTAATTTTTATCATCCTTATTTATACAATAATTATTTATACAAGAAACTAGGGGAAATGATTTTAAAATTACATCAAATCAGGTATTTTGTTGCCATAAATTCCATCTTGGGAGAAAGGCAGGATACAAATTCAACAAATAATTATTGACAGTGTCTTGGAATTTGAGTAAAGATATGTCTAGGAATCAACAAATTGTGTTATTTTGACTAACCACCTGAAATTTCTCTCTTTTCACTGAGAAAGTATGGCCTACATCCTTCCCTCTGTGCTTAACAGGACTGAGAAAAAATAATGCTAAAAAGAACTTCAATTATTGAAATGGAAGTACAGCATCTCCATTTTTGATCTTTCCAGTCTTTCATGAACACAAGCAAGATTTGTTTAAATACATGGGTAGTTGAAATAACCTACTCAAGAAGAATCTGTGCTAAATGACAGAAATAGTTTAGCATGTCCAGGATTGAAACACCTTATTACACAGAATTATTCATCACTAACTATTTGAAGTTATGTTTGTGAATGCATCATCTCCATTTTATCATAAGAAGCAATCAAGACAAGTGCAAATTTACTTCAGTAATGTTTTGCAGTGAAAAGAGAAAACGTGTGGGTCATTCTGGGTTATGAAAAGTTTTATGAGACAACTTGGCAACCAAACTATCAATTATTCATGGAAGCCCAAGCTGGAAATTTCATTTCACCAAGATACTATGAATTTTATTTCAAGAATAAAACACATCTATAACCATAATGATGATGAGAGACGTGGGGAGCACTAAAAACAGCAGGGGGTGAACAGCTTGCTACAGGGAGGGAGAAAAAAGCAACAGAGAGCTGAGACACATTACAGAACATTAACATCCAAGCTGTTTTTTTGTTTTTTGTTTTTTTTAAAAAAAGACAGATGTAGAAAACAATATTTTTTTTCTTTGCTCAAGCTGCCATTATCCTCCGCTTGAAGGAAATCCACATATATATTATAACCTTTTACTGATTTTAATGAAGGACATAACAACCACCAGATCTAGGGAGACACTTAGAGTGATAGGAAATAACATATTTTTCAGGAGATCTATCAGTGGGTGATGGTGCCAATGTAATTAATTGTTCAGGACAGCAGACTACAGAAGAACATGTGGCATACCTTCAAATCATTTCCAACTTATGGCAACCCCAAGGCAAACCTATCATGGGGCTTTCTTGGAATTATTCATTTAGAAGGAGTTTGCCACTGCCTTCCTCTGAGGCTGAGAGAGTGGGATTTGCCCAAGGTCACCCAGTGGAATTCATGGCCGAGCAGAGATTGGAACCCGGCCTTCAGGGCCCTTGTCCAAGACCCAAACCACTACACCACGCTGGCTCTCTTAATCTTATAATGTTTTATGTATCATTGATGCTCTCAGATGCAATAAAAATCGAATGAACACCAAAGCAATTAGTTCCACATTCTTTACAGAAACCACTGCACTCTTACTTCTCTGTGTTTCCTTCCCAATCTTCATTTCTTCAAAACACACAAGAAGTTTACAGGAACATGTGAACTTGCCCAGTTATCTCATAAAACATCACATGACCCAAAATGACTCAGACATTTTCTCCTTTGTAATGTAATATTTTACTTCACTGCTTCTTATGATGAAATGAAAATGATATAGTCACAAAGAATAACAAACAATACACAGTAATGAATAATTGTGTAATAATGCAATTCAGTTTTGAAGAGGCCAAACTATTTCTGTCATTTACTTTGGATTATTTTCAAGTAGCTTCAACTATAACACCAGTAAAGTCCTCATCACAACATGTCTCCAATTCATACAGGAAGTTCAAAAGAACAAGTTTTTAAGGTCATTTGAAACTTCCTTCATATATTGGATCACTGTAAAATCTTAATGTGTTTAAAAGGCTCTGATCTGGCTCCTGATGGAACAGGTTTGAAAACTACTGCATGGCATTTTTTTATTTTTAATGACATTGACAACACTCATTATTAAACTAGAATTCCTAAATAGCTTTTTGCTATATAGTTTTCACCAGAATTGGTAAAAAAAAAAAAATCATTCTCAAGAGTAGAAGACTTGACAAATGTTCACAATTTAAAAAGCCAATACTAATGTGAAGATAAAATCAAGTAATCCGTTGAGTGAACTCCTCTTATAAGAACTGCTGGGAATGAAAATACTGTATTATAATCAGATGTTTTAGCAAATGTTATCTGTGGAAAACGCCTTAAACTGTCCTAAACATAAGCAATTTATTTAGAAACAAATACCAACAGAAACAATCAGATGAGGTAAGTAATGTTTTCAGAATGAAATGATGTTCTAGAATGTGCCAGTGTCAGTTGGATATACATGCATATGCTATCAAATCAATCCAGAAAGGCAGAGACAGAAAGTTGGGAGTTTTTTCTCTGAAGATGCTAGCCACAGATGCTGGCGAAACGTCAGAAAGAAACTCTTTCAGAACATGGCCACACAGCCCGAAAAAAAAAACCCACAAAAAAACTTTGGGAGAGGGAGTTAAATGGTGGCTAAGTTACCACCTTCAAAGACCTAACGAATTGCTCTGCCAAGCAAGAGGTATATATGTTCATTTGGGAAGGTTCTATCATTCTATTGTCCTGGTGGATCTTTACTTTATTTAAATTTCCCATTCCCTGTTTCCATTAGAAAGAAAATGCCTATGCTGCTCAAGACTGGAAACAGGTATGGGCCTTTAAGAAGGCTGTACCAGGAAAGGTGAGTGGGCTGGATCTGGCAAATCCATGACTCCCCCCTCCCAACCCCCCACTTTAGCACCCACTGCCTGTGGAAAGGTTGCTGGTGTTTCTCCTTTTACCTCGGGCTTTCCATGAGTGTACAGGGGCAGGGAGGCTTCACCACTTGCAGAGTTCATCTCTATTTGTGGAGGGCTCTTTCTCCCAAACCTAACTCTTCCCATCTATCCTTTGACTAGGGATAAGGTTGCCCTATAAGTTATCAACTTGAAATGTTTACCAATGCCTCCTCCCATATTTAAAAACAATCATTAAAGCTCAATTTTAACCTTCAGCCACAACAGTCCCATTGCAGATGCAGGTTTTAAATGTTTAAAAACAAAAAGATCCCAGAAGTCTATTTTGTCCTGCCAGTATATAATTATCATGAGATCACTCCAAATGTGCTGGCTATATCATTATACAGTATCACCCCAATGATCCTTCCGTGGCCCCATCTATATGATGGTTAGGATTATTGTTGTAGGCTTATATACTGGATATTCAGGCTTGTATTGGGCTTTTAAATTGAATTTGTTAATTTTAGATTATTCACTGATTTAATACTGTTTTATGGGGGGGGGGAGGGGGTATGTTGTATTATTTATGTTTTTATGGGGTGCTGTATGTTTTATGGTTGTAAGCCGCCCTGATTGGAGTACCATTGGGCGGGATATAAATAAATTTTATTATTATTATTATTATAGTCATATATACTTGTAATTCAAGTTACTACTATATGCAAACATATAATACCATTAATAATTACTGACTGTTTTTTAGGATGGCAATCCATACAATATTCTTTATCTTCTATTTTTCTTGCATCAGATTATATAATTATCATTTTTCTTCTTTGCTGGCACTTCAAGAGAAGTGCTGAATCTCCTAAACAGTTTTTCATATGGGGAAATACGCACACCCCTGCCATCTCCCTTTCCTCCAGAGAAAAATCCAGGGAAAAATCTTGCCATTGTGATTGGTTACTGATGTCCTTCTTTCCACTCTTTCTACTAATTTACAAACCACACCATCAAGAGACACAAAGCTACTGAAATAATTCACTGTTGCCTAGCAACTAAGTGAAATTCTCCAGAGATTAAACTACTTACAAGCTTAGGAATGCCCTGAACAATAGGATGCTATTTGTCATATGCAACAGTACCATAAATCCATTATACGCTCAGCTCTGCAAGTTTTGTAGCCATTTACCTAAAGGACTAATATAAAAACACTGGAGAATCAAGACAGAGAATTAAACACATTCAAGTACCGTATGTTAATTAGGGGAAACAACTATCAGAGACTAAGGGGCAGCACTGGCTCCCAGGAGACCTTGACCTCCCATCATATCCCTCACTGCATCTCCCTGCACCTCACCCATCTTTGATGTACGTCAATGATTCAGCTCAGGATAGCTGGCCTTTATTTTAGTACCTTCACAGTGGCATTAATACAGTAAGGGGTGTGAAGGTCTGAAACTATAAAAAGTGGGTTGGAGACAGTTATACTCAAAAACTGGGAAAAAGAGACAGTAGTGTCCTTGAGCAAGAATTTTACTGATTACCCAAGGGTCCCCCAAAGTCAAGACTTAATTTCTAAATAGTATCACAATAAGTCAAACAACTGGTGATACACACAATGTGCAACTCAATATATATATTTACTCAGACAGAAATGTAATTGAGATGCAAGGTTAAGTGTGTATAAGATTGCAACCTTAAAGATTGGCATGATCTGCTGTAAAGAGAATGGTTAGGAAATATTTTAATAATAATAATAATAAAAGTTATTTCTATTCCGCCCCTCTGCGTAATGCAATATTTTAATTATCTTTCATATAAAATATTTCAGAACATTTCAAACTAAAAGTCCCATTTATCTCAAATATGAAGTATGACTACTATATATTGATAATTTTTAAATGCTTAAGCCTTTTAAAAGTGTCTGGGCAAAGCAAGTTAAACATTAAAAACTTAGCAGTCACACTAAGGTAAGGATCCCATCTGTGTGTGCACAAGCTATTCCTCAAGCTCCTACCATCCAACAGCTGTCAAACTCCTGAAGGGCCCCTGTTGCTGTTGCTTACTTTTGGGGAAAGATAGGGGAGGTTTTCAAACAGCGTGCACCCACTTTTTCCTTTCCCCAGGATCCCACAGCAGCTGAATCTTCATGGTCTGAACAGTGTCCTCATTCTCTCCCTGTCTCTGCTTGTTGCCTAGCAGTGGGAGGTTTTTTAATGCAGCACAGCAGCAACAGAATAGCCCTCTACAACTCATCCAAAAAGGAATTATTCAGACATTAAGTCCTTCACAGGATACTCTTCTGAGTGTGTCTTGCTTGGGAAGAAAAATACACAAACAGAAATTGCTTGAACATAAAAAAGATCCAAAGGATATACTACTTACAGTTGTTTCTTTTAACTAATTAGTGCATTTATAACTGCAACATGATGTAGCATGAAAATATGAGTTTTCTTACCCTGGATGGGTTTTGTGTGCTCTTGGATTTCACATCGAGCAGCTCCTGTGGCTACGTCCCAAACAATGATCTTTCCAGTGACATCAGCAGAAGCCAGGCGCAAAGAATAAGGGGATCCAATGTTGTGATGGTAGTTCTCCTTAGCCCATTTAACCTAAAGACAGAAAGAACAACCACGGCAACTTGTAACAGACTGAGCACAAATCATTCTTGGATATTTTTTTCCTGACAGATAATAAGAAAAACGAAGAAATTATAATGAAAAGGACAAGCTTTTCGTGAGTAGCATGAGAAGGGATACATAATAAGCCAAACAAGTAAACAAGTTTCATGGGAAAAACAAATAAAACTGAAACAAATTTCTTGTATGATAATAAGAAATTAACTACTCAGAAACCTACAGTGTATTATCCCTCCATAACAGTAAGACAGATAGTGAGCTTGAATGGTGAGTGTTGACAGAAACAGAGATAATACCAAATCACTGAGAAACAAGGATATCAGCATGCTCACATGAACATTATGGTTTATCAAAGTACCAAAGGAAAATGCCAATGAGAACTGACTATGCTCTGAAAGCACAGAATACTAAATATTAGTAGAAAAGGAGGCTGGGAATAGAATATCCTCCTAGAACAGAATGGCTGAGTGGAACCCTGAGCAGAAACATGGCAGTATTCCCCCCACCCCCCGCCCAAGTCTCAAATGTAAATTGCAGTAACAACCTCAACATTATAAATGTGGGTCTCTCCTCCCATTCTTTGTTTTCATTTATTTTATGCTGGAGGGATTGTTCCTGCATGAACATTTTAACTTATTTCAATTTCACAGTAAATGAAATAAAACATTACTGTATTAAGGATAAGACATTATGCAAACCTCCAAATGTTTAACTTCATTTTTTAAACATTACCTTGACAACGTTAGCTTTGTGCCTCTCCAGAACTTGTAAGGTCTGAGCAGTTTTAGGATCAATCACCAGAATGAGAGAATGACATCCATATGCAATCAATCCTTGCCAGCCCCTAAAAAAATGAGAATAATAATAGTTGTCATCATCCTGATGTTCTCGAACAAGGAAAAATAATTCCAGTAACAACAAAAATCCAATATGGCCATCTACCCATCTACCCCTGGGTGTTTTTAAGGAAAAATAAGTTCACAAGCCTTAGTAGATGTGCTATGTCTGCTCTGCAAACAAAGAAGAATAAAGCAAAAATACATAAAATGGACAATTAAAGTGCTCCTGATGAAATGATTTAGTCAATGGTTAATTCTGGCAAGACAAAGTGAGGCCCCTGCCCACCTCAACTGACACTGCAAACCTTGGAGATGTTTTGAGGCACCCGCATCTGTGCATAATCAGCAGGAATCCCCAATGTCTTCTATTTACCAGTTATGAATATATATTTCCTTAATTCTGTAGAGATGAGTCTTCACTGCTTCCTCTCCTCTTTTTCAGCACAATTGACTTCTATCCCTTCTCTAACACTTCAGCTGCTTTTATTTTGAGTTCAATTTGTCACTGCAGCTTCATGAACCAGCTATTTTCCGATCTCATCTGAGCCTCCTTCCCTCCACCAAATACTGTATATTGCAGGTTCATGAAAATAACAGTTCAGTAACACGTGTTCTAGGAGCTATTTAACAGCAAAGCAGCTTCATTTATATACCGCTTCATATCGCGCTATGGGATGTCTAAGCGGTTTACAACTGTGAGCTGATTGCCCCCCAACAATCTGGGTACTCATTTTAGCGACCTCGGAAGGATGCAGGCCTGAGTCGAGCCTCAGCCCTGGCCGGTATTGAACTCGCAACCTTGTGGTCTATGAGTGAGTGGCTGCAGTACAGGAATTTAACCACTGTGCCACCAGGGCTGATAGGCATCTGGGAGAAACTACAGTGTCTGATGTAGTATATATAAAAACAGAGATCTATCGTACATGATAGAATCAGTGTGCTGCAGTGGTTTGAGTGTTGGGAGTAGGATTCTGGGAGACCAGGGTTGGGATCCCCATTTGGGTGCGGAAATCCCCATTTGGAATTTTCCCACATTCCTTTTGCTAGTGACCCCGGGCCACCTTAGGCAGATTCAGGCTGGCTTTTGGCCACTCTCTAGGCATGCGTTATGTGCACTGTGCCCCTGAAGCAGCTGGAAGCCACCTCTATCTTGCCTGTCTGTTTCAGGCCTAAGAAGCATGAATTTACATTTCTATGAGTGTTTTCAGCTATTATTTGGTCAGGTACTACTTTTTTTTTTGAATGTCCAACATTTTGTGATGTCTTCAGGGTGATTAGACACATCCTCAATTTCCTGGACATGTCCTATATTGCAACCTTCTTTCCAGGTGGAATTTCAAAATGCCCTCCATTTGACGCATGCATGAGAACCATGAACTTATCTTCAGATGAGTGCTTCGAACTTTTATTTTGCAAAGTCCTCCATTGTCCTACATTTTGCAGTGCCTTGTCCCCCTTTACAGATATGCCATATGGTCACCCTATATGTTTTAGGATATTTAACAGACATCTGGAAGAAACTGCAGGGTTCTTATGTGGTATACAGTGGGCCCTTGGTATCTGCTGGGGTTTGGTTCCAGGACTTCCAGTGAGTGGATACCAAAATCCGTGGATGCTCAGGTCCCATTATATAGAATGGCATAGTAAAATGGTGTCCCTTGCATTAAAATGGCAAAATCAAGGTCTGTTTATTAGAATTTATAGTTTTTTTTTAAATATTTTCAAGCCATGGATGCTTGAATCCGTGGATGAAGAATCTGTGGATATGGAGGGCCGACTGTATATAAAACCAAGTACATGATGCAATCCTCCTCTGAATAAAATTTGCTAAGCAAACCGCATGATAGGCTAGCCTTAGAGTCGCCATAAGTCAGAAACAACTTGAATAATAATAAATAATAATAAAATTTATTTATATCCCGCCCTCTGGAAAACCAATCTGGGCAGCTTACAACAGCAAAATATACAGTCCCCATAAAACAATGTACAGTGCAACAAGCCCCTCACCCCTTAAAACAGTATTAAATCAGACATTATTAAAATAACATTCATTAGTTATCATTATAAAACAAACGAAACAAAACAGAACTAGCCCAATAGAGCCTAGCATTACTAATCCACACCATCCTCAGATGGGGCCATGAGGGATCATACACTGGGGTGGGTCGGTTGTACCCGAGGCCAGGGTATTAATCTGGGAAGGCCTGCCAGAAGAGATCCGTCTTGACAGCTTTTTTGAAGCTGTCTAAAGATGTCAAGTGACGGATCTCGTCCGGCAGGTCATTCCAGAGTCTAGGGGCGGCAGCAGAAAAAGCCTTCCAGGAGGTAGCCGCAAGCCTAAACTTTTGGGGTTGGAGTAAGTTCCTCCTGGAGGAGCGGAGAGCGCGGGGAGGATTATATGGGAGAAGGTGGTCCCTGAGATAGGTTGGACCCAAGCCATTTAGGGCTTTAAAGGTGATAACCAACATCTTGTACCGAGCCCGGAAGCTGATAGGCAGCCAGTGGAGGGACCTCAGAACCGGAGTAATGTGGTCCCTCCGAGATGTTCCGGAGACAAGTCTGGCTGCCATATTCTGTACCAGCTGTAATTTCCGAACTAAGCACAAGGGTAGCCCCATGTAGAGTGCATTACAGAAGTCAAGGTGTGAGGTTACCAGTGCGTGCACCATGGTCTCAAGATCCCTTACTTCCAGGAAAGGGCGCAGCTGGCGTATCAGCCGAAGCTGATAACAGGCGCTCCTGACCGTCGCATTTACCTGATTAGTCATCAGGAGCGACGAGTCAAGGAGCACCCCCAAGCTGCGAACACAGTCACTGGAGGAGAGTGTGACCCCATCCAGGACTGGAGGTTGCAACCCAATTCCTGGTTTCGGGGCCGCTACCATGAGCACCTCCGTCTTGTCTGGATTCAATTGCAATCTGTTTTTCCTCATCCAGCCCATTACCGCTTGAAGACATGCATTGAGAGAAGAGATGCCATTGGAATTCGAGGCCGACGAACGAGACACGGAGAAATAGATTTGAGTGTCATCAGCGTACTGATAACACCCAGCACCATAACTCCGTATTATCTCACCCAGCGGCTTCATATAGATGTTGAATAATATCAGGGACAAGATAGCCCCCTGAGGGACCCCACATACATGTTCCTTCCTTCCTTCCTTTCCTCCACAAAACACTGTATATTGCAGATTCATGAACATAACAGTTTAGCATCGCACATTCCAGGCTATTTAACAGGTATCTGGGAAATACTACAGGGTTATGATGAAGTACATATAAAAATAGGTATCATACATGAGAGAGCCAAAATGTTGTAGTGGTCTGAGTGTTGGTATTGGGAGACCAGGGTTTGAATCCCCATTTGGGCTTGGATGGGTGAGTTTGGGCAAGTCACATTCTCTCAGCCACAGAGGAAGACATGGGCAAACCCTCTCTGAAGAAAGCTTGCCAAACAAAATCTATGACAGTCGCTGAAAGCCAGAAATGCCTTGAAGGCACACCACCACCACCACCACAACAACAACAACAACTTACACATTCCTTCTTTGCTTCCCTCCACCAAATATTGTATATTGTAGGTTTATAAACATAAGAATTCAGTGACACACATTCTAGACTATTAACAGGCATCTGGGAGAAATTACAGGACTCTGATGAAGTATATATAAAAACAGGTATTATACACGATGGAGAGCCAGCATGGGTTAGTGGTCCGAGTTTTGCACTAGGACTCTGGAAGACAAGGGTTCGAATCTCTGTTCGGGTATGGAAATCCATTGGGTGACCTTGGGCAAGTCGCACTTTATCAGCCTCATTTTCTAGTCTATTTAACAAGCATCTAGGAGAAACTACAAGGTTCTGATGTAATATATATATAAAAAATAGGTATTATAGATGATGTAGCCAACATAGTGTAGTGGTTTGAGTGTTGCACTAGGATTCAGGTGGACCAAGGTTTGTATCCCCATTTGAGCATGGAAACCCACTGGGTGACCTGGGCAAGTCACACTCTCTCTGTCTCATGTTCTAGGCCAGGGGTTAGGCAACCTATGGATGCCGCCCCCCAAGGCCTTTGGACCGGCCCCAGGCTGGTCCTGCCGCCACCGCCGCCGCCCACCATGATGATACTGATTATTGTTGTTATTACTTGTTCTTGGGGTTTTCTTGGCAAAATCTCCACAGGGGTTTTGCCATGGGTTTTCTGGGGCTGAGAGAGTGTGCATGCATATATATTTTTAATTTTTTTAAAAAAAATTATTTATTTATTGTGCTTTGGCCCCCCAATTGTCTGAGGAACAGCAACCTGGCCCCTGGCTCAAAAAGGTTGCTTGCCCCTGTTCTAGGCTATTTAACAGTCATTTAGAAGAAACTACACGACTATGATGAAATATATATAAAAACAGGTATCATACGTGATGGAGAGCCAGCATGGGTTAGTGGTCTGAGTTTTGCACTAGGACTCTGGAAGACAAGGGTTCGAATCCCTGTTCGGGCATGGAAACCCACTGGGTGACCTTGGGCAAGTCACACTCTCTCAGCTTCATGTTCTAGGCTATTTAACAGGCACCTGGAAGAAACTACAGGATTCTGATGTGGTGTACAGGTACATGGTGCAAACCTCTCCTGAACAAATCTTTCCAAGAAAACCCAATGATAGGGTCACCTTACGGTCACCGTAAGTCGGAAACAACTTGAAGGCACACAACAACAAACAACAACAACAACATGCATGCTCCTTCCTTCCACCAAACACTGTATAATGCAGGTTCCTGAACATAACAGTAGCACACATTCCAGGCTATTTAACAGGCATCTGGGAGAGATGACAGTGCTATGATGAACTATATATAAAATCAGTACATAGAGAGATCTTGTAACACCTTTGAGACTAACTGAAAGAAATTGGCAGTATGAGCTTTAGTAGACTTCAGTCTATTTCCTCAGATGCATCTGGTGGAGTGGAGCCCAGGAACAGACATATATATATATGTGAAGATGTCAATTCGAAATACAAATTCTTTGTGTATAGAAATGAAGTGGCAGGTCCAGTCTTAACGATGGTCATTAGTGCACAAAGAAAAAGGAAACTGGTCTTTGTGCATGGAGATGATATATAAAATCATACATGATGAAGAACCAGGGTGGGTTAGTAGTTTGAGTGTTGCACTAAGACTCTGGGAGACCAGGGTCTGAATCCCCATTTAGGCATGAAAACCCACTGGGTGAGCTTGGGCAAGTCACACTCTCTCAGCCTGATGATCTAGTCTATTTAACAGGCATCTGAGAGAAGCTAGCGCTAAAGGGTTATGATGTGATGTGTGTGTAATATATATATATAAAAACAGGTACATGATGCAACCCTTCCCCCTCCCTTTAACAAATCTTGCCAAGAAACCCCCATGATAGGGTCGCCATAAGTCGGGAATGACTTGAAGGCACACAACAGCAACAACTCAATGCTCCCGCTCCCAGGGGCGGCAGTCTCTCTCTTTCCCCGTCCTCTTCTGCCTACTTTCTCCCCGCACTCACCAATCCGCCGCTCCCTTATTTTGAGGGTTGAGAGCCCCGGTGAGGGTCCGGGCCGAGAGTTTGATGTTGACCATGTAAGGCTGCATGGCTGGCTAGGAAGCGGGGACAGGGAAGGAAGGCAGGCGGCCGAAGAGCAAAGAAGGAACCGAAAACTAGACAAGGAAGCAATCTCCCGGACGGTCCGTCCTCAATCCATGCCCCCAACTCGTCCGGCTCGCAGCGCTGGCTGCGAAGATTAGTTCCGGCCCTCAAAGAATGGTTCCTCCCAAGGAACGAAAGGAACCATGGTGAGGCCCGAAATTGTGGAAATTGAAGCCTCACGATCTTGGCTTTAATCTTTTCCCCGTTTCCCTGTTTTACACACACAGGGTGACCAGATGTCCTCATCTCAAAGGAGGACCAGGCCACCGCAAAATGTAGGACATTCCAGAAGAATGGAGAACCTGACCAAAGAAAGAGTCAAAACACTGAATAAATATAAATTCATGCTTCTTGACCCGATGAAATGGAGGACACTAAAAAAATGGAGGATCTGACCAAATAAAAGTCAAAAGCACTCAATAAATATAAATTTATGCTTCTTAGTTACAGGGTGACCAGATGTCCTCACCTCAAGGGAGGACAAGGCCACCACAAAATGTAAGGCCATCGAGACAAAATAGAGGACTTGGCCAAAGAAAAAGCTCAAAGCAATCATATAAATGTAAATTCATGCTTCAGTCATGCTCAAAATGGAGGACATTGTGGAATTCCTCCTGGCCAGAAGGTGGAAATGTACTGGACATGTCCTGGAAAAGGGGAACATCTGGTCACCCTGAATACACCACAAAATGTAGGACCTTCAAACCAAATTTAGGACCTGACCAAATAAAACTGAAAAGCACTCATTTAAAGTTATGGAGGATATGTTGGAATTCCTGGACAAGGACAGGTCCTGGAAAAGTCCCCTACCTTTGTTCCAAACTGTGAAAATGATTTTTTTAAAAAAAGTGCCTGTCAAGAGCACTGACCTAATATACTTTATTTCTTTGTAGGTTTTGTTGTTATTGTGTCCCTTCAAGTGTATTTTGAATTATGGTGGTCCCTACCATGAGGTCTTGGCAAGATTTGTTCAGAAGATGTTTATCATTATCACATTTCTTGACTGCAATCTCTGTTCTGATCCAATTGACACAAATGACTGCGGCAACTATAGGACCATAGCATTAATTTCCCATGCAAGCAAAATTATGCTCAAAATTCTGCAACACACACTGAAAGCATATATGGAGAGAGAAGTCCCAGAGGTACAAGTGTGGTTCAGGACAGGAGGAGACACTAGTGATTACATTGCAAACATATGATGGCTAATAGAGCAAACCAAGGAATTTCAAAAGAAGATCAGTTTGTGTTTAGAGACTATATAGCAAAGCCTTTGACTTCATAGATCATGAAAAGCTATGGAACACTCTTAAAGACATGAGACTACCAACACATCTGATAGGCCTGATGAGGAATCTGTACTGAGGACACGAGGCTACTGTTAGAACAGAACACAGAGAAACAGAATAGTTCCAAATTGGCAAAGGGTCAGATAAGGCTATATCCTTTCACCCTATCTGTTCAACTTGTATGCAGATAATATCATATGAGGAGCAAGCTTGGACACAGTGGAAGATAGGAGATGTCTCATCCACACGGTCTCCATGAGTTAGGATTGACTCGAAAGCAGTTAACAACAACACAACAACAAATGAGAAGTCTTTATTTCAATTTCCTCATCATCTATTTTGAATTTATGTAAATCCTCCATGGTCATTATTTTTTTTCTTAATGTTCAACATTAAACCTGCCCTATTTCTTGAGTTTCTTTAGTAACTGTTTCAAGACTTTATTGTTTTCTTTAATAGTATGGTATCATCTGGATATTGTTGATATGCCTTCCTCTGATCTTCACTCCTCTTTCCTCCAAGTCTAAAACTGTTCTGCTTATGATATTGTCTACATACAAGTTCAACAAATAGGGAGATAGACTGCAGCCTTGTCTTTCCATATTCATAGAAAAAATAGCTGTCACAAATTATAATAGAATGTTACTACTCATTAGTTCTACTGCAATTCAAACACTGGATCAGAAGGATTTTTGTCAAAGAAATCTTTCAGATAGTTGAGAGATTATGGACTGAATTGTAAAGAACAACTATTTGCTACTCTTAAACATGGTGGAATCAGTCATTAAATCAATTGTAACGTAGCAGTTAGTAAAGCAGTGTACAAATTCCATACAATGTGCTGATAGTACGCAGCTCTAAATGTTGGGACCATGGTTGTGAGGAATAATAGAGCGGAGATGATGACGACTTTGCCTCCTGCTACCACAACAGCAGAAGAAATTTTGTGTCTTGAGAATGCTAAAAAGACTGAGAATATGGAAGAGAAATCTGAAATAGAAGAGTTCTAAGCAAAAAAAAGTAGGAATGATAGCTCCATGCCTCTATATTTATTATTTTTTCAAAGAACACTTATATGCTAGTATCTATTGATTTTTTTTTCCTTGCAAGTTTGAAACTATGTTTCATATCGTGGCTTCAGGCAAGCTATTTTGAAAAAGAATAAACATTTCAGCTTTATGTAATTTCTGTGTTCTCTTATTTGTCACTGTTCAAAGATTACTTATACTGAAGTTTCCATCTTGCTGTAATTTTTAGTACAATTTCAAAACAGATGTGTTTTTCAGTTAGTAGGCAATGTTCATGAACAATACATATTGTGTTAGAGGGAAAGATTGTGAAAAATTATTATTGGAGTGAAAGGTCTGTTAGAGCCTTTACTCCAGACACCACTAAGGTGCTTATCTTAGGAAGGTGAGTTTGTATTATGAAGCTAACCACTTAAGATATGTAATAGAAGGAATGCTGGACGTACCAGATTTAGATTGGTTAGAAATGGGGGGAAAAGAGATAGATATAAAAATAGAGAAAAATTTTTTTTAAGAAATTAGTAGGAAAGAAATGAAAGAAATTGGAAATCCATTTATGGAAAATATATTAGAAATTTGGAATAAATATAAAAAAGGATTAATGAATGAAAATTCAATAATAACACCAATAATAATGGAAAAATCTTTCCCCAAAAATTTAAAAGATTTATTAGATAAAGAATTAAAGGAAAGGAAAATAGATAAAATAGAAAATTGGATAGAATTAAAGATAGGAAAAGAAAATATAAAAGAAAAATTTAGGGGGATAAACATGTCTTGGTTACATTTTATGCAAATAGAACAATGGTTTAAGAATTGGAAGAAAAAATATAGAAAAAGGGAAATATACACAATTTGAACAAATAGTTCAGAAAGGAAAAGGAATGGAGGAAAATGAAAATATGAAAGGCATAACTAGCAAAATTTATAAAATATTAATGGACAATAAAAGGGAAAAACTAGATCAAATTATTTTAAAAGAAATATGGGAAGATGAATTGAAATGCAAAATCTCTGACAATGAATGGAATAAGATTTGGGAACAAAGACATTTGAAAAATTTATCGGTGCGAATTAAGGAAAATTAGTATAAATTGATTTGGAAGTGGTATTTGACACCACTGAGATTACATAATATAAATAAAGAAAATTCAAAATATTGTTGGAGAGGTTGTCAGGAAGTAGGGTCATATCTACATATGTGGTGGCAATGTAAATATGTACAAAAATTCTGGGAAATAGTAATATTAGAGATAGAAAAGGTTATGAATATAAAGATAGATAGAAAACTGAATATAGCATTGTTATCAATATATAATGAAGTAGAATGGAAAGAGGGAAAAAACCTTGTAACAAATTTGTTTACTGCTGCGAGATTAATTATAGCAAGAAGTTGGAAAACAAAAATAAGTGTGAAATTGGAGGATTGGTATAAGGAAGTTTGGAAGATAGCAATTAATGATAAATTAACATGTAGATTGAAAGTGAAAAAAGGATTATTGAAAAGAAATGATTTTGATGAAATATGGAAAAAATTTATTGAAAACGTATTAAGAATGGAAGATGGGAAACTGCCTCCACGGGAGGAGTTAAGATTTTGGATGGAGTATAAAGATGGAAATGGCTCCGGGGGTGGGGTGCACGGAGGGGATATTTAGGGGGTTTTGTTTAAAAAAAAAAAGGCTAAGATGTAAAAGTATATAAAAATGTATGGAAAGTTGATTAATATAAATAAAATTAAAAAAAAAGAATCAAGCACTTTTTAAAACAAGGTTTTACTCATGCAATACATAGAATTACTTTGTGAATGTAATGAATGCACCAAATATTTGTAAATGATGTATTTCATGTTGATAAATTTGGGTAAAAAAAAAAAAGGAAGGTGAGTTTGAAAGAAAAAAATTGGAGGCAGAAAATAAGTTGAGAACGTTTAACATGAGGAACATGTATTAAAGAGATACTTTTGTGGATAGAAATAGATTGATGCTTTCTAAACTAAAGGAGAAAAAGATAAGAGGGAGACATGTTGTAGTATGTCCTCCATCATCAAAGAGCAGCCAGGAGGAGAGTGAAGGGGTTCAGTCTCGGCTGGTTCTTTATTTTATTGTATTTTTTTACAACAGAGGACAGTCAATTAACCCTGACTAACTGGACAGTGCTATTTGCCCATATTGCTTTTGGATAGGTGGCTGATAAAGGAAGAAAAAGCAAGGATAAAAGAAAGACAAAAGATTGTAATCCTTTTCTACTAAGGCATCCCATCCCTAGGAGACAAGAGCAGCAAGAATCAATTGCAGAAGCTGCTATTTCTTCCAACATATTAAAGCTCCTGCCTTGTGTATGTGTGTGTGTGTGTGGGGGGGGAAGCATCTCAGTTTTAATGTAATCTGATTTTTAGGGGGGGAAACTTTGGGACTTCATCACACGGGGACAATTGGAAGTGTAAACGGGGTTTATCCCATGAAAATTGTGCATTCATGATTAAGATTTTCACATGACGTCGCTATTAAAGTGCTATTATCCCAGGAATATCCTGTAAAAATAGCACAATTGCAATAAAGGTTTTTATATGACATCGTGATCAAAAGTGATTAAAGTGCCATTATCCTGGAAAAAACAGGCAATCCTGGAAAATCCCGTGAGTGATTTGTTGCTGTTTATTGCCTAGTTATTCTCTGATTATTCCCGGGATAATGACTTTTTTTATCACACTGTGTGTGAAAATCTTAATCGCATTTTAACAGTGATTCTGCTATTTTCACAGGATAAGCCCCATTTAAACTCCCAATTTCCCCCCACATGATAAACTCCTTGCTGGAGTTATTTTTGAATGATCATCAGAGAAAGACAGGAAAATAATAATTTAAAAAAATAGTGGCTATACAGACCACCCCACCGCCCTCTTCAGCACCAGATCGGGGCCGCAGCTACCACACACCACAGCCCCAATCCGCCAGTTTGCTACTCTAAAAAGAAATGACAAAATGCCACTCCTTTTTAGAGTGGCAAAAAGCTGCCCTTGCCACCGTGGCAGCAGCTTTTCACCATTTCTTTGGTTTAGCGCATCTAAACGCTGCACCAAAGAAATGGTGTGACGCTGCCCGTCAGGCAGGCAGCATGATGCCGACATTAGGACAGAGTCGGGGTGAGCGGCATGTGGTCACTACGCCCCCACTCCACGCTGATGCCGCTGTTTATCGCCGGTCTTTAGAGGCCCTAAGACTTTTCCAGGTACTCAAAACAGTTTAGAATAATAAATAAGAAAACATTAAAACTAATATGGCAGCAAGATGTCTGCAAGTGTGAAGAGAACACATTCTAAACATTAAGTCTAAAAAGATTAAGTCTAAAATACCCTGGGAAAAAGCAAAGCAAAGCAGCTTCATTTATATACCGCTTCATATCGCGCTATGGGATGTCTAAGCGGTTTACAACTGTAAGCTCATTGCCCCCCAACAGCTGAGTACTCATTTTAGTGATCTTGGAAGGATGCAGGCCTGAGTGTAGCCTGAGCCCTGGCTAGTATTGAACTCGCAACCTTGTCTATGAGTGAGTGGCTGCAGTACATGCATTTAACCACTGCGCCACCAGAAATTGATAACAATATATAGTGTACCCAAAGTTTTCAAGAAACTTTGTGCGGGTTATTTTGGTAAGCCTTGTACCAGCTTTGTAAATGAGGCCATTATTATTAGCCCATGTAATAAATTGTGAAATAAAAAGGAGTGACAGTGATTTAAGCCATGCTAGGGAGTTTATGAGTGAAACAAGAATTCTGATTGCCATCCCATGCAGTTTTATCTGGGAAGAAGGAGAGGGGGCAGGGAAGAGAGATATTCTTAGCAAATATACAGGATTGTACTTTGAGACAATCCTGCATGCACATACGAGCAAGTAAATCAATCTCTGAAACTTACATCTAAGTAAACATATACTGTATTGAATTGTATTTCTGGCCACTATAGTCATTCTCACAGGACCTCAGAGGAAGGTGTTATGTGTTATGATTGTCTTCCACCAACAGGGGGAAAATTGTGATGCTTTTAGTACATCAGCCCATATGCATCCTCTTTTCTTGGTAATTCCTGAAATATCATGTCATCTATAACTCGACCCTTTCAAACTTTCAGCTGAACAAACATGATGACCCAGCACACTGACATTTCACAGATGGAAACGTCATGATTTCAATGGCATTGATTTCAACATGTCATCATTTCAAAGACATGAAAATCAGGATACATGTGGCACCACACTGTGGACATGTGTCATTGACATGATTAATAATATAGTTCATATTTTTCACATTATATTTCATATTATAGATATCACACCTGAATCAAAGAAACTGTGCATCTGAAATTATCTATATTCTTTCTTAAGGTGAGAAATTGTTAGTAGATCAGTTACTGTGAATGTAATGAATTTTTTAATTAATCTATTTTTAAAAGGTTATTGTGACCTTTTTTTAAAAAATAGTGATGGATTCATTGAATTCATTTTTCACTAAAAAAAAAAAAAATATCATCTTCTATTTTGGCATTTCCTATTGCTGACAATGGGATAGAATATGTTTTGTCCCAGAAATTAGTACATTTTCTTGTCTTGTGATATGGTGCATTGGGGGAAATGAACACAAAATAATGTCTGTATTTAAACTAATATGCTCAACAAAATGTGTACATTTGAAAAATGTGCACAAGACTCACTTTAGTTAATGGGGATGTATACAAAAGTATGTAGTTTATTTTTTAAAAGGTTGTGCATAAAAATACATATACATTTCCACATGGGAGTCCCTGCTCTATGCTCTACTCCGCGTGCATTTCATTTTTAAATTTACACTAGGCCCACGCTAACTGTGGCCTTGCCATCTGCAGTTTGAGGTTTTGTGGATGGCAAGCCCTGGCTTTTACAATGGGCATGTGCACATGTGCTGGCACGCACACCCATTGAAAAGAACGGGACTTAAGATCCCATTTTTTTGCTATCCGTGGGGGGGGGGGCAGTCCGGAACTGATCCCCCATGGATAGCAAAGGACAGCTGTGTTGTTGGTTTTTTGTTTTTGTTTTTGTTTTAATTTTAAACACAGTTCCAGAGTTATGCTCATGTGATTTAAATTAATGAGCCTGTTTGGGAATAGTGAGGGGTAGGGGGCACAGGGGCGAAGGAGGAGACACTGACACCATGTGAGTGTTAATATTGAACTACTGCAGGAGTGACGTTTCACATCCAAGATGTTATTTTACTTTTTTATATGGCCATCATGGCTAATGTTTCCTGGATGTGAAGATACCACATTTTAGCCGCAACAGGGGAATCCAGAAGAGAGAGCCAATGGACTAGGACTTAGTATTTGAGGTTTCTACCTCCAACAAAGGTAAGACATTTTTAAAAACTGGGACTGCATTTGGCATGTTTTACCTAAACAACACCTAAATGTGAAGTTGAATGCTTTCATGGCTGGCATCCATAGGTTTTTTTATATGGCCAACACCTAAATGTTTGCCTAATGGGAAAGCATGGAAGCGTCTTGAGATATTCAGTGTTCTTTGCCTAACAAAGGAGCTTGTAACCAGTGGCATCACTGTCTGGGGTGTCACTTAGTGCAGGATGGTGGGGCCAAAAGGGCACACCCCTCACCTTGCTGCTGCGGGCTACTTTACTCATGAGTAAAATGGCACTTGGCAGGGAAGGGTGTGTGTGCATGCTCCCTCGCTGCCATGTGTCATTCATGAGTAGAATGGAGTTCAACGAGGGGTGTGCCAGCTTGGTGTCACCCCTCTTCTGGGGTGTCACCTAGTGCTGTCTGCACCCCCTAGTGATGCCACTCCTTGCAGCCTCACAAAGAATGGAGACATCTTGGATCTGAAAGGAAGTATCTTTTTGTGTTGCTAATGGAATTTAAATTTTATTTCCTGGACTTTAAGATGCTTTGTTTCCCAGTACCCACATGGCCAGAAGGAGAAATGGCCTGCCTGCATGGATATTCCTCTTCCATACCATCTTAACTCAGAACAGCAACAGCTTGACAAAATGCAGGCCTATGACTAACATTGTCTCATATATATATATATATATATATATATATATATATTCCTCCTGAATAATTTCTAGCACCTTTGCCTGATGAAGAAGCATATGGATATTTGAAAGCTTGCAACATATATTTGGTGTATTTTGGTTAGTCCAATAAAGGTATCACCATTTTGTGGATTTTGGATGGTATTGTACTTTGCTATATGCTATATGGATGTTATTGTACTTTGCTATATGACCAACATGGCTACCCCTAGATATGTTTTCTGGAAGGAACATTCAATTACACATTTTTTTAAAAAAATGGTTTTGGCATCCCTTTGTTACATATATATATACACAGGATAAATTTTGTTGGTGAACATATTACGTGGTTTTGGAAAGCACTACATTTGTTTTTTGTGCCATTTTGTTTAGCTGACTGCTCTTTCTTATTGTTCTTGTCCAACATTATTTTCATTTTTTTATTTAAATAACTGGAACTTTTTCAAAGGGAGGGGTCTCTGAGCCATAATTGGGGAAATCATGCTTTCTTGCATTTTACAAGAGTTGCTGCCAGGAAGTTGCGGGGGGGGGGGGGGGGGGAGCCAATATGACATTATTGAACAAAAGTCTGATGACAGAAACTAATTTTCTGCTTAGTTTCTGGCTAGTGGTTTTTGCTTTGTCTTTTTAACAGAGAAGATGCTAATTTAGCCTAACAAGCTTTGTGAGGCTGGAAAGCATGTAGTTTTCTACTTTCTCAGTGATTTGTCCTCTCCAAGTGGGCAGAAACTGGCTTGGCATGTATCTGAAGCAAATCAAAGTCTGAGCAGCTGGCAGTATGGGAGTCCATAGAAGAGAAGAGCAGAGAATGTTTCTCCTGCTGTTCTATTGCTATTTGCGTTGCTTGACTCCAGCTTTTCATAATTACTGGAGGTTTTCCCTCCTGTTATGTGGAGTGCCATGTGTAGATAAGTTCTTTGAAAGGGGTGTGTGGTATTTCCTGTTTTGTCTTTTCTTGAATTCATTTATGCGGTAATAAAGTGATAGACAGAGCTTTATAGGATTTAGAGTTTTGTGTTACATGTTGCCATGTACTCTTTAAAAGACAATCCTTGGGATGATGAGATAGAAAAATATTTTGAATGTTATATCTTAGGAAATAAGGAGAAAATTCTATTGCCTGGATCCTTTTCATATATTTCATTTCATTTTATTATACAGGGTTGGCTTTTGTATCGTGCAAGATTACTCCCACTCCCTCACCACAAGAGATCCTTCTGTAAAACCTTAAAGCAGACACAAAGAATCTATAATGTAGTAGTAAGGACTCCCATATGAAGCGTGGGTTCAAAATGCAGCAGCCACAATGCTCAGCAGGGCCAGTTATAGAGAGCATATAACTCCCTTGTTAAAACAGCTCCGCTGGCTACCAGTTCATTTCTGGGCACAATTCAAAGTGCTGGTCATGACCTATAAAGCCCTATATGGCTTAGGTCCAGACTATCTGAAAAATTGTCTCTTCCCATACAAACCCTCAAGAACAGTAAGATCTATAGGGAAAGGCTTTCTCTTAGGATATTATCACATTGAATTTAAAGTGATTTATCCCCAATGGCTGGGGGGGGGGGCAGGGCTTGCCCTCTATTCTCCTCCCCACCTTGGCTGTCTTCCATTGGGCAGCCATGGTGGAATTGAGGCTTGGGAGGTGAGTGCTTGCCCTCCCTCCTCTTCTGCAGCCTGGCTGTCCCTTCTTGAGACAGCCAGGCTGAGGAAGAGCCTATTACCATATTGACCCATGTATAAGTTGACTCATGTTTTTTGGGTTAACATTTTGGATATTTCCCCTCTGACTTATACAAAAGTATATACAGTAGATTTAAAAACTGGCTTCACAATGAATTATGAAAATCAAGTGATATGTTCTAAATTCAAAGACTAAACATGTTAGTCTATAGCGGTAAAAAGGTGGGCCCAAGAAGTGTCCAAGGTGTTTTACTACCCCATTAAATGGATGCATGCTGTCTCTCCTCCATTCCTGTCCCCTGGCCCCACCTGCAGAAGCTGATGCCTGCCAATTGATGAGATGACATCCTCCATTACATTTGGAGGCATCAGGCTATTTCAGAGGTTGAAGGGCAGACCACATGATGTACCGTACTCTCAAATTGTCATGAATTGTCAGGGACAGTCCCCATTAATCTTCTATCATCCTACTTCTGCAGCTGTTTTAAAGCTACCCCAGTTTCCTTCTCCACCTCTGAATTTTCCACTTTGTCCTCAGGTTACAATTGCTGCAAACTGCATTCAAAGTGCAAAAATAGTTTGCTGCAATCAACTTTGCAGGGCAATGTGTATGTGTGTGCCTCCGAAGAGGCAGCTGAAAGGCTGTGAAGGTGTGTTTGTGCGGGGGGGGGGGGGGGGAGTCCCACCCTGGAAGTCCTGTTCCCACCTCCAGTGCTGGAAGGCCTTTTAGTTTCGGCATTCAGTGCCTAAAAGGTTCACCATCACTGTCCTAGGGCACTGAGCAGACAGACAGGGAAAAAATGGGCTGATACCAGTTTTTACAAAAGTGGGTGAGAGCCCCAGTGTCCACATGATCAGCAATGAAGGCAGACTGAACAACCCCGGGCTGTCCACACCAAGCGGAATCAAGCCATATTATTCGGGGGGGTTCCCCCATCTTGTTGATAATAAAAATTTATGATGATGGATTTTCATACAGGAGACAGTCCATACAGCAGGCTAGTTGCCTTATAGAAATTCACCAACATGCAGCCAGCTTCAGTAAGCTTCTAGTCTTTATTGAAAAATAGCATAGGTAAAGAAAACTGCAAAGTCCAGTCAAATATCACTTTAGCCAGTTTGGCTAACAGGAACAAAACAACAAATGCTACATTGTGAAAAATTAGTCAAGCTACAGCTTCTGCAAAATTGTGTTAGCTAATCCATACAGTTGAAAGGTTAGAACAGACTAACTGCTTTCCCCAAAAACACAATTCCCAGCCCATCTTTCTCCATCTCTTTGGGCGTTACCTTCCAGGCTCATTGGTTGAATTTTACATGACGTGTTTTAACCAAACCCCTTGTTGTCCATCTTCTACCATGTGACTGATTTTCTCAAAACAATCTTTGTTATTAAATCCACTCTATAAACAAAACTCTTTCTCACAGTATTCTGGCTTGTTAACTAGCCTTGTTATGACTCTAAAACACCTGGACTGGGATGTTGTGAATTTAGGCCCTAGAAGCAGTTTTCTCATCATGGAAAAATACAGACACACATCTTTACATTTCAACATTTTAACATTGACTATATATCCCATCAAAATCCTAACAATCCCCACCATGCATGCGCACCATCATACAAACGCATTGCCTGTGACCACCAATTGCCTCTGTCTTCACACCCAGCTGCCTCCCATTGAATGCCTGTGTGACCAGCCACACAATTGCACATGTGATACACCACTTGTACAGTGCATCAGTACATTGGTGTACCCAGTAACACATTGGCATAGCACTATCACAGAAGCCTCGCATCCATGCCCCCTTCACTCCACTTCACCCCATGCCCCCCCCTTGTTGGACTGTCTGATTTGTGTATGTTGTAATTATATCCATTACTCATAACCTGCCCTGTTTGTCGTATGTTTGTGTTTTTGCTTTCCCACAGTCTTGTATTGCCACTGTGCTGTTTATATGCATGTGCTATAATGTACATTTTCTGTGTTAAGGTAGAGTACTGGAGCTTCTTTTTGCTCTAGTTTTTAGACCTAGAGTGTGGCTTTGTGTCAATTTCCACTCATCTTTTGCCTCGTACATCATCTGCACAGCCTGGCTTCAATTCATACATCATCTGCACAGCTTGGCTTTGTTTTGCCAGCACGGACAGCCCCCTAGGTTGTGTGTTCTTCCTCATGAATCACTTTTGCCATCTTGACCACAGCTTGATTTTGTTTGGCCACATTTGTCTTGTTTTTCATCTGTGAAATGGTGAAAGTATACTTACACCGATCTTCCTTTCCACAGAAAGAACCACCTGAAGAGTTCAAGAAGTAAAACCTGAGTTAACAACTCCCTGGTATATTTTGAGAGACAAATATGTATACGCTTCAATCATCTCATTAATTTAGAAGAAAATCTCAATAAATTCAATGTGACCAAATCCTGAATAAGTATATACTGGCAGAATATTAACAGACAACCACTTGCTTCTTCACAAAAACCACAGTAAAAGGCTTTGGGTGTGCTTATGCTTGGAGTGAGAAATATTGAATAAAAAACTGTTATCAATATAAAAATGAAGGAAGATGGGAAAATAAGTCCTAACTTGTAGGACTGGTACAACCATACCTTACTGCATATTGTGCTCTCTAAAACTGAGAATAAAACTGTGCCCAGATCCTGGGAAATGTGGGGCCTTTGCAGACTGCTATAAATAGTGCAAATTGAGTCCATTTTAACTGCCCTGGCTCAGTGCTAGGGAATCATGGGAATTGTATTTTTTTCTGAGACATTGAGCCTTTTCTGTCAGAGAGCTCTGGTACCACAATAAACTACAGTTCCCATGATTCCTTAGCACTGAGTCAGGGCAGTTAAAGTGGACTCAATTTGCACTATTTCTGGCAGTCTGCAAAGGCCCGTGGTCTTTTGAAAATCAAATATTATATTACTGGCAAGCTTTGGTTTCAATTTTCATTTGTCCCTAGACCAGAGAAGCAGATAGTGTTCTAGGAGAATAGTGCTGGCATGCAACAATTCTTCTACCACTTTGAAGTCAAGAATTGATTAAGATAAATGCAGCAGATTCTGAGAAGTGTTCTGCTGGCTGGCAAAGACCAGTTTATATAGGCAGGTTCTTGGCAACTGATTGACAGCTGAGAATTGGCTTTGACTATGTGAATGCCATACTTTTTAATAATTATTATAATGTGTTTTTAAATAGCTCTCAATTCTGTTTAATGTAATTGTAATATTATAATTTGTTTAAATTGTGTTCTGGCATCATAACTTTAGGTTTGTTTGTTTTTTTAAAAAAATCTGCACATATTTTTAATCTTCTTGTGAGCCTGTTTTCAATTCCGGTCTGGAGTGAAAAGGAAGCTATATATCAAATGAATGAGTGAATGAGTAGATTTAAAACAAAGAGGTCAAACAACTAGCTGTCATATCTTGCTGTGCCTCAGTGAAAGGGAAGGATATAATTCCTACCAAGTATGAGTTTCTGGATTGTTTGCAATTTCTGGCCTCCCATATGAACAGTACAAGTGCGCCTATTTTATTTGGCTTCTCCTGAAGGAGAGAGTAAAATCACAGACAGGCAGCAGAGATATGTGGCTTTTTGAAAAACAGAAATTATATTTTGTTACACCTGGACAGGAGAGATAATTAGGTTCCAGGAACAGTGTTGCTTGCCTACAAATTTTCAAAACATATTCTGTTCACTTGAAGGATAAAGATGAATACAGTATATAGCCTGATCAGTTCCTGGAACATCAGGCATGAATCGCAAAGAACCTAATGATTAGAAAGTGGGTCTTAGTCTTTCCATTCCACTCCACACATCATTGTTAATTTGCCATGGATCTAATGAAGAAGACTTTCACTTATAAAAATGTTCATGGTTCCCCCCAAAGTATGAGCATTTAATAGGGGTGGAAAAGAAATTGTCAGATTCTCATTTCCCTACAAAAGTAGCCATTTTGTACCTTCTGGTCAAAATTTTTCAACAGTCACAAAAGCTCCTGTCCATACAAATAATCACCAACTTTATTATTGTTGTTAAAAGGTTTTTTTCCCATTATGTGTATATACCACTTTCTTCCAATGAGTTCAGGATAACATATGTGGCTCTCCTGTTTTCCACTTTATTTTCACAGCAACCCTGTGAGGTAGTCAAGGCTGAGAGAGAAATATCACACTGGCTCTCATTTCCACCCTAAAGTGTGCTGTTCTCTAGAGTGCAACAACAACAATGGACAGGATAGTTGAAGAAATTGTCTAGATACATGATATGACTTGGTAGACTTTTCTGATACCTGAGGATACAGGGCAGTTTCCTGACAGTAAGGTTGGAACTAGGGATTCAAAGACAATCTCAAGAGATCAAGTTAATAAAGAAGTTCCCAGTCTCTGTTGGAGGGATTGGAACCTTAGAACACTTACAACTATCATCACCAACTGCTAAAAAGTTTTGGGACAAATTTCTAGATTTGTGCTCACATATTAGTAATCAAACCATCCATGTTAATGATACTTTTTAAAAGTATTTTCAATCTTTGAAGGAAAAAAAAGGAGAAACTATCCCCAACATCTTGAATTTCCATGCCATTGACTGTTGCCAGAATGATGACTGCTTAATCTTGGAGAATTTTTTTTAGGATCTCTCACTTAATTGTTGACTTAACAAAGTATGACGGGGGGGGGGGGGACTACTGAAAAACTGACATCATTCTAAACTGGCAAGAGGTGAGACAAAACCTTGAAATATCTCTTTTAATACTTCCAGGGCTGTCACAAAGAGGAGAAGTAGACCTGTTCTCTTCTGCCCCAGGGGGTAGGACCAGATCGAATGGTTTGAAGTTACAGGAGAGTAGATTTCCTTTGAATGTTAGAAGGAACTTATCCACAGTAAGAGCAGTCCAGAAATGGAATAAATTGGCTAGAGAGGTGGTGGGGTCTCCTTCTATGGATGTCTTCAGAGAATTCAAAGAATTGTGGATGCTCTAGCCGAGGATCCTGCATTGATCAGGGGATTGGGCTCAATGGCCCATGAGGCCTCTTCCAAAGCTATGATTCTATAAAAGATGACAAATTTGAAACAACTTGGTTTCCTTTCCTTTAATTCATTTTAGATCTCAGATATTCACAAAGATGTCTGGAACATGGTCTGAGCTTCTGTTATGTTCTAATGCACCCATGACAACATATTTTATCATGTTCATCAATTCATCTTATCAAATCCCTTCTCACCTTTCTTTTCATTGTGCATCATGACTTATTTAGATTATAAGCTTGAGGGCAGGGAAGTGTCTGATTAATAATTTGTAAGCTGTTCTGAGAGCCTTTGTGGCTGAAAAGTGGGGTAGAAATACTTGAAAGAAAGAAAGGAAGGAAGATTGATTTTTCAGTTGATCTTATCCTATGTGTCAAAACTTTCATAATTAACAGTAACAACTGTTCTGTAGTAACAACATGGCTGTGCTAATTATACAGTGCTTTAGAACTTAACCTTTGTGGTTGTGGGGGGGGGGGGAGACCCACAATATTATACTATCTGTAATGGTTACATGCTTTAAAGTCTTAAAACAAATACATTTCAAAAAGATAACACATAAACCATATGGAAAGTAATATATAAACTAAGAATTGAAAGGAAAGGAGCTGGACAACCCTCAGTGACAAAAGCCAGATGCTAAATAGTAAAAATGATCAAGGCCAGTGTGCTTTATATAAGGAGGAGATTAGCAGATGGATTTAGAAGTTATTGCTGACTAATCAAAACAGTTGAAGCAGGTTAGCTTGTGTGAACAAAGGTTATTCTAGGCTGGCCAAGGTAGTCAATCTTCCTTCCTGCTAATCTTCCTTCCTGAGCAAAATATTCTTTGCATAGATGGCCTGGGTACTGCACTCCAGATCAAGGCAACAATAAAGAAAATGGCATTAATTTGGAGCTCTTTTGCATATGACAGCTCTCCAATTCTGGAAATGTTTTAGGAAACCTCTAAAAAGATGCTCACTGGAATACCAGTGCTTGCTTCAGTTTAGCAAAAATTGAAAATCAATTTCAACCTTGCACATGCTATTTTGTTCACTACATAATTATGTTAACTGAAGAGACATTATGGACACAAATATTAAAGTGATATATTATGAAATTAAATATTTTGCCCCCATTTAATCTCCTGAACAGTGGTGGATAATGGCTTCCATGTCATTGGAATGGTAAATTCATCTCAGATTTTCTAGTGAAATTCAAGGAATTGTCCAAGGTGCTAAATCTATTTAAGTGACAGATCTTTTAAAGTTCAGACTAAAGCCCAAAGTGGGTTAATTATTCTACTGTCATGGGATGCATATACACTGCAGAATTAATGCTGTTTGACACCACTTTAACTGTCATTGCTCAATGCTATGGGATTCTGGGATTTGTAGCTTTGTGAAATATTTAGCTTTCTCTGTCAGTAAGCTCTGGTGCTACAACAAACTACTAACCCCAGAATTCCATAGGATGGAACCATGATAGTTAAAGCAGTGTCAAACTGCATTAAGTTTACAGTGTGGTAGCAGCCATGGAAGCCATTACCTGCTAGTGCCTTTGAAGGATTTCTACCTACTAGTATCCTTGAAGTACATTTATTCTGAAGACTGAGAAAAGCCTTTTCCCTTCTCTCAACCCTGGGTCAAGGAAAGCCACAGTATCTGGAGGACAGAGAAGAGGTTGGTAAGCTAGAGAAGGACTTCCATTCCCACCCATATCAAACTCAAGAGCAGCAGGTTCTGCATAACTACTTTATGTCATTGTATCTCATCCATTTCCCTGTATTTAATAACAACAGTGTTCCTTCTGTCTGAAGTTCCTGAAAAGATGTCCTACACTTGTCTTTTTTTGGAACACATCAACTTATTTAACAATTTATTGTAAACTAAGTGCTACTTTGTTACCTCAACTTATAAAAATTTATGTGAGAGTAATAAGAGACCTTGTCAAGGGAGTGCAAAAATAATAATTTCCAATAGCTGTAGACAGTGGATTTTAATCCAGAGTTATTGTCCTGGTAGAAAAATACTATCTCCCTCTCTAAGGTCATCACAGACAATATCCATCCAATGTATTTGTGTGTTGTGACTGCAGAGTAATTCAGGTTATCTTCTGCTAGGCAGAAAAGATAGAATAGAAGCAAAGAGGACAGATAATTGATTTTTTTTTTAACTGAAATGGAATGTGCATTCTATGAAGCAATCTCTATTTGAACACCCTTTTCTAGGATATTAGCAAGATGTCTGCCAAAGTGAAGTGGACTGTATACTGCAAGAGCCTCATCTGCAAAAAGGACGCAGTGCAACCATCTGCCTCCTAAGCACACAAACTTGTGGCATTTCTTTGTGATCCATGGCAGGCAAGATTGAACCACTAAAACATTAGGAGTGATGCACACAGTTTACCCCAACTGTAGAACTGAATAAGAATTGTCTCCCCAAATTTGGAGGCAGCTAAACTAGAGAAAACTGTTCTGCCAGATCTTCTCAGAGTGGGGAAGAGAAGTGGCAGAACTAAATTTGTACCTAGTGGAACAAGAAACAGCCAAACATAAATATCTTAGGAACACCAGCAGGGAACAGTGGGATAAATACACTTTAGCTTGGCAAGAAAGTTTTGATCAGGCTGAAAATGATTGACCTGGAAATCCTGCATCATCTCACAAGATCCCCTGATGAAAGTGAGATTTGGACTCTAAGATCTTGAATGGAAATCTTATAAAGGCTAGGGAATAATGTGAGACTTCCTCCTAGTCATACAGCTGCTGCTTGGCTGGTCTGAGAGTTATGGTGGAGGTTTTCCTCCAGCACAAACTGCCCCTGTCTACAATGTAAGGTGACCTGACATCCTCCTTTTCCAGGATATTTCCTACTTTTCAACCTTCTATCCAAGAGGAATTTTAAAATTTTCTCCATTTTGACATTACTAAGAAGCATGAATTTACATTTATATTAGTGTTTTTTCCCCTTTTATTTTATGTTGTCCTACATTTTCCTTGAATGCTCTACATTTTGTGGTGCCTTGCCTTCCTTTGTGGTTAGGACATCTGGTCACCCTGTGCACAATGGTGTTGTATAAAAAGAAACAATGAAGTACAAAATTCCATTCCAAAGCAAAAGCCTTCAAAAGATCTCCATTTTTCACCCAGGGGCTGTGGATACATTGAGGAAGGTAGGTTGAACTGTAGAACAAACAGGTTGTAGAATGTAAGACAGCCTT
Source organism: Phrynosoma blainvillii (assembly GCA_026167975.1). NCBI lineage: Eukaryota > Metazoa > Chordata > Lepidosauria > Squamata > Phrynosomatidae > Phrynosoma > Phrynosoma blainvillii. The sequence goes on along the minus strand of JANUYF010000003.1, from coordinate 91,524,706 downwards.
GTGTCTTCTACATGTTTGGGGCTACAACTTTCATCATCCCCAGTATGCTTGGTAAATAAGGATGCTGAGAACTACATTTAAATTGTCTTAAACTGTCTTAACTGTCTTAAGCTGTCATGTTTTAACTAAATGTAGGGGTTGGTGACATCCAGTCTCCAGAGGAGGCTGATATAATGCTCAGTTAGTAACATCAATATATATCAGAATAAGAAGTTTCTTACCTGGGACTTGTGTGTCTAAGCTCTGTGTGTCTTAGGTCCAGCTTTTCACTCTCTGATTTGGCCCAGATAAGATTAGTCTGGGGATTCTGGAGGTGCAGACAGGTAGGAAAATGTGTGTGTCTCTCTGTGTGTGTCTGTTACATGAGCCCAGGGCCACAATTTGACCACTGCCACTCTAACCAGTAATCCACATTTGCTCTACTTCTGATTGTGTGCCTTATCATATTTTCAAATAACTACATGTAATACAGAAGTAAGTGTGTATGTTGATTCTTTCCAAGGTACTGGAAAATTACTTTTAAGAAAATTGGATATAACAATTTTACCCTACATGGCTTGGGTCTGGGCATACAAGTATGCTTGGGCTCTGAGCTGTTCTGAAGATATCATTCTTTTGGTCCTGCCTCCTTCAGGTACATCTGGTGTGTGTGTGAGAGAGAAGAGCCTTCTTGGTTGCTGCTGCTACAATATGGAATTCCCTTCCCAGTTCAGCAACAAGAAAGAATATTCCAAAGAGAAAAAAGTTACCTCTACCTGGCCAGCAGAGGGGGTAGAAACACTATATCTGCATAATGTTAAAAAAAGATTTTATAAGACTATGTAATAGTTAAAAATGTAGCAATGGGAAAGGACTCAGGGTTAATCTTGTGTTATAAACACACAACATCATGATTTTCTAGACCCAAATGCTCTTATAATTTATCTCACATCATTCAAATGGAAGACACCAAAGACTAGGAGTGAAACGAGATGGATCATGCTAAGGATTCTCACTGGTTAAAGAATTAAATAGAGGAGCAAGACTATAGTTGAGGTTCAGGGGACTACAGAAGTATTCACCTGGAGAAATGTAACTTCCTTAACCTAAATGTAGGGATTGGTGACATCCAGTCATGTACCCCAAATCTGAGCCTTGTCTTCTTCCTTGATCTCAGCTGTATCATCTCATCCATGCTAAACCTTATATTTTTGTTTAATCTTACTTAATCTTTTTATCGTCGTGATCAATATGAGCCTTTTTTGAGCTTAAGTACTAGTCAAGACCACTTTTCTCTGTTTTTTATTTATTGAAATCTTTCTCTCAAGCTCTAATTCATGGGATCTTAAGGTGACATACAGGTAAAATCAATTTAAGACAGCAAAAAATGTAAATAAAGTAGAGCAAATAGCGTGACAAGTTAAAACATGACAGTTTAAAACCAGTTAAGACAGCTGAAGACAATTAAAAACCTCTGCACATGCAGAGATTTGAATGTTTAAGATTTTCATGGCATCATACCAGGGTACCTGATCCATACATGGAGATTATGAATGGAAGGATTCTTGGAAGTGCCCCTGCCATCAGGGGTGAGGCTAGTGGGTACAAAAGGGACAGTCTTTTCAGCCATGGTGCCCTAAATGTGGAATATTTCCTCAGAGTGATTCACCTAGTATGAAAAGTACAATATGTATCATTTTGACAGCAAGCAAAGGCATTTTTATTTTCCTGAGTTTTTAAGCCACTGTTCCATGCTGTTTTTGTAATCTTGTAGGTTTCACTTATTTTATTTTATTTTATTTACATTTTAATCATTTTATTATTTTTATAAACTGCATATGATTGAATAGCACTGCAGTAATACTGAGAGATAGACAGAATACACAATCTTCAAATATGAGCCTACCCATTTTTATTTTTATTTTTTTAACATTTGGAGAAGCTCTTCTCTTTATCTCATTTTCCTCACAGGTACATCTGGAAGGAACATGAAGGAGGACCTTCTGTGGCTGCTCCCAGGCTCTGGAACTTGCTTCCTATGGACATTATCACACGGGGCCCAATCCAAACAAAATCCACACGAAATCCCAACCTAATACGTATTATTGGCCCGTGTTTTCACACAGCGTCGCACAGAACCCCGACAGAAAGCGGAATGATCCGAGAGCTTTTGAATTTTGGTTTCTTCAGGAATTGCAATTGCGCAACGGGAATCATTTCACAATTACCGTAGGTCTGATAACCAAATACGTATTGTGCCGCATTTCCCTGCTGTTGCCATGGTTCCAACGAGCATTCCTCTCTCTGTGCATGTGCAGGAGGCTCATTTCGGCTACATTTATGGTTTTTTTTCTCTTGTGTGTGGACGTTCGATACACTTACTGTAAATGCGCAATGAAGGTAATGACGTATGCGGAAACAAGGGCTATTTCCCGTTTATTTTCAGGATGCCTCATTTCCACTTTTATGTCTGCTTTCTGGCCCACGTGTGATAACGTCCCTAGAGAGGGAAGACTAGTGCACTCTTTGTTATATGTTATATGGTGTGTGTGTGTAACCACTCATGGGAAAGGGCCTTTAATAATGTGCCCTATTGTCTGCATTTGTTGTTTTTACCATTTTAATGGGCAAGCTTTTTAGCTGCTTCTAATTGTATTGGTAGGTTAATTATGTTTAACTTTTGTAAGCTGTGTACTTTTAACTGTATCTGTATCTGTTTAAACTCTTGTAAGCCCCTTTGAGTCTAAAGGCTAGGAAAAAGTTAAGTTATAAGTAAATTATTTATTACATACTTCAATTTAAAAAAAAGATGATATTTTCTGATAGAGAGTGCAGACATGCAGTGGCTAACCTTGCTCCATTTGTCACTTTCATCTGTTGGCATATTATCTAATTCAGCACATCTGAATGGTTCTGCTGCTTCTTCCAGCCTCACGTGGTAGGAAAGATGTCTGAGTGATATTCCTTTACTAGGAAATTTCTCAGTTGCATTTCTGCATCCCCTTCTTATGAGCAAGGTACCTTCCCTGTCTCACTAGTGGACCTCAGTGTCACATCAGATTCTTCTAGGTCCAAAACACATTGCAAAATAATCCTGTTTGAGATTGCTTTCACTGCCTTGGCTCAGTGCTAAGGAATCCTGGGACTTGTAGTTTATTGTTGCACCAGAGCTCTCTGACAGAGAAGGGCTAAAAGTCTCACATAACTACAGTTCCCAGAATTCCATAGCATTGAGAAAGAGCAGTTAAAGTGGTCTCAAACAGAATTATTTCTGCAGTGTGTTTTGCACCCTAGTTCACCTTAAATTAGAGAATTTGTTCTTCAGCACTTTTTCTGTCCCTGACTCTCTCTCTCATCAAGAGTGAGGTATATGTAAAGTATCATTTCACCCACTTCTGCCAACAGTTCTTTCTCAGAAGCGTGCAACCATTTGCAGTGTATAATCCCAGATATTTTGCAGCCATGCATGCAAATTCAGATTTTCTAAGCACTTTTCCTGCAAGACAGCATGAACATATTGCTGGTGTAAACTCCCCATGGACTGTATTGCATCAGACTGTAGAACTGTACTGCAGGCTTCAGTACTCCCCCTTCCAAAAGACTCAGAAAGCTGGCAAGTGAAGGATAAGTCTAGACTGGTTCATCTCTTTTGCTATTCATTGTCATTGTACAAAAATGCATGCACACATATGCAACATGACATAGAACTAATGACATTAGGTACAAAGTGAGGCAGCTAACTCAGACATCAAATGTTGGATATTGTGAAAGGGTTGCCATAAGGGCACTTGTGAGATTTTTTGTCTCATGTGCCAAAATAATAATAATAATAATAATAATAATAAATTTATTTGTACCCCGCCCCTCTTCAGAATGTTATATGGGGGGGGGGGGCGCAATTTTCTGTTTTGCCTTTGGCAACAAAATTATTGGAATGGGCCTGGGTACAGGCTAGGAACTCTTTTACAATTGAATTAATGACATGCTTTAGAGATCAGTCCTCAGTTACATACCCTCCAGGCGTCCCAGTTTGGCAAGGACCATGTCCTCCCACTTTTTCAACTGCTTTTAAAATGTCCTAGTTTTTATTTCCCCCACTTTCTCCCTTTGTTCTCAGCTTTCTTCAGTTGCTGTACACTGAGTTCAAAGTGCAAAAGTGGTTATACACAATTATTTCAGCTAGGAAAAGAGGAAAGGAGAGGGCAGACTCTTGCCCTTCCCAGTATCTCAGACAAAAACAAATTCATGTATCCTCTCCTAGCTTGCATCATGTTTTTCCTCACTTTTGCCATCTTGATCATGCCCTCATGTTACTTGGCCACACATGTCCTGGTTTTCATCTGTGAAGTGTTGGAGGATATACAGTTATAACTATGTCCTGTGAATCAATTGTAATCCTTGAACGGATGTTTAAAATAATCAATGCTTAGGGAGATGTTATTCAGCCAAACTTCCTAATAATTTTGAAAGACTCTCAGATACTACATTAGCTTAGAAGTACAGTTGCCAACACCAGATAAATCTGCTTTTAATAAAAACTAAATTGTCCATGGCCCAAAGACAATGAATGAGATTTGAATTATTCTGCCATATTTCATTAATGATTGTATGAATGATTGCAGTGACAGATAAAGGCTATTTTCGCATTTTAAACCTTTTCAGCAAACGTACTATGATAAATGAGAGACGGAAAATAGCACTTGGGTTTTTTCTTATTATACTATCTTCCCTGTTTGAATTTTAGATTTGAAGAAATAGTGCAAATGTTTCCCTCTAGTACACTCATGATTTGATCTGACTTTGAAATAGTGCTGGGAAAGCAGGTTTTATGTTCCCTGCTTAAAATTAATGTAGAAATAAAGAACCTCATAAGAACCATCACACTTGGCATATAAAAATGTCCTGTGCTTTCAAAAGTCTGCAAGGGGGAGAGGGCAGGGGGAGAATTACATACCTGAAGTGTTACACCCATTAGTGAAGTTGAAATTATTTTAGGTTTCTTGAGGAATGTGGTTGTCAAAAGTCATTTTAAACAAAAATATTGCATGTACCTTACTGATGATGACCAAACAGCATGACATTTTTAAAAAACTAAGTATACACAGAGTTCATGATCTTCATTATACTTTTCTAAGAATACTATCTATGAACAGACCACTTTTATCTGGTGTGTTAGAGGCACAGTTTGCTTGGGATATTGGGTATTGCTGATATTTAGGGCAGGTCATGGAAGCTGTTTCTGTGATTGTAATGGCTGTGTTTTATATTGGCCCTGGAAGCTCTTGAAGTCAAGGCACACTGGCTGGAGTTCCCAGATCTCTTGGAACCCATTCACCATTCTTAAGGGTGAGGTGGATGTACATATATGTATATATATTCCTCATTTGTTAGATTTGGCATTTTTTCCTGAATGACATTCAGCTTCCCAGATCTCAGTGCTGACCCAGAGACTCAGTGCCTAGTCTTCAGTGAGAGGAGAAATCACAGGGTGAGAGCACAGTCATGAAAAGTAAGTGTGTATGTGTTTCTCCTTTGTTAAACATCATGTTTGTTTTTTTAATTTGAATGGAAGTAATTTTGTTGTTGCTGCTGTTGTTAAGTTGTTGCTGCTGCTGTTGTTTGTTGTTGTTGTGTGCCTTCAAGTTGTTTCTGACTTATGGTGACTCTAAGGCCAAGAAATCATAGGGTTTTCTTGGCAAGACTTGTTCAGAGGAGATTTGCCATTGCCTTCCCCTAAGTCTGAGAGCATGCGACTTGCCCAAGGTCACCCAGTGGGTTTCATGCATGAACGGGGAATTGAATCCTGGTCTCCAGAGTTGTAGTCCAACACTCAAACTACTTTGCCATGCTGGCTGTCAGAAATTGTTGCTGGGCTATTGCCAATAATCCAGAAATCACCTAGTAACTCAGACTCTACCCCTGCATGCTCTTGTCCCATTATGCACACAACTGAATGCAGTTTTGAATGTGCACAATTCCAGTTTTTAGTTTGATTGAGGCTCTCCACTTTAGCATCTCCTGTAACTAGAAATGGATGCTTATCTGCAGTAGATTTTGGTTCATCATACACTATTAACATAGATGCAAATAATTTGCCTCTCGTTACACATTACTTCAAATGGTTTTAATTATATTTTAACTTTTGTATGATATGGCCTTTTAGCTAACCTGCTTTAACTTTTCTAAGCTTCTTTAAGCCTTAGGGTTTGGGCAAAATGTGGGATATTAAAGCAATCAATCAATCAGTGAATCAATCAATCAGTCAATCATAGAGGCATATCAACTGAGGATTATCTCCCACACTTGTGAATGAAGGCATAATCTCCCACACTTGTGAATGAAGAAAATATCAATAAAGAGTAGGGTCCCAGGCAGAACTTCAAGAGTGGCATTCTTACTTTGCCTGATTATGGACGTTATCACACGTGGGCCAGAAAGTGATAATAAAGTGGAAATGAGGCATTCTGAAAATAAACCAAAAATAAACCTTGATTCCGCAAGTGGCTTTCACACGTAATTACCTTAATTGCGAAATTACAGTAAGCGCATTTAACGTTCACACACAAGTGAGAAAAGCCAGTAAATGTACTAAAAATGATCTTCTTGCACATGCGCAGATAGAGGAATGCTCGCCATGGAACCATGGGAAAAGCAGAGAAATGCTCCCAAATGTGCATTTGCTTTTCACATTACGGTAAATGCGAAATTACTGTAATTTCGCAAATGCATTTCCTCAAAACTACCGAATTTCAAAAGATCTCGGATAACACCAGTTTCTGTCCAGTTTCTGTGCGACGTCGTGTGAAATCGTGAGGCAGAAATCCAGTTTCTGTTTGGGATTTGTGTGGATTAACCAGCAGATTTCCCCCATGTGATAACGTCCTAAGAGGGTGATTCAACAGTGATTACTTCTGCAGCTTGTTTTTCATTGCAGACCCTAAATCCTACTATTGTAAGTAGCAAGCAATTGACCCTTATGTTAGTCATAGTGAAGCTGCCTGAAGACCTGGGTGCCCTAGACAACAGCCTATTTTTAGTTATGGCCTGCATTAGTATTGCATTTTTACAGCCAAGGATGGATAGGGTTGCTTGTACAGCAAGCAACACAAAATAATGTGTTGGGCTTTGGTACTATGCACCTTGATTTGGGCACAGCTTAGAGGTAATGAATTCCAAGTAAAATAGTCATCTGTTCTGAGTTACTTTGTATGTATGTTAAAAAAGGGCATAAACATGTACATCTCAAAAGTAAAGAAATAAGCAGATATGAAGCTACTTCAATAGTGGCTAACATTTTCCCTCCAAAAAAAAAGGTAATGGAAATCAATGAAAAAATACTGAGTAAAACAATGAATAACGTTATAAGTAACATCTTCAATATTGTAACAAGGAAAGCAATAGACTACAGTACTTTTTAAACACAGTTATGAATAATGGGGATGAATAGCTTTTAAAAAGTAACATTCCAAGCTTTTAGCTAGGGTGCTTGCCACAGACAGTAAAATATCTTGGACCAGTCATGGCAACCGAATTCTGGTCAAAAGGTTTTACAGAAGAAATGGGAGAGGACAGCAGACAGAGGTTTGATCTTCTTGGGCTTTGTTGATACTAGAGTAGATTGTTTAGTTCAGCAGTTCAAAGCTGAGGCAACATCTCAGTAAATCTCATTGATTCAATGGCTCTTTTCTAGTTGGGAGTAATAACATTATTCAGGCCATAAAAGCCCTGCAGATCCATTTCAGTCATGAAACTAAAATATTTACGATCAGATCAATCTCTGAATGGCAGCCTGTCAAAACAAGTCCTAGCTGACAAAATATTTTTCAGGGCCCCTGCAAATGACCTTTAATATTTTTGACCTCTACTGCTTCCATTTTGTTAGTTTAGGGAAGTAAGGTGAAGTGGTTATATTATCATTCTTTTGTTCTCGGAAAAAGCAACAGTATTTTCCCAAGACACAAAAGATGGTCCCTTCAGTTTTAGCAGCCACTGTTCATACTCTCCCACTATGTGTGTAGCAATAATGACCAATTTTGGCAGCACAGCAGAGCAACAAGTGAATCCCTGGACACACTGGCAGCATTTCTATTGCTTTTGTATTATTTACAGCATTTTTATAAATGTTTTTCCCCTCCTGGGAACAATGAAAAAGCAAAGCTTTCTTTTAAACACAAGAAATTGTGGAGCAAGGAATACAGTCTCCCCTCTGTTTTCATGGAGAGTCCATTCCAGACTCTTACCCCCGTGAAAATTAAAAACCACAAATATTCAAGCCCCAGTGGCTTGAATGGCTGCTTGCTCCTGCACATGGCCCTGTGGGTGTGCCATGGGTGCGCACATCATTTTATCCCTCCTCGCTTGCCGGTTCATGAAGGACCAACACCGCAGACTCAAAGTCTGTGAACGAGGAGGGACAACTGTAAATATGAAATAATGATCTAAAGAATTACCTAGTTTTGTAGAATATATTACCTACAAAAATAATGATCTAAAGAATTACCTAATTTTGTAGAGTATAATACCTACAAAAAAGACTCTGAAATGTAGGAACACCCCACAGTATTTGCCATTTATTTAAAAACAAGCTTTGCCCTGAACAGTCCCATTTTTTCCCCAAAGAGTTTTCAGGTTTTTCTCTCAAATTCTGCTTTCCTTTATTATAAAGAGAAAACAATATCTTCAATACTATATACAGTGGGTCCTTGTATTCTCTGGGGTTTGCTAGCAGAACCCCTGTGGATACCAAAATCCATGGATGCTCAAGTCCCATTAAAGACAATGGCACAGTAAGTTGGTGTCCCTTATATAAAATAGGTAAAATCAAGCTTTGCTTTTTGGAATATATATATATATATATATATATAGTGTGTGTGTGTGTAATATTTTCAATCCATGGATGGTTAAATCCATAGATAAAGAATCCATGGATATGAAGAGCCCACTGTATCTTTCTTTTTTTTACTGCTGTAGCTGTTAGGTTGACTTTGACTTATGGCAACACAAAGAATGAGAGATGCCCAAGATCCCAAGTGATCAACGGCCCTGCTCAGGTCTTGCAGACTCAGGGCTGTGGCTTCCATGATTGAATTAGTCTACCTGTAATACAGTTTTCTTCATTTCCTACTTTTTTCCATTTTTCTCGGCACTGTAATCTTTTCCAGTGAATCACACTGTTTTACGATGAGTATAAAAAGTATGAAAACCTCAGTTTAGTCATTTTGGTTTTTAATGAAAGTTCAGCCTTGATCTGTTCTTGGACCCATTCATTTGTCTTTTTGGCTGTCCATGGTCTCCATAGAACTCTTTGCCAGCATCATATTTGAAATGAATTGATTCTCTGCCTGTCAGTTTTCTTCATTGTTTAGTTTTCACAGCAATCCATGGAAAATATATACCTCAGATTCTTTATCTGAGATTACTTCCATATAAACATGTATAGGATAGCAAACTACTCCAGGAAGCATAGAGTTGGAAAACAGTTTGGAAGTCAATTTATTTCAACTAAATGTGGGGTTTGCAGTGCATGATGTGGCTACAGTTTCTTTGACAGTTGGTCATTCTGCTTCTGCTTAAATGTTTCCTGAGAGAGTGAGGCTACTGCCATACTGAAGAAATAAAGCAGTTTGATACGACTTTAACTTTCATGGATCATGCTATGGAATCCTGGGATTTGTAATTTGGTGATGCACGAGGGCTGTCTGAGAGGGAAGGCTAAATATCTCACAAAACTACAAATCACAGAATTCTATAGCACTGAGCTGTGGCAGTTAACGTGGTGTCAAATTGCTTTATTTCTGCAGTGTGGCCTCAGCCTGAGAGAGCCCATTTTGAGGCAGTCTGCCCCACTGTCAAATAACTCAAAGTGTTTCCTAAAGTATGGCTGAAACCAGTTTCCTTGCAGTTTCTCCCCATGCACTCCAGTCCTGTCATCTGGTGCAATGGAGAAACAAACGTGTTCCACTTTCTGCTTGGTAACCCTTCAGATAGTTGATGACAGCTGTCATGTTACCCCCTTCATTTTTCTCCTTCAGGCTAAATATACCCCAATTCTTTCAACTTCTTCACAGGATTTGATTTCTATACTCATCACCTCCATGGTACTATATTTATCTCATTTTCATGTATACCCTACAGAATTTTAAAAGAATTGTATAGGCATCATGTAGGAAACAATGAAGCCACACTGCATTTCTCTCTGTGTTGTAACTTATGCATTCTTAAAGAAATTGCTGTACGATAACAACTCTCACAGGATCTGTTCAGTTGGTCCTCAGGCCCTGTGTGTTAGAGCTTATTTTCTAGTTATTTCTGCATTGCAGAATCATAATATTTAAATTACTGCAAGATTACTAAATACAGGTGCCTTCTACCTGTGGCTAATGTAAGGAAGCTGGGGAGAATGAGAGACTGAGCAAGCCTCTTGCAATTGCATGCTGGCTGGCTAGAAATCTATCTTCTGAACAAAACTGTAGTGATAGAGCAATCTTTCTAAAATGAATGGCATGAAAAGAGAAATATTAATTCAATACCTTGGCTTGCATGACATATTTTGTCATTATTACACATTTTGAAAATGTTTACAATGTTGTGTCTGCCTTTTCTGTCTAAAACACTGCAGAGTCTGGTAGGTTGCATCTGAGAAGAAAAAGAATGGGTGGGGAGGGGGTGCTTAACTCATCCACTTCTGATCATTTTTTAAAAGTTTAGAAACATCCTCTTCAGGTTGCTTTTTCACACATGAAAGAAAAGAAAAGGAGTTCCCATAGCATCCCTATTTATTTCCCTGAACAAAGCAGCTCAGGCTAGAAGTAGAGCATATGAAGTTTTTCTTCTTCTCTAATGGGCTGCTTTTAGCTCCTCCACCCCACTCCACTAAAAAAAATCTGCAGAAGAATGAATAGAATTCTGTGCAATGTGTACATTGAAATTAAAGCTGCAGCCCTACACATCTGGGACTGAATACTAGAGTCAAGCTCTAATTAAACATATGCTAAATGAGATGCTGCATGTGGTCCACAACTAATGTAGAATGTAATGTGTGGATTAGTGCTTAGATCAAGTGTGGGCAAAACACTTGATTCCCCACCACCACCACCAGTTTTGTAGAATACACCATCTCCACTTGCTGATATTTGTTTCTACTGCTGAAATACACATGCTGTCAAGATATAGCTTCAGTGCAAAATGGAGGCTTTTCTCCATTCCCTTCCATTCTACGAGGGAAGGAAACACTTCTGTTCTGTTGCTCTCACATCCTCATGCAATATAGAATGTCAATAGAGTGGTTGTCAGAATTGTCACAAAATTTTGATGGTAACAGAAATAATGTAATATTGACATGTTGGAGACATCCAATGTGTCCTCCACAAGAGATACATGTCAACTCAGTAATGACCTCTGCTGCCCTCCTATGCATAGAGAGAGAGAACGATGTGTCTGAAGAGGAGAGCCTCTACTGATATTTGAAGGGTCTCCATGTGAACTAGAGCTGTGGCAAATCAAAGTACCAAATCACAGAAAAACCCTCTCCAAATAGCAGAGACTCTTCTTCAGCCCTATCACCTTCCATATATAGAGGTTTATGGAGCTGAAAATGGAGAGGTCTGCGCTAACATGCTCCCATTGCCGATGTGTTTGCTATATGATAATATTTTTGTTGTTTCCTGCAACAAACTTAACTAATAATTAGTACTGTTTGAATTTGTTATTTTGCTCCAGTTATCAGATAGTGGCTATCTTTGCCCTTATATAATTAAATTGGCTAATATTTAGCAGGATGCCATTTTTTTCAGGGAGAAAGACAAGGAGAAAAGCTTATTTGGTTGAAAAAGAAGAGGACTGGAAGTTTCAACCATTATTGATTATAGGTGAGAAAACTCTGCAAGGCTTTTGGGAATCTCATACATACTCTTATTTATTTATTTATTTATTTTATTTTATTCTATCTCAGCTTTCTCCCAAAAAGGAACCCAAGGAGGCTAACAATATAAAAACACACTAAAACAGCATTTAAAAAAAAAAACAATTAAAATAACCTGATTAAAACACTATAAGGTTCAAATGCTTTGCTGCTGCTGCTAATATACTTTAAAAGCCTTTACTCTGCTGCTGCTGCTGCACTAAGATTCTGGTTGTTAATCAGAGTCTTTTGAGCAGAAGGCATAAACTGCTTTGTATTAAATAGGAGGGAGTCTTCATGCACACCTATTCATGTGTGCAATACCTATATACACTACCAAGGATGTTATGAAATGCATTATCAACTGCTGAGTGACCATGGGGAAAAAGACTTTGTTAGTGTCCTTCCCCTGGCATTAGATATTACAGGTATTCTGTGGCTACTATATCAATCCCTACTGCATAACTCCTTATGCAAAATCTTGTAGCAGTTAACAGTTTTTCCAATGAGGTGTCCCAATATGTCAAGGCACTCTCTCTTGTTAAGGGCAAAAATTGGAAATATTGGCTGAGCTTCTGCATGTGGAACTGTGCTACATCCCCTCTCTCACACCACCATCACCTTTCAGTTGCAGGAAACTTAGCTTCAGGAGCTATTCCCACTCCATGGCCAGAGAAGAATTCCTGGAAGTCTCAGTGGATAATGTTACTGCTGTTCGTCTGGTTCTAGCAACATAGCCAGATGCTTCTCCAATGCCCCTGCTCTCCAATAGTTACCAAATGACCTTGGAAGAGCAGCTCCTGAAATGAAAAGCTAGGTTTTGTGTGGAGATTTTGGTTGTTGTGTGTAGTTGGTACAGAGTGCCAATCTCTGCAACAACCAAACACTTGTCTTGCAATGGCCTAAGCCCTAAGTTGTGCTAATGCCAACATAAATGACTAAAAGGATGTCAGCCATTTATTTATATTTATTTACTTTATTCATTTAGTTTGTATGTCCCAGGAGGGACCCAAGGCAAATCACAGATAAAACATTTAAAAAATCCCAATAAAATTAAAAACAATTAAAATCATCTACAACAATATATAAAATCATATAAATATATACAAAAGTTTAAAACATAACTAAACCCCACCTGCTCCATAAAAAACAACCCAGGATATCAATTTTATATCAAATACCTTATTAAATAAAAATATATTAGCTTGCCAATGAAAACCAAGAAGTCTAGGCCAGCCTAGCTTCCCATGGAAGGGCATTCCAGAGTAGGAACAGCCACCAAGAAGGCTCTCTCCTGTGTCTTCACCAAGCGAATCTGTGATCTTGGTGATACCAAGAGAAAGTCTTCTCTTGAAGATCTTAGGGCTCTGGCTGGTTCATATGGGGAGATGTTGTATCTCAGATAGTCTGTACCTAAGCTGTATAGGGCTTTATAGGTCATGGCCAGCACTTTGAATTGTGCCGTGAAATGAACCAGTAGCCAGCAAAGTTGTTTCAATAAGGGAGTTATATGCTCCCTGTAACTGGCCCCAGTCAGCATTCCCACTGTGGCATTTTGTACCTGCAGGAGTTTCCAAACAGTTCCAAAGGCAGCCCCATGTAGAGTGCATTACAGTAGTCCAAATGGGATGTAATTAAGGCATATGTCACTGTAGTCAGATCTGGCATCTCAAGAAACGGGCGCAGCTGGGGCACTAGTTTCACTGTGCAAATGTACTGTCCTGACCACCCAGTGCCCATTAAACTGTCTTTCAGTTATTCAGTTCTGAGTATTCTTTAGAATACTTCAATCCTGACCATTCCATTGTGTGTTTACTACATTAATTCTGAACCTTTGAGATTCTCTGTGGGACTCCAGCAAGATGCCCACGTAACAGTGTTTATAATAACTGCCAGCTGCTTTTCTCTGCTCTTCTCCTTAGAAATCCACATCCACGTCTGCCAAGCTGTACCATCTCTGTCCAGTGCCCACTGTGCTGTCTTTCAGATTAATTCCCTGCAGATTAGAGCTGGGTAAATAATATCCCCAGCTTTAAAAGGAAGAAAGAGAAACTGGACAATTACCAACTGGTCAGCTTGACATCGATACCAAGAAATATGCTAGAACAGAACATTAAGCAGAGTGGCTGTGAGCACTTATAAAAGAATGCTGCTTCTGTTTCTCAAAAATAAGTAATGTCAGACTGATTTTATCTTTTTAAATAAATAAATAAATAAATAAAATTACAGGCTTGGTAGATCAGCAGAATTTGTAGCTGATTAATAGACTGAACCTAGAAAGTGCTTGTGAGTGGTTCCTCATCATCCTGAAGAGAAAATGAAAAGTGAGTTATATCTAGTCAGCAAATATCACACCCACAAATATGGGACTGACAACACATGACCCAACCACAGTATGTGTGAAAAGGCTTTATGGGTCTTAGAAGACCATAAGTTAAACAGATAGAGCATAAGTATGAGTCAACAGTGTCATATAAAGCTAATGCAGTCTAGTCTGCCTTACCAAAAGAATAATATCCATATCAAGGGAAGTGATAGTACCAATCTATTCTGTTTTGCTCAAATCTCACCTGGAGTATTGTGCCTATTTCCAGAAAAGTGGGAACAGAGAATGCCAACCAAGACAGTGAGAGGCAATATGATAGTTATCTTCAAATATCTGAAGGGTTCTCTCAATGCTGCAAGCATGTTTTCTGCTATTTCAGGGAACAGAACCCATTGGCATCAGCTATTAACCACAGTAATTCCAGCTCAATTACATATTTTAAGGATATGCTTAGCAATGTGTGACTGTGACAAACAGGTGCTGGATAAACCTATGGACCATATGCATGTCAGAAAAAGAGGAATGGTTTGTATTCAGCTACCTGTTGAATATGAACTTGTAAGAGATCTTGGATGTTGCTATATTATGTGTGAAATACCCTTAAAATGTCACTTGTTTGTTATCTTTTCTTCATTTTTTTCTTTGAAGCAACCTGATTCTTATTCAAAGCATTCTACTGTCTGAATCTTTGTAATTATTTCCATAATGCTATTCTGTACCCTTACATGATGAGTTGCTAAGAGATTTCCTATCTGCCATCCATTCATTGACATGCTCTAGTAACAAAAGCCTAACTAGGGGGGGAAATCAAAAGTGCTTCCTTGGGAAAAGATGGGAGAATAGGTAGATGGCACATTATTGAGACCTTTCCTTATTAAGTTACATAAATCGCCTTACATTTCAGAAAATGTAATTATTCAGTCATAGAGGCTCCTCCACCCACCATACACAAATTATTATCAGAACAGCTACTGAGCAGAACCATATCTGTACAGAAATCCCATGCCAAATAAATAGATAGATAAATAAATAAATACAGTGGGCTCTTGGTATCTGTTTGAGTTGGGTTCCCCCCCGCCATACCAAAATCCTCATGAGCATGCTCAAATCCTATTATATAAAATGATGTAGTAAAATGGTGTCCCGTATATAAAATGGCAAAATCATGGTTTGCTTTTAGGAATTTATATTTTGGTGGGAATTTTTTCAAGCCATGGATGGTTGAATCCATGGATAAAGAACATGTACATATGGAGGGTCAACTGTAAATATTAAATCATTCTTGGGATTCAATTTTGGTCATTTTTATAATTAAGTTAACATACAAAGGTTGCCTTAACAGTGAGTCTGACCAGTGTTCCATTGAGTCTAGTATATCCTGCTTTCAATGGTAATAGCTCTTCAGGGATTCAGAGGTATTTTCATCACCTGGAAGCCATTCACACTACAGAATTATAGCATTATTATTTCATTTTAACAGCTATTGTTCAGGTCTATATATTCCTTGGAATAGGAGTCTGGTGAGGCATTTAGTCTACTCTGGTTAAGAATTCTAAACGTTCTCCTTAAATTGTCAATTATCAATCCTCTCATAGGATGGCAGTAAAAATGAGAAAACAATGCTATCATTCTGTAGCATAAATACTTTTTGCAACAGCAACTTGAAATGCTGAGAACTGAATCTGAGATTTCTCACCTGCAAAGCATCCCCTGAGCAATAGCTGCTTCCTTAGTCAATGGCATCTACCTTGTTTTCTGCTACCTTGCAGAATTATAAGCCACAGGAATGGCCCTTTGTTAAGCTGACTTGGATGAATCACATTTTGCCATTACAGCCTGAAATAGGGGAGTGCGAGGTTCTACGGTTTTATTCCAAAAACTCTCAACCAGATCGACCTGAAACTTAGCAGTATAACAAAAGTTAGTTTGAGATGATCAAGAGGGAGATAGAAAGGGCAGGAATGACTTATTTATAGAAGTTTAAAATTTGATGAGTATTCTCCAGCAGGTATTGTCTGTTTATTTTCTCCATCTGTTTTGCTTGATTTGAATTTTATAGGACATTCTCTGTTTGTACAGCATGTTTTGGGGATTGTGTGTGTGCATGTGTGTGTATGCATGTGTGTTTGTGTTACATCAAAGGAAAGATCTAGTATATGCTTTGGGTCAGTAGTAGTTTGTACTTTTTATTAGAAAGTTGACCTTCTGTCCATTTCAAGATGTGAGGTCGTTCCCTGGGCAAGTTCTGTAGGAATCTGTGTTGCCTGTCTATGGAACCTTGTGGAGGAGTGATTACAAAAGAGTGGGTAGAATGGAAGCATGGTTGATTATGATGGATGGCACAAACTGGAGATAAGAGGAGCTTTTTTTTGTCAAAGTGGATACTTGAGACAGAGTGAAGTTTGTGGGCATTAGGAGCTATGTTATTATTTCTACTTAACACGGACACACAAAGTATTTATACTTTGGTTCTTATACTGCAAAGTTGGATAACAATTTCTGGCTCAAGGGCAGAGTTGGCAATGTCTTTTTATTTGGACAAGTGTTTGAGAACTGAACATGTGTACAGAAAGTTTTTAAGCATTCGCTGTGATGTTTTTAAACTGCTTTGAAACATTTTAAATTTTAATTTTTAAACTGTTTGTGGTGTTTGATTTCATTTAAGTATATGTATTATATTGAACTTGTTTTAATTTGTAAGGCCCCTTGAGTCCTGGTTTTTGGGTAAAAGGTGGGATATAAATAATGAGGAAGATTATAATAATGATAGTAACAACAACAATATAGGGTGACCAGATGTCCTCCTTTTGAAGGACATGCCCTACATTTCAAATTTCTGTCCAGGATCAATTCCAAAATATCTTCTATTTTGAGCATGACTAAAAATCCCATTGAGTAGCACCATGTTTGCTGTCCTTTTCCCATCTGAGAAACAAATGTTCCTCCAGCTCTGCAGGCACATCTTCTCTGCTGCTGCTCCTAGGAAAAAAAGTTTAGAAGGACCCATACTATCCCCCTACTTGCAGAGAGGACAGAATAATAAAATATAATAAAATAAAAATAATAAAAGGATAATAAAATACAGTATATGTAATATAGCTGTAAATAAACTAGATGACATGAATTTATATTTATATTTTTGTTTTTAGGTTTTATTTTGGATGGTTCTACATTTTTCTCCAGTGTCCTACATTTTGTGGATCCTTGTCTTTCTTTACAGTTATGACATCTGGTCATGCTGCAACAACAGGCTCTGGGCAACTGTACCAGGGGCCACATGCTGTCAGTGAGTAAGACCACTGCTGAAAATGGTGAGACCACCTCTCTGTTGATGTGGCTCTGATGTGATTACCCAGACCACATTCATACACAGACACTCATTAAAAATGTTCACATATATTTTCTCTCCCTCCCTCCGTCATACACATACAGACTATAATTCCAAGCCTCCCTCTTCAGAGATTGGTAGACATTACTTCCTTAAAATGTAATTAAGGCTTCCAGGGAATTTTAGGAGCTGTAATAAAAAAAATAACTTTTTAAAACTTTATAAAAGAGGCACTTAAAGGAGTGTGCATCTCAGATGCCAGAATAACTTGATTACACATTGGTATTGTATATACCTTATCTCTAGAAGGGAGAATTCAGGTTTTTGTTTTTTAAATCTACCAAGGTTTACTTAATCAAAATATCCTTTGATGGCCTTGTGGTGGAACTATAAGGCAGAGATCCTTCAGGCAAAAGCTGACATACGTGGATGGCCATAGAATAGGATAAATAGGTTTACTGTGTATTATTATTATTATTATTATTATTATTATTATTTATTACTTAACACTCCTGTATGCTGGGTCCACCCAATAACACTTACTTCCTTCATTTAGATTTGATTCCTCTAAAGCTGTTTAAATAAAATGTTTATTATTCCTGAAGATAGAATGTATTCTTTCAGAGCAACCGCAGTCATGTCTACCTATTATCTGAAATGGGGGGGGGGGGGGAATAAAAATGTAGCAGGAAGTCTTCAGTGCAAAACCCATCAGTGAGTATGCAATCATTACATTTGCAAGATGCTTTCAGTTATATTTTTTAAAAGAGCAGATAAAGTATTAGATCTGGATTAGGCAGAACTAATCTCATTTCATCTCAGCCCTGAGTCTTGTGAAGAGCAAGTCACTCACTATATCTCATTCTTAATCCTCTATTAGCAAAATAGGAATAAAGAAAACCATCTCACTTGGGTGGACGTAAAAAAAGAACAAGAGTTAACACAGAGTACAATTTCTTTCTCCTTAAATTTGAACTGGATTGGCATGCTTTACCTCAATAGTTACAAAAATGTTCCTGATGCAAAAACATGAAGACTCCTTGAGGAATCCATTGTTCTCTGCCTACAGAGGCTTGTGACTTCAAAGGAATGGAGGCATATTGGCTTGCAAGAGAGGAGTCCTTGTTTAGATGCAAATGGACTTTACATTTCCTGGTCTTTGCATATCTTCCAATATGCACATGAACAGCAGGAGGAGGGGCCAGCCTGCAAAAGATACCCTCCAGTTACCATTTTAACTAAGGACAGAAACATAAAAATGCAGGTATCTTTCTAACATCTCTAATTTTTCTCCTGTTTGGTTTGTAATATCTTACCTGATGAAGAAGTCAGTGGAGCTTCAAAAGCTTGCAACAAGTATATTGTGCATTTTGGTTGGCCAATAAAGGTATCACTGTTTAGTGGATTTTTGTTTGAATTTGCTAAATGGCCAACACAGCAACCCCTGAATGTTTCCTAACACATAGAGTTGTTCATTACAGTTAAGTTTAATGATTCTCTACATTATTCTTTTCCATGTTATTTCTGACTCTGGTACCACATTTTCTATTAAAGAAGTAAGATCCAGGGACACAGCTACTTCATTAACTGTCAAGTGAAGACAACCCAAACATTCATCAAGGGTATGCTAAAAGCAAACAAGACATCAAGGTGGTTATTGTTCCTCCAGTTTAATTATGGTAACTTCTACTATTAGGATCCCATATATGGACAGCTGGCCCTACCATTAAGCAGAATGAGACAGTGAATACTGAGTGGGGAAAGTGCTGCAGAACAGAGCTTTGTGTGTACTATGCACTCTGTCCTGCAGTCCCTAAACAAACCTGTCTGCCCCTAAGAAGCTGCCATCCTGCTCTTTGTCTGACAAACAAAATCTTCTTCAGTCAACAAAATATGTAATGCACAAAGTTCGGTTAGTACACCTCCAGCTCACTAACTTAAGCTGAAGGCTGGTGAGATACACATTAAGGCTAAAATTGTGTATGAGGGAAAATGTGTGCATTTTCCCAGGGATCCCAGGGATGTAGACTGCTGAAAACTCACTGTGACAAGTTTCTATCAGTATTCAGTCAAACATGACATAGATGCTGGCACATGTCTTCAGATAATGTGAAATGTCACACTACAGTCTCTGTAATTTACCTCTGCATAGATTCTGTCCCATGGATTATGTAGAAATTGTAGGCTATGACTAGGGATGCATGAATATGTCAGTTTTGATTTCTTGCAGTTTCTTATTTTTCCATTTTTTCCCATTCAAATTGAGCCAAACATTAAGATTTTAAATCTTAAACTTAATCTTGGAGTATGAGAATGTTTAAAGTTTTCATCAAAGTTTGTATATTTTTGTGGGCCTTTATCCTCCTAATTTGTGCATTTTTATTGTGCAGTTTTGACTAATGTGCATATTTTTGTTTAGACTAATATGCAATGTATTTTGGGGCCTTATTTTCACAAATACAAATATTTCATAAAATACAAACCTTTGTATGTTATTTTTTAAAAGTCAGCGTATTTGACTGAAAGAATAACTGTGTGTTGATTAACATATTTGTCCAACAATGAAAAAAATATTTATTAAATTGCAAACTTTTAAAACAACTCTTCCTTTCTCAAGTCACAAATTTAAGACCAAATGAGTGCAGCATGCTTGCTTTGTTCCTGAATCTGATATTAGGAGTACTAAATATAAGTGGTTCAGATGGTATCTGAGTTGGTTTATTTAAAATGGCTATTCCAGCTATTGCTTTTGACTTAATTATTCATGATTTTCCATCTTCATTTTGTCAGAATCCAGCTCTATAGAAAACACCTGACTCTTTTTGTTCTATATTTGCCCGTGATGGCACTTGAAAGGTTGATCTGAAATTAATGTTTTATTAATTTGTTTTTTCTTTATACTGGTTCTATTTGAATTCCAGTGTTGAAGTTCTTCTTAGATGAATATTAATGGTGTTCTGACTGCTGAAAATGAGCTCAAATCCCACAGATTTTGCCTTGGTTGGTTAATTTATTAAACATTTATAAGTCTGTTTGACAGAATGAAAAGAAGATAGCAATGTGCTTTTCTTCTTCACTGGATTTATGTGCCAGGAGTTTCTTTAGTTTGCAATCTCTGGGTTATTGTTGTTTTTGAGTTACACTGTTTTCCTATTTAAATAGAAAAAGGAGAAATTGTCCCTAGAAAGTGCTACTAGAATGTTGGGGTATCTGAACTGTACCACTGGTATATTGTTCATGGTGGCATCATACCTCAAATGCCATCAACACAAACTTTATGGCTCCTCAGTTGATGGATCCAGCATATAGGATTGTTTGATTGGGCCTATCATTCTCTTTTTACATAAATGTAACTCAGAGACTGGAACAAACGGTGGTGTACTGCTACCAGGGAAGTGGTTTCTGTTGAGATGGATAGTGCTGGTTCATCCTCAAGTACTGGAGGAACCTCTTCACTTTTTTTTTTAAAGTAATTAATAGTACCAATTTTGTTTACCACTGAAAAATGGGAAAGTAAATAGTAACTTTCAGAAAATGAAAGTATAACAATAACTAATTACTAGTCTCCTTTTTAAACTAGATATAATTAATTATTTTAAATCGAGCTTTCCAAAGTCTGACGGTTCCACTTTTACCTGCACAATTGATTTCAGAAAATAGTCGCTGAACTGCTAGCATTTATGCTGTTACATCATAACTAAAAGAATCATAGAGCTGGAAGGAGCCTTATGGGCTATGGGACCAGCCCCCTGCTCAATGCAGGATATTCAGCTAGAGCATCCTCAGCAAGCAGCCTTGAAAAGCAGCCTTGGAGCACTAGCCTCCTGCTCCCAATACCATCTGGGCTGGAAGACCAGCAAGGAAGGCGTGTCCCAGGAGGCAGCAAGCTTGAAAAGCAACCTTGGAGCACTAGCCTCCCTCTTCCAATACCATCTGGGCTGGAAGATCAATGAGGAAGGCATGTCCAGGGAGGCAGCAAGTCCTACCTTCCCCAATTCCACCTGGGACGTGGAGGCGGTAGAGGTGCAGCTCCTGGGCGGGACTGAGGCAGAGGCAGCAGCTTTAAGTAGCCTGCCTTCTCCCTCCAGAACATCTCCCCACCAAGGCGAGCCAAGCTGAGAGGCTGCTTCACCATCTGGCTACTGAGGTAATAGAAGTTGGAATCTTTGTATTCATGAGGAGCTAGTGAAGCTTGGTTACAAACGCAGCATTGCTGATGCGTGTGTTTACACAAAGGGTGATGTTACATTGGTTATTTACATTGATGACTTGTGCGTTGTGGCAAAGTCAGAATGAGAAATTCAGACAGTAAAGAAAGAATTGTCAGGAAATGTTGTTATCAAGGATTTAGGGCCTTTCAGATCCTACCTGGGGATTGAGGTGTAATAGACTGAGGATGGCAGATGTTTATTGAGTCAGCAAAAGAAGATTGAAAGGCTGATTGAAAAATGTGGATTGCAAAGTGCTAAAGTAGTGAAAAGCCCTATGTCTGTTGGTTTTGTCAATGGAGAGACAACTAGTGAGTTTGAAAATCCAGAATTGTTTAGAAACATTGTTGGAAGCTTGATGTTTATAACAAACAACACTAGGCCAGATATGCGTTTGCAGTTGGCGTGCTTAGCAGAAAAGCAAATTGTCTGAAAGTTGAGGATTGGACAACAGTCAAACATTTGTTGAGATACCTGAAAGGTAGCATAGACAGGAAACTGGTGATAAAAGACAGCCAGGTTGGGCTGGATTGTTTTGTAGATAGTTCATTTGCTTCGGAATTGCATGACAGAAAGTCAGTCACAGGATTGTTGATCAAGTTTGGAGACAGTCCAGTAGTTTGGCGTAGTAAGAAACAAAGCTATGTAGCACAAAGTACAAATGAAGCAGAGTTTGCAGCTTTGTTGGAAATAGTCAGTGAGATACAGTGGATTAAGCAATTACTTCAGGATTTGAATCAGAGTTGTTCTGAGCCTGTTTTGATTCATGAGGATTCACAAGCGTGCATTGCCATGTCAGAGGCAGTAAATGTGAAGTGCAGAACAAAATACATTGGTGTAAGATATCAGAATGTCAGAGAATTGATACAGAAAGGAGTTGTGCATCTAGAGCCCTGGTGGCGCAGTGGTTAAATGCTTGTACTGCAGCCACTCACTCATAGACCACAAGGTTGCGAGTTCAATACTAGTGAGGGCTCAAGCTAGATTCAGGCCTGCATCCTTCCGAGGTCGCTAAAATGAGTACCCAACTGTTGGGGGGCAATGAGCTTACAGTTGTAAACCACTTAGACATCCCATAGTGCGATATGAAGCGGTATATAAATGAAGCTGCTTTGCTTTGCTATACAGTACATCAAAACACAACACAATTTAGCATACATTTTGACAAAGGCATTGGGAATAGAAAGATATGAACAGATGTCACGTCTAATTGGGATGGCATCTTAAGTGCACAGTTCTAGCCATTAACATATCTCACACATCTATACATTTCGAAGGGGATTGTTGGAATATGGATGGGATATGCAGCCAAAGTGAAATGTAGAGATGTGTGTGTGAAAAATCTCTTATGCGAAAGGAAACAAAGTTGACTCGGCCAGCAGGTGGTTTAAAACCAAAACAATTTCACATAGTACAGAATAACAAAAATACTTGGGGTCTGGGAACAGGATGCTGAAAGGTAAACACATGAGCTAATTTGTTTCTCATGAGAACCAGGTCACATGGGGAATGACACACAGCTAGAGGCTGGTCTAGAGGCTGGGATAATGCTGATCATCCAATCATCATATAGGTTGACACCCAAGAGGTGGAGCATGGGATGGACCAAAGGGTTCCTTTGTTCACCTTTGTTAAGTACTTGCTATATGTCTTTTCAACACAACAACTACAACATCAACAAGATGTGATCCTATGGTCTTTGCTATCGGCAAGATGGATTGTATATATTTCTTTTCTGTTTTTATTATGCAACAATAAAGCTTTACTTTGGATTTACAAATGTGTCTTCATGGAATCAGCATTTCCAGGATGGCTGGTGAAAGGAAGCAGGCTTCTGAACTCTGCTGAATTTACAATCACATCACACAAATCAACGCAACCTTCCAATCAAGACCAGTTTGTCAAATCTAACAAGTGTGGCTCAGGAGTTCATGGAATCCATGACAAACATGGGCCTATCCCAATTGGTCATTGGGCCCACTCATTGTGTGGGTCATACTCTCAATGCGGTCTTCAGTACAGAACAGGAATATCCGTGGGCGGAGATAATAAAAACCTCCTCATTGTCATGGATAGATCATTTCCTGGTCAAGGCTGAGCTCAGAACCACTGCTCGTTCCACTGGGGGTGGAGGACCCATTGGAATGGTCCTCCCTCGAAGGCTAATTGAACCAATTAGATTCCAGAAAGACTTAGAGGTTTTAATGGTTGGTAACACTGGTGATTCTGTTGAAGCTTTGGTGGAACACCAATCTCGCCAAGGCTATCGACACAGTCACTCCCAAGTGTCCTTTCCAACCCACTTCTAATTGTAAACCATGGTATACAGAAGAGCTTAGGAATATGAAGCAGGTTGGACAATGCTTAGAGCGCATCTGGCAGAAAACTCGAATCTTATCAGACAAGATTTGTCCTAGGAAATTTCTTTGTTCCTATAGAGAGGCAATATGTGCAGCACAGAAATATTCCTCCTCTGCACGTATTGTGTCTGCAGAGTTCCGTCCAGCAGAGCTGTTTAGGGTGGTAAGGGAACTGACACAGGTTCCACCTATGCAGAACCCATTATTTAACCCTACAATGGCCTGCTGTGATGCTTTTAACAACTTCTTTGCAGATAAAATCTCTCAAATAAGAGCTGACTTAGATGCCAGTGTTGTAAAAGAATCAATCAACGAGGTGTCCAGCAACTCCATTGATGAAATTATACTAGTTCAGTTTCAATCCATGAGTACTGGACAAGCTTCTTAGTAGAGTGAGGAAAACAACCTGCCCTCTTGATCCTTGCCCTTCGTGGCTGGCCATCCAGGGGGGAGATGCTTTGAGGATGTTTCTTAGAGAACCTTAGGGAAGGTCAGGTTCCATCCTGTTTGAAGGAAGTGGTGGTCACGACTTAATTCCCAGAATGATACTATATCCACTGATGTATAAACAGTGGAAGGTGAAGAGCAATGACATGTGGTGACTCCCCTGTTAATGGGGAAATAAATCCACACAGTTGGGTTTAATATAAGCTCTATCCATGGTTCTGAATGTATTTGGAGATAAGGTTCCATAACTTGGATAGCTCCTTTAAAACTTGAAATAGATTCACTGTCCCTCCGATATGGAAGTCACCAGCCATCACTGGGGAAAATGCTGTCTTGTAGCCCTTGTTGAAGTAAGTCTAGTTCCTATACAGCTCCTGTATGTACCAGATGGGCTATATTTCAGAAGACAGAACTAGCAGAAACCCATCTGAATATTCCTTGCCTAAGAAAGCACTATAAAAAAATTCATGGGGTTGCCATACATCAACAGACAACTTGAAGGCACATACACACAGAGAGGACTCCTATATGTAGAAGAGATTTGTTGAGGAATTCTGTGACAAAGTTACATCAGGCTTAGAGAAGGCATCTTGATCATACAGAGCCCAGAGACAATCTAAGAAAATGGAAATGGAATGAGTATCAGGTGGTGCTTCAGTTTATAACATATATGTCTGTCCATACATTAAAAAAAATAGAAGGGGCAGGACACTGCAGGACCCTGGGATGTCTCTGCAGGTTCCTCTACAATGGCAGTTCTACAACAAAAGTAGTTCTATGGTTTACACTAATTTCATATAAGAACATGGGTGCATGTTATTGGGCCACTCACTTGTCCTGTTTGAACTGCTGACTTGATCTGAAAAGCAAGCTTTTCAAACTTCCAAGTAGTAATCAAGACTGTAACTAGTAAATTGCCTGCAGCAGCAGTTGGTGGTTCCCATGTTCAGTGGGGAAGTGAATCTTCTTTGGAGCACCTTGGATAGCTTCTTTAACATCGTCTTTTAACATTCATGG
Source organism: Phrynosoma blainvillii (assembly GCA_026167975.1). Classification (NCBI taxonomy): domain Eukaryota; kingdom Metazoa; phylum Chordata; class Lepidosauria; order Squamata; family Phrynosomatidae; genus Phrynosoma; species Phrynosoma blainvillii. The sequence continues at coordinate 91,499,142 of JANUYF010000003.1, read as the reverse complement.
CCTAGTGTCATGGAAGCTACCCGCTACCACTAATTGCTTATCCTTTGTGCAAGCTCATTGAGCAAACCTCTGAGGCTTTGGTAAGCTTCTTGGGATTTCTCAGAACACTAAAGCTACCAGCTTAAGGCATCCTTTCTTGCATATCTTTGGTTATACACACCCAACATGCTGCTTAAGCAGCTCAGGCCATTCACAGTTCCACATTCATTTTGAATTTAGCAGTGTCTTTTTTGTACTGAGCTAATGTTTTTAGATGTGTAGCCTCAAAGGGAAGAAAAGGACATATCCTCTCTGTTTAATTTTCTCAGGCAAGTTGCTTGGAGGTACATCTATATTTTACACTTTGGAACTAGGAGTCAGCATAAATTCAGATTGCTCCAAATAAATCTAAAGAGCCCAAACCTTGGCTGGCTAAAATATCCCTTTTTCCATTACTAGAAAAATAAATGCATACAAAATTGATTTGTTTGTCTTTAAGTCTGATAAGGCTTCTGAGTTTATATTAGTCGTGATGCAGTTTTGGCAGAACATATAATAAAACCATATTTTTACATGTACAAAATTAGTATATAAGGTAGGTCAGGTGGAACCCTTACATATCCCCTCTGAAGTTCTGCAGTGTGACTTATTGCTCTTAACTGCTTGTATTGACTGTTGGCTTTCCCCCAGTGTTTAACTTGTCACCAGAGTTTCTCCTTCTGCTTAAAACCTGAAAGAAGCTTGATCTTTGCAGGTCCCTAGGACACAGAGATAGCATTGCTGCCTGACTGAATTTTAACTGGAAAATGTTGGTGTTTGTTTTACTTCAACAGATTTTCAAAGTGCAAAACAACTCTTTGTGTTGCTGTCTTTCATAATAGGGATGAGGTAAATGAAAAGAAAGATTTAGATATTTTTGACATTTAATACTTGTTTTTAATATTCTCCAGTGCTGTCTGTATGTTTTTACAATTTTGCATTGCTCTGAAATAAAATGAATATAATGAATAGATAAGTAATGGATGAACGAATTTAGGCTGGAAACATGTACCTTCTTGGCTGTGAGTAGGATAGAATGAATTTTGCTTTCTAAAATAATTTAAAAATCAGCTGGATAGGCCTGCAGAAGAGATTGGTCTTTAGTGCTGTTTTAACCTTGGACAGAACATCCAGCTGTCAAATTGCTTCCAGCAGCTAATTCCACAATTTGGGCGCAGCTGAAGAAAAAGTCCTCTGGGTAACAGTTACTATCCTAGTCCTGATATCAATGTCCTCTAGAAGATCTGAGCATATAAGGAAGATTATATGGGAGAAGGAGATAGCAATAGCATGTACATTTCTATACCGCTTATCAGTGAACTCAGCACTCTCTAAGCCAGGGGTAGGCAACCTTTCCCCTTTAAGGGCCGAGGGACTTCAACTCCCAGAATCCCAGGAGCTATTGACCAACATGGGACTATTGGCCAACATGGCTGAGGCTTCTGGGAGCTGAAGTCCCTCGGCCCTTAAAGGGGAAAGGTTGCCTACCCCTGCTCTAAGCAGTTGGACAGTCTGTAAGATAATTGCCTCCCTCCAACAAGCTGGGTACTCATTTTACCAACCTACAAAAGCATGGAAGGCTAAGTCAACCTTGGAGCCCTGACTGGGATTGAACTCACAACCTTGTGGCTGCAGTACTGGCATATAACCACTTACCACCAGGGCTCCCTCGGGTTACACCAAAGGTAACCTGAATCCAAACTATGTAGGGCTTTAAAGGTAACAACTAACATTTTGTACATGCCCCATTCTGTTCTGCTGTAAATGCTCAAATATGTACGTGAATGGGATGGTAGTGAAATCATAGTATACAGATGCAACGTTGCCATAGTAGTTGCTAGGTCTGTGGCCCAGAAAGGACTGCCTGGTAAAATTAAGATAGACAGACTTATTCAGAATCATGTTCTGGATGACTATTGCATTCCTGTTTACCAACGTGACATTCATCAGTATTTGGACAATAGACGAGTCCAAATGATCTTTTCCTACTTTTTTGTGAAGGCTGAAGCTATGTAATTGTTCCAGGGCTAGACAATTCCAGTCTGTGCAGCTGTTCTTTTCCAAGATTCCTGTCTGCCTCACAATAGATTAAATCCAGACATGGCTGTTTGACGACCAGTCTGTTGGGACACAATTAGTCCAGCAGAACGTTATAGTTACTGCAACCTGAACATCATGATGTTTATTTTATAAGAGCTGAGAAACATCCTACAAATGAGTCTGATCTGCCCTGAGGGTGTTACATATGCTAGAAGCAAAAGTCAGTTGTATTCTCATAAATTATCTGTGACTTATTTTCTGATCCTGTTTTTAAAGGCTTTTAAGCAATTGCATCTGGTTGCTGCTGCATTTGACAAATAATCTGCATGGATTTCAAATTATTCCACCTGCATGTATAACAATGGACCATTCAGACTTCTACACTTTCCTTCCATCTGTTTTCCTCTGAAACCTGTTAGTTGCCTGCTAAATTTAGCAAGGGACTGTAATGGCCAAATAAATACCTTAGATGATTTATTCATTCGAAACTTTTAATTTCTAAATTAAATCCTATTACCATACTGCTTACAATAAAACTGGTTGCAGATGTTGAATTAGAGGTTGTTTTGTCACCATTCCATCTCCAGAACATGACAGGGCTGGCAAGTGAATACCTCAATACTTGGGATAGGACAGCATCTTCCACTTCACCTGAGAATAGAAGACTAGCTTGTGGGCTGTAGGCCAGGTCATGTAAAATGTTCAGTTCTGTCCTCCAACGATGGAAGACAAGGCTGTCATGGTTGTCTCTGTCACACTAGCCAGTAGGTAACACCTGAGGTGACTCCTTACTCTGCCTTATGGTGGGGTTGGCCTTGCTTTCTGGTGAGGCTTCTTCAGGGACTGTGGAAGTAAAGAGGGTGGGAAACACTTCTGTGAATTTACCTTAGGATCTAAGCCAGTTGTGAACAATCCTCCAATCTGGAGAAGTCATCCAGACAAATACTACTCTTTTAGTATAAAACTATATATATATATATATATATATATATATATATATATATACATATATACACCCCCTTTCCTTGAGTTTTAGGTTTGGGATGAATACAAATAAGAGAATTCTTTTTGACAAACTGCAAAAGTGAGAATAGAGCTTGTAAATAAAAAGAGAGAGAGAAAGGGAAGGAGAATCAGAACAGTTCATCCTGGGTGACTTTAAGTGCTTTTTGGCATAAAGCTTTTCAAAATTCTTGCAGAAATAAAACTTATTCTCAGGAAAACAACATTCTGACATGCAATTATTTCTTTGTATCTAACACATATTTTATTAATAAGGAGGAGATGAAGCTGTGGGGAGCTCTTGCCTTGTCTAGCGTTTTACAGGTGATTCTTTTTTAAAGTGACTGAAATTGCAGAAACGTTTTGTAAATGGTGCCATGTGCATTTTCCCCAAGTATGCTGCACAAGCTCATCTTAATATTTCATTGTGTTATGGGGTTCGTGATATTAACTTTTTTTCTCTTTCAAACAGAATTTTAAATAACTGCCTGAACAGCTCTGAGAGATGAATACATGGGACCATGCTTAAATTTCTTATTGATTTGCCAGTTGCAGCCTTCTTAAAATATGGTTTAATAAAATCCATTACGACTTAATTCCCAGAATGATACTATATCCACTGATGTATAAATTGCTGTTTTGCAGTCGATGGAATTACAATAAGAGATGGGTTTTGGCTCTGATATGATTTCCATAAATCATATGCTAAAAAATCCTATGAAATGCCCTTATAATCTACACATGGACAATGACACCAGAATCCCAAATTTAAACATTTGTTTCTTCTCCACCCAATTATTTTAAAAGGAAACCACAATTTCTCAGTTTTCTTAATTTATTTTCTAGTTACAATCTGATGACTATTTTTCCTTCAAAGGTGAATTACAATTGAGTTTCTTCAAGGACAAAGCATTGTTTGTACAAATCTGCTTGAAATAGTATGGTTACACTTGCAGTTTCTATAAAAGATACTGGTGATGCAATAGATCAGGGGTCAGCAACTTTTGTTGCTGGGGGGCCAGGAGGGGGGGAAATGGCACTGGGGACAGGCATGCGCGCTTGCTTCCCTGCGCGCGCATGCGCATAATGCCCACGTCATGCACATGCATGTGCACATGGGGGTGCCATTTTGGAGCCCACGCTTGCATGTGGGGCGGCAGTGGCAGCAACAGGACTGGCCACAGGTTGGTCCCAAGACCTCCGCAGGCCGCACCCAGCCCGCGGGCCGCAGGTTGCTAACCCCTGCAATAGATCAATGACCAGCACCCAGAGATGTCTCCCTGGAGGATGACAGCTTGAAGACTAGTCTGAGTAAAAGAAGGCAAACAGCACATACACACACATACACAAAAGAACAATGCATAACTTGAAGACTCTGGAAAGAACAATGCAAACAAAAAGGCAAATGTTCTGATGGGATAGTCTAGATATGGTGATCTTGGAAACATTGGCTTCAGCCCTCTGGGGTTCCAGTAAGCTTGATAATTGGACTAATAATTATGCAACCTTTAATGAAACTCTTGGAAAGCTACTTTTCATACAGAGTTTGAAAAAGATTTATGTGTTTATTAAGTATTTTACATCCCATGTAAACAAAAAGTAATATTATATTAGATTGATATCATTAGTCATTTTTAGTAAGGAAAGGACAAGGACAAGGACACAGAGAATATGTATACTATAAAAGTCAACCCAGTTAAACTGAAAACTGAGTGAGAATAATTTGATATAATTAGTGATTCAAGACGAGCCACACAGGCCTCAAAAAGCTGTTCCTGATCATGAGCTTTGAGACTGAACTGCCTGGTAGGTTCATTGTAGTTGATGATGCATTATCCTGGGCCTACTAGAGAAATTCTGAGTCCGGTTTCTACCTCAAGTTTGAAGGACCCCCTTGAGCTGCCCCTGAGCTACTACCATTAGGCCATTGTCTTCTGTTATTGCAAACAAAATAGTTGAGGATGAAGCCTTGGAAGCCTTGGAAGAAAAATAATTGTATTAGAATTTATCTGTTAGTGAATGTGTTGCTGAAAAAAAATATCAGTTTTATCTTTTTCTTTATGTGCTCTTGGTTTTTCCAGAGTGGACAGTCTGTATAAACCTTAATAATCATGTGCTTACTGCTAGAGAATGGACGTTACCACACTTGCAGCAAGAGAGCGGCGAGAAAGCTGGTCGGAATCATTTCGGAACCATTTTGGGCTCATTCCGGAATGTGCCCGGCAAGCGGAACACATTACCACACTAGAATGGAATCAGTGAGGAATGTGAGATTCCGGAATGGTTCCGCTCTGGGGGCTCGGAACTCCTGTTCCCACACAACTTGAAAGATCCCTACCTCGATCCGGCAAGGATGTTCATGCACATGCGCAGACAGGGCAAGGCAAGGGGTCCAGGAGGGGATCCCTCTCTTCTGGCGCTGGCAAAGCAAGGCAAGGCAAGGGGTCCAGGAGGGGATCCCTCCCTGGCGCTGGCAAAGAAGGGCAAGGCAAGGGGTCCAGGAGGGGATCCCTCTCTTCTGGCGCTGGCAAAGCAAAGCAAGGCAAGGGGTCCAGGAGGGGATCCCTCCCTGGCGCTGGCAAAGCAAGGCAAGGCAAGGGGTCCAGGAGGGGATCCCTCTCTTCTGGCGCTGGCAAAGAAGGGCAAGGCAAGGGGTCCAGGAGGGGATCCCTCTCTTCTGGCGCTGGCAAAGCAAAGCAAGGCAAGGGGTCCAGGAGGGGATCCCTCCCTGGCGCTGGCAAAGAAGGGCAAGGCAAGGGGTCCAGGAGGGGATCCCTCTCTTCTGGCGCTGGCAAAGCAAGGCAAGGCAAGGCAGTGGACTTACCACAAGTTCCCGGCTGCGCTCCAGCTCCAGGTGTGCTGGTGGGGAAGGTGTTGGTCCCCCGGCAGCCCCAGCGCCTCGCCTCTCCCACATACCGCAAGGAACCATCAGCCGTAATTTTAAGGAATACACCCGAGCGGTCGGCACTATACCGGAATGACAAGGATCTCGTGTTTATACCTATGCCGAGATCAGCGTCATTCCGGTATAGTGCCGACCGCTCGGGTGTATTCCTTAAAATTCTCGGAAGTCAAAAGGACTGAAACGAAGCTGAAATGATGCCGAAACGAGGTAGGGAAGGGCGGGGTTTGCTGTGACGTCGTGTGAACACACGGAAAAAAAGTCTGAAACGAGGCTGAAACGAGGCTGAAGTGAGGCTGAAATGACGCTGCTGTAGGGCCAGTGTGGTAACGTCCAATGTGAGTGATGGTGACTCAAAGGCAGACTAAATAGTATTCACAAGTAGTGGGTGAGCAACAACCAGTTCCACAACCCTCCAGGGTCTAGTAGAGAAATGGGTCTGAGCTGTGTGCCTTCAAGTCATTTCTGACTTAAGGTGAACCTTAGGCAAATGTCTCACAGCATTTTCTTGGCAGAACAGATTTACCATTGCCCTTCTATGAGGCTGAGAGAGTGTGACTTGCCCATGGCCACACAGTGGAATTCCATGGATGAGCAGGGTTTTGAACCCTGATCTCCTGGACTTCTAGTCCAACCCTCCAACCACTATACCATTCTGACTCTTTTAGCAGAGAAATAAAGCAGGCTTAATATTTTTGTGAAAATGCAACATGTAGGCATACTTACAAATACTAATGTATTGAAAGACATAACTGTGTTTGTCTGTTTCAGCATAAAAAAATGCAAAGAAATTCTGTAGCACCTTTGAGATTAATGGAAAAAAATAAGTTTTTAGCATAATATTTTGTGCATCTGATGAAGTGGACTGGAGTCCATGAAAGGTTATGCTAGGAATTTTTTTCTCATTCTCAAAGACCCTACAGGACTCCATTGTATCTTTTTATTTTAAATACCAAAGGTTTCATCTCCTGGTGAGAGGTTCTGTAACATGTGCTTTTCAAACAATGAAGAAAGAGAAAGCTACCAACTATGAAACTGAGGGAAATGTTATAGGTGTGCTAAGGTTTCTACCTCTGACATTTACAAGAAGAGTGCAAAGAGATCTTGTAGCACCTTTGAGATGAACTGAAAGAAAGAGGTTGGTAGCATGAACTTTCATAGACTTGAGCCTACTTCCCCAAATGCATGTTTTACAAGAAGAGGGTAGGAAGGAAAGACCCCCCCCGACGCGTTGGGAGGGGTTCGCCATTGCACCGGCCAAATTAAATGATGCCGGACACGTGATTGGCTGGGCGGGGGGGAAGACCCGTCCCTTCCTCCACCGCCCAACCAATCGGGATAGGGATCCTCTAGGATCCCTTCTCGTTGGTAGTCTCGCTTATTGCAAGATTACCTGTGAGATTGGGGGGGCTATAAAGCCCCACGGCTGCCATGTGGTCGCAGCCATTCTAATAGAGCAGATAAGCAAGGAGCTTGTCTGTCTGTTCAGTGGAGGAGGCCTGTTTGGCGACCGGGAGCCTGAGGCTTGGGTCGCGGCCTGGTGGGACATTTAGGAAGCCTGTCGGCTTGTGGCTGCAGCTAGTGCTCCGTGGGCCGTGCTCCAGCAGTTTGGAGGGAGCGGCCCGGGGGGTGGTGGTGGCCATTTCAGAGGCCTGGAGGCTTGTGGCTGCGTCCAGTGCTCAGTTGGCCGTGCTCCTTCGGTTTGAGGGAGTAGCCTGGGTGAAGAGAATTACCTCGGCGTGCAGCTGTGGTCTGCGTGGCTGGAGGGCCCCAATCCCTCTCCTGGCTGGGAGAGGCTACAGTTGGAGGCCCAGCAAGGCTGAGGTTTGAGGGCCTTGAGTGGTCCATGGTGCTCTAGTTCATTATATAATAATAATGATGATGATGATAATAATAATAATAATAATAATAATTTAAAAAAACACAAACGCCTTTAAGGTCTAACCAAGAGGCCTTGGGCAGGTTGGACTGCAACCTGACTGTTATACTGGTGTGTGTGTGTGGTGTCTCATAAACCTTACAAATATAAATTAAAAATATTAATTATAAATACAATAAATAATAATAATAATAATAATAATAATAATAATAAACCACAGCGGATATACACTTGCCAAGGGTTGCTGGCATGGCTTCTCTGTCCCAAAAAGGGAAGTTTTGGGCCTTTTGGTGTCCAAAAAACAGGTTGTAGGCCCCTTTTGTTGGGTCTTTATCTGGTGGTCTTACACTAGCCAGAGTATTCTGGTTGGTTTCTGGTGTCCCACAAAGGGAAGTGATAGGCCTTTGGCCATTAATCTGGTCCCTATTTAGGGGCAGGCTGCTGGTTGGGGGGACACGTGTTCATTACATAACTTACACTCTGCCCATTTAAATTAAATAATAATAATTTAGATAGATATATATACATATATATATATATATATATATATATATGAAATAGAGTGCAAATTAAAATTATTCTTATATTAAGACTTTAAAACAATAAATAATATTTCAGTCTCTCGGTTAATTATAGCTGAGTCATGCCGCGCAGTAAGCCGCAGTCTAAGCGGCGTGTGGCTTCAGCTGGGCCCAATTCTGGACGGTCAGCACCGAAGAGACCAAATGATCCTCAAAATAGAGAGGATGAGATTGCAGCTCAGTTGACACAATTAGGACGCACTATGCAGGCCTGTGTCGCTGCTTGTGAACAGCTAGCAGAAACTAGGGTGCAAGGTTATAATACAGGGTCCCAAACATCTACAATGTCAAGTCGGGACCAGGTTTCTGGGCAGCAGGCTACACTGGTACAACCAAGTACTTCAACTGGCATGTCTGTTGAAGAGGTGGCACGTGGTCCCCCGGTCTCATCTGCTATGGAGGTTGGTCAGCCAACCATAGCAGATGTTATGGAACTGTTAAAGAGAGTTCCAGGTGTGACGCAACAGGGTGCGCTTGTCCCTGTGCTGGAGCAGCCTACTCTGGCAGACTTGTATAGTTTGGTACAGAGGGCTGTGGTTTCAAGTCAGGATAGTATGTCTGCACCTGAAACTGTAGTAATTGCTAACGGGGATGGGGGAAGTGTTTCTTCTATTCCGCAGACTGGCACCCGAGCAGTGTCTGTGGCACACTCGGTGGGAGCCTCACAAACATCAGGAGAGGCTGCTCAGCAATTGGATAGTACAGGCTTGTCCCCATCTTTGAATGCTACAACTTTTTGGCCCACCTCGGTGTGGTCCTCTGGTGCCCCAGTTGGGCACGATGCTGGTGGGACAAGTTCTGTAAATGTTTCTATAGCTTCAACTTTATCAGTTGCACCTGAGGTGCCTGACTCAAGGGTGCAAGCTGAGCAGCTTACGGTTACCAAGGTAAGTGACACAAGGCCTGTGGTCACAGTGGGAGCCTTAGGTTTGGCTGGAGTCAATCGGGCATTTGAGTGCAACCCCTATGCTGGGATGTCAACGCCCTTAGGATCTCACCTTCCCCTCTCTACCAAAGAGAGAATATGGAAAGGAGAATACATAGACCTATTTTCTTTGACTTTTTGTGACCCTGAACCACGAATTATGGTCAAAGATGGGGTTGTGTTCAGTCTCCCCAAACAATTTCAGGTGCACAAGCGTCCTAAGTTGGAAAGAAACTTTGTAAATTGGATGATGGGATTTACCATATACAGGGGCATGATGGAACTGACCTCCAAACTGAAGATGTTTGGATCATCGGGCACAGCCTTGTGTTCTGGGCGGAATGTCGTGTGCTCCAAGCGTGTCATGAGCGGAATCTGGCGATAGGAGAGGTTCAGCGAGTACTATGGTTTGGTCAGAGAGGAATGCTATGGGGAGCTCTCGTTCCACGTATCATCGAGTTATCTGCGACATTTCCACCGCCTAAGATTCTACTGGTACATTTGGGAGAGAATGACCTTGTTAAAGTACCTTGTTTCAAGTTGGCCAAAAAGATTTTAAATGACATGCAAGACATTAAGCGGAGACTCCCGAACACGGTGGTGATGTGGACCAAGTTTTTGCCACGACATGCGTGGGTGGGAGCAAGAAAGGACTCGTCGATCAACGCAGCCCATCGTTGGCTGAATAGATCCATGGTTAAGAAGATGGGAGTTTTGGGGATTGGAATTGTTGAGCATGAGAGTATTCAGATGGATAGGCCACATTAGTACAGGGGTTATGGGGTCCATCTATCCCCCGATGGTTGTGATGTATACTTAGAGTCCATCTCTCGTCACATTGAACGAGCTATCCGGAGTGGGGGGGAGGGGATGCCAAGCTAGGCTGGCCCTCTCCTGTGGCGGGCAGGATCCCCCACCTCCGGGGATAACTTAGTTAATTGAAATTATGAAATGGGTTCAAATTTAAGTGGACAAAGAGTATACTTCAAGGGGTTAATCAAATTGTTGCTATATCGTCACCAAACAAATTGATGACGTCATAGACAAGTTACATCATGGGTTAAATTATGACGTCATTTCCGGTTGGGGGGAGATGATTTATTTGAATGTTGATTTAATTGGAACTTGATGTTCTTGACACATGATTTAAAGGGATAGATTGACACGGTTGGTTAAATTGACGATGTAAAGGAACACATGTGTTAAGAACAATGTGAATTGTGGTTAAATTAAATTGTTAAAGAATTATTGATTACCCTGTACAAATAAAGTTGTGGCCAAGTTTTTACAACCATAATTTTGAGTACGGTGTCATTTTTGTGTCGGTGCAATGTGTAGAGCACTGAATTGTGCAGGTACACCAAGTGAGTAGAATGAAACATTCCAAACCCCTACTCCTATGAATGCCTCAACAAGACCACCTCTGTCTCGTTTTGAAAGTGAGTGGCAGGAAAAATAAGAATGCCAACCCTCTGCAATAAAATCCTGGTAATTCTATATATTTAGTAAACCCTGACATAGCAAGATGCCAAATAGATATCTTGAATGGCATATTCAAGGCTACATATTCTAAGGGGTAGACTGTAGTCTTTTGTTCCCAAGTAATGTTTACAAGTTTAGAACTAGAAGAAGAAAGAGATAAGATAGGAGGAAGGAACATCAACATCTAAGATATACAGATGACACTATACTACCAGCAAAAATATCACAGACTTGGAACAATTACTAATGAAGGTAAAAGAAGAAATTGCAAAGGCTGGCTTGCTGCTGAACATAAAGAAAACAAAAATAATGACCATGGAGGATCTACACACATTTAACCTACAGTACAGAAATTGAAATAGCTGAAGATTTCCTGTACCTTGGCTCAAATGCTGACTGCGTTCAAGAAAACAGAAGCAGACTAGGAATAGGAAAGGCAGCTATGAAAGAACTGGGATAAGATCCTAAAGTGCAAAGATATGCAACTGAGCACTAAAATTAGAAACGTCAAGCCATTGTATTCCTCATCACCATGTACGGATGGATGTGAGAGCTGGATAGTGCAGAAAGCTGATAAAACTGTTGTAAGCCGCCCCGATTGCGTTGCAGAGGGGCGGGTTAGAAATAAAACCTATTATTATTATTATTATTATAAAAATGAACAGCCTGAAAGACAAACATATGGACCCTTGATCAGATCAAGCCTGAACTCCCCTTAGAAGTCAAGATGATAAAACTGAGGCTGTTGGATGAGAAGGCATGACTCATTAGAAAACACAATAATTTCAGGAAAGGTAGAAGGTAGTAGAAAGAGAGGAAGACCACAGACCAGATGAATAGACTCAACCAGGGAGGTCACAGACCTGAATTTACAGGACCTAATTAGAGTATTGGAAGACAGGGGGGCTTGGAGATGTCTATCCAAAGGGTCACCATGAGTCAGGGCTGACTCAAGGGCAGTTAACAACCATAACAAAATATTTACTTTAATACTTTGAAGATCTATTATAGCAAATAGCCCCTCCAGCAATGTTTATCTCCGCTGCTGCTGAAGTTGTTGTTGTCACTACTAGCACTACTATTACTAGACTCCCAAACTCCAAATGACCTCTCCCAGTGTCCATTGTTTTCATACTTTCTATGACCAGTTCATATTTGGTGGCACCTCATCTGGGTCATAAGCTTCTCCCTATGTAATTATGTGACCCATTCAATGGACAAAAGACATGCAACCTGCCAGTGGGGCAATATTTGAAACTGATCCACTTTGGCAAAACCTCCCAGAGCCTGTGTGCTCTGCTAGCATACACTTCAAGAACCCAGGGTCACCCAGGAATGGGTAAAATCTCAGTGTTTGGGACTTTGGTCAAGACAAGTCATCTAAACTCAGTGAGACAGTCTGCAGAGAACTTTTCAAAAGAATTTTTCATGAGTGGTCTTGCTTCCAGAAAAGGATTGAAACACCAAGCACCTTGTTTTCTATATTTTTCCCCTATTTGTGCAAAAATATCTTTGCGTGAAATCAGCAGATTCTTTCTTTGTGAAGCCAAGCATACACACTCAAGCAGAAATTGACACACTGATGCAAACAGCCTATCCAATTATCTTACTTTTTCATAGTCCATGTAACAAGGCAAAAATTATCAGTTTGAAATTTAGCACATTTATGGAAATGCACAAAAATAAGCCTTGGGAATGGACAAAATTTCTCTGATATGAATAAAAAACATTCATCACCTTAAAGCAAGTAGAAAAAATATTTGTCTTAGTGTCACTGTGTGAGGAAAAACAGGTTAGGTTTGACATCCCTAAGGTCATCGCCATGCCAGGGGCACAATAGGATTTTACTGCGGGGGGGATGGGGATTCATTTAATTAAACAATTATAAATAATTAAATTATTAGCGCCTTGTGTTTACAATACCATTCTAACAGGTTTTACAATCACGTATCAAGTGTCCTCACTGTCTTCAAACTAAGATTTGAAAGTGCATAGTCATACTATAGGAAACATAAGTATAAGTGAAATTATGTCATCTTCCAAAAGCATATACTACACTGAATGGATTGACATTGCAACGGAAACAACTTTGGCTGCATTTGAATTATATGAGCTATCTATGGATATACATCCACCATGCCTACAGCCAATTGAGTATTTCTGGAAAGTCTTAATTAACTGATGACATTTAGCTAATGGAAAAATAATGACCTGTGCAAGACTAATGCTTTTATTATAATGCAATAACTTAAGCTTATTGTATTTTGAATAATCTTCTTATCTCACTTAAATTGCTTTTTAACACAGTTAGGGGCTACTTTTCTGTTTTTATAATGGAATTTCCAGCTGAAGCAAACAGTTACTTTTTTCCATAAGGAGCCACTATTGGTTAGCGTTTACAATGCAGGAATCTTTGTAGGCTAGAGACTTGTGTGGCCACCCATAGTTTATGGCAGGGGTAGGCAACCTAAGGCCCGGGGGCTAGATGCAGCCCCCCGTGGCCTTTGGACCGGCCCCAGGCTGGTCCTGCCACCGCCGCCGCCGCCGCCCGCCATAATGATATTGATTATTGTTGTTATTACTTGTTCTTGGGGTTTTCTTGGCAAAATCTCCACAGGGGTTTTGCCATGGCTTTTCTGGGGCTGAGAGAGTGTGCATTTATTTATTTATTTATTTATTTATTTATTTATGGTGCTTCGGCCCCCCAATTGTCTGAGGGACAGCAACCCGGCCCCTGTCTCAAAAAGGTTGCCTACCCCTGGTTTATGGCTATATGTGGCCACCCATAACTGTTTGTGTACCTGAAGTCTAAATCTGATTCCCACCAGCTGCTTCCTTGATTGGTGAATTTTCCTTACCCAAATGACCAGTTGGAGTCACAGTTTTTCATTTCCAATACAGGTGTTGAAGAACCAAATGAGAATTGCAGAACAGGGATACATTGCAGTCTCCACATTTTTCACTGACTCCAAACAGCCTCTTTCAGTCCAGTGACCTTGTAGGGCAGGGGTTTCCAACCTGGGGTGCCCATACCCCATGAAATGGAGTTTCAGGGGGTGTGACAAAGAGTGGCTTACATCTTTGAGTGATGAGTCACAAGTCATCACTCATTTTTTCTGAATAAATTAGAATCTAATTGGTCAGTTTATATATGCATTTTGTGCACTATGTTAAAAGCTTATTTTTTTAAACTCAGTTTGTTCACCCTCAACATCCTATGTGGTTCAGTTTGTATTTCACAAGTTAGAAATTAGACTTCTTCATTTTCAAATGTGATCTTACTTTTGTAGGGGATGCAAACATTAATCAAACATTTCCTAGAGGTGTAGGGCATGGAAAAGATTGAGAACCACTGTTGTGCAGGATCACCTTGATGGGAATTAAATTAAAGCGTCCTTCCCTGGCAGCAGCTCTTCTTGTGCAGTTAACCAGATCCCATCCTAAGGCCAAATACAGCCTTATAGAAATAGGAATAACAGTTGAAGAAAAGTTACAAGCGAATGTGCACTGAAGTCCCTGTTGTTGGGGTGATAGTGGTTGTGGTTAAAGAAAGGTACTCCACTGTTGTATATATCAGAGTAGAAGGAAAGATGCAGAAAGAAGGTGCTGAAGAGAATTGGTCTTGGCTATGTCTCCATTTGAAAATAGCCTAACTTCTCTCTTCCTTTGTCATGGAACTGAAGATGTGTATACCTACATTTAGAATACAGTTGTGGGAAGAGTTTGAATTTGTGCATCTCTGTTTTCTCTCTCTCTCTCTCTCTCTCTCTCTCTCACACACACACACACACACACACACAGGAGAAAGACAACAAACATCCTTCTCTCTGTTCCCAGGGTTGTTTTTCATTTTTTAAAAAAACAGGGTTTCAGTATTCTGACTTAGTGTTCTGACTTAGAAAAATGGCCACCGGAGTGAGTTAAGTTAGCTTGGCTGAATTAGAGCTGCATCTCAATGGCAGTTTTTTGGGGGAAATCCGTGCGATAGCATCCATGATGCAGCCCGAATGTTACTTCATTTCAGGTGAGGTAAATCTCTTTTTAATTTGGTTTAACTGTAGTGCAATAATCTCCTAGGACTCTGGGAAATCAAGGTTCAAATCCCCATTCATCCATGGAATGGACAAGTCACATTCACTCAGCCTCAGGGGAAGACAAGGGGAAAGCCCTTTTCTACAAATCTCATATATTTGCCTTATGGTTTCCATCAGTCAGAAATGAATTATTAACTGGCTTGAGAGAATCATACAATCATAGAATCATAGAGTTGGAAGAGACCACAGGGGCCATCCAGTCCAACCCCCTGCCATGCAGGAACTCAAAATCAAAGCATCCTCAACAGATGGACATCCAGCCTCTGTTTGAAGACCTCCAAAGAAGGAGATTCCACCACATTCCAAGGGAATGTGTTCCACTTTCGAACAGCTCTCATTGTCAGGAAGTTCCTCTTAATGTTAAGGTGGAATCTCTTTTACTGTAGCTTGCATCTATTGTTCTGGGTCCTGTTCTCTGGAGCTGCAGAAAAGAAGCTAGTGCTCTCCTCACTATGACATCCCTTCAAATATTTAAAGAGGGCTATCATATCCCCTCTTAACCATCTCTTCTCCAGGCTAAAGTCGTTCCTCATAGGGCATGATTTCCAGACCCTTCACCATTTTAGTCACCCTCCTCTGGACACATTCCAGTTTTTCAACATCCTTTTTGAATTGTGGTGCCCAGAACTGGATTCAGTATTCCAGATGGGGCCTGACCAAAGCAGAAAACAGTGGCACTATTACTTCCCTTAATCTAGATACTATACTTCTATTAATGCAGCCTAAAATTGCATTGGCCTTTTTAGCTGTGGCATCACACTGTTGACTCATGTTCAACTTGTGGTCTACTAGGACTCCTAGATCCTTTTCATACGTAGTTTTGTTAAGCTAGGTATCCCCCATCTTATATCTATGCATTTCATTTTTATTTATTTTTTACCTAAGTGCAGTACCTTACATTTCTCTGTATTGAAATTCATTTTGTTAGCTTTCGCCCAGCTTTCTAATCTATTAAGGTCATTTTGAATTTTCATCCTGTCTTCTTGGATATTAGCTATTCCTCCTAATTTGGTGTCATGTGCAAATTTGAGAAGCATGCCCCCTATTCTTTCATCCAAGTCATTGATAAAGATGTTGAATAGCATTGGGCTCAGGACAGAACCCTGTGGCACCCCACTGATCACTTCTCTCTAGGATGAAGAGGAGCCATTGCTGAGCACCCTTTGGGTTCGGTCAGTCAACCAGTTACTAATCCACCTAATAGTTATATTGCCTAGCCCACATTTTACTATCTTGTTTGCAAGAATACTGTGGGGGACCTTTCCAAAAGCCTTATTGAAATCAAGATATACTATGTCTACCACATGCCCTTCATCTAGCAAGCTTATAATTTTTATCAAAAAAAGAGATCAGATTAGTCTGGCATGACTTGTTTCTGAGAAACCCATGTTGACTTTTAGTGATTATGGCATTCCCTTCTAAATGTTCACAGACTCTCTGTTTAATGAACTGTTCTAGAATCTTTCCCGGTATTGATGTCTGACTAACTGGGCGATAGTTGTTGGGATCCTCTTTTTTCCCCTTTTTGAAGATGGGGACAAGGTTTGCCCTCCTCCAGTCTGCTGGGACTTCTCCTGTTCTCCAGGAGTTCTCAAAGATTGCCAGTGGCTCTGAGATTACATTTGACAGTTCTTTTAATATCCTTGGATGTAGTTCATCTGGTCCTGAAGACTTAAATTCATTTAGGTTAACCAGGTATTCCTATACTTCCTCTTTACTTGTTCTGTGCTGCATTTCTCCTTTTGTGTCCTCTGCTCCATTTTCCTCAGGTTGAACATCCCTTTCCTTTTGTCAGAAGACTGAGGCAAAGAAAGTGTTGAGTAGTTCTGCCTTTTCTCTGTCACCTGTTAGAATTTCTCCATCTTTACTGTGCAGTGGCCCTATCATTTCTTTCTTCTTTCTTTTGCTATGGACATACCCAAAAAAGCCCTTTTTATTGTCCTTAACCCCTCTAGCATGTTCGGTTTGAGTGAAGTAGCATGCTGGACTGAGTTGTTTGTGCTTGCCTAGAAGCTGTTCTCAAATGGAAAATTACAGACACACACATCTCTACATTTCACCTTTGACTGCATAGCCCATCTATATTCTGACATAGCAAGCCTGAGCTCATTCTGCACTTTGGCTTTCCTGACTTTACCTCTACATGTGCTAGTTATATGTTTGAATTCCTCTTTAGTGATTTCACCCCTTTTCCATTTCTTATACATCTCCCGTTTAAAATTTAGTTCTGTTGAAAGTTCTTTTGTCATCCAACCCAGTTTCTTGAGACACCTCCCATTTTCCCTTCTCATTGAAACAGTTTGAGATTGTGCCTTCAGTATCTCTCATCCATCCTGAATTCCCTTCTCCTTTACCATTTCTGACAACGGGATCACTCCCAGTGTTTCCCTAAGTTTGTTGAAATCAGCTCTCCTAAAGTCTAGAATGAGTGTTTAACTATGCCTAGATTCTCCTTTCCACTGTATAAGAAACTCCAGGAGAACATGATCACTCCAACCTAAGGATCCCACCACTTGTACCCCATTTACCATGTCATCCCTCCCTGTTGGTTAGGATCAGATCTAAAATAGCTGATCCCCTTGTTGCCACTTCCACCTTTTGGACAAAAAAATTGAATTTGAGGCAAGTGAGGAATTTGCTAGACATTGAAGTATTGTCTGAGTTTGACTTCCAGCAAATATCAGGATAGTTGAAGTCACCCATCACTATTACATCTCTCCTTTCTGAGTGTGTGGTCATCTGTTCTAGAAAGGCATCATCCAATTCCTCAGTCTGACTTGGGGGTCTGTAGTAGACTTCCACTATAACATTCCTGTTGTTTCCTTCCTCTTTAATTTTTATCCAGATGCTCTTCACCTGATTTCCAGGATTTAAGTTCTGGATCTCTTCACAGGTGTAAACATCCCTGACATATAATGCTATTCCTCCTCCTTTCCTGTTTGGCCTATTTCTCTTAAAAAGGTTATGCCCCTCAATTCCTACATTCCAATCATGAGACTCATCCCACCAGGTTTAAGTGATGCCTATTATATCGTATTTGCTTTGTTGTGCTAGGAGTTCAAGTTCATCTTGTTTATTTCCTATGTTCTGTGCATTAGTGCAGAGACATCTAAGAGCATGGGTCCTCCCCACCTGCTGCCTGTGTGAGGTTTTTTGCCTCCCACTGTTGGGCCCTTGCATAATTTGCCTAGTTCCCACTATAATACTTTGACTATTATCTCCAGCCCATGATGTACTCTTGCCTTCCAAGATATCTTCCAAAATACTGTCTCCATCCCCAACATGATTCAGTTTAAAACCCTCCTGATCAAATATTTGAGACTATTGGCAAAAACGCTTCTGCCAACTGGTGTGAGATGCAGTCCATCTCTTGCTAGAAGTCCACCCTCATGGAACTGCAGCCCATGATCCAAGAATCCAAATCATTCTTGCTGGCACCATCGATGGAGACAGTTATTTACGTCTGCTATCTTCCTCTCCCTTCCTGGACTATACCCTTCAACTGAGAGAAGAAATGAGACAACAACTGGTGCATCCAGCTCTTTCATCTTTCTACCCAAAGCCACATAATCCCTTCTGATATTCTGAAGACTATGCCTTGCAATATCATTGGTTCCCACATGGAGCAAGAGAAAGAGTAATGGTCAGTAGGCTTGACAAGTCTTGTCAGCCTCGCTGTCACATCACTGATTTTTGCCCCTGGGAGACAACACACCTCCTGGGACATCTTGTCAGGCCCACAAACCACTGCTTCTGTACCCCTCAACAAGGAGTCCCCAACCACCACCACACACCTCCTCCGAGGCTTAGCAGTGGCTGTTCCCTGTGATGGTATTCTTAGGGTCTGCTGACTGTCCCTGAGTACTGTCTCTGGTGCTCTTTCTCTTCATCCTTGATAAGGGAGAGAGCTTCAAATCAATTCTGTAGTTGCAAGCTCCCAGAATTATTCCTGGTTTCCCTACTTCTGTTTGTGACATTCCTCCAGGTGTCCACCTCCTGTGTGCATGAAGTGACCTCCTCCTCAACAACTTCCTCTGTGTGGTCCCCCTCCAAGACCGTTCATTCCGCTCTGTCTAGGAAAACTTCTTGCTTCCTAATATGCTGAAGTGTAGCTACCCAGGCCTCCAGCTGCTTGACTTTCTCTTCCAGGAGGGCTACAAACCTGCACTTGGTGCAGGTGAAGTTCCCCACATCTCTTGGCAAGAAGACAAACATCCCACAAATTTTGCAGGTGACTTCAGCAACTCCCTTAGTGTCCATACTGAGAAATTTAAGTAAGCACTGAAACAGGACTGTGGGCTTCTCCCTCAAAAAGTCCCCTGGTAAAGACCCACATAAAAGGCTCTGTTCTCTTGGTCTTTTCACCAGGCTGTCAGTGAGCTCAATCAACTGAGTTTCTAACTCTACAGAGAATTCCTGGATGCTACCTTATTCTCGAGGCAAGTCTCTGATTCTCTTCTGAGCAAAAAAGAAAAAAAAACCCCACTCAAAATGGCTGTCCAGAAACTGCTTTCCTTCTCCTTCCTGGCAGGAACTGGGAGAGATGGCGAGGCCTTTCACACTACAGTTGACTCTTTGTATCCATGGATTCTTTATCTATGGATCCAACCATCCATGGCTTGAAAATATATTTTTTTTAATTCAAAAAGCAAACCTTGATTTTGCCATATTCTATAAGGGATGCCAGTTTAATGGGACCTGAGCAGCCATAGGACCTGAGTATCCACAGAGGGTCCTGGAGCAACCCCAAGGGCTACTGTATAAAATTATAGTGCTATGATACGACTTATCTTCAATGGCTGCATCCTATGGAATTGGATTTTTTTTCCTTTGGGGAGGCATGAAAGCTCTCTAGTAGAGAATCTAAATACCTCACAAAACTACAGACCTTTGGATTCCATAGGACTGCATCATAACAGTTAAACTGGAATCACAATACTATAATTGTGCAGTATGAAAAGTCAAGGAACTAGTGGAGTTTAGAAGTGTCTGCTCAGTCTGCTATCAGTGATGCTAGCTAGTCACACCCAGTTCAGTCCACCTTCCAATATGTAACATTATTTATAGGGGCATTGTTAGGGAAAGAGATGGCTTTCCCTACCATTTGTAGGTAGGGGAAGCAATGTTCTCTGCTAACCAAGCAAGCTGTGACAGCACAAAGGATGGAGGCATTTTTGATCTTAGAAAAAGTACCTTTTTGCATTGTAATGGAATTCAAATTTTTAATCTCTTGCACTTTGGAATACTTCATTCCCAGTGACACATGGTCAGAAGGAAAGGGGTCCTGTCTACATTGATATCCCTCCACACTATTTCAACACAGAACAACACACCAACACCTTTACAGAATGCAGCCCTGTTACTAACATTATCATTATTTTTAATTTATTTTCTCCATTATGATTTTAAAAACACTTTTGACTGATGAAGAAGCTTCAAAAGCTTGCATAATTTATTTTATACATTTTGGTTGGCCAATTAAATGTATCACAGTTTTGTGGATTTTGGATGTTATTGTACTTTGCTATATGGTCAACATGGCTACCCCGAATATGTTTCCTACCATTTGAATTACTCCTTTGGATATTTTCCCCTCCACCCCTTTTTTTTGGCTGACCTTTTTGATTTGTCATAGAAACATATGGGCTGACTGCTGTAGCTGAAGAAGTTTCTTCCATTTCTTCTACTATTCTTTGATTTTTACGAGGTCCTTGTCAGGTAGTAATAATCCTACAGGGGATTTTCCATCTCTTTATGGTATAAATTTATGACACAAATGCCAGAGATGCAATTTATCCTTTGCTGCAACATTTTTTTTAATTGTTTTTTTTAAATAATTTATTTATTTTTTATATACAAAGTTCAATCATACACATATAAAAACAAAACAAAACATAAAACCACCAACATATATAACACCTAACACATAACATATATACTAATACACAACCTATACACTAACTCTCTAACTCCCCTCCCACAATAAATCCAAACTCAAACATACTACAAAAACAAAACACAAAACATGGCAACAAACAAACAAACCAAAAAGGCGAATATGTCTTTTAAGCATAGCATTAAATTTCCATGACACTTTCTTTGTCTTCCAAATGAATGAGTATTTGCTTAATTAATGAAAATTCCTTGATCCCCTAATCTAAATATAAATTCCCTAAAAATTTCTCTTAATAATTAACTCAGCGAGACTTTACTTATATAATTTTTTATATATTCTTATTCTTCATCCTTTATTTCTTTATCACAATATTCTTTAAACCTTATCCATTCTTTGTTAACCTCATCTTCTGTTCTGTCATTTAAAAGACCTGTTAGAATATCTGCTTCCATCGCTTCCCATACCTTATTTATCCATTCTGTATTAGATGGTGTTGTAGGTTGTTTCCAAACCTTGGCATATAAGATTCTGGCTGCAGTCACCATGTATAATAACAAGCGCTTATTTTTCTTCACCAGTTCTTTCTCTAATGACCCCGTAATATTTAGTAAAAAGAAAGTTGGCTCCAAAGGTATCTCACCTTTAAAAATATTCTCCATAGAATCTTTTATCCTTGTCCAATAGTTTTTTGCTTCCCCGCATTTCCACCAAAGATGGTAAAAGTTTGCTCCAGTCTTACCACATTTCCAACATGAGTTTTTTATTGTTTTGTATAGATTGTTTAACTTTGCCAGTGACAAGTACCATCTAAATGCCATCTTTATATGATTCTCTTTATAATCTTGGCATTTAGTGAAACTATTAGTATCCTCCCACTCCTTTCCCCAGTTTTCTAAATCAATAGGGCTCCCCACATCCTGGGCCCATCGAATCATGGAATGTTTAATCGACTCTTTTTCCAAGTCTCTATTCTTAAGTACTTTATAATACTTCGATATATGTCCTTTCTTTTTATCCAAAAATATTTCATCTATCTCATTTTGTACATTTGAAATTCCTTTATTTTTCTTATCTATCCTTATCTTTCTCTTAGCTGGCTATATAAGAACCAGTCATCTTGTATTGGACCTTTCAACTCTTCCCGTCTCTTAATAGATATTTCTATTCCTCCATTCCAGTTAATTAAATTTTTATATTTTATCCACGGGATTCCTTCCCTCTTAGATCTTCTACAAAAGGCCTCTTGCGAGGATACCCAACTCGGTATTTCAGTATAAAATTGTTTCTTAATTTGGGTCCACGTTTTCCATAATGCCTTTCTCACAAAATGATGTAAAAAATCCTTATTATCCTTCTGTTTATCATATATCATATATGCATGGAAACCATATCTCATATTGGAGCTTTCCAGTTCCAGTAATCTTTCATTTTTTTTAAATTCACCCATTCCTCCAACCAATTTAGACATGCAGCCCTGTAATATAATTTAAGATTCGGGAGTGCACACCCTCCTTTAACTTTCTCTTCTGTTAATAGTTTCCAGCCTATTCTAGCCTTCTTACCCTCTCATAAAAACTTTACCAACTCTTTTTGCCAACCTTCCAAACATCTTTCATTGCTAAGTATTGGGATGTTTTGGAAAAGGTACATAATCTTTGGTATGGCAATCATCTTTATTGCCTCTATTCTTCCAAGGAATGAGAGTTGTTTCTTTGACCATCTAACTAAATCTTTCTGTATCATTTCCCAGCACCTCAGATAATTATTTTTAAATAAATCTATATTTCTTTTAGTAATCATAATTCCCAGATATTTTGCTTTTCTTACAATCTTAAATTTTGATAATTCTTCCAGTTCTTGTTCTTCTTTTAAATTCATATATTTTTGTTATAATCGCTGTCTTTTCTTTATTGATGTAAAACCCTGCTATATTTCCAAATTCTTCTCTAACCTTTGTTAGTCTTATTATGCTTTTATTTGGATCCTCCAATATATATATATATATATATATATATATATATATAAGATCATCTGCAAACGCTTGTAACTTAAAAGAGTACTGTTTTATTTTTGTTCCCTTTATTTCTGTGTCCTCTCTTATTTTATTATTCAATATTTCCAATATCAATATAAATAATAATGGCGAGACAGGACAACCCTGCCTTGTCCCTTTTTCGATCCTAATTTCCTCTGTTATTTCCTGATTAATAATTAATCATGCAGTCTGATCCTTGTAAATTCCCTTTATCCACTTAATGAAGTTTTCTCCCATTTTCATCTGATTAATTAATTCTAGCAGAAAATCCCACTTCACCTTGTCAAAGGCTTTTTCCGCGTCAAGTAGAATTAATGCTATTTTTTTTCCATTATGACACTCATAGTGTTCTATAATATTTAAGACCGTCCTGATATTATTCTTTATGTGTCTCTTAGGCAGGAACCCAATTTGGTCCTCATGTATTATTTGGTTTAGTATCTCTTTTAACCTTGTTGCTATAATAGTCGTAAAGATTTTATAGTCTAAATTCGTCAAGGATATTGGCCTATATTTCTTCATTTCTAAACACTCTTCTTCCTCTTTTGGAATTAAAACAATCCAAGCCTCTTTCCAAGAGTCTGGCACTCCCAAATCTTTAATATCCTTGAACATTTCTCTCATCGGTTCTGCCAGAATATACACCATCTTTTTGTAATACAACACTGTCAGTCCATCTGGCCCAGGAGATTTTCCAGATTTCATTTTCCCAATTGCCTCTTTAATTTCCTCTATGGTTATTTGTTGATTTAGCTTTCTTACCTGCTGTTCATCCAAAACTTTAGTATTTTGATCTTCTAGATATTTTTTTATTCTCTTCTTATCCTCCTCACTCTTTTCTAAATTCTTATACATGTTAATATAATATTCTTTAAATAACTTTTTAATTTCTTCCTGTTCTGTGATTTTCTTCCCCTTATGTTTTATTTCTGTGATAAGCCTTTTTTCTCTTTCTCATCTCAATTTACTTGCTAGCAATTTACCTGATTTATTCCCTAGTTCAAAATATTTCTGTTTTACATACCTTAATTTATTTTCTATTTCCTTTATTGCCATTTCTTTAAGTTGTCATTGTAATTGATCTACTTTACTCTTTAGTTTCTTATCTCCTGTTTCCTTCCATTCCTCTTCATTTTTTCTCAAGAGGATTTTCATTTTTTCTCAAGAGAAACATATGGGCTGACTGCTGTAGCTGAAGAAGTTTTTTTCCATTTCTTCTACTATTCTTTGATTTTTACGAGGTCCTTGTCAGGTAGTAATAATCCTACAGGGGATTTTCCATCTCTTTATGGTATAAATTTATGACACAAATGCCAGAGATGCAATTTATCCTTTGCTGCAACAATTTTTTTTAAATTGTTACCACCTTCCCTGCTTCAGATCTCTTGAAGACATTTTCTTTTTACATTACAGCCATTCCCTGTCCTAGCCAGAGCCCTAGTTGTGGAATTATTGTTGAAATAAACCATTATCATTTCCCTTCCTGAAACATTTACTCATTTAGTGAACCTATTCAGTTAAGAATGTAAGAACAACCTTGTGAAGGGCCAGCACTTTGCCTCAGGTGATGGCCAAGAAGATGTAAACATCCAAGCAGGCACCATATTGGTATCTACTGCCCACTATTTTTCTTCAGATTTTCTTCTTAAATGACTTATATGAGCTGCTAACCAGGTCTTCCTGCTGCTTAAAAGCTCAGCTGATATCTCCAAAGCCTTCTAACTCTAGCATCCTCCCCTTGAAGAAGACTCAGAAGACATAACACAGTGGTGCACTAAATGATTTTGAATGAACAGCTGCTAAATATCACCATCCAACTTGTTTTTCTTAAATGCTTAGCAGAGATTGGTCATGTTATGGGCTTGCTTCTATCATCTATGAATTCCCTCTATCAGAATTTATAAGGTGTTGCATCTATTAACATGTGAATATGAAAATTAAATGAACCTTTGAGAAACGTGGCATGTGAGAAATTCTCTCATACCTTTAGCCTTCTGCATTAAGCTGAGAAACACAGAAAGAGATGAACTTCTTAAAACCAGGGGTAGTTACTATTGTACAAGGTTAACACATTTTAAAGAACTGCAGGACCACACAAAATCTGAGTTAATACCCTTGAAATGAAAAGAGTTAGTTATTGCAGATGATGCACTTTATTCAGATGTTCAAATAGGAAGGGAGAAAAGTGAAGGAAAAGAAGGATGAGGGAGAAAAACCTGCTGATATGTTGTTTATTAATAGGGACCCAATCCACCATGCTCTCTATGATCAGGGCTTCCAGAGGAGAGGTTTTGACACATTTCCTGTGATTTAAACAAAGAACAGAAATTCAGTTTGTGAAGCTTTTCCCAGCATGCAAATTCTGCATAATGTCTATCTTCTTTATACTGATCAAAAGCACAGAATATCTGCCAAAGCCTTATCCCATGATCCCTATAATTTCTCAGCCACATACTCCCTCTTGTCAGCATGCAAGTGATGGCCCCACTTGGGGAAACTACATATCTGGACCTCCTTAATGAAAAGCTGGCCCCATACTCTTGCAGCAGAAGATTTAAAGGGAGTCTATGGCCCTGTCTGCATGGGCCAAATAAAATCCCACCCCTCATCCTCTTGGCAGGGAGTCCACATAATGCAAAATCCTGATACAGGCATGAACAGACAGGATGATATCCAGCCTGTTCAGGTATGACCAAACCTGGGCTATACCTCTCTTAATATGAAGTAAAAAACCTCCCTGTTTTTTCTGGATCTTCCCTCCATTCTGATGTTAGGTGGGTGTTTAAAACATGTGCTACTCTGATGCCCGGTGCATCCGCCACCATCATGGATCACTCAGCACATAGCTAGGCACCTAATTCTGACTTCAGAGTGAACCAACACAACACAGTGGTGGATATGCAGGGTGGCACAATGGGACACAAGTGTGAATAGTTGCCTGGCATTGGAATGGAGGCCTGTGGTAACAGGGGGAGGCCAGGACAACCCTGTGGCCAGGATACTCAGGGTTGCACCAGAGCCCAGAACTTCTTATGAGGCACTAGATTTTGGAATTAAAATGTTATGGTAGAGTGCTTTGAAGGGAATGTTTCAGGCAACCTAAACACATAGTTGGCTGCCACTTAAGCATTATCAGATTCAGGTCCAGCTTAGAGACTGAAAAAAATGTGCACACATTGGAGATGAGGTTCAAATTCCAGTAGATTGGATGACAGGGCATCCAGCCCCATTCACTGCACACCTTCAAACAACTCATAAAGCAATGCTGGACCAGATCAATGTAGTATGAATGTAGTATCTAGTCTTGCATTCTATTTCCATGACATTCAATCAGGTGCCCCTAGGAAGGTCCTCAAGCAGAATGTGAGTACAATAGTTCTTCCCTGGGATGTCTCCACATGACATCATTATAGCACATTCATATCACTTTAACTATCATGGCTCCATACCATGAAATCTTTTTAAAGGTATTTAGATTTCTATGTCAGATAACTATAATTCTGTAATTTAGGGGAGTACTCAGAGTTCTGAGTACCTCATGAAACTACAGATTTCAGGATTCCATAGAATGGACCCATGGAAGTTCAAGTGGTATCAAACTGTTTTAATTAGGTGGTGTGGACAGATCCCTCGTCATAAACCCCAGCAACTAAAGGACTTTGCAGACTGCCAGAAATAGTGCAAATTGAGTCCACTTTAACTGCCCTGGCTCATTGCTAGGGAATCATGGAAACTGTAGTTTTTTCTGAGACATTGAGCCTTCTCTGTCAGAGAGCTCTGGTGCCACAATAAACTACAGTTCCCATGATTCCCTAGCACTGAGTCAGGGCAGTTAAAGTGAACTCAATTTGCACTATTTCTGGCAGTCTGCAAACGCCTTAATATTGAGAGTCATACCACCCTTGATACTCGATGCTTCAGAATTCATCATGCTTATGGCTGAAGGAAATGTGAACAACAAAGGCACAATTATTCTTAGAAAACATATTAGAAAAACATGCCAGACCAAAATTCTGTTCACAAAGTGGTGAACCCTATTCCAGCCCTATTGCTTGGCTTCAATACATTGCAATTTTCCTCCCAAGGATGTAGAGCAGCAGAACTGTATGAGACACACAACCCACTCAGCCTCCTCTAAGTTAGTCTGTAGCCCTCATTTGGGGTGGTGTCCTGCCACAAGAGCTGAGATGAGATTCAGCTACTGGTCCAGTTGGCTTCTACATATATAAAAAATTCTGTATGGTACCAGCTTATCCATTGCTCCAAGCAGCAAAACATCTTGGGCTGGCCCTAACTACAGCTATATCACTTTATCTGCTGCTTTAAATAGCACTAAACTAAAACATGCTCCTGAGCCCAAGATTCTGCTATGACATTTGCTAAATTTCATTGTTTCTCCATTTTATTGATCTAGCAAGCTGAATTATGTAGTCAACCATCTCTCTCTCTCTCTCTCTCTCTCTCTCTCTCTCTCACACACACACACACACACACAGATGGTTGACTACCTCCCCCTCTCTGTACTGTTAAGATATCAGTGTTTACTGAAATAAGTGACAAGAGCACTATGTTTCTTCAGAGGATTTTTTTTTTTTTTGCTCTCATGTCGATCATTACCTAAAACATCTTTCCTCAAGCAGCCCTGACTTAATTTCAAAAGCACTACCCTGTTTTCTTTAATCTGTGACCAGTACTTTGATCTGAAGAACTCTGCCCCTTATCCTTTTTGAAGTTTATATGCCACATTTTGGAGGAATTAAGGCTGGAACTGTGAAGGACAGCACAGGATTAGTGTTGTAAAATGTTAGCTAAGACCATACTGGTAAATGAAGGAATGTAGCTCAATTATATAGTAAGAAACAGGGCAAACAGAGAAGACTCCAAAAGCTGCAACCAAGACATATTTTTCCAAACAATATGCTATTCATTTGGGAATTAACCAGAAAAAGAGGAATGTTAATGCCTTGATTCTAACATGCCACAGTAACTGCTGCAGGAGGAAAGAGAATACAAAGGCTTGATATATTGCCAAAGCCGGGTGTCTTGATTATTATGTTTGTTAATATAATAATATAACCATCTACCACATATGAATTGTAAGGGTCACATGTTATCTGTTGTGAGAAATATGTGGGGGAAACTTTGAATGGCCTACTAATTGTCATTTTACAAAAAAACAAGCACCAATGGAAACTGGTAGCTTCCATTTTCAGTGGAACTTGCTTTGTATATATGGATGTATGTTGAAATCCCCCAGAAACACAATCCTAGGGTTCTCCAATGCAACTGCCAAGACCACCTCAGACACCTCAGGCAAGGAGACTCCTGGCCAGCAGTGTGGGCAGTATACCAGCATCATCCCTATTCTATCTGTCTGTCTGTACACAAGATACAAACCCCAAAATGGTTGCCTTGGTGGATGAGTTTCCTCATGAGGAAGATGGAATTCTTATGGATGATGGGAACTCCTATTCCCTAATCTTCCAACTTAGGTTAGTGCTGCACTGAGTGGCCAGATAGACAAAGCTGGGAGAGAACAACTCGTCTACCCAGGTCTCTATGATATACACCAGGTCTGTCCTTTCAGCCACAACCAAGTGATGGATAGTGGTTATTTTATTAATGCCAACCTGGTATTTAGGGTGAGATGACATAGCAACCTGAATCTTGAGGGATAAGGGATGACTGAAACACAGAATAGATCATAAATATCTGCCCTGTATTTCCCATACTTTGCATGTCCAGTCCTCAGCTCCATACCTCCCTCTGCCCAAGATTACATCTGTAGGGGCATCCACTTCTCCCTGTCTCTGGAGATTCACCCAGACACATACATAATATTTGCATATACACACACAGAGAGAGAGGGAGACATAATACGGAACAAATACTGGTAAGATTCCAATGCTGCAGGCCAGCAGCAAGCCAACAAGTGTGCTAGGCCAGCTTCCCAATATTTCCCAAGGACTAGCAGCAAATTTGTATGTAGAAAGAGATCAAGGAAAAGAAGAAAATCAATTAGAAGGGCATTTTGCCCACCTTTACTAGAAATATCTGCTACAGTTACCCTGATGCAGACATCTCTCATAGGGCATCTAATGATCTTGTAGTCTCTGGCTCGCACTCAGGGACTACAGAGTGACTTCTTTAGACATTTACTCTCACTGTAGGTGATGTTATTTCAAGACCCTGACTCTCATCCAAGTCTGTGTCTCTAAATCATCCAAGGGGTGGTGCCCCTGCTTTGTTTCCCCCCTCCAAGTTTCCAATGTTACTAGTTTTGGGGGTGACCCATCACCAGTGGCTGTCTCTTGTTTTATCTACCCTTTTCACTAAAGAAGGCAAAGGCTTGGGAAGGGAGGCACAGCTGTTTAAGATCAGCTACTTAGACCAGGGGTAGGCAACCTAAGGCCCGGGGGGCATATGCAGCCCCCCGAGGCCTTTGGACCAGCCCCAGGCCAGTCCTGCCGCTGCCACCCCCGCCGCCGCTGCCCGCCATGATAATATTGATTATTGTTGTTATTACTTGTTCTTGGGTTTTCTTGGCAAAATCTCCACAGGGGTTTTGCCATGGCTTTTCTGGGGCTGAGAGAGTGTGCATGCATATTTTTTTAATTTAAAAAAATTATTTTTATTTATATTTATTTATTTATTTATTCATTCATTTTTGGTGCTTCGGCCCCCCAATTGTCTGAGGGACAGCAACCTGGCCCCTGGCTCAGAAAGGTTGCCTACCCCTGACTTAGACATTTGGCAGCTGGTAGCACAATCCTAATCCTGTGGGGAAAATAGCAGCTCTGTGGGAATAGAGGCTAGCATCTCCAAATAACCCAGCTTTGGCAGCCACTGTTAAGGCCTAAGCAGACTGCCAGAAATAGTGCACATTAAATTGAGGCACTGCCCTGGCTCAGTGCTAGGGAATCATGGGAACTGTATTTTTTTCTGTGACATTGAGCCTTCTCTGGTGCCACAATAAAATACAGTTCCCATGATTCCCTAGCACTGAGCCAGGGCAGTGCCTCAATTTAATGTGCACTATTTCTGGCAGTCTGCTTAGGCCCTTAGTCAGCTGTTTCCTAGTACAACTACTTAGTGGCTTCTTGAAAAGAAACAATTCAAAGTGACCTCTTGTCCCCTGACTTAGTTCAGCACTGTGGATAGCTCCCTTATAGTTAGTTTATAGATTAAGACTCAAAGCAGATTGACAATATACTGAGATAGCCCTAGGTTGTCATAGTAGCCGTTAAGTCTTGAGCCAGAAGATAAGAGCATAAGCCAGGAAAATGTTCTCCCAGCAATTGATTTCAACTTTAGGAAAGGACTGAGGGTTTAAACTGGAAATTCAAAGTTGGATCCTTCATCCTAGTCCAAATTAACCCTTGACTACCAGCTGTTTTTTGCTTTTAACACATTCAAAAATTCTCCTCATGAAACTATTTTGTCTTAAGACAAGTGCTGTCAGCATTAAGACCTTTCAGATGAACATGACTAAGGTGGAACATAACCACACTTGCTCATTGGTTCTGACTTTGCCATAGGTATCCATGCCATATGGATACTTTTCTGGAA
Source organism: Phrynosoma blainvillii (assembly GCA_026167975.1). Lineage (NCBI taxonomy): Eukaryota > Metazoa > Chordata > Lepidosauria > Squamata > Phrynosomatidae > Phrynosoma > Phrynosoma blainvillii. The sequence continues at coordinate 91,468,719 of JANUYF010000003.1, read as the reverse complement.
TTAATACACATCAGCTTTGCAAGAATCCTGCCTTACTCATATAGCTGTAGCAGATCAAAGCAGCAAACATAGAAAAGTCTTGTGGGAACATTCAGCTTAAAAACAGAAGGGGGATGGGAATGATAGTAGAGTATGTGTGAAAAGTAGGCCTAAATCACAACAATAATAATAATATTTATTTATACCCCGCCCCTCTGTCAACAATCGGGGCGGCTAACAACAGTTAAAATTCTGTACAGTATGTATAATACACAGCGCGCATCCCACCCACCCCTTAAAAAGTATTAAACTGATAATATATTAAAACATCATAATTAAAACAATATAAAATAATTTAAATCCAAATTGACAATAAACTAAAAATAAGCCAATACAGATTACAACAAGCAGAGAAGTTGCTACATCCAAGGAGGGAGAGGGCAGAATGGGGGAGCTCCTGAGGCCAGGAAATCTAATCAGGAAAGGCCTGCTGGAAGAGATCCATCTTAACAGCTTTCTAAAAGCTGCTCAAAGTCTTAATTTGACGGATCTCATCCAGCAGGCCATTCCATAGTCTGGGAGTGGATGCCAAGAAGGCCCTCTGGGCGGTTGCAGACAGCCTAGTTTTTATAGGCTGCAGCAGATTCCTCCCAGAGGACTGGAGTGCGTGGGTTGGATTATATGGGAGGAGGTGGTCCCGAAGATAGGTTGGACCCAAGCCATTGGACCCAAGCCATTAAAGGTCATAAGCAACACCTTATACTGGGCCCAGAAACTAATAGGGAGCCAGTGGAGAGACTTTAGTATGGGTGTTATGTGGGCTGTCCTTGATGTTCCCGAGACCACTCTGGCTGCCATATTTTGTACTCACTGCAGTTTCCAGACCAAGCACGAGGGTAGCCCATGTAGAGCGCATTACAGTAATCCAGACAAGAGGTTACCAGCGCGTGCACCACAGTCTCAAGGTCCTTTACTTCCAGGAAAGGGCGCAGCTGGTGTATCAGCTGAAGCACTTTGCTGTTGTTTGTCATCACCACCAGTTTTCCAGTTTCACTTTTCACAAGAGCTTTATAGCAGACATGGAAATAGAGAGATTTCTTCTCTGTTACTGATGCCTGTTCATTCTTATGAAGAGCATTCAGGAATAGTGCTGCATCATCCTTCCTCATCATTATACTCTCCAGCTATGTTGGATTATATTCCCCATCATCCAGTGGCACTGGTGGATGTGAATGGGGGTTATGGATTTTGCAGTCCAGCACATACAGAAAGTATCAAATATGGGATGATGGTGCTATATGATCATGTATCATCCCTCCCCAGGGAGATTTCTCATTAATGACTATCCCCACATTTTGTTCCTTCTCCCACAGTAAATAAATAAATAAATAATCACCACATTGATTTGCTGCTTGCAAAGTTGGTATCTGTCTGTAAAATGGAGCAGCAAACCTGTGCCAGGGCATTATCACTTTGCTATCATTTTTTCTCGTGGATTCTCTTTCACACTTCTACTACAATGTGCATCCATAGGAAGGACTAGTGGTTATCACCCTGCTACAAAAGACTACACACTCCATTTAATCTTGCTTCACCAAGAGGAAATGCTTCATGGTATCTGCAGAATCTTATCCATTACTGACAGGTTGCAAATGGGTATACCATTTCACTCTGCACTTCTGAACAGGCAATGCTTTTATCTTGCTAATAGCAAATGTAGGGTTCCTCTCTCCCCCCATACAGGGCAGAGTATTCAAAAATGTCTTCTGTGGCACTCTCATCCATTTTGCTGGGGCTTTGTATGGAAATAAGTAACACTTTTGTGCCTAGAGGGTCTTTCCATTCCCAGACTATTTTGACTGCTGGCTCATTTTCTTTCAATCCCCTTCAAGGAAAGAGGAATGTGAGATATTCTGATGAAGCAGAACTACTTTTGTGCATTTTGTGAACCTAGTCCAATACTTATTTCTTGATTTCTGCAGCATTTCTGTTACTGTTCTTAAGCTGAAGTTTTCTTTAAAAGGTGAAAAACTGTATATTTGTAGTTGCATAAAAACAGGTTGGTTTCCTCTGAGATTTGTCTATGAACAGCTTAGTTAATCACTTCTGTTTCAAAAGCTCTTGTGTTAATTAAGTTAGGGATAAAAGTACAACTATGTGCTTTTATCTTATTGTAAAGTGTAGTGGTTTGAGACTATGACTCTGGGGACCAGGATTTGCATCCCTGCTTAGCCATGGAAACTCACTGGGTAACCCTGGACAAGTCAGACTCTCACAGCCTCAGAGGATGGAAATGGCAAACTCCCTGTGAACAAATCTTTCCAAGAAAACCCAGTGATAGGGTCACCTAAGAGTCACTATAAGTCAGAAATTACTTGAAGGCACACAGCAACAACAAAAAGTGCAAACAGTTTTTTTAATAAATAGGATTTCAAAATTATATCTTCATGTTTGGTGGAAAAATATATTTACATGATTTGAAGACCAATCCTAAATACTCAAAAGAAGCAGGGAAAGCCCTCCTCTTAAATGGCAGGGTGAAACATGTTTCTTGGCATATTGACTTGTCAAAATACTTCATGGTGATGGTGACGATGATTTTGTTTGGAGCAGCTAGACACAGGTTTATACTACTCTAGAATCTGATCATATATCAAAGGTGTTGTTATTTGCCACCAAGTCAACTTCAGCTTATGGTGACCCTATGAATGAGAGTCCTCTATGAACCTCAGAAATTAATAGCCCTACTCAAATCTTGCAAGTTCAGTGCTGTGGCTTCTTTGATTGAATTTATCTGTCTGCTATGTGGTCTTTCTTTCCTACTGCTTTCCACTTTACCAAGCATTATTGTCTTCTCCATTGAGTCATCACATTTCTTTATACATCCAAAATACATTAGCCTCAGTTTTGTTTTTTGCTGACAGTACAGGCTTGATCTGTTGTAGGATCCATATATTTGTCTTTTTGGTGGTCCATGGTATCTGCAGAACTCTCCTTCAGCACAACATTTTAAATTAGTTGCTAATCCTTCTGTCAAGTTTCTTCACTGTCCAGTTTTCACAACCTTGCATAGAAATCAGAAATATAATGTTTGACTAATCCATATTACCAAAAGAGACACATAACCATTCTACAAGTTTAAAAAGACTTTGCAGAAATTGATACAGATACACATAGGGCCTTTACAAACTGCCAGAAATAATGCAGCTTGAGGCCACTTTAACTGTCCTTGCTCAGTGCTAGGAAATCATGGGAATTGTATTTTTTTTCTGGGACATTGAGCCTTCTCTGTCAGAGAGCTCTGGTGCCACAATAAACTACAGTTCCCATGATTCCTTAGCACTGAGCCAGGATAGTTAAAGTGGCCTCAAGCTGCATTATTTCTGGCAGTCTGTAAAGGCCCTTAGATGCTTTGTTTTCTGGAAATTTGGACAGGATTTGTTGTCAGGCCTTACTTTTTTTGTTGTTGTTTTGGAGTGCAATGTCCTGTCATTCCATAGTTTCTTCCAAAGGTGAGTGAAGTGAGGTGCTTCATCAATCCTCAAATAAGTCATCCACTCATCCACTGTGTCTGTGTCCTATGCTACATTAAGGCTCTAACAGGATTTACAATATGTTTGTGGTCATAATTTATTCCAATGTGTTTGTGCATGTTTTATATTCTCCTTGCTAATTCTCCATCCAATTTAATCTTTTATTGAAAAACTATAAATTATTGAAACATAGCAACACAATGTAGCATATGTTGATTAAAATGACCACTTTTAACAAAATATTAATTCTTTAGAAAACAGAAAGAGAGAGAGAAAAAACTCTTTATAATGGTAATAATAAAAAGGAGAGAATTCTTCTAACTTCCAAGTTTCATGACCATCTTGAAGACAAGCACAGGCTTTACAATTCAGTTTGAAATGTCTTATATTGGTGACATTAATTCATTCTGGACATTTAGGTCTACTTTATGAAATTAGGATGCTACAAAACAGCCGTTCACTGAAGATTTCCCCTGAAAACTAACATCTAAATGCATCATGCTAGAGGAGCAGAGACCTGGTAGCCTCATTTAAAAGCATAGCAGTAAACTTGGTCTCTATCAGATGCTATTTCCTCACTTTTATTAACTGAAATGAAGCTAGAACTCTCACCTTGACACACCAACCTATTAGAAAGCAGAAATGTTAACACTCTGCAGCCTAAATGCTTAAGCATTCATTTGCCTAAAAGGACAGCCTGAAAGGGCAGCTGACTGATTTTGCCAGGCTGTGCCATTAGGAGCCTTTCCCAATGAAAACTGTGTGGCATGAACAATGTTGAGGCTTTTCAGTTTTCAAATAGCATTCATCTAGAGTGAAATAGTCAGCCATCCACTGTGCAGACTACCAAAAATATGGAGGTAACCATCATCAGAAGGGGGCTTGGGGTTGTCTCCAGTGCTGCATTCCTGACTTGAGATGGCTGTTTAGTGGCAGCTGCTGGCACCCATGTCAATGCAGTTGTGAATCTTCTCCAGGGTTTAGCTTTAAAGGAGCTATTTGAGGTCCTGAACCTGTTTTGGTAATAGGGCTGTGGACCTTGGATGTGTGTGTACGTGCCTTCAAGTCACTTATCAACTTATGTCAACTTATGGATTTCATAGAATTTTCCTAGGATCACCAAAAGATTTAGTAATTAAACTCTGAATGAACAAGCTGACCCCAGAGTAATAGGTAATGATTGTAACAAGGAGGGCTTACCTAAGCCCCAAAGAAATTGTGCAGTGGTGGGTGTTAAGTTGAAGGGGGATTTTGTTTTTTAAAGGTAAAGGCCTTTCCTGATTAGCTTCTTAATTAGATCCCGGCCTCAGGAGCAGTGTTTTCTTACCTCTTTCTACTCTTGCTTGCTCGCGGCTTGTATTTGTCTGTTTAAGTGTTTTAATTATTTTAACAAAATTTTCTTGAGATTTTATGTTAAATTTTAATATGTGTAGTTTAATACCTTTTTAATGGGGGGAGGGGAGGGTCCTGGTGTTTGGTTTGTATTTGCTGTAATTTTAATTGTTGTAAGCTGCCCCAATTGTTTTAACAGAGGGGTAGGGTATAAATAAATTTCATTATTATTATTATTATTATTATTATTATTAATTCTAAAACTAATATGTCTTCATTTTATTTGTCCCATTGATTTGATGTGTATTTTCCAATTGGGTTTAGCAACAGAACAATAGAATTCAGTCCAAAGTATTTGCTTCAAAGCAAGCCTACCCACAAGTTGATTTCCACACAGATCAGCTCCTAGAATCCGTGACACAAATTTACAGAATTGGGAAATAGAGAATAATTGTTTAATAGGTACAATTTAGGGCTAGGACTCACTTTGATACTTCAAACATGTGCAAATACCTACTCAAGCTGAATATGTAACGTGTTCATAGATTACAAACTATCATTACTAGAAATCATTAGTGGTACACATCTTCTGTACTTCTGCACAAAATATTAATAGAATGTACTGTCTGGTTTGGAATTGTACCGTCTGAAGCAAAAGATAAATTAGAATTGGAAATAACCGGTAAGGAAACATCAGACTGTAATGGGGAAAAAACCCCATTTGCTTGCATGCTTAACTAATGCTAAGGAGGCCATCGTTAACAATGGGCGTTTTCACACGGGGCTTAAGGCAGACGCTATCCTACCTCTGTCCGGCCCCAGTCTGGCTCCTTTGCAAAGTTTTCACATGACGTCGCAGCAAGCCCCGCCCCATCCAGTGCCATCCCTGGCGCTAGCCTGCGTCAGTCCGGGTCCTTGCTCTGAGTGTTCACACTTACGTCGCAGCAAGTCCCGCCCCGCCCCGCCCCGCCCCATCCAGCGCCATCTCCGGCGCTGGGCGGCATCAGCCCTGGTCTTTGCAATTCCTTTTTCAAAAAGGAATTAAGTTGCCGCTGCCGGAGCCATTCCGGAATAATGCTGCTTTCACAGGTCTGAAGCTGCAGGATCCATTCTGGAATGGCTCCAGGCGGCTTTGAGACCCCAAGTGTGAAAACGTCCAATCACAATGGGATAATAATAGATGAATGATCCCAAGCAGGCTGGGTTTAAACTACTGAAGAGATTAGAGTACAAAAACACCATCTGGAATGGTGGTCCTGGAAAAAAAACAAACCCATATAGGATACTATTGTAGCTCCCAGAGCAGTTGTACATCTCTTACTACTTTGTGGTTTGGTATAGTGAAGATATAAGAGGTAGGTGGGGAAGAATAAAAATACAGACTGATCTAGAATCCCAGCTGCATTAATGAATCTAAGAGCACCTTAAGAAAAATGTAAAACTAATCAAGGACAAGGAATAGAACCAGAGGATTAAGTTTCTAGTGACTCAAAATCTTTACAAATTTTGTTTGCAGAATTTCATCTTTTCAGTTATCTTGCAGTTCTCTCAGATGAGATGATTTTTTAATCTCTATCCCATGATTAGTGATTATGGCAACTACTGAAGATGTTGACAAGGAGAATTCAGGGAAGAGGGAAAACTGTTTCCTAGGGAGAACTGTCTGCAAACCAAAATCCCAACTGTTATTTATTACTTCAGCCTACAACAAACTCTTACGCAAATCAACACCAGCTCTCTCCTTTCCTCTCTCTCACACATACATAATTCTCATAGTTTTAGCATTCTTCTTGTTGGCTTTCTGAACAAATACAATGCCCCAAGAGGACTACCAGATGAACAGCACTAAAATAGACAGACATATCATTTTATATGGGTTCATTAAAAACCATCTGTCTGAGCTGGAAAGAAAAAAAAAGAGTGAGAGAAAAAATCCACAGAAGCCTGAAAGCATTCTGTTGTCTGAAACATTGTCCTTAGGCAAAAAGGATGATCTTGTAGCTGATCAAAAACACAGAAATTACAAGAAAAAAGAGAGTCAAGGAAATTGTAGGAAATGGTGACAGCAATTCTGATTCTTAGGAAGTGACACTTTGGCTATTAATGATATAAAAGCACGAGGTTTGGGTTGAAAAGTATTCACAGCTTTTCTTTCACCAAGCACCAAAATGGCTGTGAATGGTAAAAGGCTATTTAATTTTCCTGTGAATCTCACTATGTGTAATACATTACCTTGCTCATAATATGTAGCTTAGTGTTTTTATTGTTGTTCAGGTATTTTGTGAGAGCTGATTTACATTTTGAAATGGTTATATTGGGGCTCTACCAATTTCTGATTAAATGTTCCATCATCTAATCCATTTAGATTGGCAGTGATATATCCAACCCCAAAATGAATATCATCAAATATCTAGCTGATCACTTCAGCACTGGAAAAACTGAAATACAGACCAAAGATGAAGTAATTGTGCAAATCTAATTGCCCTCATCATGCATGTGGTTATGACCTTGTCCAAAATGAATTCATGCACTCTTCACAGGGGTGAATATTAATCTGTTAAAGCAAAACAACTTTCAGGTACTGAGTGTTTCAGCTTGCCTGCCATAGTATAGATAGTGGCTTGCTTTGTTGGTGTATAACAGGTTATACTGTACTAATACTGGATGATGGGGAACATATTTGTAAGATAATTGTTAAGACTCACATTCCTTTGGTAGTTAACAAGCAGATGGGAAAGGGACGAGAGGCTGTGCTGGGAGTTCCAAGTCAGTTCCATGAGAACGGAAAGAGGCAACAAAAAGAGTGTTTGATTCTATGGGCAAATGGGATGCCAGTCCACTCAAAATATTAATTATTATATGATTTAATTATACTGTACTAATGCTGGACTTTCAGTCCTGACAACACACGTCTGTGGTGAACATCTACAGTTTCTCAATAAACCCTTTCTATTCTTACCACTGAAATCTTGGATTGGTGAATTCCTACAATAACTTCACAAATCCAGAAAACAGTGATATCTTTATTGGACCAATCAAAATGCAAAAAAATAATAATACATGATGCAAGCTTTTGAAGCTCCACTGGCTTCTTCATCAGGCAAATGCATTAAAAATCATACAGGAGAAAGAAAAAATTGACCATATTAGCGTCACAGGACAACATTTGATCAAGATGTCTTGACCATATTAGCGTCACAGGACAACATTTGATCAAGATGTCATCGTTGTTCTCAGCTAAGATGGCATAGAGGGATATCCATACAGGAAGAGTCCATTCTCTTTGGCCACATGGGCTCTGGGAGACAAAGATTCTTAAATAAATAAAATTCAAATTCTATTAGCAACACCTTTGTGATAAAGAATTGTGTGATATCTTTTGTTTATCATACAAACTTGTTTGTCCCTGAGAGAACTAATGGAGTACATGTGACTATGGTAATCACAATCAAGATTTTCAATTGGAGCTTTCATATCACCTGGTATACAATATATTTGAAACACTTCAGAACATACACTGCAGACACAGAATGATAAGGTTGATGGGATAAAATGAAGGAGGCAGTTCTGTGTTGGCCCTGTGTGTTGTTGGGCTCCCTGGACTTTTCAGAACCCCAACTAACCCAAAACTGATTTTTCACCATTAAATTCCTGCTTGTTATCTCCAAAAAAAGTTCCAGAGAAATGTGGTTTTGTGCTTAAACACAGTCTCCTCCCCAAAAGAAAAACCTCAGGAAAACCTGCTCAGAAAGTGACCCGAATGTTGCGTCTGATTGCAGAAAATGGCCACTAAAGCAGCACAGCAATGCCTGTACAAGGATCAGAGCTGCTGAAAATGGCCTTATCCAAGGACATGATGAGACACTTAAGTAAAGTAGTGTCATGGGACTGGGAGGGAGCAGAAACGTTTATGGCTAATAAAGAGGAAATGCATATCAGTTGATAGAGTCAAATCCAAACAAAGTGAGGGGAAGGAAATAGTCATTAGCTTTTATTTTCCTACAAATGCTTGTACTAGATTTCATGCAGTGTATCATGGGTACTTTCTAAAACAGTTCTCATGCTTCACTCACAGAACAGTTTATGCAGGTGTAAGATCACCCCTGAATTTAGTGGCAGATTTCTCATGCAATATGTGATACAGAAATATAATTAGATCCCAAACTCCTCCCAACAACAGAATGACACGTTTGAATTCAACCCATTGTTCCCAAGCAAAAAAAAAAGAACCCCCCTTTGATTGCTGACATTTGGATAACATGGGGCTCTTTTTGCGTAGTTGTTGTTGTTATTTGCTTTCACATTTATTCCTAATTTATGGCAACTCTACCACTGGGTTTTCTTGGCAAGATGTGTTTTGAACAGGTTTGGCATTGTCTTCTGCTAAGGATGAGAGAATATGATTTGCCCAAGATCAACCAGAGGATTTCCATGATTAGTTTAAGTCCCAATCCATCAGTTCTTTTATCATTATCCTCTCTGCAATGTTGTGGTGTACATCTTAGGGCTGATACATACCATGGCCCCGATCTTCCTTTTTGCCGCCTGTAGAGCAGCCACTGCACCCTGTGCCAACGGGGTGCTCTGATGCCACACACCATGCGGTTGGGCAGAGCATAGTCAGGGTGGAGTCGGGGTGGCTGGCATGCAGTCATCATGTCTCAACTCCACCCCCAGGCAGTCTCTAATCCAGTTTTTCATATAAAGACATATAAAGACATCGAATGGCATGCAGTGAATCTGTTACTAATGGAAGAACTAAACTGAAATTTCATTCAAAATCAGTCTATTGGACCATGGGCTCACAGGTCTCCCAGAATACCTGGAATTACTTTATATACATGTGTATAAGTCAACCTCATGTAGAAATCAAGGACAGATTTTGGAGTCAAAATTATGGATTTTGATATGAACCGTGGACAAGTTGAGGGTATAAGAGGTATATAATAAAGGATGTAAAGGGCAAAGAAAAGGAAAATTAAGCCAAAAAACTTACAAAATGCCAGCAGGCATAACTGTTTGTGCTGGATGAATGAAGAGGCAACTACAGTAAATCGTGGCTGTGTGATGTGTGAGGCAGGTGACCAAGAGTGGCAGGGCTAAGAAAATGCACACATGTCAAAAAGGATGAAAAGGTAAGAGTTAAGATACAGTATTAATTCTTATCAAAAAAAGAACCATCCCCTTCTCTGAGTAGAGTTGTGAAAAACAAGAGCTTAGTGTCAGGGATGATGGGAGTTGTAGCTCTTCACCTCTGGCTCTAACTCACCACCTTGTTATGCAGCAGAGCTGACCAGCTTTGATCAGTGGTTGATGCTTCTTTCCCAAGCAGCAGAGTTTCAGAGAATAGGCTGAAGACCCTGACAAACTCTCCAAGCCTTCTCACTCTTCTTCCTGAGATGTCTCCAAACTTCTCCAGGATTCTTCTGGCTCTTGTATCTTCCCTCAAGACACCAGACAACTCAGTAGTCTTATATAAAAGATCTACTTTATTCTACTATATATAAATACTATATGCCCTACAAATCACAATCTCTACACTTCACAGTATCTCCAAAACTACTCCACAATATGCATTGGCAAACATTGCACTTATAGCCATTGTTAGTCACCACCCACTAGTCAGTTTCCACCCAGTGGGTGTGTACATTCATTTTGATTGGTTTACATGGATCATCCCATACTTAAGACCAACCCAAGTGTTTCATCACTTTACCTTGATCACTTAATGAGTCTCAGGTGTTTGCAATCTATCACAGGTGTTCTCAATATACCTTCTATAACTTTGTCCTTGGCTCTCAAGGCTTCTTAATTATATTATCTTTTTCACCTGTGTATCTTCCTGATTGCTCCTGCTTAATCACTTTGACATTCACATAAATATTTTTATTTCTATTACTGTATATCCCATGTTGCTTTTTCCTTAACACTTAGTACATCCTGGGAAAACCTAAAAGAAGCACTCATCACTTCTACTCTCTTGGTGCTTCTATCAGCAGAAAAGCCAAAGAGCTGCCACCACTACTATTTTCCCACCCAAGCATTCAAAAAGGCCAGAAGTGGCACCATGGCTGAAAGAATAAAAAGGGTTGGTGCTTCTTTTAGATTCTCCCATGATAAACTAAGCTCTTACCTTTCATCATTCTACTCAGAGAAAGGGTTGGTTCTTTTTTAAATAAATAAATAAAATAAAAATAAGTTAAGGTATAGTACTTACTCTGACTCATGGATAGGTCAACCCAGGTTTTGGTGGTTGAATATTTTAATAAAATTTCTAGATCTATACATGAGTATATGCAGTGGCATCACTAAGGGGGTGCAAGGGGTTCAGACAACACTAAGGGACGTGACACCACTGCTCCTCAAACATCTGCCTTTGGACAGAAATGGGCTGTGGTGTTCACCTGTGTCCCTTTAAAAAAGCAAGAGCGAGTATATCACTTATCACTGCACTTAAGCACTCCCTAAGCGGTTTATAGTGTGTAAGTCAATTGCCCCAACAAGTTGGATACTCATTTAAGCAATCTCAGAAGGATGCAAGCATGAGTCAAGCCTGAGCCCTTGGCTGCTATTGAATTCACAACCTTATGGTTTGTAAATGAATGGTTGCAGTACAGGCATTTAACCATTGCGCCACCAAATGTTGAAGAGGTGGTGTGAGTAGTGTGAGGCTTAGGAGGAGGGGAAAGGGGAGGCCCCAGATTTTAAGTTTTAATTTAAAATAATAATTTAAAATTATTTTTAAAAATTTAAATCTTTAAAAATATCACATTTTATCAAATTTTTCATTTCAATCACATGAAACTATGCATATATAAATGCATTTAGGCTATATGTATGATATTGTAATTTAAAGGTATAATTTTAATTTTGATAGTTGTTCATGTCACAACTATGCCATGACATTCAGTGATATGCAGGATTTATGATTCATGAGTAACATTAATACAAAAAACATGACTAAAGATTCTGTATGGTGTGGTATGGGAGGTGGTCAGTGGGGGGGGGGGGTGACACCATGAGTTACCACACTAGGTGATGCCAAACCTAATGATGCCACTGAGTGTATGCAGTACTTGTACAGTTAGTATGCACATTTGCTGTTGGGCATGTAATTCTTATCAATATTAGGAAAGATGCTTTGTTTCCCTCTTGTTGAAAGGTGGTAAAATATATGTAGGATGAGTCATACTTTGTGACTGTAATTGGATTGGATTCTCCATAATATTTGCCCCTTCAGAATAACTTTCAAACCATATAACAGGATGGATCAATAAATCTTCTATCTCATTATTTCTTATTCTGAAAACTATGGTTCTTGCAGTTCCTCAATTGTTTTGTTTTTTAAAAAGAAGTAAATGGAAGGAGAGACTCAGTTCAGTCTTTGGCTTAAGGTAGTTCAACTATAATGTTATTTTCCTGAGCAGATTGCAGTTTGTAATACTCTTTCTCTCTGCTCTCTCTCTTTCTCTCTCCCCTGCCCTGCTCTGCTCAGATACTTAATGGGAGTTTCAGGTGTGTCCTATTGCAACATTCCCTACACTTTACGCATTCCAAATGTTGTGGTCTGTGGCTCCCAGAAGACTTACCCAACCTATCCAATGATATGCTTTGAAAGTTTAGAACATCTGGAGGACCAAACATTTCTCACTTTTGATGTAAGGCCTGACCTGAATGTATAACTGTAAATTCCGAACAAATGTACAATTGTAAACACATTTTTCATTAACTTATTTGAGCCTTCAGTCTACTAAGGAAGAAGGGAAACAGTGGCTGAGATTCTACATCAGGAGAAATAGCTATGTAGACATAGCTACATCTCACCACTATATTTCCTGATGGTCCTCCCAAAAATCTACATTTTAAGGTCCAGAATCCCCGCTCCAAACACAGTCATTTCTAGGTTGGTGGTAAGTGGGATAAAACACACACACACACCACAACAGTTTAAAACAAAGTTTAGCTAAAATCTTATTATACAAAAGTTTTAAAAAATAAGCAAACAATCCTATTAGAAATGACCATAGTTAAAATAATTTAAAGCCCATTTAAAACACAATTAACAAACTAAAAAAGCAGCACACTATATTGGAAGTAGCAATGGGAAAGTACCAAAGTCCTTGTTCAAAAGGTCACAAATCAAATTACTATCTCAGCTATTCTATGGTATTAAGCTAATAAACAAAGCCTACTTAAAACACTAGCAAATCTGTATGCTGATATTATTCAACTCAGTTCCCCGAATTAAAAATTTTAATCAGAGAAGCTGCAAATGCCAAGTTCTTGACCCCAATTTCCCTTGAAGGCCTGCTGCTGCTTACAGTTAATTCCATACTGTGTTAATTTGACTATCCCAACCCTAAACCAAATGTCATTCAGCAAATATTAGCTGATCATCTCTATCCAGTTGCCACTTATAATTTGCTATTTGAGCTGACAAAAAATAAGCATTTGCTGCATGGCAGAGGATGGAAACAATATGCTGATGATCTGAAAGGCCTGCTGTTGACAGCTGCAAACATTTCATTATGGTTTGCCATCTCTTGTTCCGGTATATAAAAAGGCAAAGTGTTTCCCAAGGGAAATACCTGTCAACATGTGTTGTTATACTGACAGTTTCAGAAGTGCTGTTGAGATGGATTAGCATAGCCCAGAATCTTCATGCTTCATCTTGAAAACAAAACAAAAAACAAATTAACTAAATACCAAAGCTGAGCTGGAATTAATACATTGTCCTTTTAAAAATTCCATTGTTAACAACAGTGAGAATTCAGATCACTGATTTGTGAAGAGAATATGTTTAGAGTCAGGCATAGCACAGGGGAAGCTAAACACAGTAAAAAATGGAATGGAATGCATAAGCCTAGCAGTACTAGAGGCGAGTGAGCTAAAATGGACAGGAATGGGACATTTTGACTCAGACAACTGCAGAGTGTTCTACTGAGGAAGGGAAAAGACATGAAGAAATGAGCTAACTTTCATACTAAAGAGCAACATAATGAAATCACTCAAAGGTTACAAGATAAAGTCAGACTTAATCATGTTACCGGTAATAAGGCTTCAGGGAAAACAATAAATATCACAATAATTCAAGTATGTGCACCAACCACAGAAGTAGAGGAAGAAGAAACTGAAAGATTCTATGAAGGAGTCCAGGATGAAATTGAACACACCAATACGGGACTGCAAGCTAATCATTGGTAACTGGAATGCTAAAGTGGGTAGCAAAGAAGAATCAAAAACGATAGGAAGATTCAGACTAGGTACAAGAAATGAAACAGGAGAGAGAATGATAGAATTTTGTGAGGCCAACAACCTATTCATTGCAAAAACCCATCTCCATACAACCAGGCAGGAGATTATACACATGGACATCACCAAGTGGCTAATACAAAAACTGGATAGACTATATAAATAGAAGCAAAAGATGGAGAATGCTCTATTCTTACAGCCTAAACTAGACCAGACATTGACTGTGGAACAGATCATGAATTAGTCATATCAAAAATTAAGAGTAAAGCAAAGCAGCTTCATTTATATACCGCTTCATACCACGCTATGGGGTGTCTAAGCAGTTTACAACTGTGAGCTGTGAGTAAAGCTGAAGAAGAAAAAAACCCAGTCACCATACCAAATACGATTTGACCAATATCAACAGAATTTACAAACAATGTAAGAAATAGATTTGTGCTATTAAGCATAATCAAATGGGAACCAGAAGAACTATAGTCAGAAGCTAAGGACATAGTCAAGGAAGGATGCAAAAAGACACTAACAGTGGCCAAAAACAAAGAGGAGAAACAATGACTAACAGAGAAAACTCTTCAAACAGTAAAAGAAAGAAGAAAAGCAAAAGAAAAGGGACATAGAAACCATAACAAACTACCATTCCCAGAATTCCATAGTATTGGCTATGGATGTTAAAGTGGTATCAAACTGGATTATTTTGGCAGTGCAGATGCAGCCATAGTTCTCTGTTACAATATCACCCAGATGTACTTAAAGCGAGAAAATGGTTACATCAACCTTTTCAATACTATGAAGAACAATATATTAAGTGTAGCTACAAGAGCAGGTATTTTCAATTTTCTGTTTCCATGACAAAGATCTTAAAACATTTTAGAAATCACAGAACATTGTATAATTTTTGCCTTGAATTACTGTATTTATTCAAAGGATGGGGAAATACCCATACATTTTCCATAGTAAAAGTGCATTTAATCAAATATATACTTTCACAGGCAGGAAAACAGAATGGAAAACTTCTTTATATGAACATTGCCAGGAAATAAGAAGTCAGAGGATCATTAAATGATTTAGACAGATCCCATTTTTTATGAAGTTTAAACTCCTCATTTCTTTTTTCAGAAAACGAAAGGGTCACTGAAAACATCTTACAAAACATAGAAAGCATTTATGAAGTAATCATAAAAACTTTTCTTTCTTTTTTCCATGCCACCACACTCTGAAGATGCCAGCCACAGATGCAAGCAAAATGTCAGGAATAAACTTTTTCAGAATGCTGCCACATAGCCCAGAAAACCCACAGAAAAAAATGGTTTGTTGTTCTTGTGTACCTTCAACTTGTTTCTGACCCATGGAGACTCTAAGGTGACCAGTGTCAGAACAGAACAAGGAGAAACAGAATGGTTCCCAATTGGCAAAGGAGTCAGACAAGGCTGCATCCTATCATCCTACCTATTCAACTTATACACAGAACATATTGTAAGGAAAGCAGGATTGGACATGGAAGAGGGAGGAGTGAAAGTAGGAGAAAGAAATATCAACAATCTGAGATATGCTGATGACACCATAGTACTAGCAGAGAACCTCACAAACCTAGAACAACTACTAAGGAAGAGGAAAGAAGAAAGTGCAAAGGCAGGCTTGCTGTTCACATAAATAAAACAAAAATAATGACCACCAAGCACCTTCACAAGTTCAATCTAGACAATGAGGAAATAAAAATAGTAAAAGAGTTCTCATATCTGGGATCAAACATGGGGACTGAAGCCAGGAAATCAGAAGATTAAGAATGGGAGGGTGGCTATGAAAGAACTAGAAAAGATTCTATAATGCAATGACATGCAACTCAACACAAAAGTCAGAATCATACAAGTCATCGTGTTCCCTATTACCATGTATAAATGTGAGAGCTGGACAGTCAAGAAAGAAGACAGGAGGAAAATCAACTCATTTGAGATGTGGTGCTGGAGAAGAGTGCTGAGGATTTCCTGGACAGCCAAAAGGGCAAACAAATGGGTCCTAGAGCAGATCAAGCCAGAGATATCCCAGGAAGCCAATATGACAAGACTTAGAGCCTAAGCAGGCAGCGCAAAGCGCTGTCTTTGAGGCCAGGAAGGGGAGGGGCAGCCTCACGCTGGGCACCCCAACTCCTTCCCCAAAACGTCGTTGGAGCGGCCAGCGCTCTGACGATGCACTTCCTCTGCAGCATCCACACAAGCTGCAGCGGAAGAGGCGCCGAAGGTGCACTGGATGGCTTTTGCGGCGCACCTTTGGCGTCTTGTGGAAGGAGCGCTATTTTAGCGCTCCTTCCTGGAGCAGAGATTCTGCGCTGCAGGACCGAGGAATGCGGATGCCTCGGCCCCGATTCGCAGCTTCCCGGGGCGGCCCCATGCCGCCCGTCTGCTTCCCCCCTTAGACTGTCATACTTTGGACACATCATGAGAAGGCATGAATGTTTGGAAAAGACAATAATGGTAGGAAAGGTGGAGGGAAGTAGAAAGAGAGGAAGGCCACATGCTAGATGGATGGACTTTATTAAAGAGACAACGGCTATGAGTTTGCAGGAGCTGGCAGAGCAGTAGAGGACAGGGGGCCTGGAGATGTCTCATCAGCAGGGTAGTCATGGGTTGAGACAGACGCGAAGGCAGTTAACAACAATGTGACCCTATCATAAGGTTTTCTTAATAAGTTTCATGCAGAGGAGGTTTACCATGGCCATCCTATGAGGCTGAGAGAGTGTGACCTGCCAGGGTCACCCAGTGGGTTTCATGGCTTTTCTGGGACTTGAACCCTGATCACCAGAGTTGTAGTCCATTGCTCAAACCATGAAAAACTTTTACAAGCTAAAAGCAGCACCGTAGACAATAACAGAAAGACTAACAAACAATCAAATTATGCTTATTATTTTAATTGCATTTATTTTTCATGTATTTAATTTTTTCCCCTGAAATAGGAATGTAAAGAAAACTCACAATTGTTCTGTTCATCAATCAGAAGAAGTATCAGATTGATTAACAATCAAGGTACTCCATCAAGAAAATAAATCAACCATTTCTTGCATTTCAATACCTTTTTTACATCCCCCCCGGCTTGTGTGTGTGGGGAATCCTTGCACAAAAGACATATTGTACTGTTTCTGCAAATGCTATGATTCCATTAAGGGGTAATAATTGTATCATGTGCAAAGGCCCTAAACTATTATGGAACTTCCATGGGTCATAACATATATATACAGGCTAAGTATCCCTTATCTGAAAAGTATGGGACCAGTATCTTGGAGACGGGACCCAAGTCTAAAGATATAATTATGTTTCATATACACCTTATACAATAGCCTGAAGGCAATTATATACAAAATATTTTTAATAATTTTGTGCATGAAACAAAGTTTGCGTACATTGAACCATCCAAAAGCAAAGGTGTTACTATCTCAGCCACCCAAGTGAACAATTTTGAATTTTAGAGTACTTTGGATTTTGGAATACCAGATAAGGCAAACTCAGTTTGTAGTTAGAATAATAGAATCATACAACCAGCATGGTGTAGTGGTCTCAGCATTGGACAATGACTCTGGAGACCAAGGTTTGAATCCTGGTGTGGCCATGGAAACTCACTGGGAGACATTAGGCAAGTTACACTCTAGTAGTATAAGGTGCATACCTTTCGTCAAACTCAAAAGTGACAGGTGCCCCGCCCCTTTTTGGGTCTTAGTCCTGCCTCCCGAATATGTGGGTTCTAGGTCTTGGGTTTCTAGGTGCTGTGGGTCAATTTTGGGGTTCTAGGTTTTGGGTTCTAGGTTGATTGGTGCAAATCCCCTGCGCTTCTGAGCTCTCCAATAGGGTTTCAGACGAAGGGGCCACCGCCCGGCAGTGTTGGGTATATGAGAGGATCCCTGGGGTCTGAGCTTCACCACCTGCTACTTCGACTACTGCCTGCTACCTCCTGCTACAGCTTTTGGGAGCTACCTACCTGCAATGGAGATGCCAGTGACAGTACTGGAGCTTTCATCGGGTCCTGCACATTGTGTCTTTATTGATGTATGTGCGCCTGTCAATATGGTTTCTCAGAATGATCTATTAAAAAAGATATATTATAATCCAGGGGGAGCAGGGAGCTTTGGAGGAGTGGAAGCTCTCTTTCGAGAAGCTTCCAAGCACAAAGGTGTAACAAGAAAACATGTGAAAGAGTGGTTAAGAAATTACAGGGGCGGTGGCCCCTTCATCTGAAACCCCATTGGAGGGGCTCAGAAGCACAGGGGATTTGCACCAATCAGCGTCATTGACGCTAGCCTTTGGGCCAATTCGCTTCTCTCAAAAACACGCTGTTTTTGAAAACACACCTCATTGGGAGGGGCGAGGGGAAGCAATCTGTGCGTCACGCCTTTCCAAAGCTCAGACCGCACCAGACCTCTGAACTGGTTGCTTCGGGAGCTCGAGACAAGTCCAGAGACATGTCACACCCACCCCGAAAACTAACATTGGCGCAAAAAAAAAAAAAGGTCGCCGATTGACACCTTCGAACACTTCTTGTGGCTATACTGTTGAGCGGAGAGGGATGGAGTCTGCTCCTAGTGGTCAGCGGTCCCAAGACGAATCCATAGAGGGGTCACACAGGCACCCCAAAACAACTTTGGTAAAAAATCAAAATGGCCACCCTCTTGGAGTTCAGGGGAGGTTCCTACAGAACCCCAAAACCTAGAACCCCAAAATTTACACACAGCACCTAGAACCCACCCAAGACCTAGAACCCACATATTTGGGAGGCAGGACTAAGACCCAAAAAGGGGCGGGGCACCTGTCACTTTTGAGTTTGATGAAAGGTATGCACTTTATACTACTCACTCTCCCAGTCTCAGATGATGGCAGGCAACCCCCCTTCTGAAAAAACTTACCATGAAAACCCCATGATAAGTTTACCTTAGCATCTCCATAAGTTAGAAACGATTTAAAGGCACACAACAACAACAACATCATCATCATCAACAACAACTTGGAAGAGATCAGAAGAGCCATCCAGTCCAACCACCTGCCATGCATGACTACACAAGCAATACAGTCAGCCCTCCATATCCATTGATTCTTTATCCACAGATTCAACCATACATGGTTTGAAAATATTATATATATATAATATATAAGAGACACCATTTTACTACCCCATTGTATACAATGGGATATGAGCATTCACAGATTTTGTTATCCACAGGGGATCCTGGAATCAAATCTCAGTGAATACAAAGGGCTACTGTATATATATTTTCTCCTATACATATTGCTAGATCTTGTTAAGTAGCAAAGGCATCATAACTGACTTCCACTAACTTTATTTGAAGACCACAGAACAGAACGTAAAAAAGAGGACAGGAAATGGGCACAAGAAAGCATATCTGATGTCCTTTGCACTCTGCAGATCTAGACAACAGAATGTTGTTCCTTGAGGACAGAGCCAAAATATTTTGCAATACAGCTCAATTCATTACTGTACAGAATCTTTCTCCCTAACATTGTCACTTATTTGATGTTTTCCACTGGAGTTAGTCAACACATTCAGCTGATAGTCAACATGTGGGCAAATGATGAAACTATAACAGTCTGAATGTTTGAACTGGAACTTATGGCAGAAGGAGAAGGTTTTACTGAGAGCTCTTCTAGATTGGTCTATAAAAGCATATGTTTTTCACAACATACCTCCTTGTCTGTCCGTCCTGCCCCCCCAACCCCCCAACCCCAGGATTTCTTGTTGATATTGTTGTTCTTGTTCTTGGCGCCTCTCTCCACTTGTTTCATTATGTTGTGTATTGGGGGGAACAGTTCCTTAGATTTTACTAGGGCATTTCCAAACATTTTTAAAACTGGGGCCTGATATGCTGTGGTGGTTTAAAGGAGATATTTTCTCATAATCGTAATTATAGTGTTATTGTGCGGTAGTTTCACTGATGCACTGTAGCATTATATGTCTAAGAATATTTTTTTGTTTGTTTAAGAAAGAGAGGTAAAGAAGAGATTTTTTTTCCTTCTGTCCTGGAACTAAAAAGAAACCAACTTGGCAGTGGGAATAAAATGTTGCAATTGATGCCAGGATTTTTCAAGAAAGCAGTATGCAACAACAGCAATGTCTGCATATTTTTTAAAGAAAAATCATGAGAACTATAGCAAGAAATACCATACCCTCAAGCAACATTTGCTTTTTCTGGAGTAGCCCTGATTCAATAAAAATTGTTTAAAAGTATCTACTTACAGCGTCTGGTGTGTCTATTCTTTCACCTCATCAGTAGGAGTCAAACTTGTTGAGCCCATTAAAAGGAACATATTGAATATGTGAATGGTTCATTTCTCTAAAAGGTTTTTGCACAGAAAGTTTCGATTTTGAATTTGTGTTTTCCCAAAACATCCAGATTACTGGATAAACCCAGAATATGAGCTCTACCTGATGACAGTGGCTAGATGAGGTATGACAGCATGTTGGGCAATGACAGCTTTGAAGAAGTTTCAGATGGGGCTGAGCTGCAGTAGTACCAGAAAAATGCAAGTCAGAAAATAGCATTTTCCTCCTTTATACAGATGAATAAATCCACAGCTTCAAACACAAGAATTTCCAGTAGTATCTGCATGTATATTTTATGCTTGCATAAAGTAAGTTAATACCCTAAAGCAGGGACAGGCAACCTTTTTGAGACCTGGGCCGGTCTCCCGTTGGCCAGGTCTCGGCTGGGCCAAGGGGGGAGGGGGGAATGGCGGCGGTGCATGCCACGGCCACCATTTTGGAAGTCAAAATGGCGGTTGCAATGCGTTTGTGCATGCGCAAGAGTACTGCGCATGCACAAATGCGTCGCAACCACCATTTTGACTTGCAAAATGGCGGCCGCAGCAAGCACGGCCGAAAATGTGCCCCAGCGGCGGTGTGCGGTGGCAGCGGTGGCGGCGGCAGCCTACGGCCTGGGCCGGTAAGTCCAGGGCCCAGGGCCTTAACCGGACCCCGGGCCGTAGGTTGCCGGTCCCTGCCCTAAAGGCACCAGCTCCCATCTGAACTTGGAATCTAAGCAGGGTCAGCACTGGTTAATAATTGGATTTGAGACTGCCAACAAATACCAGGTGCTATGCAGTAATTCCCAAATGCCAGTCCTCCAGATTTTAGAGCTTCAAGTCCAGGAAGCCCCAGCCATTTTGGCCAACAGGAATTCTAGGAGCTGAAATCCAAAAACCGTGAGCACCAAAGTTTGGGAACCACTGTGCTATAGGCTATATTTCAGAGGAAGGAACTGGCAAAACCATCTCTGAATACTTCTTGCCTAAGAAAACCCTATGAAATTCATGGGGGTCACCATAGATTGAAAAAAGAATTGAAGTCACACAAAGACATCCACAAAATGCAGTGTATTTTTGCATGTTCACCCAATAAAAAAGTCAACATCTGCTTAGTTCAATTGGGAAGCAGACCTTTTCTTGGCACAGATAACTACCACTGTCTACTTACCTAACTCTATATTTCTACTCAGATATGTACATCACTCACTCAGCTTTGTATTTGTATTGATTTCTAAATTTCAGCTCTACAGTTTGTATCTGTGCATTAAAAACAAGCGCTAGAACTGAAAGAAAGAGACTGCAGTCAGTTATTATCCAACAAAATTATCATGCTGCTGCTAAACTGACAGGGATGCCAGAGCTCATATGATTTTCCTGTGAATACTTGCATACCAGTCCCTCTCAGCCCTCTTCCTCAGAATTAACTAAAAATTCATAACAGAGCTAAATGCCAATCACAGCAGGTGCGGCTTGTAAAGCTATTCAAATGGAAAGGAAAGCCTCCAGCATACAATATGTGAAATACTAGATAGATATTGCATTCTGTATTTCATTCTAATGCATGGTTTTTAAACACACACACACACACACACACACACACACACACACACACTGTAACGATGAATAACTTTCTAATTCTTTGGTACACTATATTATAAATGTAACAAAAGAATCATTGTTTGGAATTAATTTCTGCAGCATAATTATGTTGTCTTACAGGTTTTTTGCACTATACATTTTTGATAAGGAAATTCATTTTTAGAATATGATCAAAGAACAAAAGAGGGATGGCCAAGAAAATGGGATTCGCCTCTTTTAGGTGAGGTTGCATTCTTCCTGAAATCTAGGAGATTAGATCTGAAGTTAGACAGGACTATTAGGGTGAGCTTTGCAAGAGGCATCTGCAACTCAACAAAGTATCTTTTCTTGAATTGATGTATTACACAGTGGTCTTTCCTCCATAAATGTGATTGAGTTACAGTAATATAATTAACTTGCTGATATCCAGATTGGGTGGCTGAAATGCACTTTATGCAATTCTAGCCTTTGAAGACCATTTGGAAATTTCAATTATTTGAGAATACAGCAGAATCAATGATGCCCTAGAATGTGTAGAGATGGACCATGCCTCAAGATTTAAATATCTTCACTGGTTTCCAATAGTTTTCTGACACAATTCACCTTTGAAGCCAATTATTCCCCATAGAATCCTACCCAGTTGTTCCAGACTTGTTCCAGGTGATTCTGTCCTCTGAGGGGTAAGTTGAAGACTACAAGGCCTTCTGGGTGTCATCATCTGTGCAGAGCCACCTCATGTCTGTTTTCCAGATGCTTGCTTCTCCAGGACTTAAGTACCAGGAAAAGAAATCGGCATTTAATTCTCAACTGAATCACACAATTTGCTCCTCCCCCCTGTGTTTTGATTAAAGTTTTTAAATTTTTCATCTGAACAGGTTCAACTAGACTCTCATTTGTAGATATTGGGGTATTGTTATAAAAACTATGAATTATAAGCACCGAGTGGAATTATAGGCTGTTTAGAATTCTAAGTAAAGAAATGAGTATCTTGTGTGGGTAACTAAATTTTTTTCTTTTTTTTCTTTTTTTCCCTTTTTTTTGGGATTCAGCAAAAAAGGATTGAATAAATATCAACTTGCTTTTAATAGTGCAATGCTCAAGAGGGGAGATCATATCTTTTACTCCAGAGGTCTTTTGTTAACTGTCCTCAAGTAGATCTTGACCCTTGGTGACCCTGTGGATGAGACATCTCCAAGACTCCCTATTCTCCACTGCTCTGCTTAGTTCCTGTGAACTCATATCCATGACCTTCCTAATTGAGTCCATCCATCTAGCATGCAACCTTCCTCTCTTTTTACTTCCCTCCACCTTTCCTAGCATAATTTTCCCCCAGTGAAATAATGGAGTTAAAGTATGACAGCCTCAGTTTTGTCATCTTGGCTTCCAGGGAGATTTCTGGCCTGGTCTGCTCTAGCATCCATTTGTTGTCTTTTTGGCTGTCCATGGGATCCTCAACACTCTTCTCCAGCACCACATTTCAAATGAACTGGTTTTCCATCCTATCTTCATTCTTAATTGTCCAGCTCTCACATCCATACAAGGTAATAGGAAATACAATGGCTTGTATGATTCTAACTTTTGTGCTCAAGTGCATATCTCTGCATTTAGAGTCTTTTCTGGTATTTTCATAGCTGGCTTCCCCATTCTTAATCTTCATCTGATTTCCTGCAGATTTCCTGCAGTACCCATTCCTATCAATGTTTGATCCCAGGTATGAAAATTCTTTTACTATTTCTATTTCCTCATTGTCTAGGTTGAATTTGTGTAGATTCTCTGTAATCATTATTTTAGTTTTCTTTATATTCAACAGTAAACCTGTCTTTGCACTTTCTTCCTTGATCATTCTTAGTACTTGTTCCAGGTCTGTGAGGTTTTCTACTAGTATAATGGTGTCATCTGTGTATCTTAGATTGGTGATATTCCTTCCTCCTATTTCCACTCCTTCTTCTATTTCCAAGCCTGCTTTTTGTACAATATGTTCTGCATATAAGTTGAATAGGATGCAACCTTTTCCGAACCCTTTGTCAATTGAGAACCATTCTGTTTCTCCATGTTCTGTTCTGACAGTAGCTTCTTGTCTTGAGTACAGATTCCTTATCAGGGCTATCAGATGTGTTGGCACTCCCATATCTTTAAGGGAGTTCCATAGCCTTTCATAATCTGTGCAGTCAAAGGCCTTACCTTCCCAGTACAGGATATAGGAGCATGATACTGGAAAAGGTAAGGATTGACTAGATCTAGAGGATGCTGTGGGTGGATCAGGGGAAGCCCTGGACATGTATCACCATTCATAAATTATTCTTCTACAGCTCCAACATAGAGGGAATATTTTTTCCAGCCTTGGAGCTGGTTAAATGATTTTCTCTCGTTGTTCACAAAAGGAAGGAAATGTGTTTTTTAAAAAATAAAGAAGGAAAGAAGCATGCTGTCAGTGGGATCCTAGAAGGACTTCACATCATCATCATCATCATCATCATCATCTTATAGTGTGGTAATCATCTTATAGTAAACCATTGTAACAACAATAACAACAACAGACCATTATGTATCTGTTATCATAATACAGTGCATTTTACTTAAAAAAATAAAAGCAAACCACAAGTATCAGGTAACATCTAAAGAAAGAAAAGGAACCCATGTGTCAGAATCAATAATGTCAACTGATGCACAGTGAGTTTGATTTTTTTAAAAGAAAGAAAGAAAGAATCAATTGTAGTTAAATTCAATTATTCAGGGGGAAATGCTTTGGCCATCTATAAGATTAGGCTTCTGTGTGAGTAAACAAAAAAAAAAATGTTAAGACCCCACAGGAAAATGCCATAAGTCTTTGCCTTGTTAAATTGATACATAAACATTTTAGAAGTAAAGGCTGATGGTTACTATTCATGCCACCCTTCAGCATTATGAATTGGATCTAGTTCTAGTTGGGAATGATTCTATAATATTCCAATCAGTGGGAGAAACTGGCTTATGAAAGTGAATAAACTGATCATCAAATGTTCATAACACAACTTTTATGGATCTACAAGATATAAGATAGCCAGAGGACCAATTGAAATGCTGAGATCTTATTTAATTTTGCAGGGCATTGCAAGATGTAATATGCTTCATACACACAGTAATTGGGATTTGTTCCTCCTTTTCCCCTTCTGCCTCTACCCAAGCTGTGAGAAACAGGAGGCACTTTGCTGTAGCTGTTCTACTTCTGAGACCCTCCAGCAAGGCAATGCACAGAAACTCCTGCTTTGCAGCCACATCATGGTGTTCCTCCTGGGGCAAGGAACAGATGTAGTATGTCTATGAAACATATGATCTCAAAAGAACACCCCAATGTAACATGGAAGATCTTACAATGGATGGGGATGGTAAGTCAACTTTCCTCTGCTGTAGTTCAGACAGACAGAGAGACAAACACTTTTTTTGGGTCATTGACCAATAAATATAATCAATAAAACAGTTCTTCATATCCAGCAATTAACCATTTCATGCATTCAAGAAAACTTTGTTTTACACAGCAGCTCAAATCATATATACATCCCCTAGATAGGCCTGGAGTGAATCAAGTTCAATTCAGAATATAATATTTGAAATCCATGGGAGTTAAGGTAGTCATGGTAAACTCATACCATTGTTTACTCAGCTCTGCATGTGTATGTGCCTTCAAGTATGTGCCTTGTTCAGTTATGGCAACCCAATTCATTTCATGGGGTTTTCTTAGGCAAGGAATACTCAAGAGGTTGTTTTTCCAGGTCCTTCCTCTGAAATATAGCCTGCAGAACTTATATTGGTTGGTGGTCTCCCATCCAAGTACTAACCAGAGTTGACCCTGCTTTGCCTCCATGACCAGATGGGATCTGGTGCCTTTCGGTATTTAGACCTACTCAACTCCGCTTGTATCTAAATCTGGATTCACCCCACTGTTTCTAAATACAGTAGGACAATGGAAGTTAAATTATTTATTTATTTACTTTGAATTGTGCCCAGAAATGAACTGGTAGCCAGTAAAGCTGTTTCTACAATGAATTTTTATGCTCCATATAACTGGTCCTGGTCAGCATTCTGGCTGTTGCATTTTGAACCCACTGAAAATGGAACATTAGAGACTGGTCAAGAGTTATTCAGAATGGTGGGATCCAGGCAGGCCTTTTTCAGTAACGGCCTCGCCACAGCCTCCTTTAGGCAAGATGTAAATCTTCCTTGCTGCACTCAGGCATTCAACACTACCATTACTCACTTTGCCAGTCCACCTCTAGCTGCTTTCAGAAGCCAGGAAGGGCAAAGATCCAGTACACATGTGGTAGCTCTCACTTCTCCAAGGATTCTGTCTCCATCCTCAGATTGCAAAAAAGGAAACTTATCCAATAATACAGGATAAGCAGGCACAAATATTACATTCACTGGACCTGTCTCAGCTACAGCATCCAACTCAGAGTGGAGATTTTGTTTACAAAGTAGCTTGTAAATTCATCACAGTCAGCTGTTAAGCGGTCTTTATTTTCTTCTTGTGGGCCAGATTGTAAAAGGCCCTGGACCATTGGAGATAGCTCCACTAGATGACACTAGGCAAACTCAATGGTGACAGAGAAATATGATTTCTTCACTGCTACCATTGCCATGGCATAGGCCCCCACAATGAACTCTAGTCCATGGTCAATCGGACTTGCTCTGAGTCTTCCACCATCATCATTTTATCCTTGGCCCAACTCATTTAATCACCCCCAGCTCCCTATTGAATCAGAGGGCTCACTTGGCTCCACTTCATGGGAGGGGACACTCTAGGTCAATTGTGTCCACTGCCCAGGCCATTTCCCTATTCCAGAGATCAGCCAGGGCTTCAACAGAAATTTCTGCCAAAGCAACAGGAAACTCCCCAAGAGCCATCAGGAACCCATCTGGGTCCATAAGACTCCTGGAGCAGACCATCTTTGGCCCCCATCCCTGCAGAGAGTCTGAGTCCCAGTGAGTCAAAGTCTTAGCAGGTAGTGATCAGTCCATGACAACAGAACTACAAACAGTTCCTCCACACTCAGATCACCTTCATCTTGCCCAGAGCAGAAAATAAGGTCTAGAGCAGGGACCGGCAACCTACGGCCCGGGGGCCGGTTAAGGCCCCGGGCCCCGGACTTACCGGCCCCGTCCGAAGGCTGCCGCCGTCGCTGCTGCCGCGCGCCACCCCCGCCGCCGCGCGTCGCTGCCGGGGAGCGTTTTCGGGTGCGCTTGTCGCGGCCGCCATTTTGGAAGCCAAAATGGCAGTCGCGACGCATTTGCGCATCCGCAATACTTTTGCGCATGCGCAAACGTGTCATGACCGCCATTTTGGTTTCCAAAATGGTGGCCGCACATGCGCCATGGCAGCTGCAGCGGTGCGCGCTACAGCGGTGGCCGCGGTAGTGGCCGCGCCGGCAACGTGCGCGGGGGGCGCGCGCGCAGGAGGAGGGTGTGCGCACGCATGTGCGCGCGTGCTCCGCCATTTCCCCCCCCCCCTTGGCCCAGCCGAGCGGCAACATTTTTGAGACTGGCCCAGGTCTCAAAAAGGTTGCCTGTCCCTGGTCTAGAGTGTGTCTTGCAACATGGGTGGCCCCAGATATTAGTTGAGACAGCCCCATGGTTGTCAGGGCAGACATGAAGTCTTGAGTTACATCCATCTCTACATGGATGTTGAAGTCTCCCAGTGCAACAAGTTGCAGAGAGTCCAGCACCATTGCTGAGACCAACTCTGCAAGCTCAGGAAGAAAAACTGCTGAGCAGTGGGGTAGGCAGTCCACCATCAGAATCTCTATTCTGTCCCAACTACCCACCTTCAAAAAAATACACTCAGACCCAGAACACATTGGAACAGGGCATCTGGTAAGGGAGATGGAATCCCAACTGCAACTCTGCCTCCCTTCATCCCAACAGCTCTTCACTGCTGTACAGTGAACCCAGCTGGGCAAAGCTGGGAGAGATTGACTCTCCCAGCTTCATCCAGCCAGGTTTCTGTAATACAAGCCAGGTCGGCATGCCCATCCAGGATCAGGTCCTGGATCAGGGATGTTTTACTATTCACCAACCTGGCATTAAGCAGCAGCATTTTCAGCCCAGGGGGCCTGTTGCCAAGGCTATCTAGACTATTTCAAATGGAGGACAGATTGGGGATAATCAACACCCTGTAGCTCTCCCTTCTACAATGATAATAGTACTGCCTCCCAATGTCATTATCTCTCACTGCCCACTACTCTCTGTACAGCTTCCCTTCCCTTGCAGGCTTCCTTGTAGCACTTTGGTATTGCTAGCAGGCAGGATATTTAAAAGGTCGCAAAATGCAAACAAACCAATGTATCCTTCCCTTGCCAACCAAAGAGACTGGACATTGCCCTCTCCCAAAGTAGTTCTCCCAAAAGAGATGACCCTCTCTCCCACACCTTTGGTATTGCCCACTTTGGCAGTGACCCCCCCCCCGCAGGGTTTCCACAGAAGGCACTCATCTTTTATCCCCTTCCCCAGGGGTCAGGTGGTTCTCTGGCTATTCAGCCAGTAATTGCTAGGTACCTGAGGCCTGGATTTCAAAGGAAAGCAGGCAGCAGTCCTTCAGAAGAGGTTACACCGGCAAGCAAGTCAAGTCAAGATTAACTCATACTATTGATTCAATCTACTAAATCTGGCTTATAGCTAAATCTGGCTCTAACTCATACTGATTGGATATACTGTATGTAGCATTAAATCTGGATCCAGTCCAGTATAGATAAATTATAGTCCCTTCAAATAAGTCTACATCACAAATGTTATCATTTAGTGGGGTCTTCAATCTAGTTTAAAGATAGCAACTGCTCCTGGTAGGGAAAAGAATAGAGGGAAGTGTGACCATGTTGATACTGGTGCTACGAATCATTCAATTCTTTAAAGGAATAGAATCAGAAATAGGATCAGAGGCACCATATTTAGCTCTCTTCATGTAATTTCAGAGAGAAGATTCCAGAAGATGACATTGCTCTATCTTGCCTTTTGATATCAGGGGTGTCACACAGTTCGAGCTTGTCTCTCACACTTCCTAATATTTTCAGGGAAATGTTAAGAGAATACAGGGTAAAATTGTTCAAGGAAAAGTATGATACCTAGCTTTGCTCTACCATATGTTTTCATGGTGCTCATATATAATATTGATCGTGCAGTTTAGTTGGGTGGTATGCTACTTTATGGAAGCTATTTGTCAGAAAAGCAGAATCAAAATATTTTAATAAAGGAACAGTTTTCTTCAGAACTAAGGAAGACGGTGGAAAACCTGGGACCATTTCTTATCACTTGTGAGGAACTACATAAGGAAAAATAAACTGGAACTTAATTGATATAATATAGAAATAACTGACAGCTACAATTACTGAAAACTGAAAGAGAATATGTAAACTACAACAGTTGTTTGGGATGGAAATTTCTTTCCCTGGGAATATAGGCCAGAATCCTATGTCAGCTACTTTTTAAAGGATACTTGACTAAGTAATATCTCCTGGACTCCTACAGCTCTTGCCCGGTAAAGTAGGTTGAGAGGAATAGTTACAATTGTGGCAATATATTCAAGGTTAGCCTGGTTGGCCATGCAGCAAAATATAACAAAATTAAAAATCCTCAAAAGAGTGATACCTTTATTGGCCAAATTAAATTCACAAAATATATCTATGCAAGCTTTCAAAGGCTTCAAGGGTTTTTCATCAAGCAAAAGATGTCATACAGGAAAAGAAAAGTGACCATAGTAGAGTCACAGGCCTCCTACGTTTTGTATCAGATGTTGTTTCTGTTACAGGTCAGTTGTTCTTGAGGGATCTCAATGGAGGCAAAGACCACTTCCCTTCTTCTTTTGGCAATAGTGTCAAAATTCTGACTAAGTAGAGATCATGAGTACAAAACAGTTCCAGATGAATAAATTTAGGTAATTGTTTCATATTCACAATAACTACATATTTCCCCACACATATCTACTTTACCAGGCATCACTTGCACAGAGAGGAGGAGATCTATTCTGCCATTGATCAGAGCTCGGGTGAATGACGTTTCCATCAGATTTGGGGGGATCAGACCAGATGAGGTTACTTAAGTAAGTATACTTAACTGGTTGAGTATACTTTACAAAGTAGCTGACACAGGATTCCAGCTACTATATTCACAAAAATTGCTTAGACCCAAAGTATGAGTGGAGATAAATGGAAGTTATATATGCAGCATGGCCTGCAAGCAGCTTCCAGGGTTATGTCAAGAAAGGTACAATGTAATATCCTTGATTTCTATAGTGGAGAAGGCTTGCTAAATTATGTGGGGGCATTTAGTGGTGGCTGTGTTATTTACATTTTTACTTGTTTTCAAACTACAGAATATGTCTAATGCCCTTGAATACTGCTGTGGGTGATGATACCTAGTCCTGTTAACAAAATAATTGTTTGGCACTGCACTGAATTTGGATCGAGTTGTCATGTTTCATGCTCTGCCCTTCTTCTATGGAAATGATTGCTGCTTTCTGGCAATCAAATCACACAGTGTACTCTTTGTTCAGTTGTATTTTATCATTACAAGCTTGGAAGCTGAGCTTGCCAGAGAATAAGCAATAGCAGAACTGATAGCTTGCTTTATTGTCTGGTTTTGGCTGCTTTGCCAAGGAACCCATATGGCATGCAAGCAGGGAAGCACCTGTAGTTACTATGAGCATTAAATGCCAAAACTATCGAGCTGATTACATATTTCATCCCACTAGTTTATAACTGTTTAGGCCTAAATGGGAATATAACCCTTCAGTTTACTCAAAAGCATATCTTTCTTATATTAATTGAATTTGATAAGAGGCCAACATCTTTTTGATGGCACACATAAGCACAAACTGTGCTATGATACAGATTTTTTTACAATACAGAAAGAAGTATCCAATCAATGATGGTGGGAGCTGAGTTCCATATGTGGAACCATTGTGGATACTCAATAATGCACCTAGAATAGGGTTTCAATGTGCCATGTATACTGCCTCTGTGTTTTGTTCAATGAGGTGGCAGCTATATGTATTTACCATTTTTCATAAATTGTGCTACAATGGTACTCAGTATAGGATATGCCTGGTGCTAATGTAGTGTAATTCCACCAATAGTTATTTTTGCTATTCCTACCCAATGCATGCAACTGTAAATGTGAATTGTCATGAAAAAGCACTCCTATGAGAAACCGTCCTAGGTATGTTTTTGTTGCTAGTGAAGTCCTGCAATGTTTTACTCCCAGGCAATAGGATTGCTGATTATGCTCCAAAGGAAGCAATAGGACTTGTTGATCCCTGATATGTGGATACAGAATCATAGTCTATTAGCATTAGGCAAGTTTCATCTGCATAAGAGTTTCATTACCCAGCTTGTATTGCCTTTTTATTTTCAGCTCTTTTCATATTTCTCTTTGGCTAACAAATTGAGATTAGCAAACCAGCCTATAATTTCCTACATTCTGTCAGAGAGTACACTGCAGCTATGACCACATGTTGATATTTTTAAAACCCAGAGTTAATTACAGTAATTCCTACTGAAACAGCCGTTCACACAAAAACAGTTCTTGTTTTCCTTTGAAGAATTGGAAAATGTTTGCTAATGAAGCACATAAAGGAGTCAAGAGAGTATTTATATTCATACATTGCAGGTTTCTTTACTACTCATATTTGAGCTCATATGGCATTTCAATCATAGTTATAAAAGCCCCCCCAAACCATAAGACAGAAAATTTGGAAATGATTGTGGTATATGTACTGAGACCCACATTTGAACTCTATGGAATATTCAAAAGTGGACAGATGACCCAGAAGTTCTGGAGAAGTGAGCTGGTGGTAAGATCTATTTCAAGAGGTGCTGGCAATCATGAACAAATAACTTACATAAAACATTATATAAAATAAAGGATGTTTTAAAACCCTTAAGATACTGTGTGCCTTCTCTGCCTTTTTGTGCTGCACTCTGGCACCTGTTCCTTCAGCCTATAATTTCTTTCATGTTTATGATGTTTCTCTGCTACTATCCTAAGTCTCCTACCTAATTCTACATACACAGAGCTTGGAAGAAAGGTACTAAAATTAATGCTGTTACTTGTTGACTTTTTGCCACAGCTTTGAGAATACCTCTTACCTGCTGAGTTTATATCTGTCGTCTGTCCCATATCCTATTGAGACAAGTGAGGGATGTCTAGATGCACACAAGGAATGTACAGGACTAGCCCTACTATTAGGTAAGCAGCCACCTCAGACAGCAGCTGATGAGCAGTGGTGAGATTTGGCAAGGTTGGAGATATATGTATCTCTGTCTATATCTACCTATCTATCTATCAATCATCTTCTGGAGTGGAACCCAAGGCAGCTCACTCATAGATAAAACATGTTAAAAACCTACCACTACAATTTTTAAAACAATTAAAAACATTTCATTTCAAGAGTATAAATTACATTAAAAATACAACAGTTAAAAACATAAATAAATGCAGCACATGCCCCAATAAGAAACCTCTCTGAGAGTGATTACATATTAAAAGCCTTCTTGAAAAAAATGTATTTGCCTACTGC
The DNA here is from genome assembly GCA_026167975.1 of Phrynosoma blainvillii. NCBI lineage: Eukaryota > Metazoa > Chordata > Lepidosauria > Squamata > Phrynosomatidae > Phrynosoma > Phrynosoma blainvillii. The sequence continues at coordinate 91,436,203 of JANUYF010000003.1, read as the reverse complement.
CAAAATGAAGGCAGGGAGGAGACCAGCCTAGTTTCCTATAGAACGGATTCCAAAGTGTGGAAAAAGCCACTGAAAATCCACTCTCTCACTCTCTCTTCTCATTAACTGAGCCTAAGATGGTGGCAAGACCAAGATAAAGCCTACATTGTGCCTCCTAAGGTTGTCTGCTATCCTCATGTGCAGTGGAAAACCTTCTCCCAGTAGTGGATTAAGCTTTGTTTACCACTCCAGTCAGCTGCTGTATATGAAATGAGATGGGGACCATATTGTCCTTCACCTCAGGCAGCTGAATGTCTTGGAGTGGCTTTCAGAAGGAGCAGCTAGTGGGTTCTTCTTTTTAAAGTTCAGCTATAAAGCAGCTTGTAAAGGGTCCCAGGCATTAGCAATAGCAGAGCACATAGAGGCAGCTTGCAGTCTCTGCTTTGATTAATTATCAGGCTGCTCCAAAAAGCAAATCAAGTGATCAGGGAACTTTGCAGGTGTGAAAATAAACTGAAGAGAAATGTATGGAGGAAAGGCCAATAGAGGTTTTTTTCCTCCTTGAACATTAAGATAGACAATCAAGTCTTTCTTAGTGTCAGACGAGACACAAGAATACATCAAATAGTTTCCCAATAGCTTTTTCTAACTTGAAAAGTCATTTCTAGAAAGAGAATTGCAGAAGTGGGAGGGTGTCCTGAATTCTTTAAATTCTATCTCTGTCTGCCACTCAATGAAGGTTGAAATTCATGTGGTCCTCTAGATTTTTCAAGAAAACAGCTCCCACAATTCCTTTTGATATGCTAGATGGGGCCGCTAGAAGCTGAAGACCAAGTTCTGAAGGACTGCCCGTAAATAGAGAAATAGAAGATGATAGATAAATAGAGAGAGAGAGAGAGATCCACATTAGTTGAATTTCTCAATATTAGTTATTTTTCAGTATTCGTCCTTAAGACGATTGTTAACCTGATTTCACAATTTGATTTCAACAGTTTCCACTGCTATCTTCTGTTGAATAAGAGACTGTTCATTGTTCACCTGTTAATGTGAGGCAAATAAACTTCCAAAATATTCTATTTAATAGCCCCAGGATAATGCCAGGATAAGTCTTCTTTAATTGCGACATTGTCTGAAAATCTTCACATCGATCTTGGGAAAATGCCAGGAAAATGCCTTTTTAATACTGGTTTCCCCCCCATGTGAAAGTATCCTAAGAGCTGGTGTGGTGTAGTGGTTTGAGCATTGGACTATGACTCTGGAGACCAAGGTTCAAATCCCAACTCAGCCATAAAAACCCACTAGGTGACCTTGGGCAAGTCACATTCTCTCAGCCTCAGGAAAAGGCAATGGCAAACCTCCTCTGAACAAATCTTGCCAAGAAAACCCCATACCTGGACTAGATTCACCATTCCACTGACATGGGACCTATCAGGCACTACTGCCCAGAGCAATTCAAAACAATGCCTGCCCAGAAGTAAGTTATAAGGAATTCAACATAACTCCCTCCCAGATTAATTTGCAAAGAATGACAATATACTGGGACACAGTGGCTCAGTGGTTAAGATGCTGACTCTGATTATTGAAAGATCGGCAGGTTGGCAGGTCGAAGCCCAGGTGACACATGACAGAGTGACCTCCTGTCACTAGTCCCAGCTTCTGCCAACCTAGCAGTTCAAAAGCATGTAAAAGAGCAAGTAGATAAATAGATACCACTTCAGTGGGAAGGTAATAGTGTTCTGTGCAGTCATGCTGGTTCACATGACCACAGAGTAGTTTTTGACAATGCTGCCTCTTCAGCTTGGTAACAGAGATGAGCACTGCCCCTTACAGTCGGACACGACTAGATAATCTTGTCAAGGGAAAACCTTTACTGTATACTGAAACTAGGGGATGCCTTTTGTATAGAAGGACAAAGTACAAACAGATAACTGTAGTAGAGGAGCAATGTTCACAGAAAGTTTTAAAGGGAAGGTCTGCGGTATTTTCACAATGAAATCTTAAAGCAGGAGAAATATTCACATGTGAACTAGTAAGTCCAAATTGTCTGAAAAATTGTGTACTTTCACTATCACTGTCCCTGTTCAAAAAGAGAAGTTGTTGTTGTTGTTGTTGTTGTTGTTGTCTTTCTATACTGAGAACATTATGATGCATAGACAAACTTCCCATCTATGGTCTTCTAAATCCATTTCCCTCCAAGTGAGTTGTCTCTATATTGTTGTTGAAAAGGGCTAGTATGAAACAGACTGATATGCTTCAGCTCTGAGATTGATTGAAAATGATGAGAATGGTGTGTGGGTGTGTTTGTGTTTCTTTCTCAGCAATCAGAGACTTATCAGATGAAAACTTGTATTTCTGTTGTAAGAGTCATATGTTCCCCACCTGTGCCAATAAGAAGGATCTAATCAGCAGTTTGCTCTTCTATTATATCTTGAGAATTCAACATTATAAAATATGATTTGCAAAGGCAACAAAAGTTCTAGGGGTTCAAAAGTGCAGAAACAAGATTGTTGTTGTTTGAAGGGATTTCTGGACATTTTGTTTGTAGAAAAATCCCCAGGATTGATCATATCTACTCTGCATTTGAAGGTTAATCCTTTTCTGCCCTCAGTTCCTGTTTCACATGCATCTATCCTCCTCCACGCCTAAAATTTATAACCTAATCTATGCTTCTCTCTCAACATCCTATTGAACTTTCTATAAATTTTATTGACATTGTCACATTTTAAATTATTTTATATTGTTACAAAGTATTGATGTTTTAATACAGTAGTTTATTTGTTTTTTAAACTTATTAGTAGGCTTTAATTTACATATTTTGTTTTAATTCACATTGTGAGCTGCCTTGGATCTCATTTGAAAGAAAAGCAGGAGAGAAAGAGAGAGAGAGAGAGAAAGGACCTAATCCTCTCACTTTTTTCATGGCTTGATATAACACAGTGATCTTTTAACAATATTTTTTCATTGGTATTCATACGTCTGTCTTTTGATTTGCTTTTTTCAGCTTTCTCTCTGACTATATAGCTGAAGAAGACCAATACTAATGGCATAGAATATGAATAGTGGAAGACAAGGGAAACACTATTGGGTTCCTGCTGGTGTCTTATCATTTGCAAGTTAGCCAGTATAGTGAAGTGGTTTCAGTGTTGGACTAGGACTCTGGCAATGATAAATTGAATAAATCATGCCAAGAAAACCATATAATATGTTCATTTCAGAGTTACTGTAAGTCAGAAATGACTTGAAGGCACACAACAATAGCAGCAACAACATTAGCCTATGTAAGCAGTTGGACAACTGTGCCATTCAGCACAAGAGTTGCATGTCACTATAAGTGTATCACTCCATATGCAAAGATTTTCATTTTGCAGCCTTGATGTAGGACCTTATCTTATATATCTGTTGTACAGTAGAAAATTGATTTTGCCATATAAGTGTAACCATGTGATGTGCTTGAGACTTTTCCTAACCAGTGTATAAAATACTGAGCTAAACAGACACATAGTAGGGCCTGGTACAAGGTAACCTAGTATGTTCTTTTTCTGAAGACAATGTCACTTGATGGTGGAACTTAAAAAAAACACCAACAGATTTTCTTGGATTTGATCACTACTATCAAGACTGAACCTACTTAAAACAAAATCAGAACTGCCCATGTAGTCACTTCTAGTTTTGGGAGGCAAAACTTCTGGAGGAAGATAAGACAAAATAACCTATCACATCACCTAAAGGCTGTAAACGACCTAGTGGTTGTTTGCCCTCCCCACACATCAAATACAGTGGTAGGTGCAGCTGTAGACCTGTAGAGAGGATGACAACCCTTAGACATCCCTCACCCTGTTCTAATATTACCATGGAACTATGGCCTGACTTGGAATTAGGCAACAGGACCCTATATTCCTAGGTTGTAGTGCCAGAAAGTGGCTGTCTACCAGTCCAAGAACATTCAGATTATCTGAGCATGCTCGGGAGGGGGAGAATGAAATACTGTAGAATCTGGGAGGAATGCATGATCTGACCCAAGAAGTAGACCTTTTCCCAGGATACTTTTTCTGTAGTTACAGTAAAATAATCCCCCCCACCAAAGAGGCATCATTCAGAATGCTTCTTTAATTTACTATCTTTAAAGTTACCATCTTTTCATTTAGAATTCTAGTTCCATCAACTACAGTGGGAATTAAAAGTTGTGGTACATGGATGAATCATTTCAGGATTCCTCTTTTGTTTCTAAAATAGTTAGAATTATTGTCAGTGTAAGCTATTTTGGGCTGTCATGAAGAAGACACAAATAAAGATATTTTTATGATAGTGATACCACTTGCCCAGACAGGAGAGATAAACAGATGTGGGAGTTTGTATGTGTCCCCTGTGTAGTGAAAGATAGCTAATTTAGGACAGTGACATATACCCTTTGCAAAAATTATGTTTACTTGCTCAGAAAGACTACTGATTAATATCAGCCTATTATTAAACTTACATCTGTAGAAGGGAAAATGCATGTTGCCCTTTTAGTTTGCAAGTATTTAAAACTATCTCCTCCCAACCACAATTGTGCATTCTGTAATGTTTAAATATCTCAAAACACAATGTCTCCACAATGGAGTCATGATCCTAAAAGGTCATGTTATGTAAATTAGCACTATTTTGTATATGAAAAAAAATAATGTTTTCATAAAATTATCTAGGATGGGACAGGTTTTTTGCCAGGGCAGAGCTTTGAAGCAGCATACTGCATGAAACAATGTGAGCTGTAATGAGTTGCTTTCTTCCCCCTCCCCGCATTACTTTCCCCATATAATCCTTCCTCATCTAATGGCTTACTCATTACTCCCTGTGTCACAGCAGGCCGTCGTCGGGTTAAGCAAGGGATTTGGCGCAGGGGACACCTGCGTCATCTCCCTCACCACCCTAAACAGCTCTGCTGGACAGGACTCTGCAGACGCAATACGTGCAGAGGAGAAAGCTCTCTTCGCTGCACGTATTGCCTCCTGATAGGAACGAAGAAAGTTCCTATGGCGAGTTCTGTCAGATAAGAGACGAGTCTTCCGCCACCTGCGCTCTAGCCATTGTCCAAACCGCTTCATCCTCCTCAGCTCTGGTGTATACCAAGGCCTCTGATTAGAAGCGGGATGGCAAGGGCGCTTGGGAGCGATCGTGTCGATAGCCCTGGTGAGATCGGTGTTACAGGTATTTACCAGAGCATCGACAGGATCCCTGGCATTCCCAACCATTAAACCCTCTAAGGCTTTCTGGAATCCAATTGGCTCCATCAGCCTTCGAGGGCGGACCATTCGAATGGGTCCACCACCCCCGGAGGAGCAGAAATTGGCCCTGAGTTCTGTCTTGACCAGGAAATGATCCGTCCATGACAATGCGGAGGTGCTTACCACCTCCGCCCACGGATATGCCTGTTCGGTACAGAAGACCGCATCGAGTGTATGACCTGCACAATGTGTGGGCCCGTTGACCAATTGGGATAGGCCCATGTTTGTCATGGTCTCCATGAACTCCCGAGCCGCACCTGTTAAACTGGTCTCGAGCGGAATGTTGAAGTCCCCCAAAACTAAAAGTCTGGGGGTCTCCAACACCAGCTCAGAGACCAGCTGCGTCAGCTCGGTCAGGGAGTCTGCTAGACAACGGGGTTGTCGGTAGACTAACAAAATCCCCAAACTATCCCTGGTCCTCAGGCTTAGGTACATACACTCGAAGTGGACTGTGTTCCGGACAGGTATCCTGGTCAAGGTCAAGGTGTTCTTATGAACCAGAGCCACTCCGACCCCCCCGCCCACTTCCCCTCACCTGCTCACTGACAGAGTACCCGGCTGGGAGGGCCTGCGCCCATATAGCAGCACTATCCTCCCCCAGCCAGGTCTCTGTGAAGCAAGCCAGGTTGGCATCCTCATCCAGGAGCAGGTCCTGGATGATATGGGTTTTATTTTTCACCGACCTGGCATTGCAGAGGAGCAAGGTGAGGTTCTGTGGAATGGTTGGTCTGCTCTCCAAGCCATTCTGGGAAACAGGGTGAACTGAAGGCGTGATAGCTTTCAAACAGCGATCCCGTCTTCTTTTGTAACATCTGTTCCCTCTGTTACAACCATACCTCCCATTCCCCAACACAACTCCAATAGCCGCCCCCGTCCCATTCCCGGCCTCAGGTGCGGTGATAGGATTTAAAGCCACTGACAAGATGGGGTAATTGGGACGTAGGATAAACTGAGTCCTTTAACCCCATCTCAGATGACAAGGAACTTTATGGCTGATGGTATAATCCTATTTATCCAACCCACAACCTCCTAGGTCTTACAATAATACAATCAGACCTCCGATTTCCCCTTAAAATTATACTCTGAGGGAAATACAGGGGGAAGAACAGGATGTGCACCCTAATCCAGAGCCAAGGATGCTGCTGTGTTGGGGAAATAGACTTGGGCCTACTGAGCACCGCCCACTTCCCCATTGAGGAGATGGTGCCTAGGCAGGGTTTTTATGCCCTGCCTGAGTCCTCTGCAGCCTTGGGCTCAGGTGCCGCTGGTAAGCACCAGTGGGAGGGGGGAGGGATGTCTCCAGGCAAGGCCCCCCTGTCCTCCAAATGTCCTCCGCTGTAGGCTAGAATTGCTTCTGATATAAAATAAAGCCTGTAGCATAAATGTCATGGAGAAGAACACTACTTGATGTACAGTCATTATGCTATATTATTATTGGCTATTCATAAAAATGACATGAAGGGTCCCCCCATAAAAAGTAGTGTACTGAAGATCAGTAGTATAACCAGTTGTCTCAGATCACCCACCCAAAGATTCTAATACACAAATAGAAAGTAACCAGGATGTACTACAAAGCATGCATCTCCACATGTCTCTGACTTCCAGTTCAATTACTTCAGCATATGATGCATATCCCAGCCCTAGAGAACCTTTTGATAAGTTCACAGGGCCAACTTAAGGTCACCATAAGTCGGAAGCTGGATGACCACTTGAAGAAGTGGTTACCTGCAATCTCTCCCATCATACAAACATTAGGAGTGCTGTAGGAAGAGGTTAGCTCCAAACTTTCCAGGTTTAGACAAATCCCGAGCAAGATGTTCCCCTCTTATGCTAAAAGGTCTCAGAATATATTGGTGAAAATGTAACAGAAATTTCTTGTCCCACATAGTGCTATTCCTGCTACCTCAGAAATCCATCATTGGTCTTGTGTACTTGTTGTGATGCTGCTGTTACTATAAAATCATTAAGTGTAACCACTTTAAATTCAAACATATTCCTTTAGGGATTATAACCTAACTCTTCGTACTCCTGATCATGCCTCATTTGCTTAAACCTGTTTAGGAGTACAGACTTATGAATTCTAGAGTGATATTATAATGCTGCAGTTCAGTCCCTCTGGACAATCTGGCCCCTTTGAGAAGATAGGATTATATAGTATGATGCTTTTTCTTTAGTGCATAATATAGCCATCTTATATTTTCAGCACACATATTTTAATAGCACAACAATAATTGCTTCACCTTCCTTCTGTCTGTTTATAGGATTGTAATTTTTTTACATAATCTCCTGCAATCATTGCTTCAAAGTGACAACTTTTTATAGCAGAAAATGAAAAGGAAATAAGCAAATTAATAAAAGGTAAATTGCATACGGGATTTATAAATACTATTTTGGCTACACTTGCTTTTTGCAGTAGTTTATGAAGAAACACCTAAATAAATATAACACTTATGTCTAAAATCAAGAGCACCACAAATGGAAACTGAAAATAAATATATCTTCTTGGCTGGAGGGTGGGGAACCAAGAAATGCATTCCCCTTTTTAACATGCCACTTTTATTTCACATACTGTGTGTCTGCTGGACCACCTAAAGCCGACACTTCAAAAACTACAATTACTTCTACTTAGGGTGTGTTAGAATGATCATTATGAACATCCATTGATGAAGCAAGATACCACATAGAAAATCACTCTGCAGAATAAAGGCATTAGGCACAGAGGCAAGGGTAGCAATAATTTGAAAGCTTGGCTGTATGACGATTCTGTAGCAGGCTGAGTCTAGGCAGACTTGTTTACATGAAGAAAAATAGGACAAGATTATGTGATGGGTTCTTATCTTCCATTTGTGATAGTTTTTTGTTTTTGTTTTGTTTTTTGTTTTCTGTTTTTGTTTTGTTTTGTTTTGTTTTGTTTTGTTTTGTTTTGTTTTGTTTTGTTTTGTTTTGTTTTGTTTTTAACAGCCTTAACTGAATCTTGAGAAATGACTGAGTCTACTATGGGCCAAGATAGTAATGTCAGGAATATCTGAAACTTTTTAGGATATTACCTTGTCTTTCTGCCGAGCTAAATATGATGAAAATTGCATGAATGCATTTTAATATGTACAATTTGTTATGCAAACAGCAATCACACAGCTGTAAGATCACTGGTGATGGGAAGCAGAAATGTGCAGTTGATCCTCCACATGTATGGGTTCTGCATTGCAGATTTCACTATCCGTGGCTTCAAAATATATATTTAAAAAAAAATTTCAAAAAGCCAACCTTGATTTTACCATTTTAGATAAGGGACACCTTTTTACTATGCCATTGTATGTAATGGGACTTGAGAACCCACAGATTTTGGTATCCATGAGGGATCCTGGAACCAAAACCCAGCAGATACCAAGGATTCACTGCAACTTTAGGAGAGGACCACCTAGCTTTTTAAAATTACTTCCAGTACAGACAAGCCTAGCAATCTGTTCCTGTGGGGTAATTTAAGTTTCCCAGGGTTCAACCCTTTTAAAAAGAAACAAAAATATACAAATATGAAAGCTAAACCTGTTAGAGCCTAGCTTCCATGCTTCCCTAAAAACTAAGACTGACTCAAAAAAACATCAAACATGTAGCTTGTAGTTTAACAATGATGGCTTTAATCTATATTTACATTAGAAAACCTAAATCCTAATCTAACTAGTGATGGTACAGGTAAAGAGAGAAAATCTCACCATTTTTAAGAGAGCAGGAAGATGAGAACAACTATGTTGAGAATCTTGGTAGAAAAGACTGTTAGGGCCCCTACAGACGTGCCCCAACCCCTCCCCGAGGATATCATGATGGTGCATGCCGTTACGCATGCCATGCACCATCAAGACATCCTTCTGGCGCAGCACCAGAAGAAGTGCAGAAGAGCCGCACGGCGGCTCTTGGGGCAGCCTATTTGCCGCCTCTGAAAGAAGCATCATTTTAGCGTTCCTTTCCAAGGTGGCAAAAGGGAAGATCAGAGCCAATGCATCCGGCAGCCTCAGCATTGATCCTCAGTTTCCCAGGCCTGCCCAGGGCCTCCAGCCTGCATCCCCCCTTGGTCTCAAAGGCAGAGTAAGCCACAAAGTTAATTTGAATAAGAGAGAGAGAGAGAAAGGAGGAGTTTCCAAGCAGGAATTCCTATCTAAGGAGGGGGGAAGAGAATGCAAAGATTTTCCAACCATTCCATTGTCAAACAACTCTCACCATTAGAAAGTTGCTCCTGATGTTTAGCCTAAATCTGTTTCCCCACATTTTTTTTCACTAGTGGCAGCACTAGCCCTGGAAGAAGAGGGAAAAAGTTTGTTCAATCATTTATTTATTTTTAACAGTCCTTCAGCAATTATGATATCTTGTCTTTCAAGTATTTGAACCATTTCTTATATATTGTTTGTCCTTGAAGATGGAACTCTAGGGTGCATCTACACTGTAGAAATAGTGCGATTTGACACCACTTTAAGTGCTGTAGCTCCATCCTATGAAATCCTGGGGTTTGCAGTTTTACAAGGTATTTAGCTTTCTCTGCCAAAGATTGCCAGTGCCTCACAAAACTACAAATCCCATGATTCTGTAGGATGAAGTCACAGTAGTTAAATGGTTGTCAAACTGCATTATTTCTTCCCCTAAAATATAAAAATACATGTACCTCTCAGATCTAAAGATGCATATGTAAATTTCTCTTTGAAAACCTGACAGAATTAATTTCTTCTTCTTTTTTTTTTTTAAAGTTAAAGTCCAAAACCCTGACTTTTCCAACCTGTGGACTCTTTCGAATATTTGGCATGAGCAAACCCGTCTCTTTCTGTTTGTCAATTATATGTAGTGTGGATAGTTTTATATACAATTCTATTCCATCAGCTCAGTCAAAGTAATTTACATGCTAGAATGTGTTTCAGAAGCAGGTTGCATAAATAATAGGTTGCCACACATGGTTTCTCTAGCATAATAGCTTCACACAGCTGCAGGACTTCCATGCATGATCACCAAAATGAGTTCTGGACACACATCCTGACAGATGGTCTGTGTGGGCAGCTCTGGCAGTACTGTTTACCTGTCCAGGTGTACCATTGTATCCAGGCATCCACCTCCTTCTGAGTAAGTGATCGGTACCAACTGACATGACATATCAACCATCTGTTCAGTGAGAATACAAGTGTAGCTTCACAGGTAGACTCAGCCATCTATATTTAGCTTTTGAAGAAATTGTTCTCCTTGGACATGGTGATAGCAGTGTGTACAGCAATGAGCAAATGTTAGGGATCATGGGCAAGTCAAAGATTTTTGCTACAATAATTGTGTTAAGGAAATACCGGTGCATGTGTGTTCATGTGTATGTGAATGTTTATGTAGAATTTGTAGCAATTCCACATACCTGCAAACTGTGAAGAAACAGAGTGACTAGTACAAATCGTTTCTAAACCTGTAAAATGAATTAACGAATCATTTTTATTAGATTATTATCTGTTACTCTTGGAGCATTCTGTTAGCTTTTGTACAGGAAATTTGAAACAAATTAACAAGGCCTATACTGCAAACAAACAACTTCCAAGGTTTAGCTGATGTTAACAAGAACAATCCCTTTGTTGTTTAATTATTTAACATCCATTTTATTTGAGGAGATAAAACTTAAATAGTAATTCTTCAAAAGCCTTTCCCAAAACCTAGAAGAAAGACAAATAATAGATATGAATGCATGTATAATATGCCTATATGCGATTAAAGTTATATCAATGACATTGTCAGAAAAACAACATGTTTACAAGGCCCCAGATACCACGTATCTTACAGAATGTAAACATGCCCCCTAAGATTTCCTAAGTTGAAAAGGAAAAAAAGCACTGCTTGTACAAATATCAGCACGGTGTGAAACCAGTGCCTTGAATTCAACTGAAGCAAATATCCACAATCAAAATTCCTTATATTTTGCATACTTCACAAGGGATATTTTGAAAAACATGCATTAAATCAGGGATAGGTAACTGTGGGCAACTATGGAGAGAATGAGGATCATATTCATGTGTTGCACCATCAATCCTGGCATGAATGGAAGCAATGACCCTACAGAGAAATGCAAAATTAATTGAATGCAAACTTCTTTTGCACTTTGAACTCAGTTTTCAGCAATTGAAGTAAGCTGAGGATGAAGGTGGAAAGTGGAAGGAGGAGAAAGAAACAGGGACATTTTAAAAGTCATTGAAAAAGTGGGAGAACAGCAAATCAAGTGGGGATGTGTAGTGCTTAGAGTTGCCATAAGTCAGAAATTATTTGAAGGCACACAACAACAAAGTGGTTTCAGTGTTCAATTATGACTGTTAATCAGGGTTCGATTCTCCACTCAGCCATGGAAATCTTGGGCAAGTCACACACTCTCAACCCTAGAAAACCCCATTATAGGATCAACATAAGTCAGAAATGACTTGAAGACACACAACAGCAGCAGCAGCAACAAAAACAAGACCCTGCCAATTTGGGACAGTTGGAAGGTACGTGGTCCTTCTTAAACCATTAGCACACTATCTAATACCTCTTCATTCTTGGGAAAATATCAATATGTCACAAAAAGACTCAAATAGAAATTAAAGTCTAAAAGAAAGCAAAGAAGGAATGCAAATTGTCTTCAGTTTTGCAAAAGAAGATGACAGCCAGTTATCTATACCAGTTAGTATATCATACAGAATACCCAGTAAAGTAAGTTGAGGAAGTTTTATGATTGTGTGACACAGTTACAATTATGACTAAGTAGCAAGGTAACTGTCCAGTAGCCACAATTTCTTCCTAGTTATGATTGTGACACTGTTCCCACAATTGTAACCCCACCAACCTACTTTACCAAGTTGTATGAAGAGAACGAGGTCTTTTCTGTCAGTGATCAGAACATGAGTAAATGATGTTTCAATCAGATTTTTTTGGGTGGTGGTGGAGTCAGGCCAGGAGAGGTAACTTTAAGTAAGCATACTAAATAACCTCTTGGGGGGGGGGGGGCTACAGACAGGCGGCTCTGGGATGCCCCTGCTAGCCACGGATTGGGGCCACAGCTACCTGACACCGCAGCCCCAATCCTCCCTTTTCCTGCCCCTGAAAGAGCGGCAAAAGGGCACCCTAAGAGCCGGTACGTGGCTCTTTAGCGCCCCTTCCGGCACAGCGCATCAGGATGCTGTGCCGGGAGGACTCCCAATGCCGCGTGCCATGCGTAATGGCAAGCAGCATCAGGACATCGTCAGGCTGGGGTTGGGGCAGCCGGTGTGTGGCTGCCCCTCCTCATCTCTGCCCTTACTTAACTAAGGGCCTTTACAGACTGCCAGAAATAATGCAGCTTGAGGCCACTTTAACTGTTCTGGTTCAGTGCTAAGGAATGATGAGAACTGTAGTTTATTGTGGCACCAGAGCTCTCTGACAGAAAAGGCTTGATAATGCAGAAAAAAATACATTTCCCATGATTCCCTAGCACTGAGCCAGGACAGTTAAAGTGGCCTCAAGCTGCATTATTTCTGGCAGTCTGTAAAGGCCCTAAGTAGCTGATGTAGAATACTGGCCAATATTTGAAAAGAAGTTATCAAAATTGCCAAAAAAAACCAAGCAAACTGTTACCATTGTCCCAAGCTACCCTACTAAATGGCTAAATTGATGTAGGTTCTAAAGGATAAACCAGTTTAAGACTTTTGGCAAGACTGGAAACTCTTTATGGATTTTTTGAGCAATAAGAAGTCTAATGATGTAATCATTGAGGTTATGGTTATTCGCAATTTTAGTAGGTTTATTTCATTGGCTCTGTAATGGGAGACTAATATATGTTTAATTTTTATTTTGATTACAGCCAGGATGGAGGAGTCAGAGTCTGAATTAGTTGTATGCCTTTTTCTTTTCTTCTCTCTCTCTTTTTACTTTGTTTCTTTAGCTTTGATTGTATATTACTTTGATAGTGAATTAGATTGTTCATGTTAAAAAATAAAAAATAATAATCACCCAAAAAGTATATGAGTGAATGATGTTTCAGTCAGGTTGGTGGGGCAAGAGAGGTTACTTGAGTATACTCTTATTCAGGGGTAGGCAACCTTTCCCCTTTAAGGGCCGAGGGACTTCAGCTCCCAGAAGCCTCAGCCATGTTGCCCAATAGTCCCATGTTGGCCAATAGCTCCTGGGATTCTGGGAGCTGAAGTCCCTTGACCCTTAAAGGGGAAAGGTTGCCTACCCCTGCTCTTATTTAACTGCTCAATTATGGCACAAGAAAAGGTATGAAGGAAGGAGGGAGGGAACAGAAGGTTCTTGTGAGAATTGGTGTAGCCACTTTGAGTCCCATTGGATTATTGGGAGAAAGCCAAGATATAAATGAATAAAATAAAATAATAGTAAATAGGCTGAACCTGGGAAAATAATTTTTAAAAACCTCATGAGCAATGACACAGGACAGTTTGATATACTATATTAATAGAATGCTATTGTGCAAACTGAAAACAGGTTCTTTTTTAGCTCTCTTGGGCTTGTTCCAGTCAGCTAGTGGTGATAACCAGAAAAGATCCAGTTGAAAAAGTATATGTGAAGCATTTATTCATTTAAAAGTAGTGAAAACATGGAGACTCAGAGGTGAAATATGACAGCAATTTATTATTATAAAAAGTATATACAGAGGTAATAGAAAAAATAATGTAGGGGACAAGACATTACTATGTGAGATACACAGATTATCATCAAACAGTGATCAACAACACACATACAAGGGATTATAATAAAGTAATAATGATCACCCGGAAGTTATTATGGTATATTGATGAAATTTTGTCAGTGTCATCATTGGTCCCTGAGTGCATGATGTTGAGAATGTATGCTCTTTGTGTTCTTTATTTGTTACAGGTTTTGCCAAACATGACTAAAGTGTAAAATGGAGAAGACTGAGGCTCACAGCATGATAAAGTTCCTGCATTTGAAGGGTAATCATGCCCGGCAAATTCATGATGAGATGATGATAGTTTATGGAAATGATTGCCCATTTATGACACTATTGTGAAGTGAAAACGAATTTCCAAGCTGGTCACATGTCCCTCACAGACAAGACAAGACGACATGGAAGACCAGCATTGATGGACAATGCAGCCACAGTGGAGAAAGCGGAGTGTTTAATCCTGGAAGGCAGATGAGCAACCATCCAAATGATCAGGAATGAAACTGGTCTCATGAAGGTTGGAATGGGTTGGAAATTATTCATGATGAAATGCACTTGTCTAAGGGATCTGCACACTGGGTTCCACGTTTGCTAACCCCTTTCCAGAAACAAACATGGCATGACATTTCAAGACAGATGTTGACACTGTTGAAACAGGATGTACAGGATTTTTTGATCATCTGGTAACCATGGATGAATCTTGGACCTATCAGTATGATCCAGAGACTAAAACTATGAGCATGGAGTGGAAGCATGCTGATTCCCCTCCCCCCCAAAAAAGGCAAAGGTGCAAAAAGTCAGCAGAGACAGTCATGCTCAGTTTTTTTAGACTGTTGGGGATTCATTCTCATATATTACCTTGCAAAGGGACAAACCATCACTGGCACATACCACAACAATCTTCTGGACAAGTTAAGAAATTCTCTGAAAAAGAAATGGCATGGTATGATCTCCAGGGGCATTCTTCTCCATCCATCTGATGTCATCTGTGGGAGAGACACCAGGCCCAGCACCATCGGGCCTGGAATAATAATAAGAGCCCTCCCTCCATTCCATCCGATGTCATCTGGGGTAGAGGATACTAGGCCCAGCACTATCCGGCCTAGAATAATAAGAAGAGCCCTCCTTCCATTCCATCCGATGTCATCTGGGGTAGAGGACACTAGGCCCAGCACCATCAGGCCTGGAATAATAATAAGAGCCCTCCCTCCATTACCATCTGATGTCATCTGGGGTAGAGGACACTAGGCCCAGCACCATCAGGCCTGGAATAATAAGAAGAGCCCTCCCTCCATTACCATCCGATGTCATCTGGGGGAGAGATGCTAGGCCCAGCACCATCGGGCCTGGAATAATAAGAAGAGCCTTCCTTCCATTCCATCTTATGTCATCTGGGAGAGAGACACCAGGCCCAGCACCATTGGGCCTAGACTAAGAAGAAGAGCCCTCCCTCCATTACCATCTGATGTCATCTGGGGGAGAGACACTAGGTTGAGCACCATCGGGCCTAGAATAATAATAAGAGCCTTCCCTCCATTACCATCCGATGTCATCTGGGGGAGAGACACTAGGCCCAGCACCATCAGTCCTGGAATAGGAAGAAGAGCCCTCCCTTCATTCCATCCGATGTCATCTGGGAGAGAGACACTAGGCCCAGCACCATCGGGCCTAGACTAAGAAGAAGAGCCCTCCCTCCATTCCATCCTATGTCATCTGGGCAAGGCAACAGACGCAGCACCATCGGGCCTAGACTAAGAAGAAGAGCCCTTACCTTTTAAGGGGCGGGTGGGTTTCAGGATTTTTAGGTTCTCTTTACATTGTATTAACATATCTTTATGTAAATTTTAATGTTGTAAGCTGCCCCAATTGCTCTGCAGAGTAATCGGGGAGGGATATAAATTATTATTATTATTATTATTATTATTATTATTATTCTCCTAGCTGACAATGCACCAGCTCACTCATCTCAAGTTGCAGTAAACAAAGCAAGGGCATGGAGTTTTGAGATCTTGCAGCATCTGCCTTATTCTCCTGACCTCATACCAAGTGACTTCTTGTTGTTCCCAGAAATGAAAAATCACTTGTGGGGTCACCAATTTGACAATGCAAATAATAATAATAATAATAATAATAATAATAATAATAATTTTTTATTCGTAGCCCGCTCCTCTGCAAAGCAATCGGAGCGGGGGACAACAGCATTTAAAACAAACAGCGTTAAAACATTCCCTCTCCCCATAATCCCTTCCTCCCCCCGCCCCATCCCCTTAAAATAAGATTAAACCATATACTAATTAAAATACTATATTAATTAAATTAATAAATTAAAACAAATTTAACAAAGGAGTCAGACAAATGGGGCCCCTATGGGCCGACAGTTATTCCGGGAAGGCCTGCCGAAAGAGATCCGTCTTTACTGCTTTCTTGAAAGCAGCAAGAGTGGTGATAAGACGGATCTCGTCCGGCAGGCCATTCCAGAGTCTGGGAGCGGTTGCAGAGAAGGCCCTCTGGGAGGTCTGAGACAGCCTAGTTTTTATTGGCTGTAACAAATTCCTCCCAGAGGACCGCAGGGCGTGGGGGGGATCATACTGCAATAATGTCGTTAATAAAGTTGAAGAGTGATTTAAGGTGTAGTTTGCATACTTCTGCAATAACGGTATTATGAATACTGATAGATCCAAGATTCATCCATGGTTACCAGACGATCAAAAAATCCTGTACATCCTGTTTCAACAGTGTCAACATCTGTCAAGAAATGCTGGGGAAAATGTGTAAATCTGGATGGTGACTATGGGGCTATGCAGATGGGCAGCTCTGGGCGCGACCCTGATCCTCCCTTTTGCAGCCCTCAAAACAGCAAAAGGCTGCCCAAAGAGCCGGCGTGTGGCTCTTCTTTCCCCTTTCCAGTGCAGTGCATCAAAACACTGCACTGGAAGGGCGTCCTGACACCGGGCGCTGCGCGTAAGGGCATGCGATGTCAGAATGACATGGGTGTGGGTGTGGGCGTGAGCATCTCTGCTTCCAGGCCAGCCCTTTGGGCTGGTCTGCTGAGGCCCTAAGTAGAGAAATGTTAACAACTACAAATGAAAACAAACTTTCTGTCAATTTTTTTAAAAGGTGATAATTAAAACTTTACGATACCCCCTCATATATTACTAATCCCTAAATTACAGCCATAAACCTTCTAGCAGTTAATGTTTAGTATATTCCTAGGTGCAGAGCAATTTAAACTAAGGATTAAAGAAAAAGCTGGTGGTGATGTAGAAGGAAAAATAATTGCTACTGGTGATCTTGGGCAAGTTGCACTCTCTCAGCTTCAGAGGATGACAATGGCAAACCCCCTCTGAAGAAACCTGACAAGAAAACCCCATAATAGGTTTGCCTTAAGGTTATGGTAAGTTGGAAATGACTTGAAGGCACACCACAACAGCAACAACATCCCAAACAGAATAGAGAGACTCAGTTGCCCAGCAAACGGGCGGCCATGGGCCGCCCTGGGAAGCTGCGGATCGGGGCCGAGGTATCCCCACACCTCGGCCCTGTGGCACAGCTTTGCCACCCCAGCAAGGAGCGCTAAAATACCACTCCTTCCACAAGTCACCAAAGGTGCACCGCAAAAGGCTGCCGGCGCACCTTCGGCGACTCTTCCGCTGCAGCATGTGTGGACGCTGTGGTGGGAAAGCATTGTCGGAGTGCCGGCCATGCGGAGGGGCCAGCGCTCCGACGATGTCTTCGGGAAGGGGTTGGGGCGTCCACCGTGCGGCTGCCCCTCCCCTTCCTTGCCCCCAAAACGGCGCTTTGCGCCGTCTGCTTCCCCCCTCAGTTAAACTCATTAAACATTCATGTGAAAGTTCCAAAAGACTGATATAGGTAGAATTTCAGAAGAAGGGGATTTAAAAATAAAAAAGATAGTTGTGATGTTGGGTCTCATACAGAAATAATAAAAAGGAATGGGGAACTATAAAAGCTGAATCCATTCAACTCTGTTTGTGAGCCAAGTGTATAGTCACAAAAAGAGAGAAAAAATATCTAAAAGCCACTTCAAAAATGAAAGTCTCTTTTCTCAAAAAGAAGGCAGAAAAGCAAATGGATCCAAAAGGCCCTAGAACAGAACAGACATCTACTAACGAAGTTGAAGATGAGCTCTGGAAGTGATTATTTCAAAGCCCTGGGGGTGATACTAAGTAATAATCTTTGTGTTTTCTTCTATTGTTCCTTGGCTTGAACTAGCTTTGTTAGCATAACTTTCACCCCACTTTAACTGCATGGCTACCTCCTAAGGACACCAAGGATACATAGTTTACTGAGGCACTGTGACTGAGAATTCACAGTCTGTGACTGAGAATTCTAAATATCATTTCCCAAACTACAAATCTCAGGAATCCATAACATGGAACCATGACAGTTAAATCGTAGCACTATAATTAAGCCGTGTGAAGGGGGTCCGTGGTTTTGCTACTCTTGGCTGCTAGCAGTGAGAGTCAAAGTTTTCCTTCATGACTTTGTTGTAAATTCTCTGTTGTGAACCCCAGTCCTTGATCAACCTTTGAACTTATTTGGCCTGTCTGGTACTGCTATCGTTTGTTCACTCAGTTTATACAGTTTGGCACAGGATATAGGCATCCCACTGCATTTCTGAAAGTAGTGGATATGTTTGCTTGTTTGTAATCTGCAGTGATCCATTGCAAATATCTGTTACATGTATATTTTGCCTTTCCTTCAAGGTGTTCAAGGTGCTCCTCCCTGTTTTTTTCTTCACAACAAGCTTCCAAGGTATGTTATGTTGTGAAATGTGAGTTCAGTGAAAGTCAATGAAATTCGTGGCCAAATGTGGATTTGAATTTGATTCCCACCAAATGGGGATCTTCCAAGTCCTGGACCGTCACTCTAACTACTATAGTACCCCATCTCTCAATCTGTATTGGTCATAGTTTGGAAATTAAGGAGAATGACTATAATAACATGTGGAAGCTATCCATAACAAAGCCATGTTAGAATAATACTTTGAGACCCAGAGCATTGTCCAACTATTGTTCTGTTATGGGCAGATTCACCTGATGTGATATCATTCTTCTTGAAAGCAACTTTCCAAGCTTTGGTCTTGCCTCAGAGGAGTATCAATCTGATCCCTGATCCAAGAGGACAGTAATTACCTTTTTCCATACCTCCCCACCCACCACTGCCATTTATCTACTACCCCTCTTCTCTTTATTCCTGAAGGAAAACAATAAAAAGAGGAAGATAATATACACATCTCCCTCCTTAAGACACATGACTTTTATAAAACTGCTAAAACTCCACATAATATGGGTACTCCAATCACTGATTTCTCTCATTACATGCTCTTGGCTCCTAGCTTCCCATCGTTTCATTAACTCTCTCATTCTGCACTTTAATATCATTTGCCAGCTATGATGTGTTAACACACTTTGCAACTAAGTGCCACTGCCTGCTGCTTGCCTTGCACCTCCAGGGTAATGATAATTATCCCAAATAGAGGATATTATATTTGTGCAATGCTGGCATACTTCCTGTGGCTGATTGCAACACTGTTCTCATTTTATTCCCACTTGGCTCCAGTTTATGTTTGCTATAATTCTTATCAACTTGTCTTAGCTGATAGTCAAGGAACTTCCAAACATGGGTTATTGACCTCATATAAGAGAATGAAAACTCCTAAATCTACCTGTCACCAGCATTTCTTTACCAAATACAATTCACCTGTTGTAAAAGTAATTAGATTAAGCAACTGTGTCCTGAGAAAGGAAGCAAGGTGACAGACAATGGACAGTATCCTGTTAGTAACACATGCAAGTGTAAATCTTACTTACATATGTATTTGGGGGATGTAGTTGCAGAGGTAGGTATTCTATTCCTCCCTCTGCAACATTGAATCCCCCTGCTTACCCATTATTTTGCAGCAATACATTTGCTGCAACATGTAGCACAGTCAATCCATTGCTGATGGAGACCAGAGGGGATCAGAGAAGCACCTGGCTAAGGTCCCATAACAAATGCAAACTGATAACAATCTGCTAAGACTTGCTGAGGACACTAGCATATCTCAGTGGATTATGTCTTCAGTCAATGTCTGGCTACAGAAGCATAGCCAGATGCTCAATATGTGTGCACGTATTTAATACGTAGGAGTATTTAAAGCACATAGTCAAAACTGTGGACTTGTTTATATGCTCAAGGATACCTGAGGAATGTCTTGGTTTGGGGAGATTTGAATCTAGATCCACCCTGTGTAAATCTGTAACTCTGGCCTTGTTCCCACTATGATTTAAAACAAATTGCTGATCGGGTTATATGTCTGTTGTTCCCACTTGAAACCAGTTCCGATACACAAAATACACATCAGTGGATACCAAAGGCCTACTGTATGAGGCTGAGAGAGTGCAAGCTTACGACATAATGCAAGCTTACGAAGCTCCACTGGCTACTTCATCAGGCAAAGTATCAAAAATCATACAGGATTAAAAAATACATTTGACAGTATGACAAAAACCTTGTCACTCCAATATAAAAGCTAACCCAATTTTTAAACAATGGAATAGAAAGAGCTAACAACACATCTTTCTTTCTTTCTTTCTTTCTTTCTTTCTTTCTTTCTTTCTTTTTTATAAAAAACAAAATCTTTTAGATTAGCTGTGGCAAGATGCCAACCAAAGCTCATTCAGAATCTCCTTATGTTTCTCTGTCTTGTGGGGAAATATAGAAATCATTTCTCTTTGGGAGATATATTCATTTTGCTCCCTACGAGAAAGGGGAGGGGAAACATAGGGCCTCGGCAGACGACTAATAGAGTCGTCTTCCGGGCAGGGAAGAGGAGGGGCAGCCACACGAGCGGCGCCCCTTCCTCTTCCTGAGGTCGCCCTCGAAGTCGCCGGCCCTCCGCAAGGCCGGTGCTCCGAGGATGACCTCACGCCACGGCGACCGCACGCGCCGTGGCGTTTGAGTCAGGGAAAGTGCGCCCGCCGCTTTTAGGGTGCACTTTCCCTGAAATCTAAAAGGAGCGCCAATTTGGTGCTCCTTTTAGAGTTGCCGATAGTGCGCCGCGGTGCGGCTGCCGCGGTCCAGTGGCGCTCCGTCCCGCGGCGCACGGGAAGCTCCCGTCTGCTTCCCCCCATAATTTACTTGGCTGTTCACTGTGAAGTCACTGCTACTAACATTTGTTCATCTCATATGTACCATCTCTCTTTTAGTTATGTCCTTTTTTAAAATCATTTTTTTAAATTTACCTGATTTTTGAAGTGGGAGGGGGGAAGGTTACAGAGAAGGAAAGGATTTGTTCCCTCCCAGTTCCATTAACAGCACCAACACCATTCAATCCAGGCTTGAATGCCAACAAACTATTGAGGGCTAGGAAAGGAGAAAAGAGGACATGGGTGGGGAAATGATGGAAATGAGTGCCAGCACTATTTGACACCCTCTCATTCCACACACCTTCAGAGCCAGCCACCAGATCAGGCAAAGGAGAGCTGTTCATCTTACAATCAGTGAACATGGAGGATGACTTTTCCACCTGCCTTCTGCCAGTGAGTGAGGCTGCGACAAGGACCTGTGACAGAAGTCTTGCTTTGGACTGTCACAGCCTTACTCATTGCTTGAAGGGGAGGTGGAAATGTCACTTTCCTTGCAACCTGATTGTAAGCTGAACAGACCTCCTTTGCTCAATCCAGTGGCTGGTTCTCAAGATGGAGTGGGTGGCAGTAAAACTGTGTAGTCTTACTGGATACAGACCAGATATGGATTCATAACTCTGTAATACTGAATACCATCCTGTAACTTTTGTAGGCAGCAAACAAAATTTTATCAAAATGTGGTGCAGCCAACAAGTTTTCAGTGGTGCAAACTCAACAAAAACAGATGTATACACTCATTTCCTTTCTTACTCACTCTAGCTTTTGGGAAAACCGGTGTGATATAGTGGTTTGCATGTTGGACTATGACTCTGGAAGACCAGGGTTCAAATCCCTAGCCATAGACACCCATTGAGTGACCTTGGGCAAGTCACACTCTCTCAGCCTCATACAGTAGGCCTTTGGTATCCACTGAGGTTTGGTTCCAAGACTCCTGGTGTATGTAAAATCTGTGGATGCTCAAATCTTATTATACACAATGGTGAATTAAAATTGTATCCCTTATATAAAATGGCAAAATTAAGGTTTGCTTTATGGAATTTATATCTTTTTTAAAGGGTTTAACATTGTAGATTGTTGAATCCATGGATAAAAAATCAATTAATACAGAGGGCTGACTGTATCTTACCAAGAAAACGTCTTGATAGATTCACCTTAAGGTCATCATAAGTCAAAAAAGACTTGAAGGCACTAAAAACCAACACACTTTATCATTTATGACTTCCTGTGAGGTTTGTTATTTGTTTTGGTAGCTGTAGTTGGGTTTTTGTTTTGTTTTTTGGCTCCATGTATAAACTAGAGTTCAACAATTTTGAAATGATAATCAGAATACTTGCATCAGGTAGTATGTATAGATGTTATATTGATTATTTTACAAATTGCTTGTGTAATATAATATTAAAAACCTGTCTAGGAAAATAAGACTCTACTTTTCAGTTACAAAGAAGGTAAGGAGAAAAATGGTGGGGAAAATTTATTATATAATGAAACATGAAGGAAAAATAATAAATAATCCTAATTAGGATGAAACTGTGATATCTCAAGGAACGCTCTAACGGTTCATCCAATGGTATTTTACTGTGCACTAAAACATGCTATAGAGCATATCCAACTGTAAAACAGATTTTCTGCCCAACAGGTATGAAATATAACAAGCCATTTCAATTCTTGCATTATTTTGGGCTCTTGTTTACCAAGAATTTTATATTTGTGGGGTAACTGTAACTCTTTGCCTAATTAAAATGTCATGAATTTCTATGTCTAATAAATATCTAAAGAAAAGCCAGACGCTGGCTAAGTAATTACAGACTTCAGGGACTTCAGACCTCATAAGCTCACCTTGGATTGTTGTTGTTTTATTTAGCTCTCTTGCTCATCATGGTGAATTGTTTCTGAAAGTTATCATAAAACAAGACAGAGTTTACCAAGGTCTGTGAGCAGCAGCAACAAACAAGGAAGATCATTGATTTGGCCTCATGGAAGGTTGGAGAAAATGAATACTGGGAAGACAAAGTTAATGCCTCTAATGAAAAGCGCAGTCAACAACAACAAAAAGTTTTTGCAAAGATATTTAGAGAAGCCAGCAACTTTTTTTTTCCAAACAAAAATGTCAGTACAAGCATATGTATGAAGATAAATGTTGCCTGCTTGGATGACAGATTTTGTAAGAGAGGAAAAAAACCACTTACTGCATTATGGACTGCATTAGAAATTATCAGCATTACAAGTTAACCTCAGCAGTGCTTTATATAATGGCCCCACTCACACTACGGAAATAATTTGGTGTGAAACCAAGTTATTTCTGTGACATTCACATGGTCCCTGAATGCAGCTGGTGCCATTTGTGGGGGGTGGGGCAGAAAAATCCACATAACCCAGTGAATTCAACATTGGATCCTTAAGCATGTGTCTTTTTTAAAGGTCTGAAGCAATCCAGATCTTCAGTAGTGTGAGTAAGCTACCAAATCACTCCGGGTCACGGAGATCATTCCTGGACATGGAGGTGCCCCATGTTAAAGCAAAGCAGCACATGTGTGAATGCCTGAAAGGATTTAAATGCCTCACAGAGATTTGGTCGCATTGGAACATCAATTCTGCATTCTATCACCATGGAGATCTGCAGATCTGCAGGACAAACACATAAGTGTGAATGCTCCCAACCTTTTCTTTTCTTCTTATTCTGTGGAAATGGCAGCAGACCAACAGAGGCTTATGTATAGATGCTCGCTACTTTTACTTTAGGGGTGCACTCTACACTTGCTGGCCAAGGTGCAAAAGGATCAGGGATAGGATGGAAGGACATGTGTTTCAGGGTTATAGGTTCTCCCTACACTCAGTGTCTCCAAGATGGTCCACTATATTACCTCCATCACTGCAGGGTAGCTGACCACCTGTGGGTGCACCTAGTGCATGTCTGTGCTCTCTTATGTTATGGTCAGATACCCATCAAAATCTTCTACCTTTGCCTGTATCACAGAGATACTCCATCAGACTGACAACCAGCTGTGGAATTTCCAATGACGTTTCACCCTCTCAGATCCTCAGATGGCTAAAGAAAATTTGGGTCATTTCAGTCAAGGGTTCACATTCAAGGTATTAACCATGGAAGACAAGATGTCTAATGGATCATTGCCCCTTCCCTTGTGTCCAGCCATGGGCTTTTCATGAGCCCAGAGTATCAAGTAGGAGATAGCCAGAACAAGGGTTTGCAAACAAGGCAGATAGTCATAGGACGTTATCACATGGGGGAAATCTGTTGGTTAATCCACACAAATCCCAAATAAAAACTGAATTTTTTTGTGCCTCATGATTTCGCACGACATCACACAGAAACTGGTCAGAAACTGGACAGAAACTGGTATTATCCGAGATCTTTTTAATTTCGGGAGTTTAGAGGAAATGCATTTGCGAAATTACAGTAATTTCGCATTTACTGTAATGTGAAAAGCAAATACGCATGGACAATTCTCTTTTAAAACCTGGAGAAGGGCCAAGAGGAGGAGGAGGAGGAGGAGGGGCCTCCAGGGAGGGAGAGTCCTGGGTTCCTTCTCAGTGCCAGGGAAGGGAAGGGAAGGGAAGGGAAGGGAAGGGAAGGGAAGGGAAGGCAAAGCAAGGCAAGGCAAGGCAAGGCAAGGCAAGGCAAGGCGACGGAAGTTTGGGACGGAGGAGAAGTTTGGCATTTGGGATAGAGGGAAAAGGAGGGGAAAGATGGCTTCCCTCGCAGCAGCTGTGGGTGGATGTGGGTACAAGTGTGGGGTGTTCTTGTGGAGCAACTTGGAGCTCCATCTCACCATGAAGTTCTGCCCTGCAGGTCCTACAAAGGGGAAAGGCTTATGTGGGGGACATGGGAGCTATCTTCAGTTTCCCCTTCTCAATCCCTCGCTTGCCTTGCCTTGCCTTGCCTTGCCTTGCCTTGCCTTGCCTTGCCAGCCTCCTGCTCCTCCTCCTCCTCTGCTCTCTTGATAGGTCCTAACCCCAACAGAAGGGGGTTAGGACCTGTGCAGGAGGACATGACCCCAAATGGAGGACAGTCTGACATTTCCTCCTGGGAAATGCAGGACTCGCCCTGGAAAAGGAGGAGTCTTGTCACAAAACACACCCATTTCCAGTACATGTACAGGTTCTTTTCACTTGTGTATGAAAGTTAAAAACGTCTTTTTTTTTTTTGCTTTTAACTTAGAATCATAGAATCATAGAGTTAGAAGAGACCACAAGGGCCATCCAGTCCAACCCCCTGCCATGCAGGAACTCCCAATCAAAGCATCCCCGACAGATGGCCATCCAGCCTCTGCTTAAAGACCTCCAAGGAAGGAGACTCCACCACACTCCGAGGGAGTGTGTTCCACTGTCGAACAGCCCTTACTGTCAGGAAATTCCTCCTAATGTTGAGGTGGAATCTCTTTTCCTGGAGCTTGCACCCATTGTTCCGGGTCCTAGTTTCTGGGGCAGCAGAAAACAAGCTTGTTCCTTCCTCAATATGACATCCCTTTAAATATTTAAACATGGCTATCATATCACCTCTTAACCTTCTCTTCTCCAGGCTAAACATTCCCAGCTCCCTAAGTCGTTCCTCATAGGGCTTGGTTTCCAGACCCTTCACCATTTTAGTTGCCCTCCTTTGGACACGCTCCAGTTTCTCCACATCTTTTTTGAATTGTGGTGCCCAGAACTGGACACAGTATTCCAGGTGAGGCCTGACCAAAGCAGAATAGAGTGGCACTATTACTTCTCTTGATCTAGACACTATACTTCTACTGATGCAGCCTAAAATTGTATTGGCCTTTTTAGCTGCTGCATTGCACTGTTGACTCATGTTCAACTTCTGGTCCACCTGGACTCCTGGATCCCTTTCACACGTAGTCTCATTCAGCCAGGTGTCCCCCATTGTATATCTGTGCTTTTCATTTTTCCGCCCTAAGTGCAGTACTTTACATTTCTCTGTGTTGAATTTCATTTTGTTAGCTTTGGCCCAGCTTTCTAGTCTGTTCAAGTCATTTTGAATTTTGATCCTGTCTTCTGGGGTATTAGCTACTCCTCCCAATTTGGTGTCATCTGCAAATTTGATAACTATACCCCCAATACCGTCATCCAAGTCATTGATAAAGATGTTGAATAGCACTGGGCCCAGGACAGAAACCTGTGGTACCCCACTGGTCACTTCTTTCCAGGTTGAAAAGGAGCCATTGTTGAGCACCCTTTGTGTTCAGCCGTTATCACTGTAATTACGTGTGAAAAGCTTTTGCGTAGTTAAGCTCTATTTTCGCTTTCTTTTCAGGATGCTTCATTTCCACTTTATTATCTCTTTAACAACGAAACTGGCCCACGTGTGATAACGTCCATAGTGAAGAAAGCACAGCGAAGTTACTTCCTTAGATTCTCCCTCCCTGGAATTATGACAGGGCAGAGCTTATGGTAGCTTCAGTCTGCTTACTTGCAGGATAATTCCAAGGTATACAATCAACCTGAAGGCACTACTCCAGCAGGAACCACATGGGGTGAAGGTTGAAACTTTACAACTCTCTCCTTACCCCAAGCAGTAAATCTAGAACCATGTCAATACTCATTGCTGAGGTCAGTGGTGGTGAAACTGGTGCTAACAGTGGGCTGTCACAGCACCTCTTCCTCCTTTGGTTGCTCTTGCTCCCCGCTGTCTCTTCCCAGCTTGAGTACTGCTGTTGTAGGAAAGGGTCTGAATTGCCACATCCTCAGAGGCTATACTGAGGATATGAAATAGGAGGAGGATGCTGGTGATTAAAGTGGAAGAGATGGCAAGTCTTATTTGGTGCTGGCAGCATGGCACATGGTGGCACCCATCTGCTGTGAATGCTGATGTTATTACCACTGTGGGGAGGTCATTAAAAAGCTCTCAGCCTTGGCACAACTGCATGCCTCATTTCTGCTATGCTATCTCTCCCCAGCTGGCATGATGCATCCTGCTGTTGACACGTGCTCACACATCTATGCCTTTTTTAAGATGGGGTATAGGGTCTAATTTCTTGCCATTGCACGCTGTCCCAATCCTCCTCCTCCAGGCAGCGGTCAAGTCCTGAGTTAGCAATCAAGGTGCTGCTAAAAGATGGGAAGGAGAGGGAATTCAGACCTTGAAGGAAAGGCATCACTTACTCACATAATGCCTGGGATTTGAAAGAAGATTTCTGTGCCTCAGAGTCCATATTCATCTTCTCAGGCTCTGCCTCTTCATTGAGATGAAAAAAGTTTTAATGGGAAGAACATCCTTGCAGTGTAGCACTTTTTTTCCCTGTGGGTACATAGATCTGTAGCACTGAGGGAAAAGGATAATTTCCTTAGCAGTGTGTGTGTGCTGACTCTAAGCATATGATCCAGAAGTGCCTGTACTTTTGCTCAGACTCTTGCAAGGCCTAGTTATGTGCAGAACATTGGGCTGTAAACTCCTGCTCTTCTCCATCTCATCCAGTTGTACTTGTTATTGTTGTACTGACACATTGTTAAGCTATATATTTGTTCTCAACATGTGTAAGAAACTGAATTCATAGCTGCATGTAAAAACAGTACATTATCATCATTTATTTCACTTATGCTCTTCCTCAGAAGTGTTCAGGGCACCTGATTATTTTCATATTTTTGACCCATTCTTCTTGCCCCACAATTGCCTCTCTGTAGGTCAATTGACAGGGGAGCTGTATAGATAGAAACTTAAATACTGTGTGGCTGAGATCAGATGCATTTTTCAAAAGTTAATTGCAAAAAACACAGTTTCCCCCCTTCCATCCAGTACCCCTACGAACAATGTTTCCCCCAGTGTTTTGCTTGTGAATTTGGAGAATGAAAAGTTAGAAGAAAAGGCATAATTAACTGCACAGATCCCAAGTCTGTGTAAAGTGCTTGAAAGCTTTAAAAGCTTTGGCAGGAGCTGAAAACAAAAGATGTTCATTATCTGCAGAGTGAACTTGTGAAACCTTGTTCTATCAACCAGCAGAACAAAGCTGACCTGCCACTTTATACTGTAAAATTCATTTTACGAGATGCATGCATTTCTAGGAAAGGAGAGGAACAACTGTGTAGTTAAGGAAACAGGAGAGCATTCCTCCCTGTCAGGGGGATTGAGACTTCCATGAAGGAGCAGAACATGCTTTTTATACTTTATTGCATAAGGGTATTTGCACACATTATTTTCCAGTTAGGCATGACACAGACATTCAGCAGGGATTCAGAGACCACTGGAGGGAAAGGAATTCATTGAATACAGAGTTTGGAGAGTTATTTTTAAACAGCAACTCATTGCAGATTATGTTAAAGATGCAATCATTGCTCATTATTTAAAGAGGTGGCCTATTTGTTATCCAACATGTTGCCAGCATGTTGCTTTCTAGTTAGTCTTTCTTTCTTTCTTTTTTAAAAAAGCATACAGTTAAAAATAAAAAATGGTCTGCATCCATTCCAGTGACCCTCCAAAAGCAATGTTTTATGAAGAACAAATAAGTGTTACTGATTACTTACACACTTTTTGTTGTTGTTGTGTGCCTTCAATTCATTTCTAACTTATGGCAACTCTAAGGCAAACCTATTGTGGGGTTTTCTTGGCAAATTTCTTCAGAGAGGGTTTGTCATTGCCATCCTCTGAGGGGGAGAAAAGGTGACTTGCCCAGAGTTACTCAGTAGGTTTCATGGCTGAATGGGGTTGCGAACACTGGTCTCCAGAATCATAATCTGACACTCAAACCACTACACCACATACCCATACTGAATAATGGTTCTAGTCACTGCATTATATTTTAAAAGTAACAGTGCAGGTAAAGATGTTACCCAATGTAGTACTTGTAATGGTGCTACATACCTTCCAACTGCCCCAGTTTAGCAAGGACAGTTCTAACTAATCCTCTATCATTCCACTTCTTCATCTGCTTTTAAAGTGTCCCAGTTTCTCTCTCCTTCTCCCACTTTCTCCCTTCATCCTCAGCTTACTTCAGTTGATGAAAAATGAGTTGATACAAACAAAGTAATTTGCATTCAATTATCCTAGAAAAACATATTAACAGTGTAATTATAGACACATTGCTCAGAAGTAAGAACCATCAGGTGGTATGGGACTTATTCTCAAGTATGAGAGAACATATAAGATCAAGCTCATAGTTAGATATTTAGAGGACATGTCTCTAGTTACATGAAAAATAAGTGAAGAGCGATAAATGTGTTTGGCTTAAATGTTGGACTACAAATCTGGGAAACAAAGGTTCAAATCCCTTCTCAGTCTTGGAAACCTACTTGGTGACCTAAGCTAAGGCACACTCTCTTCAGCCTAAGAAGGGATGGAGGCAAGAAAACTCTGGGAAAAAGTCAAAATCAATGTAAAGGCACATAACAACAACAAACCCATCCTCCATGCAGAAATAAATAAGCAGGAGAGCAACCACAGACCAATTCAGTCAATGGTCATGATTCTTCTTTAACTGTCATGATGCTTCCTATGAAATCTTGGAATCTGCAGTTTGATGAAGTACTGGAACTCTCTGAGAATTCTAAATACCTCTCCTTAAATTGTCAGTCCCAAGATTTCACAGGATGGAATCATGGAAGTTAAAGTGGAATTGCAGTGCTATAATTGTGTAGCCTTTTTGTGTATCATTTCAACTACACCAAATCCCCCAATTTTCCCCATGCGATAAAGTCCTATGATTACTCTGCAGAAAACCAGTCTCTAAATAAACACAATTCGGGAGTCAATAACTTAACAATTAAATATTAACTGTCATGTTAATAACTTAATAATTAACTACAAAAACACTTCACTGATGCCCTTTGCTGTTGTTGTGGTTGTTGCATGCCTTCAAGTCATGTACAACTTATGGTGACCCTAAGGTGAACCTATCACAGGGTTTTCTTGGCAAAATTTTGTTCAGAGGAGATTTCTCATTGCCTTTGCCTGAGGCTGAGAGTGTGTGACTTACTCAAGGTCACCCAGTGGTTTTCATGGCCAAGCTGGGGATCAAACCTTGGTTTCCTGGGTTATAGTCCAACGCTCAAACCACTACACCAGGCTGGCTCTCATTATGTCCTTTAGGGACAGTTTAAAAAAACCAACAATGCCATATAGTATATTTAGATCAAAATGTGATTAAACTGATTATTAGAAGATATTATTTGCTATCTCCTGATCATAGCAAATGGTGTCAGGGTTGCAAAACTGAAAGCTGAAAGAATTGTGAGTAGGGTCTAAATTTTAGCATAGTTTATCCTATTGTGTATTAAAAATACTATATAGCAGGGGTAGGCAACCTTTCCCCTTTAAGGGCCGAGGGACTTCAGCTCCCAGAATCCCAGGAGCTATTGGCCAACATGGGACTATTGGCCAACATGGCTGAGGCTTCTGGGAGCTGAAGTCCTTCGGCCCTTAAAGGGGAAAGGTTGCCTACCCCTGCTATATAGCAATGAAAGCATTCTGGGGATTTCCAAATCTCAGCAGAGGTAGAATGCATTCAGAACAAAATTTTAAGAACTGTATAGGAGATCCAGATGAAAACTTTCAGAATGCTTACAGTGATCCAGATATACCTTTACAGTGGAAGTGCACATAGTCACACTTCTCACTTATGACTGTGTTTGTGAGGAACTAATATATCATGGAATAATGAATGAGCTCAGGTTTTCCCATCAAGTTTGCCCATGGAATAATTGTTTGTACATTTGTTGGATCCAGCAGCACAGTGCTGGCATATTTTTACCCTGCACACAAAATTTTGCTTACTGCATGCAATGAGGTTTATACCCTAATATGTTTAAGAATGACCTTCTGTGCTTTCAGATGCATAATTCCTATATTAAAATCAGGAGAGTTCTGTTACAAGAAAGTTTTCTTATATAAAAAAATGCCATTCCATCCCCAGCAGAACAAGTGATGTCTGTACAAACCAAACAGACATAAGCCAGTGTACTCAGAAAGTAATAAAAAGAAGCAGCTTGACATTTCAGAAGCTACTTGGTTGCTTGAAGGCAGCTGTTAAATGAGTTGCGGTATTGGGAAGCATTTAAATGCCTAACACCATGTTTATCGCTTCAAACTAGACACATGTTCACTGAATCAAATCAACGATTTGTTGTGGTCATAGACCAGCATAAACTGAAAACAAAATTTAAGACATTGAATTGACATTTCTTCCATCTTATCCTCACTGCCTTTGCAAAACCTTCTGGAAAAACCTTAATCTAAAATCTGTTATTTACAGAAACACAGGGTGAAGTTTGCTTTGTCCAATATTTCTTTAAATCTTTCAAACAATCATCTCAATTTGTTCTTTACATAAAATGGACAGTATAATAAGAGAAGTCTCCCAACCCATAAGGACATAAATGTGCATTAAAAGGAAAACCCCAAGATCTTTCCTGTAGCAGAGTAGAAGGTAAAACATTAAGCTGAGCTAATGCTTGAGCACCTCCCTATTTAAGAAGATTTAACACTTCAAACTGTCTTACTGTTTTAATCCCATAATCAAAATCTGCACCCATAAGTAACAAGAAACTTATTTTATTTGCTAGGTATCTCATCCATCCATAATTTCACTGATACATGATTGCTACATCTGTATGCTTTAAAAAAAACAACAGTTAAAGTAATAGGCACTTGAACAAGCATATTGCTTTCTTCTTGTGTGTAATACAAGCTGGAATAGTACGACAACAAAAGAAACTCCAGGTAATTGTGTTCCTATTAGCCCCAGTCTCTTTTTACTTGAATTGACCTTGGCTGCTAACATAAATTTCAATTTATACACACACACCCAAACAGAAAGGGGGAGAGAGGCAGAAAATATCCACTTCCTAACACACTGAATTGCCTTGGAATTATTCTAATATGAAAGCCAACAGAATATAAATATCCATAAATGCAGATGGATAGAAGAACTGACTTACGTTAGCCATACTTGGAATGAAGGTATCTAATTAGAATCGGCTGACTTTGATGGTGATAACAGTTCCAAAATCATTTTTAAAACAATAAAAATAAATTGCAAGAATGTAATTAAAAATGTAGTCAGCAAAGCTAGGATTTCTCTTAATTTGTTTTCCAACAGACGGTGAGACTGGCATCAGTGATAGGCATTCTTGGGCATCTGCTTAGACTAACATCCCAGCATGAGACCCACTAACTTCCTAGATCTCTCCTATTTGCAGCTAATACCCATTCAAATATTTACCTTAATCACATGAGCTGTGTCAGGATTGAGAAGATGTTATAGGAGTGAGGAGATAAGAAGACACACATAAGGAGTGGTGGAGGACATTACAGTTGTAACACTGGATTTTTAATGAATGTCTCTAGTACATTTGGAAAAGCATGGAGAAGCAGGAACAGATTGAAATTAACCATTCTTGGACTCAGTTGTCCCCATAGGGGTAAAGGGACATGTTATTGGTCTAAGTGGCCCCTTAAACCACTTTTAGAGATCCAGAAGTCCAGAGGTGTTCAGCCCAGGCTGCAGTCCTCATTGCACATATTTCCTTGTATCAAAATATCTGTTATCCAGAACTTGTGAATAAATATCTGTTATCCAGAATTTTTTGGAGTCATTCAGGAGTGTTAAGCAACCTCAAATAACTTGGTGAAATGCTAGGCCTGCTGGTTTAATTTGTGCACTAAAACTAAGATTGTGTGAGACTGAGAAATAAGAGATTTGTTTTCCTTCTATTTGACATGATCTGTGATATCAAGCATTATGAATCCAAGATCTCCTTGGCAGGATGGAGGACAAAGGCAATGGAATGTGGTGTCAGTTTTATGGCTAGTATCCTATTAGTTAGTCCCAACGCAAGTATATTCATTCAATTAATTCTTGATTGGTAAGTCTAATTGTTGTGCGCTCTCAAGTCTTTTCCAATTTATGGCAAACCTAGGGTGAACTTATCACAGTGTATACTTAGAGAGATTTGTCCAGAGGGGATTTGTCATTGCCTTCCTCTGAGGTTGAGAGACTGACTTGCCCAAGGTCACCCAGAGGGGTTAATATGGACAAGCAGGGATTCGAATTCTGGTCTCTCAGTGTCTGAATCTAATACTCAGACCACTATGCCATTTTGGCTCTACATACATTGTCCTTGTTGTTTACTGTCTTCAAATCAAACTCAACTCTGAGTGAGAGACATCATCAACAGCCCTGCTCAGGTCTTATTGACTCAAGGCCATGGCTTTCTTGATTGACTCTTATTCATCTGGATATAGTCCTCCTTTCCTATTTCCCTCAACCTTACCAAGCATTACCATGTTTTCTAGTGAGTCAAATCTTCTCATGATATGGTTAAAGTATAACCACCTCAATTTAGTCATCTTGGTTATTGCAGTACTGACTGGTACTCAGAAACTGCCCTGTGTCATCTCTACTTGACACAATTAATGAGTTGTTAGGAAGAAAAACGTTTCAGCTATAGATCTTTAAACATTAAGTACTGCCAGTACAGTTTGAATCAAGAAAGAAGTTCAGTTCTAGGTTCTATAGAAACTCAGGCTTCCTTCCTTTTCTTTCCTTACTGACATCTGGACTTTTGATAGAAGTTTTCTTGTCACCTTTTTGGTTAATTTCAGACCAGATTTTGAATATGTTTTAAAAGTTCTATCAAGGCTGACAACAGTCTAATTTGGGGAGTGGCATCAGCTTTTTGTCTTAGTGCATGCCATAGTTTGAGAGATGCTATCAATGTACTGTTTTTCATGATCTTCAGTACAGGAGTTAATATATTCCCAGAGGAAAAGGTTGGGATGTTCACCCAATGAAGTACATTATGTTTCAACTATTCTGAAGGGCCAAGTCACTATTTCATGCAAAGGCCTACACAAGTCTGAGAACACACTATTGATTCTTTTGGCTTATACAACCTCAAATCTTTTCAAATTACTGACAGTTGAAAGAGTGGAGATTCTGTTGGGGCATTTAATTAGCCACACAGGACAACAGCCAGCTCTGTCCTCCTAACAGCACTGTTATCTCCAATGGAAGGGAGAGTACGGAGATATGTGTTATATCCTGTGCATTAGCTCATCATGTACAGAAAAAAAAGAGATTGAGCAATACATCAAGAAAAAAAATGCTTCAATAACCTGTTTACCCACAGCAGGGGAGCAAGCATGGATTTTTCTAACTGCATTATGAGACCAGCAGAGTTACAAAATATGGTGACATTAAACATACGTGCTGCTTCATGTATGTATTTGACAGAGCTCAGTGAAATTATTTTGAACTACTACATCCAACTAGAAGAATCTGTGGAACTGTAAGCCAAAAACATTAACTTGAAGTAACACATAAACCTTTGGTTCAAAATCGTAATTTGGAAAGACACTGTATAGTGATTTAGGAGATTATTGCACCTAATATAATGTGACTTACAGCAGTCACGTTTAAATTTTAAAGCAGGTTTTATCACACATGCTGGGGGCCAGGCGAGTGCGACCCAGCTACATCCTGGACCTCAGCCACACTTATCCTGTGGCTTTTCAAAAATGGCAGTCTCCCATTTTTGAAAATCAGACAGCTGAGTGTGGCTGGGGTCCGGGATGCAGCTGGGTTGCACTCATCCAGCCCCCAGCACATGCGATCAAACATGCTTTAAAATTTAAGTACGACTGTTGTAAATCTCATTATATTAGGTGAGATAATCTCCTTAGAAAAGGTACTGTTTGGAGACTTTTAAAAAAGCTATCACTTGATCATCCTGTCATATGAGGACTCACAAAGCTGCTTTGAGATTACAAATGTGGGTAACTCAGCTTCAGTCAAGGCATCCTGAAAACCAAAGTAGAAGCAGTGTTTGTAAGGACAGGCCTACTATTAGGCATTACATTTGCACCATATCTGAAAATTATGAAAGGAGAACACAGTTTCATGCAATACACAGTCAGCATTCTACATCTGCAGCTTTGGCTTTTGCAGATTTGATTATTTACAGATTTAATGAATATGTTCTCTTTAGAAGTCTCTAGGTCCACCAGTGCTACTCTGTTGAAGTTTGATCATAGAGTTGTGATGCAAGATCTAGAGATTTCTAGAGAAAACACTTCTCTATGCATTTTCAGGTCCTCATGCCTGATTCTATGGTCAGTTTCCAGTGGATGTTGGCCATAGAGTTGCACCAGGAGACCTAGAGATTCCTAGAGAGGTGTTCTCTCAGGGAAAAAAAAAGATTGTGTGTGTGTGGGGGGGTGTGTTTCTAGTTTTTCCACTTTGCCCCTAACCCCAGCAAATGTGGAGAGCTCACTATATATTTTCTACCAGAGATGGAGAAAGGAGATATCCTGCCTCAGCTGCCATTATAAGTTGCCTTGCCCTAGGTATTCAGCAGGGGTAATGGTATTTCCTGGACTTTCTTAGGCTGCAAAATGCCTTGAGATGGCCTTAGAATATATTTGAGCATTCCTTTGTTTCTGAGCAAAATACAATTTCCATGAAAAATGAACAGCAACAGTTCATTGCACATATGCCTGCTGCCTGCCTTTTAAAGCATTTCTAATAGATCTGCACAGAATTTTTCCATACTGAAAAAGTTGCCTGGACAATTTATTACAAGACCAGGTTGCTCTGTGGCAAATCTTTCTAAGCCAATTGAGTCAAATTGTGATCTGTGCCTATGATGAACTAGCTAGGCAACTGATTTGCCACAAATAAAGTTCTATCCTGACCCATTATTCTAATATGCAGGTGGACCCCTTTTGTACAGTAGGTAAATAAAATGTGCAATAGGAACTAGATTTTTGCACAGTCAACATTACGGGATCTCATCAAAGACAAAGGTGTTTGTTTGTTTTTTGCCCTTTTTTATTTCCACATATTAAAACATACATAAGACATAAACAATCCAGACATACATTATATCTAAATATCTAAAACACACAGGACTTAACATATATCACATATACAAACTTTACATAAAAGAAACTTCCCTTCCTTTACTAGGAATATATAATGCTCTTATTTATCCACTTTCAGATTTCTCCTTTTTCATGTTCTCAGTTCTATACTATCATTCCTCTGTAATATATTTTATCAATTACCTCTTATCAGTTATAACATTCTATAACCCATCATGATTAGTGTTTTGAACACTGGTTTTTAATGACCAGAGCTGAGATTATTCCTCTCAAATTCCATATCTCCTATACAATAATTATTTTCTACCAAGTTGTTGTATCAAGTAATTCTTATTCAAATCATTCTGTCAGAGCAATTACACTATTTTCTCCCCATAGGTCTTTGAAGTAATTTGTTATTGGCACCAAATCATCAGAGACAAAGTTTTTAAACAGATGAGAAAGAGATAAAAAAAGAAGATGAACAGATAATTGTTACGTTTCCATGAGCCAATTGTATTGCCCTGTATTGCACTGTATTGTACTGTATTGTATTAATAGAATATTGCTGGTAGCAGTTATTGGACTGCTTTATTTGCTTTGGATCCAAGTGTTGCTACATGCAATATTGCTAGGGGTATTGTCAACTGCTTGTAGTATTCCATTTACAATCTATCTACAGGGTTCTATAAACTATTTGTTTTCATCACCAGATTTTGGAGTGACTTTTACCTTTACATTCATTTTGTCTATCTGATTCAGTTCATAGTACCATCACACCTTAAGTATAGTGTCAATGTTCTCTTCAGTCAATGTCTTGATGTGGCTGTTTCTTTCACTTTCTACAAAGCACTGCAACATGGGCATGCAAAATAACTCGTGGTGCCAGGCAGGTCTGGAAGAAGTGCCCACTTCGCACCAGCCTTCCAATTTCTTGTGCAATGGTGTAAAAGGCTTAGAATAAACTCTGATCCAACTGTATTTAAATAGATGTGGTTCCCCACCCTTATCACTTTTACACTGAGAAAATGAAGGTTCTTTGCTGGCTTTATCTGTTTGGAGGTCCTTCTTGTCACCTTATGGTCACCTGGACTCGTGGACCACAGTAAAGTCTGAACAGGCAGTTAGCATCAATACTTAAGCACTCTTAAGCACTGGAATGTCAAGACATATACGGTAGTATGGGAAAATGAGAAAGCTTTCTGTTATCCTTTTAGGCTATTTTATTAAACGGGTAATAGATTTAGAAATATTCACTCTCCTCAGAGAGGAAGATGGACTTTTCAGTGTCAAGGCATATTACATTCATTACATTAATACTTTCATAAGGACTGAACCTTTATATCTCCTGCTTTTCCCTAGTAGTTATCACTATACTTAACACACAGAGGAACTTAAACATAACATCTGTGAAAGAAACACACAGACATCCAGGGAAGGTAATCATTGCAACCTGATTATTG
The DNA here is from genome assembly GCA_026167975.1 of Phrynosoma blainvillii. NCBI lineage: Eukaryota > Metazoa > Chordata > Lepidosauria > Squamata > Phrynosomatidae > Phrynosoma > Phrynosoma blainvillii. Next base: position 91,398,881 of record JANUYF010000003.1, on the reverse strand, counting down.
CAGCAACTATTAGAAGCATAATGGGAAACATATTTTTATCATAGCCTGTTTCTTACCAATATTATCTGGGTCTTACCAGCTAGGAACAACAAAGCTGCTATCTCCTGAGCTGGTTTTATATCTTTCCTAGCCTCCAGTTGTCCAATCAGAGACAGACTTTTACTTACCTGCACTTATATAAACAATGTTGTTCATATAAACACAACATAAAGAGGAACTTAAACATAACTTCTGCGAAGGAAACACACAGATATCCAGGGAAGGTACCCAACTGTTGGGGGGCAATGAGCTTACAGTTGTAAACCGTTTAGACACCATAGCACGATATGAAGCGGTATGTAAATGAAGCTGCTTTGCTTTGCTTTGCTTTAATCATTGCAACCTGATTATCCAATCAGATCAACAATCTTACTGGTCTTTACTCTGTGACATAGCACTTGGAGACCAGTTATTCCTGGTTGCCTTCCATCAGGCTGCGGGCGGGGAAGCAGAGAAGGCGGCGGCGGCACCCCATTCCGCCCCACCTCCCTCCCAGGGCTACAAAAGCCCCAGCATTTGGCAGGCAAGTGGTGGGGAAGTAGCAAAGGCGGCGGCATTCCATTCCGCCCCACCTCCCTCCCAGGGCTACAAAAGCCCCAGCGTTTGGCAGGCAAACGGTGGGGAAGCAGCGAAGCCGGCGGCGGCACCCCATTCTGCCCCACCTCCCTCCCAGGGCTACAAAAGCCCCAGCGTTTGGCCAGGCAAGCAGCGGGGAAGCAGCGAAGGCGGCGGCGGCACTCCATTCTGCCCCACCTCCCTCCCAGGGCCACAAAAGCCCCAGTGTTTGGCCAGGTGGCGACAGGAGGTGAAGCCAGGTCCACCTGGGCCTCTAAGGGCCCCTGCAAGCCTCCCCCATTCCCCTCCAACACAGCAACAAGCGGTGGCAGCGGCGAGGGCGAGGCCAAGACGCCCTGGGCCTATTGAGGCCCCAAGAAGCCTCCAGGCGCGGCGGCGGTGACAGGAGGAGAAGTCAGGCCCACCCGGGCCTTTAAGGGCCCCTTCAAGCCTCCTCCACCCCCCCTCCAACACAGCGGCTAGCAGTTGTACTTTTAAGGTTCTGGGCTGCTCATCTCAGCTTCAGGAGACCAGCTGCTTGCTTTGAGCTGCCTGCTTGGCTTATCAATACGAGAGACTGTGGGATATACTAAAACCTATATGAATTTTTGATAAATAGATAAATAAATAATGGGAAAGAGAAAATGAAGAAAACAGTTAGGAGGGAGCCCAAACTCGCTTCCCCAATGAAACTTCCCAAACAGCCAAGAATCGATGAGTGCTTGGTAGGTAAGGGGAATGCATTGAAATCCAATCCCACGTATACCACTAACAGATTTGAATCCCTGGCAACTGGCTTACAATTAGAGCTAGGGGAGGAGCAGCCTCTGGAGCCATCTCTATCTTTAAATGTCAATTTGACTGAAAATCAAGATTAAGACCTGGGACCCCAACTCAGTTTGTTAGCTCAGCCAAGTCTTGGCACCAGTTGCAGGGACCATGAAATAAAGCCCAGAAATAACCGGACACTTCCCAGAAATGTTGGGATTCAGAATGAGGAACAACATCCTGGGGAGAACCCAACACAACTTATGACGAAATACTGTTTTATCACCACACAAACTGTTATTCTTATATCTGAACAGTTAGCTGAGTTAAAACACAAACTGAATATGTTAACTGGAGAAATAGAGACGTTGGAGCAAAAGATACTTGCAAGATCTTCTACCAGTCCCCCTTGTATAAGCAAATGCAGAACAGATGTAACCAAGTTGATCAAATATGTTCAATCAGTTGACCTAGTTCATAGGACCAAAGGAAATGACGAAACCCCGGACCCAAGGAGGTTACTCCAAGAAACAAATAAACCACTGTCGGGGACTGCATCACAAGAGAACTATGTATACCCCAAAGATGTCATAATAAATAGTAAAAAATCTATCCCTGTGAAAGATAATTGCATATTTCAACCGGAAAGGATTGTACTAAGTGTTCACAGGAACAGAGTTAATGATGGACAGTGGTCCTCCATGAGAGTAATTAAATCCTCTTTGGGAAATCTCCTTCATTGCCAACAAGGGCAGATTGACTTAGACTCTGTCGAATGGCTTCCCGGGGCACTAAATCAAACCCGAATTCTCCTGTCCTTTAAGTATTCTACCATCCCCATGATGCTATTTAGGATGAAGGCCTATTTAGTCCGATATCAAATCTTTCCTATCAGAGTCTTTCACGATCAAAGAATTAAGCCTTTATTTGTTGGCTTAAGAGCTGTAAAAGGGGTTATCCCCCCTGCTTTGATACGGAAGGATTCTGAAGGTGAGAATCAACTCAGCCTGCATCAGACGGAGGACAGTTTCATAGATGCTTTTGGTCTACTTCCAAGAGAAGAACAAGATATTATTTTGCTCAAGTTGGAAAAATTAAAACAGTCTCTAAGAAATACTGCAATATCTACAGAGCCTCTGATAGATCTGGGTTCCCCAAATACGGATGGTTGTGATTTGCTCATACACACAAATGAACTTCCAAATCTGTTGCAACCAATGTCTAGTGTAAATGACCCTTCTGGGCAACTAAGGGCGTCTGATCCCATTTTGAAGGCTCCAACTGATCCTATGTCTGAAGCATGTGCTCAAAAGTCGCTGTGTGAGAAAGGGGTCGGTCTAGATATAACCCCTCTGACGAGAATTCATGCGCAAAGACAATCCCCTGCTAAGCAAACCCCAGTAATAGAAGAGAGGGCAGTAATACATTGGGTCCGATCACAGGATGAGATAATAGGGTCTCTAGTATGACGGTCATTGAGTGTGAAGACCAACTACAACAACATCAACTCCGTCCCACTATAGTGTCAAAAGGTGATCTTCCAAACAATAACTATGTCTTTTTAGGTAGCATTGACAATATTGCGGTAGACAACTTGACGGCAGACACAGACTCCAAATGACTGGATGTGTCAGCATATCACCTCCCCACTTTTGACTCAGAACAATCTGGTAATGGGGATGTTATCCAAATAGTTACATGGAATGTGGCAGGTTGGAAAGAAGGTGTGAACACTGATTTAGTGGGTTTTCTCTCTAAATTTGATGTTGTTGCTATTCAGGAAACTTGGTTAACCGTAGAGGATGAACCTTTAAAACTCCCTGGATTCCAAAGCTGGGATATTCCCACCCAAAAATCAAAAAATAAAGGGAGAGCTTCCGGCGGCCTTTGCACTCTTATCAGACAAGAACTGTACTGGCAAGCTGAGATTTTGTATAATGGGGTCAAATATTCTCACTTTTTAGCTATGAAATTCACACATAAGGTCTTAGAAGTGATACTGATAAATGCATATATTCCACCTATTTCATCCCCTTTCTTCAACACCAACTTATGGACAAGTCTAGAAATACTTACGGATGAATTAACAATTAGATACCCTAGCTCTATAATAATTCTCTTGGGGGATTTCAGTGCTAAAATTGGGCCTTCTTTGTATGATTTTGCTAAAAAGAATAATATTCCAAATGAATTTTTTGATAATCATCCCCAATGGCGCTCTAGAGATAACAAATGTAACAGTGCTGGATTGTCTCTGGTTTCTCTAATTTTTAAAAATAGTCTACAAATCTTGGGTGGCAGAGACGAAGATGATAGTTTTATATATCCTTACACATACCATGCAATTAATTCTAGTAGTGTCTTAGATCTTATTTGTGTGTCCAGAAATAAAGTCGATTTGTTTTCTGAGATAGATGTTCACCCAAGAGGGGAAAGTGACCACCAACCTGTGAGTGTAAAACTTCGGGGGTTATCAGACCAAAGACCAAGTTGTCGGGTAGACAGCTGGATTGTAAATAATCAAGAGGTGAGGCAAAATGGCAGACTCAGATGGGCCAAGGTTGATACCACCGCTATAGCAGGGAGCCTTAAATTAGATGAGATAGATAATTGGGCTAATATAATTCGGTCATCTTCAGCAGAATGGACATCTGTTTTCAATGCATTTACTAACATATGTCAAACTTTGAAGTGTCATCTGACAACTAACCTTGTTGGCAAAAGTCACCGGAAAGGTTCCTCCACCTGGTTTGACATAGATTGTAGGATATTGAAAAAGGAATTGATGTTAGCATTGAGATCTGCACAGAGGAGTACCTCTCGTGATGCACATGTTAAGATGTTGTCCCTTAGAAAGGAATATACAAAACTAATAAAACTAAAGAAACAAAATTATGTCACAACTATTTGGGCAGGTTTAGAGTTAGCCGCAAAGAGCCATAACTCAGCTATATTCTGGCATTCAGTGTCAGGAATTCTAAAGGAAAGAAGATTTCCATACGATATCCCTATACCTGCTAAGGAATGGGAATATTATTTCCAAGGGTTATTTGCTTCTAATAATTCCACTGAACCCCAGCAATTAAGTGCTGATTCTCTAGCTACCGAGCCCTTGCCTCCCTGGTCACCAGTCTCTGAAGATGAGATTCTGACTATTATCAATGGGCTGAAAAACAATAAAGCCCCAGGGGAGGACTTCTTACCAGCTGAATTATTTAAACAATTTAGTGATTGGTGGGTGCCTATTTTGGCAGGTTTTTTACACACATAAATAATACTTTCCAGGTTCCAATTGGTTGGAAAATGGCAATAGTGGTCCCCATCTACAAAAAGGGGAACAACAAAGACCCCTGTAATTATAGGCCTATTAGCCTGATAGACATTGTAGCCAAAATCTATTCTAGGCTCCTTTTGAATAAACTTGAAAGTTGGGTTAAAGAAAAGGGTATTCTAGTGGAAGAACAAGCGGGCTTTAGACAAAATCAATCCACCATAGATAATTGTTTCATCTTAAATCACTTGATTGCCAAATATATTTGCAAAGGAAAACATCTTTATGCGGACTTTATTGATTTGTCAGCTGCCTTTGACACAGTGAATAGAGAGATCCTCTGGAGCAAGCTGACCAATCTTAAAATAGAATGGAGACTGCTGTTATTAATCAAAGCTCTGTACACTGGCACTTGTTTGAGAGTGAGACTTGGGTTAAATGGAGCCCTGTCAAATAGAATAGATACATACAGAGGGGTACGACAAGGGTGTTTACTAGCCCCCTTGCTATTTAACTTGTATATAAACGATTTACCAGGACAATTGAAGGACTTAGCACTTCATATGCCTTGTGTCTTACATACTTCCTGTAACATCTTGCTTTATGCCGATGATATGATAATGTTATCATATTCACAAGTTGGTATTCGAAGGATGTTAAGAAAACTTAGCTGTTATTGCCAGAATAATTTTTTTACCATTAACAAATCCAAGTCAAATATAATGGTTTTTGGTAAAAGACAGCAGAGACACAGATGGCAACTTGAGGGTGAACCAATCGAACAAGTAAAGTCCTTTTCTTATCTTGGTGTAACATTCAATGAGAATGGATCCTGGTCTTGCCATCACCATAAAAGCTCACTTAGAGCAAAGGCACAGATGAATCGCATTCTCAAATTAAAAGTCAACAAGTACCCAGGTTCCTTAGCCCCATTAATTAACGTATATAAAGCTAAGGTTCTACCCATGCTTTTATATGCTGCAGAAATATGGGGTCTAAATTCTAATGCAGCTGTAGAACTAGCTCAGTCACAACATTTGAGAGCTATCTTGGGAGTAGACAAAAGAACCTCAGCTGCTGCTGTAAGAGCGGAATTAGAAATTTATTCTATCCACTCTCTAGCTAAAATTAGAATGTTTAATTACTGGTGCAAAATTAATGAAATGGAGCTAAATAGACTACCTAGATTATGCTTATTAGAACAGTTGCACTCTCAAATGCAGTCTTCATGGGCTATGCAATTGTTAAATTTTGTTAAGAGCTGTGGCCTACCTGTAGATTGTTTTATGTTCGATCAAGCAAGAAAGGGTGCTAGACAGAGAATTTTGGACATTGCGGCCCAAGAAGACATAGCTAGACTCAGTAGGGTAGGCAATTTAAAATGGTTGAGCCAATACAAACAGTCCTTTCAAATGCCATCTTATCTAAAAATACAGACAGAGAGGCATTTACTCGAGCCAGATTCAATCAATTAGATACCATGGTAAGATATGGAAGATTCCAGGGCAGGGGTAGGCAACCTTTCCCCTTTAAGGGCCGAGGGACTTCAGCTCCCAGAAGCCTCAGCCATGTTGGCCAATAGTCCCATGTTGGCCAAGAGCTCCTGGGATTCTGGGAGTTGAAGTCCCTCGGCCCTTAAAGGGGAAAGGTTGCCTACCCCTGTTCCAGGGTATCCCTTACAATGAACAAATTTGTATTTGTGGGGATCATGAAATTGAAGATCTATCACACATTCTGTTTAAATGTAATCTGTACCAAGCAGAAAGGGACCAATATTTACATCCTTATATTAAACGAACAATATTCTGGGACACTCACATTAGAACGTCATACTTTATGAGTGGACAAAACACAAAAATTTCTCTTGCCACAGCTCGGTTCCTTCATAAAGTGTCATTGCTGAGATCTAGATATGTGGGGATGATTGGTGTCAATTGCAAGGGTGATGAATTGATATGAATTTTGCTGATGGATCTATCTTGTTATTCCTACCTCCCATTTTAATTTTAACCTCAATTTTAATCTTAATTTTAACTTTAGTTTTAAATTGTATCTGAATTTAAATTTGAATTTGAATCTTAATTTTAACTTTAATTTTAATTTTAACATTAATTTTATTCCCAATTTATAATTTTAATTTTTATTTTATTTTATTATATTTTCATTTAATTGCATATCTACCTTATTTTTTATTGTCTATTAGTACATTTCTTAGTATATTCTGTATACTCCTTAGACATGTATAAGTTGTACAGAAATGGTACATGTTCCGGTGTACGCTTAGCTTACTCATATGTACCTATATTGTATAGGGGTTGATTGAATCAGGCTGCATTAGCCATTTGACACTAGTAATTCACTGTAGTCAAGTTCATTATGAATCAGCCCTCTATTTATGTTTCTTTCAAGTCATTTTTCCCTTTATCATTTTGTTTACAGTTAGATTGGCTTCTTGCCTGGAATCGGTCATTGCCTATCCTTTTGGCATTACAAAAATATTCCTACTTTATTCTTTGCAAACTTTATACTTTACAAACAGGCTATTCAGGCTTCAAGGTCTTAAATAATGCAAACTATAACATCAATCAGCCTGTAATACTATTGTAATAATTTCAGTACTACTTCCATGATTTGGAAGTGGTACTGAACAGCACAATCTTGTTGTTGGAATCGAGCACCAACCAATTAGCCTTTTTTCTAACCCATTATTGTCTCTAGGCACTTTGTCATGACTAAGAAAGCCAGGGCTACGTTTTATCAGTATATTGACTCACTCACCCCCAGACAAACTCTCCATGCAGTTCTATGCAGATACAGGACAGTGTATAAGGCAAGACAGAACATGGTGAACTCCAACAACATTAATGCAATCAAGCTGGACAGTGCTTCATACTACCTTGGAATCTGACCACCCAAAAGGAACATAAACACCAATGGTGATGTCCCCATTGTTCCGTTACAGACCCATAATCCAAAAGGATATGATAAATGAGGGTATCAAAGGCTACTGACTACAGCTATAGAAATCTGCACTGGGCCTGGGGCAAGATATATGATTGGACCCTGCCACTCCCAGTTTATCAACATACATTATGGCCAATCCCTGGGATCCTGATATACCAACATTTATTTGGAAATGTATTGTTTGTTTTTTCACCATCTAGGTTTCTAGAGGCCCAAGCTGTCCAGAGGTCTTGGCTTCTGAAATATTGTTCCCTTCCTCTCCCTTTCCTCTATTCTGTTGCTGACAGTTTCAGAAGATTCAACAAGAGGATGCTGCCATACCAGTCTCCCAGCACAGATTGTCCATAGGTAACCAAAAGCTGTTTTTAAGTCTCCAGAATGAGGTGGACTCCAGCTTGAAATTAACATCAATTAAGGATGTCTGAAACTGGTTCGCTGTCTTCTGTTTCAATACATTGCCAATTATAACTGCCAGATGAAAGCAATCATTGGTGCACCTATCTAATTGCAAGTATTAGAGCAAAAACATATGATTTGTTCCCTCTTCACTATTCTTTTATCAAGCATGACTACAACTATCTTGGTATTTATTGATCAAAAAATATGTATAGATTTTTAGTTGCAAATGTTCTAATTAAACTGACTAACCAAAGACAGATGCATTTCTAAATAATTTAGCTAACAAAATAACCTAATGCTCTATTTACCCAAACACAGATGCATTTCTAAAGGGACTTGGATGGAAAACATTTTTAGAACTTGAAAGTTTTTTTTTAAAAAAGGCATTTTCACACCTTATAAGACTTATTGCAAGAAAACGAATGCCTTGCTTAACAGCATTCACATGTTTGTAGGGCTTACAGGGCATGTGCAAGAAACGAAAGTATACATGTATCATTTTAAAATTGTTGTTGTTAACTGCTGCAAAGTTGACTTCAGTTTATGGTGATGCTATGAGTGAGAGACCCCCAAGTCATTTGATCATCAACAGCTTTTCTCAGGTCTAGCAGACTCAAGGACATGGCTTCATTGATTATCCATCTGGAATGTGTCCTTCCTCTTTTCCTACTACCTTACCAAGCATTATTGTATTTTCTAGTGAATAATGTCTCCTCATGATGTGGCCAAACAATATGTGTCTGTAGAACACATCTCCCATATCACATTTCAAATGAGTTGATATTCTTCCTATCAGTTTTCTTCACTGTCCAGCTTTCACATAGAAATGGGAAATACAATGGCATGGACTATTCTAACTTGTTGTGAACCTTGAGTTGACCCAGATTCATGGTAATCCTGTGGATGAGATCCCCTATCCTCCATTGCTGTGTCTAGGTCCTATAAATTCCTTCCCCTGACCTCCCTGATTGAGTATATCCAGCTGGCCTAATTGGCATAATGTCCGTAATTTTTAAAATATGTAGAAATATGTAGTAGTCAGTGTGTGAAAATTGTGTAGATTAAATAAACTGAGGAAGCACATGCAAAAAAAAAAGTAAAAATATATTAATGGCAAAAAAATAAGCTTAGAAGGAGAGCACAAGGTCTTACAGTCTGATATTAAATAATGATGGGAAGAAAATTGAATTGAGATTCAGAGAAATACAACAAGACTACGACATTTTCAAATTCTTAACCTAATATTACCTAGCAATGTAAATATGCCTTTGGGAGCAACCATGTGGCACAAGCCTGCACATAGTCTTAAACTGATGTAGAAATTACTGTGGAAACAATAACTGCTCAAGCATTGTGGCAAGGTAATGTGTCAAATGGTTTTAATTATAGCATTTACAATGTTTACATAACACAGGTGCTTAAGATTTCAAGGCCCTTTACTATACAATTGTCAGAAATGTAATCCATATTAACATCAAATGTTATTTGTTTTAAAGACTTGTCTACTTTACACTTGTCAAGATATCAGCCCAGAGTGAACTCATACCTAGAATAAAATCCACTTCAGTGATATGTGAATGTCACTCTGTAAAGAATCTTCTTGTTCACAAGCTCACTGATGGGTTTTTAAGATCAGAACAAATCTGGAAAAAATATCATGTCACCAATATAGAAGTTTAAACAGAAGTCTGAAATATATAATCAGAAAAGACATATGCTCAAGTTCTTTATTCAGTAAGAAGTGATCAACACTCACACATATAATAACACCGTATTATTCTGAAAGTATTTTGTTGGTCTCATCTGCAATGAACACCTTGACTCAAAGGCATAATTTTGATCTAGGAAAGTAAACCACACAAATTCTAGCAAGCTAGGACAAAAGTTCATTTGAAATGCCTACTGAGACTCTCTACTGAAATGAATAAGAGTGTCCACAATAACTGTATACTTTTGTAGGACTCCTTGAGTATCTGTGCCCAACCTTTTTCTGATTCTTAATTTAACAAATGCAACAATACTCTTTGTGTGTGTGTGTGTGTGTGTGTGTGTATATATATATATAGTGGTATCTCTACTTACGAAATTAATTTGTTCCGACAGCCATTTTGTAAGTAGAAAATTTCGTAAGTAGAAGCAAATTTAACATTGAAATGCCCTAATCCGTTCCAGGCCCCCAGATTCAAGCTACAACTCAATACAAATGTATAATACAGGGTTATTTCGTTAAGTACCTCTAATACAAACATGTTACATTACCCTTAAGGAACAAAAAACATAAAAATGAGTTGCAGGACTAATGTAAAGAATTAAAAAGAGTTTCATTTACCTTTCGGGCCGGCCGGCTGTGCGATGGCAACAGTGAGTGAGAGAGGAGACGACAGAGGAGGAGGAGGAGGAGGAGGAGGAGGAGGAGGCATCCGAACACACCCAATTTAAAAGAAATTAACAAATTTTAATGTTTAACTTTTTTTAAAATTGCTAGCGTCGACACCTTTCACCTTCTTTGATTTAGGTTCACTCTGTTTTGTAAAGAACCGATCTAAGGATGACTGATTTTGTCGGCTTTTAACAATTTGTCTAAAATGCGAAAGGCAAACATCATCAAAGTGAGTGATAGCCCGAGTGGTGAACACTTTTTCTGGGTGCTTCTTTTCGACAAATTCCACAACTCTATGGAACTGTCGTAAAACGTCTTTGATTTTGGATGTCGGAATGGCTGCCTCCTCCTCCTCCTCCTGGTCCTTACGGAACTCCTCCTGCACTGCTGTGTGTTGCATCTCCTCCAACTCCTTCAGCTCTTCTGTAGAAAGCTCCTCGTTGTGCTCCTCAATCAACTCATCAATGTCCTCGTCATCCACCTCAAGCCCCATGGACTTTCCCAGTGAGACAATTTCGCTAACTTCAGACTCAACATCACCCACGGCCTCAAACCCTCGTGTGGAAACAGCATCAGGCCACAGCTTTCTCCAAGCAGAATTCAGGTTACGTCTGCTCACCTCCTGCCAAGCCAAGTTGATAATCTTGAGGCACACAACAATATTGAAATGCTGTTTCCAAAACTCACGAAGGGTCAGCTGGGTATTTTCAAGTGTTTCGTGTAGAGTTTCTTGAAGTTCGAAATCACTTGTTGGTCCATGGGCTGGAGGATGGAGGTGGTGTTTGGTGGCAGGAACAGCACTTTGATGAAGGAGAACTGCTCCAGTATATCATCTTCAAGGCCAGGCGGGTGGGCAGGAGCATTGTCAAGAATGAGGAGGCACTTGAGGGGGAGATCATTCTCCTCGAGGTAATGCTTCACAGAAGGGCCAAAAACCACATTGACCCACTCAACAAAAAATTGGTGTGTGACCCAGGCCTTGGCATTGGCCCTCCATAGCACCTGAAGGTTTTCTTTGGTTATTTTATGAGCCTTGAATGCTCTTGGATTCTCTGAGTGGTAGACCAGCAGGGGCTTAACTTTACAATCCCCACTGGCATTGGCACAAAGGGCCAGCGTAAAGCGGTCATTCATGGGCTTGTGGCCTGGCAATTTCTTCTCTTCAATGGTGATGTAGGTACGGCGAAGCACCTTTTTCCAGAAGAGGCCCATCTCATCACAATTAAAAACTTGCTGTGGGACGTAACCTTCCTCATCCACCAATTCTTTGAATTTCTAAACAAATTTGTTGGCCGCTTTCTGGTCGGCGCTAGATGCCTCGCCATGCCGAACAACAGAGTGAATTCCAGTCCTCCTCTTAAATTTGTCGAACCACCCATGCGATGCCTTAAACTCCAGGTTTGGTTGTGAATCTGAAGTTCCTTCACCTCCATCCTTCTTCACGAGGTCATTGAAGATGGCCATTGCCTTTTCACAAATCGCGGTTTCAGTCACTGTGTCTCCAACTATCTCTTTCCCCTTTATCCATAGAAGTAACAACCTCTCCATTTCATCATTCACTGCCGACCTCCTCTTTGAAAGAACAGAGATGCCTTTAGAAGGAGTCACAGCTTTTAGGGCTTCCTTGTGCTTCAGAATTGTGCTGATTGTGGATGGGTTACGGCCATATTCTTTTGCGATATCAACCAAGCGCATCCCTCTTTCATACTTTTCTATGATCTCTTGCTTGGTTTCTATGGACAAGAGCACTCTCTTCTTCTTCTCATCACTTTTCTGCATCGCTTTCTTGGGGGCCATAGTGTTGATGGATATCAGAAGCCAAAAATACAATCCTGGAGATCAAAAGCCAAAAATACAGTCCTGAATATCAGAAGCCACAGAAGCCAAAAATACAGTCCTGGAGATCAAAAGCCAAAAATATCAGAAGCCAAAAATACAGTCCTAGAGATCAGAAGCCACAAATATCAGAAGCCAAAAATACAGTCCTGGAGATCAGAAGCCACAAATATCACAAGCCAAAAAGCCACAAGCCACAAGTCCTACCTTCCTGGATCTCAGAAGCCACCAATTTCGCTAGCCACACTTCCTCTCCTCTTTCACAAGTCCAAACAGTGCTGCCTAGCTGAATTTCGCTAGGCAAACACTTCCTCTTTCGTTAGCCAATACAGTGCTGCTTTGCTAGATTTCGCTAACCAATGGCATGCCACGAAATTCGGAGAGCAGCTCATTCGTGCCAATTTCGTAAGTTGGAAAGCTTTCGTAAGTTGAAGCAAATTTTTTCGGGAGGCGCGTGTCGTACGTTGAATTTTTCGGTAGAAGAAGCATTCGTAAGTAGAGGTACCACCATATATATATAATGGATAAGGTGAATCATATAGCAAATGGGTAAGAATTATGACCCAGTGCCTTGGCTTCCTCTTTAGTTATTGCAGTATTACTCAAATCCAGAAAACATAATCAGGGATAGCCTTATTGGCCATACAGCAAAGTACATTAATGGCCAAAATCCATGAAACAGTGATATGTTTATTGGACCAGCCAAAATAGACAAAATACAAGCTTTCAAAGCTCCACTGGCTTCTTTGTCAGGCAAAGGTGTCAAAAATTATGCAGGAGAAGGAAAAAAATGGCAATTTTGGAGTCACAGTCCTACATGTTGTCAAGATGTTGTTAGTGCTCTTATCAGTTAAAATGGTATAAAGGCATATGCATGTAGGCAGAGTATATTTTGCACAAAGTGTCTCAAATGCTGCATAAAAGTCTAAACCTAGTTATTTTTTGTTAAGCAGGAGTAAAAAGTCATCTGTTTTTGTACACTTTGAAATTGCCCTTTCAGGACCACATTATTATTTTGCAAATTTTGTAATCAATGCTATTAACTGGCCTCGGAACCTTGAACGTGACAAGTTTCCTGAATTAGTTTGTTTTGGTAACATTACTGATTTCTGAGGTAACTCTATCAGTTAGTCAGCATGCTGTCCTACAAGCAGCATAACAGAGATATGGTTCCAATGGGAAATAATTCCCATAGCATTTCACATCAGGCAAATTTTCCTCAGTCATTCTTATCTTGCAATGTCTTATTCTGAACACAAAGAAGTAGTTTACAAACACATATAGGCATACATCATAAGCAAGTACAGTAAAGAAATAGAAAAGATATTTTAAAAAGCTCATCAAAGGCATAATGAATTTAGTTCACTGTGTAATTGTGTATATTTCAAGGATTATAGTGAGAAAATGTTATTAAAATTATGTCTTAAATGATGTAGCTTGAAGGGAAACTGTATTGCACTGACAATGCAAGCTAAAGAGCTTACAGTTGTAAACTGCTTAGACACTGCATAGCACAGTATGAAGAGGTATATAAATGAAGCTGCTTTGCTTTGCTTAAAGAATTGAACCACAGAAGCTATGCCTGAAAGTCATAGACAAAATGAAATGAGAATGATTTAGTGGGACTTTTGTAAATAAGCTAGGTATCTTTGAATGCCACACTGAATGGCACTGACAGTTGTGTTGTCTCTCAATTTTAATTCAGCCTATTTTAGCTGGATGCTGTCACCATAATAATCACTTTATTTAAAATGGTTCTTTTGTATTTCAGAATCAATAGGACATTCTGTGGCCTATAGAAACCAATACACCTAAATCAAAACTTCGACAAGTCCCTTCCTTCCTGCCTGGCATGTTTTCTGCATATTGTGATTGCCTTCCCACAATAATTTATTATGGCACAGATGCTCTTCAACAAGGATGGGCAGTTCAGCTGTACTCTTCCCTCCCAATCCTTCTGTCTGAGCTGCTGTATCAGTGACCTGAATTCTCTTTTCATCAGTCATACTGCAGTGCCAACACAACAGGCTGCCAGCTGTTAATGGAGCTGGCAGACCTGTTATGCACTGGTCAACTTTGTGCAATCATGCCATTCCTTCATAGTTAGGATGTAAAATGTCCTGCTTCTCTCTCTCTCTCTCTCTTTTTTTTTAAAAGGGGAATAATCTAGGGGAGCCTGGATAAGACAACATTATACTCGGTAAACACCACACAGAGAAGCTATGGAAATACTGATGTGTAGGAGGTCAAAGGCTACAAAAGCCGAAGTTTCCTACAGAAGAAGCAGCATAACCGCTGTTTTGGCTTCTCCTATGTGTTTGCTAAGCTTCTGTTATTCTGGCAAGTTTGAAATGGGTTTGCTTGTGTTTCCTCCCTTTTCCTTTGGAATCCCTGAGATTTTTTATGGACAGAGGAATATTTTGGGTGGTATCCAGTAAAGCTTTCCCAAAGATAGGAGGATTACAGTTTAGACTAGTACACACAGAAGCAGACTGATTTCCAGTGCTTCCACTTTCTCCATGGGGATTCCCATGTTATTTTCCATAGTATTTTGATGGGAGACAACCCTCCAGAGCATTTTTTTCCAGTTGTGCAAAAAACTGCAGGAGAGGAAAGGACTGGTTAAAATTACCTTTTTTCACTTCTGCAGATATAAAGAAACACTCTGTGAACAGAATTCTGTGAATGGATATTTGGATTCAACCCACTGTTTCACATTAGTCTAAAACCAGTGGAAATATTGTTAGAAATAGTACACTACAGGGACTTGGAAGAAAGCTTCACACTAGTTGCTAGTTCCTTCATCTATATGAATAGCAAAACCTGTGCACAAACTGAGAATTCTAGAAAAACATTCATATTTATGTACATGGAATCAATACACACCTCAGGCATGCTGAATGTGAGCATCCAAAACATACAGAAGAGGAATTCTAGTTCAGTGTAATAGAGTGCACACTTTGCACACGCACTGTGCCAGGTTCAGTCCCCAGGTATGTAATTCCAGTTGTTACTGGAAAATATCACTGACTGAAAACCTAGAGCCATGCTGTCAATCCATGTAGACAATACTGTGGTAGACAGAACAATGCTCTGTTTCAAGCAACTTCTCTTATTCCTAGCAACACTTGGAAAATGTGTGGAAGTGACATTAATATCCATGTTGTATTTTCTTTTCCTACTTCTCAAATTCTTCACTATCAATTTCTCAACTATTGCTGAGTTAAAAGCATTTCCCCAAGTTCCTTCATTTTTTTTACAAAATCAACACACCACTGTCTCACAATACACAAAAATAAGAAGAGGTGCCCCCCAAGCCCTTTCCACATGCCTTACATGCAAATGCAGATAAGAGAAAATAGGTCTCTCTCATTCATTCAGTCCCTCAGCTCTTGGACTTTATTCTGCCTGTTTGGTGCATTTTATTCGTAGGCCCCAAGTGACCATTACAAAAATGTTGATAAGGCAGAGAAAAAGGGAGCAGGTGACTTTTAGGATGTTGTAAGTAGGAAGACTACAGCTGCATCCCCCTCCTCTCTTCCTGAAGTCACTAAATGTGTTTTTGGTTTGGAAAAGGCGAGGTGGCAATGCACTTTGCCAGACCCCAGTGACTTTTTCTTGCCTATTCACGTTAAACATATAACATATCTTTCCCTGGCCTCCTTTAAAGCCTGGAGATGACTTTGAAAAATTAACTGGACACAAAAGGAAGCTGAAAGACATAATTCCTATCTGTAAACAGTAGACTTAGTAGCATGCAGTGAGTATCTTGCTCAGTCAGTCTGTTTGCCCAGAGGAGTTTACATGCTGTTTTTGTGTTTCAAGCTATTAAGCAAGAGAATAAGAAAACTGGAAGGCAGAATCTTTTGCTTGCACATTGTAAGGTTCTTTCTACAATAGCAGCATTTCACACTGAGAGGTTAGCATGAGATCGACTATAGGAGTAGCAACTAATGCTTAGAGTGCCATTTAGAGATGTAAAAGAAATCTGTTGGGTTTCTCATGCCCTGCAGGAATGCCCATTTCATAGTTCTTGAGACTAGCAATGGAATGGAACATCTTGCCTCAGAAATCCATACATTTCTGAAACTTGCAATTTGTTTTTGAGAAGGAAAATGCTAACACCACCATATGTGCATTTGTAAAATGTGCATAACTAAAAGTGTGTACATTTGAAATATAAACATAAATATGTTTTAGTGTGTGAATAAAAGATGCTTATAAAAGGTGAGGATTAGAAAAATGCATCTCAAAGTGCAATTTGCACAAAATCTGCACACAAATACAAAAAAAATCTGTGTGAAAAAAGAAGGATACTCTTCTCTGTAACTGCTGTAACAATTCCAAAATTCATGACTGCCCTTTGTCATGATTTTGACACTATTGCCATAACTGTAACTCTTTCCTCAAACTACTTTACTTGGCATCAGCTACATGGCTAGAAGGAAGATCATTCTGCCAGAGAATATAACACAGGTGAATGATGTTTCCATCAGGTTGTGTGTGGGGGTGAGGGTGGGGGTGGGGGGTGGGGTGGGGAAATCAGACCAAGAGAAGTATATTTAACTAGGTTAAATGCAGAATATTGGCTAAAGCATCTTTAGTCAAATATAGCATTGGGGCAGGATGAGAATGCTGATGAGATTCCTATAAACAAAGCAAGGATGAGTAGATTCTACATAATTGTAATAAATATTGCCATTTTATGTGTAAGCAGTGTTTGTACCAATAATAGCCATTTTCAATGTTTGCGAAGTAACCCAGACCACATCACCCAAATCCCTGTGACACTGTGGACATTAAGAACTCCCCCAAACTCTCCAAAATAATGAAATGGGAATTAAAATGACAAATGTGGTTTTGTATACTGCAACTGTAAAATGGTGGAAAAACCCCAGGGGGGTGGGGAGAGTTGTAATGGACAGTTCTGTGAAAATGTCAATCCAGTATGATGTTAGAAAGGAAATTTAAAAAATACCACTGTCCCATACCAATCTATGTTATGTCCACATGTGGAACACTGCATGTTGGTTTGCTCATCACAGCTCCAAAAATGTGCTGTTGATCTGGAAAAGATGTGGGGAAGGGCATCCAAACTGATCATAGAACTAAAGCTAGACCAATATAAGGAAAGGTTATATCATCGGGGGCTTTTTAGCTAAGGAAAATAGTAGAATGGGAAAGTGATAGAGATGTATGAAATCATGCATGAGGTAACAAAACTGTCGCATGTTTGGTTTGGGGAGAAGGTTGCTATTACATTCATTGTTTTCTTGTGGGTGTCCTTTCTGGGGGGAAAACCACATAAATTGGACTAGACTGAGCTATATTTCAATCCATCACAGCTCTTCCTATGCCCTTATTTTAAACCCAAATAAACTGTGTTTAGTCCTAACTGTGATTTACAGAGATTAGCCAGTTTTCAAACCATGCTTTATGGTGGTGCTTTCTTTCCCAAAACTATACTCTATGCTATACTGTAATTAATTGAAAACAGAAACAATAGCTTCTGGTCTTCTCTCAATCATGCTGGAGGAGAAGAAAGAAGCTCCTAAATCTGACATTTGCTGCTGAACCATGAGTGTTCTATTTGACTGATGCCATAATCTTTCCAACGTGGATGAACAATGTGCAGTCCTCCAAATGCTGAGATACAATTCCCCAAACAAGGGAGTAGAACAAATAGTGAGGAATACTGGGAAGTGGAGTCCAACAACATCTGGAAGGTTTCACTTTCCTTATCTTGATTTCAGGTACATCAGTCCCAGACTCTTTATGGTTTTAATGGTCAAACCTAACATCTCCAGTTGGGCCTCTGAAAACCATATGCAAAATAAATTTCTTATGTTTTTTTTATTGCTTTGTTTGTTAACTGCCTTCACATCAATCTCAATCCATGGTGATTCTATGGATGAGACATCTCCAGCCTCCCCCCGCACCCCATCCTCTACTGCTCTGCTCAGCTCCTGCAAACTCATGTTTGTGGTCTCTTTAATAAAGTCCATCCATCTAGCATGTGGCCTTCCTCTCTTTCTACTTCCCTCCATCTTTCCTAACATTATTGTCTTTTCCAACAATTCGTGCCTTCTCATGATGTGTCTTGTCATCTTGGCTTCCAGGGATATCTCTGGCTTAACCTGCTCTAGGACTCATTTGTTTGTCCTTTTGGCTGTCCATGGAATCCTCATCACTCTTCTCCAGCACCACATCTCATTCCTCCCCTCCATTTTTTGGCTGGCCAGCTCTCACATCCATACATAGTAATAGGAAATACGATGGCTTGTGTGATTCTGACTTTTGTGCTGAGTTGTGTGTCTTTGCATTTTAGGATCTTTTCTAGTTCTTTCATAGTCACCCTCCCCATTCTTAATCTTCTCCTGATTTCCTGGCTGCAGTCCCCATTCTGATCAATGGTTGATCCCAGATATGAGAACGCTTTTACTATTTTTATTTCCTCATTTTCTAGGTTGAACTTGTGAAGGTCCTCGGTGGTCATTGTTTTTGTTTTCTTTATGTTCAATAGTAAGCTTGCCTTTGCACTTTCTTATTTGATCTTCCTTAGTAGTTGTTCCAGACCTGTGAGGTTTTCTGCTAGTATTATGGTGTCATCAGCTTATCTCAGATTGTTGATATTTCTTCCTCCTATTTTCACTCCTCTTTCTTCCATGTCTAAGCCTGCTTTCCTTACAATATGTTCTGCATATAAGTTGAAAAGGTGGGGTGATAGGATGCAGCCTTGTCTGACTCTTTCGCCAATTGGGAACCATTCTGTTTCTCCATGTTCTGTTCTGACAGTAGCCTCTTGTCCTGAGTACAGAGTCCTCATTAGGACTATCAGATGTGTTGGCACTCCCATGTCTTTAAGGGCACTCCATAGCCATTCATGATGTATGCAGTCAAAGGCTTTGCTATAGTCTATAAAGCACATGCTGATTTTCTTTTGGAACTCCCTGGTATGCTCCATTAGCCATCATATATTTGCAGTGTGATCCCTGGTGCCTCTTCCTTTCCTGAACCCTGCTTTGACCTCTGGGATTTCTCTCTCCATGTGTGGTTGGAATTTATGTTGTAGTATTTTGAGCATAATTTTGTTTACATGGGAGATTAGTGCTATGGTTCTATAGTTGCTGCTGTCTCTTCTATCTCCTTTTTTGTGGATGGGGATGTATTTTGATTTCTTCCAATCTGTTGGCCATCATTTTGTTTTCCATATCTGTTGAGATATGTTGGTTAGCACTAGAGTGGATTGCAACAGTTTTATTGGTATATCATCTGTTCCTGGAGTCTTCTATTTTTCCATTTCTTTTATTGCAGCTTCCACCTCAGTCTTTAGAATTTGGAGTTCATCTTCATAAGGCTCTTCACTCCATGTGTCCTTCACTTTGCCATCTCCTGCCATCTCCATCTTCTGTGTATTGTATCCAATGTCTTTTTACTTCTTCCTGGTCTTGAACTGTGTTATTTTTATTGTTGTAGATCATCCGGGTCCTTGGTTTGAACTTTCCCTTGATTTCTTGAATCTTGTAGAATAGGTCTCTCATTCTTCCCTTTTTGTTGTTGTCTTCTATTCTTATGTTTGTTTCTCCCAAAAAAAAGGTCTCCAGCCACTTCAGCATTTGAAAGCTCCAAGTTATCTTCACAAGCAGATACACAAAGAGTACGATGTAGTAGTAATGTGTGGATTCACAAAAGTATGGATTGGTGCTAAAAAACCAGGCCTACTTAAAATTCAGTAACTCTAATCTGCTGCACAAAATGCAGACCAGGTTACAGGAGTACCTTAGGCCAAACGTGAGTAACATCAGTGGTTCCCAGTTCAGGATTCATTCTGTCAACCATTATACTACCACAAGTTAACAGTGAACCATGAAACAATCTCTGTGTTGCAAATGTAATGACCTTTGTTGTATAATGAATGCCTTTGAAGAGTGTAGCCCAAAGGAATCAGCGGTACAAGTTTGAAACTAGACATGAGCATCCATTCAACTCAAGAATATTTGTGACCCAGGGACCTTTACTTATCTTGGTTTATTTCTTGTAGCAAATGAAATTGTTTTATAGTCTGCCAAGATATGATTCAATGTGACAGGCACATTATAGCACATTTACAAAGCCTGATCTCTAGCAAGAAAAAAGGTTTTTAAAGATAGATAATTGCACATGGCAGGTATCATTTTGTTTCTGTGTATGGTGAAATTTCATATGTTGTATAATCAAGTGTGCCATAATGACCTTCAGGGGAAATGAATTCCTAAACCTGATGTAAAATCATATAGACATATAGCCGTCCAATGATAGAAAATGTTTTTTTCTATCATTGTTTTTTCCTAATGGCTAGACGTTATCAACTAATTATGTCAAACATGCTATTTGGTCTTCTTGCTTTATATGAAACACCCCAGAAAAAGCCTATATAAAGGTTTATTCCTGTGCTTTCATCTAATAGGCCATAATCCAATTACTGGCAGCAATTGACAGTGATGTAAAAAACAACATTGTTTAGTTGTGTAACAGCAGTAGATGAGAACAAAATGATGGATAGCAGACAACGAAAGGGAGAGAAATGAGAACAGAAGAGAACAGAATGGAAGGGTACCGATATTTCATTCTTAGTGTCTTTGAAGATTCTCCCTCATGACTGCATATGAAACCTGAAGAAAAAATATATTATTTTGCTGTCACTAAACTAGAGAATGAAAATATGAACACTGAGCCCTCCATATTTGCGGCATTGACTTTTGCAGATTTGATTATTCATGGATTTGATTAATATATTCTCTCTAGGAATCTCTAGGTCCTCAAGTGTGATTCTTCCAGAAGTTCACCATAGACTCAAACT
Source organism: Phrynosoma blainvillii (assembly GCA_026167975.1). Classification (NCBI taxonomy): domain Eukaryota; kingdom Metazoa; phylum Chordata; class Lepidosauria; order Squamata; family Phrynosomatidae; genus Phrynosoma; species Phrynosoma blainvillii. Next base: position 91,377,830 of record JANUYF010000003.1, on the reverse strand, counting down.
GGAGGAGCTAGTGATTCCTAGAGAAAACACTCCTCTAGGCTTTTATAGGTCCTCCAGTGCAACTCTATGGCCAACCTCTGCCAGATGGAAGCCAAGAAATCCCTACAAAGGTGTTATCTCAGGTTAAAAATATTTTTCATTTGCTTCCCTAGCACCATTTTCACTGGGGTCCTGTGCCCCAACCACAGTAAATGTGGAGGGCCCAAGGCTGATATCTTGTTGCACATATGTAAATCTATGTTCTGATATCACATGAGAAGAGATATGCTTTTTAACTAAGCTGAGTGTGTTACAATTACAATTAATTAATTAATTAAATTACAATTACATAGTTGTTTTGAGATTAAATTACAATTAAATTAAGTCATAGTTAAGGCGCATGACAAAGGGATGCTCAATGTTGCTGAGAATTAAAAATCAGGTGGTAGAAGTTAGGACCTACAGGGCAATTTTCCAAGAATCAGCTATGTAGAGATAGAGAGGATAAACAGTAATGTGTCTTCCAGCCTTTAACCCCTGATAAATTTTCAGATATTCATCCTGATAAGTTGTCTCCAGCCCATGCTCAGTCACTATATAGTGAGCTAGTGAAGCAACTACATATTTCTGAGTGAGATATGAAAACTACTGGGGCTAAAGAATGAAAAGCATGCTTCCACTATCAATGAGAGGTTGCAGTGTGATGTTGCAGTTAGAGTGTTGGGCTGGAGATTAGGAGATTAAGTCCTCGCTGATCCATATAATTCTTTAGACCAATCATTTTCTCTTAGCAATTTCTAATTTACATAGTTGTTTTGAGATTAAAATGGAGAGGAAAACAGACAGATATGTTCCCTTCTGTGTATTGGAGGAAAGGTGGTATAGCAAGTTATTTATGGATTTATTTATTTACATATTTACATCCTACCCACTGTATAAAGATCTCAGGATAGTGTACAGTAAAATCAATCTGACCAGACAATGTAAATTATAAAAATGATTTTAAAACGTTAAGAACCTCAGGTGGAATCTAGTTCAGGCATTACAAATGCACAGCCTGGAGTTGCACTTTCATAACTGTTAGGTGTTCATGATCCTTATGTGTTTCTTAGGTTATAGAACACTTAGGGACATGAAAGTTCCCCAATTCCAATTTACAGGGAAGCAACCACTGCGGTCCATGGGGTCCATCCCCCTTTCTCTTGGGAAGCAGATAACTGACAGTTCCACCCACCCCATCACATGAACAATTGCTAGTGTGAGAGAGAATTGAGAAAGGGAGCCTGCTTCTGCCTGTTGCAATGGAATTGCTCACTAGAGAGGATGGGAATGTCAGTTGGTTGCTTCTCAAGTATCAGGGGAACAGACTCCTATTGATCATAGCAGCTGCTTCCTAGGGATGGAGGCCGTAGCCAGGAGTCCCTGCATATCTATATAACTATGGTGGTTATGCATTTGTGACTCCCCAACAGGATCCCAGCAAAAATAAACAATTGAACAACTTCAAAGGAAGCAGATGAGAACCAATTAAAATAGTTTTAAACAATTTAAAACCATGCATATGTGTGGATTTGTGTAAAACAAATTAGGACCCAAAGGCTTTAGCAAACCATGTTTTTACTAGATACTGGAATAACACTGAGATTGGCTGTCCGATGTTAACAAATACCTAATTGCTTTTCACAGCTTTTCCCAGTCTTTACATTATTGTAGTTTGAGCAGTGTGTTAAAAACAAATATATCATAGACAATGTATGGCAAAACAGCAATACCAATAAGAAAGATGTATAGTGGTTAACAAACTGAAACTGGAGTAGATACTACATATGCTCCAAATCCATGTGAACATTTAAGTCTTGGACTATGGTATATACAGGGGTAGGCAACCTTTCCCCTTTAAGGGCCGAGGGACTTCAGCTCCCAGAATCCCAGCAGCTATTGGCCAACATGGGACTATTGGCCAACATGGCTGAGGCTTTTGGGAGCTGAAGTCCCTTTGCCTACCCCTAGTATATATGATTCAAACCATTTTCTAAGTAATGAACAATTTTCTGCATTATTTTATAACAGCAAACTGGGTTTTACTTAATATTAACTTGCTGCTGCTGCTGCTGTTATTTTCCTACTAGTTATTCCCAATTTATGGCAACACTAAGGTGAACCTATTTTATACTTGGGGAGAGATGTTCAGAGTGGAGTTGTTATTGCCTTCCTCTGAGGCTGAGAGTGTGAGACATGACTCTCAATGTCCTAGTCCAATACCCAGACCACTATACTACGCTGGCTCTCAAGTTGCCTATTCTGTGACTCAAGTAATTAAAATCAGAAGCAGTTTCTTGGTTACATGTAAAACAGATTACCAACTAAAAAGCAATATCTTTCTAAAGTTAGTGATTTTGATTAGAAAACAATTTAATAATTAATTTTCTTTTGGCTGCCTCCCAATTTAGGGGATTGCTGTTGAGAAGATACAAGATGGGATGATCCATTGGTCTGATGTAGAGTTGCTTTTGTGAGTAGTACTTTACCCAAAATCAAAGGCATTATCAGTTACAATTATGCTGCAGAAGTGCAGTTAAATTCACAACATTAAATAAACTTTCATTAATACTTAACTATATTGGATTGCTGGAAAATAACTTCAAAAAATAGCTGTTTAAATGGGAATTGCCTAATTTCAAAATACATCTGTTCCCTTGAGATATTTGACCTGAATTGCCAAAATCAAATGAGCAATTACTTTTCTCGATATTATTCTCTCTGATTAATATTCCCCAGCCATAATACTTAGAATCGTTTTTAATTACATACACCAAAACCCCAAGATGATGCTGAACATTAAGGGTCTCCCGCTATGTGGTTAAATTAGGTTTTATAAGAGCATTGATTCAAAAAAGTGAAAAGAAATATGAGAGAATATTGAAAGCATGCGAGGAAAAAGGTAAAAACATAGAGTAGATGTGGTGTTGCCATCAATGCACACACATATGCAACAGCAAAAAAGTCCAGGGAGTGGTCCAATTTTATTCATTATAAATTTATTCTTTTATCCTTCACACATGCCTTGTCCATGGCAAAACAAAAGTACTTTAAATTATTGATCCGCGCCAATAAGAGGCACCCGCAGCATTTGTTTTCCTGCTTCAACACCTTATTAAAACCTCCCTCTCCCCCTGTTTCTTCATTATTTTCTTCTACCGACTTTGCTAACTACTTTATCACTAAGATCATTACTATCAGATCTGAAATAGTTCCTCCTAATTTGTCTTCTTCCACTAATCTTCTGGAACCTTCAACTAAACAGTTTTCTGTGTTCTGTTTCACTGGACGAACTCTCTACCCTGCTGTTCTCTTCCAAACTTACAACTTTTTCTCTTGATCCAATTCCCCCTTGTCTCCTAATCTCTATGGCTCCTTCCTTCCTTCATTCGCTTCTTTCTATCTTTAACCTTTCTCTCTTTCCCCTCTGACTTTAAACATGCTCTTGTTTCCCCTATCTTGAAAAAAATCTTCTCTTGACCCCTCTTCTCTGTCCAGCTATCGTCCAATCTCTCTTCTCCCTTTTCTTTCTAAGGTTTTGGAATGGGTCATTTATTCTCGCTGTCTTGAGTTTCTCGAAGCCAACTCCATCCTCAATTCCTTTCAGTCCGGTTTCCACCCAAGGCACTCTACTGAGATGGCCCTCACAAAGATCTCCAACAATCTTTTATGGGCCAAGGCGAATGGCCTTTATTCTGTGCTCATTCTCCTTGATTTATCTGTGGCATTTGACACCGTGGATCATTGTCTTTTACTTGACATACCTTCTGACATTGGGTTCTCGAACTCCGTTCTTGACTGGTTTAAATCTTACCTGTCAAATAGATCTTTTGCAGTGGTCATGGGTGGTCAGACTTCGTCCCCCGTTCCTTTATCTGTTGGAGTTCCCCAGGGCTCTGTTTTGGGTCCCCTACTGTTCTCTCTTTACACATTGTCTCTTGGAAAACTTATCAGCTCTTTTGGTTTTTCCTATCATTTATACGCCAATGACACTCAACTGTACTTTCCACCCCTGATCTCTCTCTAGGGCTTGAACAGCAAGTTTCTTCATGTCTTACAGCTGTCTCTCTGTGGATGTATCATCGGCATTTGAAGCTCAACATGTCCAAGACAGAGCTTCTTGCCTTTCCACCTAAGTCATCCCTTCAATTGTCTTTATCTGTTTCTGTCGACAACACCTCTATTCATCCGGTCCAGGAAGCCAACAGTCTCAGTTTCACTTTTGACTCCTCTCTGTCTTTTATCCCCCATATTCAGGCCACAGCCAAAGCCTGCAGATTCTTCCTTTACAATATTGCCAAAATTCTTCCTTTTCTTTCGGCCTCCACTGCCATCACTCTGGTCCACACTTTGGTGGTCTCTCGATTAGACTATTGTAACCTCCTTCTAGCAGGACTTCCCCTCTCTCATCTTTGCCCTTTAATTTCTGTTCAACATTCAGTGGCACGCATCATTACTTCCGCTCACTGCTTTGACCATGTTTCCCCTTTGCTATCTGCTCTTCACTGGCTCCCCTTTCCCTTCCGTATCCAATATAAGCTTCGGTTGCTAACTTTCAAAGCCCTGCATGGGCTAGCTCCCCTTTACCTATCTGAACTTCTCTCTCCTTACATTCCCACCTGTACCCTCTGTTCTAGTACTCAAGGCCTGCTGTCCCAACCTAAGATCTCCACTGCTCCATCCCAGATTCGTCCCTTCTCGCTTGCCGCCCCTCACTCCTGGAACCTTCTTCCCCCTCAAACATGGGTCATTACTTCTTTTTCAACTTTTAAATCTGAGTTAAAGACAACTCTGTTCAGGGAGGCATTCCCAGGCACTGTCTAATATACATATATTCCTTCTATTATTTGGGCAGACAGTGGATCTTCTTATTTAATTGTTTTTAATTGTTCCCTGCTTTTAATTAATTTTTATTTTACCTATTGTTTTAGTATTTTTATATTGTACACCTTTGGCAGGTTTTTATTTATTTTAATGCTTTGATTATCTCTTTGTACAGCACTGTGTATGTTGACAGCGCTTTAGAAATAAACTTTAATAATAATAATAATAATGCACCATACTTTTTTGTTTGTTTATTTATTTATTTATTCATGATATTTCTATATCACCTCTATCCCACAAGGGATCCCAAGGAAACGAACAATAAAAGTAATTAAAACAGGACAAAGATAAAACATTATTATTATTATTATTTTTAAAAAAACAGCAAAATAACCTGCAATTTTTTTTAAAAAAACAGTCTAAAAACAAACCTAAATTACAATGTTACAACAATTACAACAGAGAAGTTCCAAACATTAAAGGCCATGAGTAACAGCAGTGCTTTAGCTGCTTGCTAGCAGCTCAAAAGAGATGGAGGCAACCATCTTAGAGTTAGAAAACCTTTTTACATGTACATAACAGCCTAAGTTCATGAGGTGTTGGGACATGCAACAAGAGGATCTCAGAGGATCTTAATTTGGGGGCAGAATCATATCTCAGCCTCAGGGAATGGCACAGGCAAACCTCCTTTGAACAAACCTTGCCAAGAAAACCCCATGATAGGTTCCTCTTAGGGTCACCATAAGTCAGAAATGAGTTGAAGGCACCCAACAACAAACAACAACATGTGGAAGTAGGTGGTCTTTGAAATATCCTAGCCTCAAGCTGTTAAAGGCTTTGTAAGTCAAAAGCAGCACTTTGAATTGAGCTCAGAAGCAAATTGGAAGCCAGTGCAGTTCTTGTGAGACCAATGTTGTGTGGTCTTTAACATCCACAACCAACACCAGTTTGACTGCTACTTTTTGTACTAGCTTCAGCTTTTGAATACTTTTCAAGGGCAGCCATATGTAAAGCACTGTGCAGTAACCTAATTGAGAAGTAAGGCTTCTAACTCCGGCGGAGGCTTCAAGAGCCTGTCCTCCTCCCCCCCCCATCACCACCTGGGCAGCGAAGGGCCGGCTTCCAATGCCGATGGAGGCTTTAAGAGCCTGTCCTCCTCACCTCCCATCACCACCTGGGCAGCAAAGGGCCAGCTTCCAACACTGATGGAGGCTTTAAGAGCCTGTCCTCCTCACCTCCCATCACCACCTGGGCAGCAAAGGGCCAGCTTCTAACACCGATGGAGGCTTTAAGAGCCTGTCCTCCTCACCTCCCCATCACCACCTGGGCAGCGAAGGGCTGGCTTCTATCTCTGGCAGAGGCTTTAAGAGCCTGTCCTCCTCGCCTCCCCATCACCACCTGGGCAGCAAAGGGCCAGCTTCCAACGATGGCGGAGGCTTTAAGAGCCTATCCTCCTCGCCTCCCCATCACCACCTGGGCAGCAAAGGGCCAACTTCCAATGCCGGCGGAGACTTTAAGAGGCTTCCATCTCTCCCTCCCATGCTACAGAGATGATGGTGGATGGGCGGTGGAAACATTTTTTGCCCAGCCCAATTCCAACTTTCCACCGGCAGCCCAGTGGCAAGTGAGGGTGGGCGCAGCTATAAAGCCAAGCCCAATTTGTGTGCCTGGAGAAGAAGCGATGACAGCATTGGACACTCTGTGGGTTACAGTTAACCAACTAGAATGGAGAGGGTCGGGGGAGAGTTAAAAAGGGGAACTGTGGGAATGCCTATCGAGGTAGTACAGGGCAAAGGTAGATATGGTGATAACAGGGTAGAACTATGTTACAAAAGAAGGTGGGATCGATGTTTAAAAGCAATCCCACTTTCAGTTCACCCTGTTGCCCAAAGTAAGTTGGGGAGCTTGCCAACCTTGCCACAGAACCTTATCCTGCTCCTTTGTAATGCCAGGTCAGTGAAAAATAAAACTCATATCATCCATGATCTTTGCATGGATGAGTAAGCCGACCTGGCATGTTTTACAGAAACTTGGCTGGGGGAGGATAGTGCTATCACCTGGAATCAGGCTCTCCCAGCTGGGTATTCTGTGTTTGAGCAGGTAGGGAAAGTGGGCGGGGAGGGAAGTGTGGCTCTGGTTCACAAAAACAACCTTTCCTTGACCAGGATACCTATCCGGAAAGCAGACCATTTTGAGAGTATGTACCTGAGCCTGAAGACCAGGGATAGTATAGGGATTCTGTTGGTATACCATCCACCCCGTTGCCTAACAGACTCCCTATCTGAGCTGACACAGCTGGTCTCAGAGTTGTTGCTGTTGGAGTCACCTAGACTTTTAGTCTTGGGCGACTTCAACATCCCTCTCGAGACCAGTTTAACAGGTGCGGCTCGGCAGTTCATGGATTCCATGATGGACATGGGCCTATCCCAATTGGTTCATGGGTCTACACACTTGGCAGATCATACTCTTGATGCGGTCTTTAGTACGAAGCAGGTATATCCATGGGCAGAGGTAAAAAATATCTGAGCTGACACAGCTGGTCTCCGTGGGCAGAGGTAAAAAATACCTCTGCACTGTCATGAACAGATCATTTCCTGATCAAGGCTGAACTAAGAGCAACTCTCCAACCCACCTATTAAAATGGTCCACCCTCAGAGACTAATGGAGCCAATTGGATTCCAGAAAACCTTGGAGGGTTTCTTGGTTGTTAAGGCTGGCAACCCTGTCGAAGCCCTGGTGAACACTTGGAATACCGATCTCACCAGAGCTATCGACATGATCGCTCCCAAGCGTCCTTTCCAACCCGCTTCAAGTCGTCACCCCTGGTTCACAGAAGAACTCAGGAAAATTAAACGGGTTGGACAACGACTAGAGTGCACCTGGCGGAAAACTCAACTCTTATCAGACAGAACTTATCATAGGCAATTTCTTTATTCCTATCGAGAGGCAATACAGGCAGCGAAGAAGTCTTTCTCCTCTGCCTGTATTGCATCTGCGGAATCTCATCCAGCAGAACTGTTTAGGGTGGTAAGGGAACTGTCACAGGCTCCACCTGTGCAGAACCCTTTACATAACCCAACAACAGCCTGCTGTGATGCTTTTAACATTTATTTCACAGATAAAATCTCTCAGATAAGAACTGACTTAGATGCCGGGATTACAACAGAAGCAACTGAAGAGGTGTCCAGTAAACCTGTTTATGAGAATAAACTGGATCAATTTGAGTTAGTGAGTACCGATGATATGGACAAGATCCTTGGAAAAGTAAGGAGGATGACATGCTCTCTCGATCCCTGCCCATCTTGGCTGGTTGTCCAGGGGGGTGATGCATTGATGGCCTTCCTTAAAGAGGTCATCAATGCATCCCTTAGGGAAGGAGTTGTTCCATCCAGTCTAAAGGAGGCAGCTGTTAGACCACTGCTGAAGAAACCTTCCCTGGACCCTCTGGACATGAAAAACTACAGACCAGTCTCACACTTACCATTCTTGAGCAAGGTGATCGAGAGAGCCGTCGCCTTCCAACTCCAAGCGATCTTGGATGAAAATGATTTTCTAGATCCATTTCAAACCAGCTTCAGGCCTGGATATGTGGTGGAGACGGCCATGGTCGCTCTGGTAGATGACCTTCGCCTGAGCATCGACAGGGGAAGCGTGACCCAGTTGGTGCTTTTGGACGTCTCAGCGGCCTTTGATACTATAGACCACAACATCCTTTTGGAGCGCCTGAGAGAATTGGGAGGCACTGTTCTTCAGTGGTTCCGCTCCTTTCTCTCGGGCAGGTTCCAGAGGATGATACTTGGGGACAGCTGCTCATCAAAACCAGAGCTAAAATATGGCATCCCTCAAGGAGCCATTCTGTCCCCGTTGTTATTTAATATTTATATGAAGCCTCTGGGAGAGATCATCAGGAGACATGGAACAGGATGTTACCAATATGCTGATGACACTCAAATATTCTGCTCCATGTCTCGGTCAACTGCTATGACAGCAGGTGGCGGTTCTCCTCTCAATCAATGCCTTGAAGTGGTAATGGACTCTATGAGGAAAAACCGATTCAAGTTGAATCCAGACAAAACGGAGGTACTTACAGTAGGGGCCCCCAAACCAGAGATTGGGTTGTGACTGCCAGTCTTGGACAGGGTCATGCTCTCCACCAAGGACTGTGTCCACACTCTGGGGGTGCTCCTAGACCCGTCGCTTCACATGATAAATCAGCTGAGTGCGATGGTCAAGAGCGCCTGTTATCAGCTTCGGCTGATACGCCAGCTGCGCCCTTTCCTGGAAGTAAAGGACCTAGAAACTGTAGTACATGCTCTGGTAACCTCATGACTCGACTTCTGTAATGCACTCTACATGGGGCTACCCTTATGCTTAACTCGAAAACTGCAATTAATACAAAATATGGCAGCCAGGCTGATCACTGGAACATCACGTAGTGATCATATTACTCCGGTTTTAAAATCTCTGCACTGGCTGCCAGCTGGTTTCTGGGCACAGTATAAGGTGTTGGTATTAACCTTTAAAACTCTACATGGCCTGGGCCCATCTTACCTAAGGAATCACCTATCTCCATATAATCCGCCCCGTGCCCTCAGGTCCTCTGGGAGGAAGTTGCTTCAAACAATAAGAACTAGGTTGGCAGCAACCTCCCAGAGGACTTTTTTTGCTATGGCCCCTAGACTGTGGAATGCCCTGCCAGAGGAGATCCGTCAGATAATAATAATAATAATAATAATAATAATAATAATAATTTATATCCCGCTTCTTGACAGCAATCTAAGCGGCTCACAATAAAATCCATACAGCATATCCCCGAACCTACCCCCCCTTAAAACAGTATTAAATAACAGATAGTTAAAACGTAAACAATATAAACATATTAAAATAAACCATATCAGGAACAGATTGCAGAGCCCTAAACAACCTCTACTGCGTTCCTTATCCATCAACAGAGGATGGGGCCATGAAAGGAATGCAGGAGTAACGATCCCTGGCCGGGATAATTAATCTGGAAAGGCCTGCCAGAAGAGATCCGTCTTGACAGCTTTTTTTAAAGCTGTCTAGTGATGTCAACTGACGGATCTCGCCCGGCAGTTCATTCCAGATTTTCAGGGCGACAACAGAAAAAGCCCTCTGGGAGGTCACTGCAAGCCTTGATTTTTGAGGCTGCAGCAAATTCCTCCCAGGGGACCGGACAGCATGGGGAGGATTGTATGGAAGGAGGAGGTCCCTGAGATAACTTGGACCCAAGCCATTTAGGGCTTTAAATGCGATAACCAACACCTTGTACTGGGCCCGGAAGCTGATAGGCAGCCAGTGGAGGGACCTCAAAACCGGAGTAATGTGGTCCCTCCTAGATGTTCCAGAAATGAGCCTGGCTGCCATGTTTTGGACCAGCTGAAGCTTCCGGACCAAGCATGAGGGTAGCCCCATGTAGAACGCATTACAGAAGTCAAGGCGTGAGGTTACCAGTGCGTGCACAACAGTCTCGAGATCCCTTACTTCCAGAAAAGGGCGCAGCTGGCATATCAGCCGAAGCTAATAACAGGTGCTCCTGACTGTCGCATTTACCTGATTTGTCATCAGGAGTGACGAGTCAAGGAGCACCCCTAGACTGCGAACACAATCACTGGAGGAGAGTGTGACCCCATCCAGGACTGGAGGTTGCAACCCAATTCTTGGTTTCAGGGTCGCTACCGTGAGCACCTCCATCTTGTCTGGATTCAGTTTCAATCTGTTTTTCCTCATCCAGCCCATTACCGCTCAAAGACATTCATTGAGAGGAGATGCCATTGGAATTTGAGACCAATGAACGAGACACGGAGAAATAGATTTGGGTGTCATCGGCATACTGATAACATCCAGCACCATAACTCCGTATGATCTCACCCAGCGGCTTCATATAGATGTTAAATAACATCGGGGACAAAATAGCCCCCGAGGGACCCCACAAGTGAGCTCCCTCTTACTGGAGCTACAGTCCCCGAGCAGCACCCTCTGGGACCTACCTGAGAGGAAGGACCGGAACCACTGCAAAGCAGTGCCCCCGATACCTAACCCCTTCAGGCGGTACAAGAGGATGCCATGATCTATTGCATCGAAGGCCGCTGAGAGGTCTAAGAGCACCAACAGGGTCACACTACCCCTGTCGATGCTCAGATGCAGATCATCGGTCAAGGCAACCATGGCAGTCTCAACCCCAAAGCCTGTCCTGAAGCCGGTTTGAAATGGGACTAGATAATCGGTTTCATTCAAGACAGCTTGGAGCTGAAGAGCAACCGCCCTCTCAATCACCTTGCTCAAAAATGGCAGCAATGACACAGGCCTATATTTTCTCATATCCAGGGGGTCTAGGGAAGGTTTTTTCAGCAGCGGCCTAACAACCGCTTCCTTCAGACAAGATGGGACATATCCTTCCCTGAAGGACGCATTGATGATATCCGTAAGGAATCTCATCAATGCATCCCCCCTCTGGACGGCCAGCCATGATGGGCAAGGGTCGAGAGGGCAGGTTTTCTTCCTCACCTTAACATCACGTAGTGGAACCAACTTAGATGGCTTTAAAAAAGCCATCAAGATGGATCTCTTCTGGCAGGCATTCCCAGAATTATATTTTCCACAATCTCTCCCCCGCCATTAGATCACTCCTTTATAATCAGAGTGCCCTGTCTAATTGTATTAGATTTGTAATTTTAGTTTGGTTAAATTTTAATGTTGTATGGATGTAATACATTTTCAAGGGGGGGTGTTATGTTCTTTGTATTATACAGGATTGTATTTTTTAATTGTAAGCCGCCTTGATAGCCTTGGCTAAAAGCGGGATATAAATAAGATTTTATTTATATTTATTTATTTATATTTATTATTTAACCCGCCATAGCTAGATCTGCCTTCCTCAGGAAAGGGCACAACTGGTGCTTCAGTCAAAGTTGGGCAAATGTGCTCCTGACCACTACAACAACCTGGAATCCCAGGAACAATGTTGGGTCTAAGACCACCCACAATCTAGCTAAAAATCTGATGTTTCAGAGAGAATACAATCCCATCCAAAACATGTTATGTATACTGATCTTTTTTATTCCAATGTAACTAATGTTAATAGCAACACTTCAGTCAGCATTACAGAAAGTACCCAATCAAGTTTGCATAAACTCTTCACCCCATTTTTCTTTCTTTTTCTCCCTTCCTCTCACCCTGCTTTTTTACTGTGATGGTGATGTTACACAGTAGTAAGGAAGGCAATAGGCACTTGTTTGTTGCTGTGAGTAATCAGTACTGAAAGCAAGAAGGAGCAAATAAGTCAACAAAAACAAAATTGTACTCAGATTTGTTTAAATTCAGAAGGACACCCCCCGACTCATCGGGAGGGGCCTTCTGTTGCATCAGCTCCATAAAAGGGCATCAACGCGTGATTGGCTGAGCAGCCCGGAAGGCCCGCCCTTGCCGGACTGCACAGCCAATCAAATGATAGTCTCGCTCCTTGGTAGCATGAGAGTTCAAATCTCGCGTTGCTAGGAGCGAGATTTCAGGGGGCTATATAGCCCCACGCTGCCACGTGTTGGCAGCCATTTTAGATTTGCAGGCGAGTAGCCCATCCTGCCCACCCTTAAGTAATTGGTAAACATGTTATTTACTCTCAGGCTTCTGCTGGTTGCCTTTTGGGGCCGGGAAGGAATTTTTGCAGAGTGGCAATTTGGGTTTTTCACCCTCCCTGAGAATAATAACATTACCAATTGCAAGTGGAAAAAGAAAAAGGTGTTGTTAATTTGCTGGTTAGAAGTTATTAGGTGTGAGGGAATAATGAATATTTGCAAATGCTCATGGTGAGAAGTTCAGTTTGGTAAGTTTTAATTTGTCACAACTTGAGGTTCTGGGTCTATTGGGTTTATTGTTATTGATAAATTTTGTTGGCGGGCAGGGACCCCCCCCCGGGGAATAATTAGGTTAATTGAAAAATACTAATTGGGTTAATAAAAATTCTAAATTCGGTATATGTCATTAGGTTAACCAAATTGGTATAACATCATTTTAACCTTGGATGATGTCATATATGTTAAGATGTCATAAGATCCCTTATGACATCATATCCGGTTGGGGGAGGGATTAGTTATTGTTGATATATATTACATAAACTGATAGACTTGACGCATGACGTGTTAGAGACAAATTAAACAGCAGCGCTTGCGCTTAACCACACGAATGCATGCGTCAAGAACAAATTCTTGTTTTCTAAAAAACTGTTATTTAATTGTAGAATTGATTGATATCAAGACCCTGTACAAAAATAAAAGTTGTGGCCAATGTTTTACCCAAATAATCGCGTTCGATGTCCTTTGTGCTGATGCAATATCACTATTACATTATGAAATATATGGAACAATATCTCATCCCTGTTCATCACTGAAATAAGTGAAGCAGTTTTATTAGCTGGATGGGTTACTGAGAGAGGCATCAGAAGAAAAGTGCTATGAATTGGAAAGCATGTGGCAAATTTAAACAACTCTGGCTATCACTGTCATTCAGTCCATCAGTGCTACCATCCTTCCTTCCTGTCTAATGCTCATAATGCCTACAGACAGCTTAGCAATGTGGCAGGAGTTCTGACAGTCCAGCCTTTCATTTCAATGCAATCTGTCCCTTTACCTAGAAAGCTGGCTAGAATAGAAATGTAAATAAAAAAGACTGATGCTTTATTCGATAGAAGTAGACATCACAAAGAAGACTGCCAGAAAAAGGCAATTACCTTTTGTCTGAAAACCAGCAACTTCCAGTGAAGTTCAACCTGGCTCTGACTTGGATGGAAACAAATTCCCAACACAAAATTCTAGATGAGACTGAACTGAGATTATCCGTTCTGTAATCCTATCAAGAGTATCATAATTATCTTAAACTACTAGAATAGAGGCATGCAAAAATTCTTACAAACTGACCAGGAGGTATCAAAGAGATGTATTGTCATGGCTGGCTCATGAAGATTTGCTATCTGAAGCAAAAGACAACATTGTGTCCTAACATATCTGTCTTCCATCTGCATGGAGAAATGGTGGGGCTGGGATTGCTGCCCCAAACATTTACAACATGAAGCAATTGCCATATATACTCATGTACAAGTCGACCTTGTGTATAAGTCAAGGGAAGGTTTCAAGGTCAAAATCCCTCCTTCTCCATCTCTGGACCTCTCTGAACCACCTAACACTGATTCCCAGGTGCTGGATGAGAAGTTTTAGCATCAAATTGAGAAGGGATGCAAGTTGAGTTAAAAGGGGCATTTTTTCCATGCGAAGAGTAGCCTTGCAAATTAGATTGGGGAAGAGAAGGAAGTGGTGTTAAATGATGTGTTTTTTCCATGGGAAGAGAAGGTTTGCAAATCGGACTGGGAAAGAGAAGGAAGTGGTGTTAAATGACGTGTTTTTTTCCATGGGAAGAGAAGCCTTGCAAATTGGACTGGGGAAGGGAAGGAAGTGGTGTTAAATGAGGTGTTTTTTCTTGGGAAGAGAAACCTTGCAAAAGAGAGAGAGAGAGAGAAAACCATTTGCCTCAAGGCACCAAAATTGGGGCATCAGGCTTACTTGTTCAGGACTTTTCTGTGTAGTATTAGTGTATATATATATATATATATATATATATATATATATACACTATATATATAAGTTGACCCAGGATTTTAGGGTCAATTTTGGGGCATAAATGTCTTGACCTATAGTTGAGTATATACAGTACTTCACTCTGTTTAATGATGAGCCAACCCTGCATATAATTCTTTCTCAGGGATTTCAGGCCCTACCTCTCACAATTCCTTTCCTAACTTTCCCCAGAAACCTAATCATGGTCTTCCTATCTCTGTGTCTCTCCAAAAAATGAAACTCATCTCTTCCCCATAGATTATCCCCAGAGCTCTGAGCACACTGCAAAATTAATGCATTTTGACACCAATTTAACTGTCATGGTGCCATCCTATGGAATCCTGGGATCTGTAGTTTCTTGTGGCACCAGAGCTCTCTGACAGAGAAAGCCAATTATCTCACAAAACTGAAAATCCCAGAATTCCATAGCATTGAGCTATGGCAGTTAAAGCTGTTCAAATTGCATTATTTCTGAAATGCAGATGCTACCTGAGTAATACAATGTAGATCTCACTGCAAATGCCATTTCTGCTACTGCTAACACAGAATTTACATATTTCCTTGCAGGCCTATATGGCTATGACTTGCTCTTTTTTTTTTTTTAACTAGGGTCATGTGTAATATAACACGGTTCCCTACATATCTTGCTTGTTTTGTTCTTTTTACTGTCCCCCCCCCCCCCCCCGAGAAACAACGTATGTAGGCAATGGTGTTTTCCACCCTGTGGCCCTATTTCTTTTTAAGAGCAAGTCACTTTCAAGTCGCAATAATCTGAAATCTTTCTATCAACCTTCCATCAACAGATCTAACAGGGGAGGAGCCACGAGCGATGCTGTGAACAGCTAAGATCGTTTTCTTGTGAATGCAAAAGCAAATAAGTCAAATAATCTCTTCTAAATGGAACAAAGATTGTAAGTAATTACAAATAAATAAATCAGAATGGGAGGAGGATAGAATGGAACTGGTTAAATAAAGCTTTAAAAAGCAGAAAGAAAAATAAACAGCATTTTCTTAATTGGCACTGCCAGCTGGATGGTTGTTATGTTAATGGATGTTAAGATTTAAAAAATAGAAGCAAATTAAACCAGCCTAAATATATGTGACAGTGATTTTGAAGAACTGAAATACAGAAATATTAATTAAAGTATAAATAAATAAATAGAGAAAATACAAAATTATGTGTCATAATACATGATCATGAGAGTAACAAGGTTCTACAAGAAAGATCTTTTAATAAAAGAAATTAGGAAATTCTCAGGATCACTGAAATATGGAGTCAATACAATCGAAATCTACAATAATTTTTATCCAGAGACTATCAGCTGGAGAAGAGGAATTAAGCCCTGCATTGCAGTTTTGCAAAAGAATGGAATAAGATACAGCTGGGGTTACCCCATCTTTCTGAAATTTCAATGAAAAGGGAAGCAATACAAGATTTACTCCCTGGAACAAGGACTGGATTTGTTGAAGCAACTGGATCTGAACCAGCAACAAGAAGATAGTGACAAGGGTGCAACTGGAGGAGCCAAAGAACCATAGAAAATAAGGACAAAGATGTTAAAATTTAATTTTTAAAAAAAGACATAACAGGAAAGATAATTAATAAACAATCAGGAGGAGAAATTTGATCACACATTGGGAGGGATGGCTTCTTCTCCTCCTCTCCCCCCCCCCCCCCGGAGGGCTAGTAAGAGCCATGGGCAAGGTTTGGTACCTTGGGGAAGGAGGGAGGTAAAAATGCATATGTGGATAGGGGGAAATGAAAGGGAGGGGTGGGAGGGACAGGGACAGAGGGAGGGAGGGAGGGAGGGGAAGGTGGGCATAGGGGTAGTACACTGAAGAGCCTAGTTAGAAGTCTTAGAAAAGTAATATGGTTAATAAAATAAGGATAGCAACATTAAATGTAAAAGGATTGGGGTCTGTAATTAAAAGGAAAAGGATAGAATTATTGATTAATAATAATGATAATAATTATAATAATAATTTTTACCCTGCCCCTCTGTCAAACAATTGGGGCGGCTTACAATAATTAAAATCCATACAAATCCAAAATAAACATCCCCACCCCTCTCCACATTATAACAGTATTAAACTACACATCCATTAAAACCCTTAACATAAAATATAAAAAAATACAATAAAACAATAGAAAAGACTACAACAACCAACAACCAACAGTGGGAGAGCCAAAAATTATGATGGTAGAGACACACAGATTACTGAGGCCAGGAATCTAAACAGCTCTGCTGGACGGGACTCTGCAGATGCAATATGTGCGGAGAAGAAAGATTTCTGCACTGCACGTATTGCCTCTCGATAGGACCAAATAAAGTTCCTATGATGAGTCTTGTCAGATAAGAGTCGAGTTTTCCGCCAGGTGTGCTCTAGTCGTTGTCCAACCGGCTTCATTCGCCTAAGCTCTTTTGTAGACCACGGCTTATGATTTGCAGTGGATTGGAGAGGATGCTTGGGAGCGATTGTGTTGATAGCCTTGGTAAGATTGGTGTTCCAGGTATTAACCAAAGCTTCGACAGAATCGCCAGCGTTGCCAACCATTAAACCCTCTAAGGCTTTCTGGAATCCAATTAGTTCCATTAGCCTTTGAGGGCAGACCAGTCTAATAGGTCCACCACCCCCCACCACCCCAGTGAGGCGGACAGTGGCTTTTAGTTCGGTCTTGACCAGGAAATGATCCGTCCATGACAATGTGGAAGTTTTTATTACCTCCACCCATGGATATTCCTGTTCCATACTAAAGACTGCATCGAGGGTATGACTCACACAATGTGTGGGCCCAATGACCAATTGGGATAGGCCCATGTTTGTCATGGTTTCAATGAACTCCCGAGCAACACCTATTAGATTTGACAAACTGGTCTCGAGTAGAATGTTGAAGTCGCCCAAAAGTAAAAGTCTGGGTGACTCCAACAGCAACTCTGAGACCAGTTGTGACAGCTCAGTTAGGGAGTCTGCTAGACAACAGGGTGACCATTACACTAGCAGAATCCCTAAACTATCCTTTGTCTTCAGGCTCAGGTACATGCACTCGATGTGAACTGTGTTCTGGACAGGTATCCTGGTCAAGGTCAAATTATTCCTATAAACCAGAGCAACTCCACCCACCCACCCCCACCCACATCCCCTTACCTGCTCACTAACAGAATACCCAGCCGGAAGGGCCTGCATCCATGTAATGGTGCTGTCCTCTCCCATCCAAGTTTTTGTGAAGCAAGCCAGATCGGCATCTTCATCTAAAAGAAGATTGTGAATAATATGAGTCTTGTTTTTCACCGACCTGGCATTGCAGAGGACCAAGGCAAGGTTCTGTGGAATGGCTGGTGCACTCTCCAATCCATTCCGGGCAACAGGGTAAACTGAAGATGGGATAGCTTTCGAACAGTGATCCCGCCTTCTTTTGGAACATCTATTTACTCTGTTCCCACCATACCTCCCATTACCCTGCACAACTCCGATTTTCATCCCCAGATCATTCCCGGCCTCTGTTAATGAAGGAGTCAATAGACTCACATAACTCTCCCATCCATGCTGCTGCTGCGGCTACCATAGTTGGAAAGTGGTCAGGCGAGATAGATGTAAAGTCCCGCCTGGCTCTGCTCTCCGTCTTGCTGCCGCTGTTGCTGCAGCTGGAAAAAGGAGAGTGTCCCAGGTGGCAATGATGGAGGGTAGGGCTGGCTAGATGTAAAGTCCCGCCCAGCCCAGCTCTCCACCGTTACTGCTGTTGCTACCACACCGCCAAGGCCCGAAGAAGAAGATGGTAGTAGGGGTGGGCAAAGCCTCCACTCAAGTCCTTCTCCTGGTGTGGAGCCAGCCACTCCTGGCCATGCCCCCTCTCACTGCTGCCCTGCTCCTGGAGTTCCTTCTGAAGCCTTCTGGCCCTGGTGGGTGGGGGAAAAGAGGCTGCTGCAGGCTTGGAGTCCTCATGGCTGGCAAGCTGGTGTTGCTGAGGGGTGTAGGAGTGGCTTATAAAGCCAGCCACTCCTGACCACACCCCCTCTTGCTGCTGCCCTGCTCCTGCTCCTGGAGTTCCTTCTGCAGCTTTCTGGCCCCAGTGGAGTGGGGGAAACGAGGCTGCTGCATGCTTGGAGTCCTCCTGGCAGATATATTTTTTTCTTCAGGAAATGCATCAAGCAAATCAGGAACAAATGCACTTAAGATAAATTAGGTTGCCACTTATGAAAAAGCATATGGTACTTCAAAAGCAAGAGGGGTAGCAACCATAATATCTAAGAAATGTGATTTTTATGTGTTAAAAGTGAAGACAGATGAAAAAGGAAGATTTATTCTCATGCAAGGAATTATGGGGGGAGAAAAGTATTTGTTGGTTAATGTGTATGCTCCAAATGAAAATCAAAAAGAATTTTATGAAAAAGTATTTAAGGAAA
This sequence comes from Phrynosoma blainvillii, assembly GCA_026167975.1. Classification (NCBI taxonomy): domain Eukaryota; kingdom Metazoa; phylum Chordata; class Lepidosauria; order Squamata; family Phrynosomatidae; genus Phrynosoma; species Phrynosoma blainvillii. The sequence goes on along the minus strand of JANUYF010000003.1, from coordinate 91,358,962 downwards.
TGGAAGATATGCAGGGAGACTATATAATTATGTCAGGAGACTTCAATATGGTTATGGATAAATGCAAAGATAAATCAGATTCAACAATAAAGGACAGATTAAGTAATATTACATTCCTGAATAAGAGAGTGAATGAAAAAGAATTAAAAGACATATGGAGATTGATTAAAGGGGATGAAAAGAATTATAGTTACTATTCAGCAGTTCATAAAAACTGTTCTAGAATAGATTTTATTTTTGTATCTAAAAATATGGTTTCAAAGGTATTAAATACAGAAATAGAAGAAATAAGAGTTACAGACTATGCAGTAGTAAATATGGATTTTATAGTTAAAAATGATTATAAAGAAGCAAAAAGATGGAGATTAGACACCAGAATACTTAATAATAAAGATATAGTGGGTAAAATTGAAAAAGAATGGCAAAATATTTGGGATATTAATAATAGAGAGGTTTCTCAAGCTCTATTATGGGATACTATGAAAGTGGTTACAAAAGGAATTTGCATTAGGGAAACATGTAATTTAAACAGATGACAGGAAGAGAGGAAAACAAAATTAGAAATGGAGATAAAAAAATTAGATAATGATTATATAAAGGATAGGAGTAAAAGCATATATAGAGAATTACAAGCAAAAAGAAAAAAGAAGGAAGGAAGGAAATTGGAGATAGAACAGGTCCAGAAAAGTTAATATATTTATTGAGTGAGTTTTTTTTTAATATAGCAATACAAATTCTAAAATGTTGGTTAGATCAACACAAAAGAAGAAAGAGAAAAACATGATTGTGTTATAAAGGATAAAACAGGGAAAATGTGAATGATAATGAAAGAAAAGATAAAGATATTTGAAGAATATTACAAAGAATTATATTCAGCAGGGAATAAGTCAATGGAAAAAAATTGAGTAATATATTGGAAAACATTTGAAAATAAAAATAGACGAAGAGGACAAAGAAATAATGGAGCAACCAGTTTCGAATAAAGAAATAGAAAAAGTGGTAGATAAATTAAAAGGAGGGAAATCACCAGGAATGGATGGGTTGGGACCAGAATATTACAAAACTTTTAAAAAGATATTAATACCTAAATTAGAGGTATTATATAATAAAATTTTAAATGGAGAAAGGGTCTCACCATCATGGGATCATTCATTGATAATACTAATTCCAAAACCAGATAAAGATTTAACAGACACAGGATCATACAGACCTATATCCCTGATAAATCAAGATGCTAAAATATTAACAGCAATAATGGCAAAAAGAATTAATATGTTTATATATAAATATCTTCATAAGGACCAATGTGGATTTGTACAAGGAAGACAAATCTCAAATTTAATAGGAAGAGTACTGAATAAAATAAATATAATAGGGAAAAGTAAACAAAAGGTAGGAATAATGGCACTAGATATAAATAAACCTTTTGATTGTGTGGAATGACCAGCATTAAAAATAACATTAAAGAAATTAGGTATGGGGGGAAAGTTTAGAAGATTAATAAATCAATCATATTCAAACAACACAGCAGTAGTAACAGTAAATGATAGACTAACAGAACTAATTCCAATTTCTAGAGATACAAGGCAAGGCTGCCCTCTTTCCCCAATTTTATTTGCAATAATTATTGAAATTTTAGCAAATGCTGTTAGGGAAGATGAAAATTTGGAAGGAATTGGGATTAAAAAATTAAATAAAATAAGCTTATTTGCAGATGATACCCTATTGACAATTAAAGATCTACTTTAAAAAATGGACAAAGTAAGATGACACTTAAAGGAGTTTGAGGAAATATCAGGCCTACGAGTAAACTGGAATAAATCAGAGTTAATGCTGTTTAATTATACAAAAACAGAAGAACAAGATTTCCTAAAGGATAAAATGATAGACATTAAATTAAAAGATACAATTAGATATTTAGGAATAAGTATTACAAAAAATTTACAAAAATTGGAGGAACAAAATTATAATAAATTAAGGATAAAAATTAAAAGGAAATTAAAAGAATATAAAAATATTAAATTATTGTGGTTTGGAAGAATAGCATTAGTAAAAATAAAAATTTTACCTAAGATTTTTTTTTTAGGATGTTACCAATAAAAATATCAGATGCAGAAATAAAAAATTGACAAATATTAATAAATAATTTTTGTAATGGAAATAAAAAAGTGAGGATTAATAAAATATATTGTTATAAACCCCAAAAAGATGGAGGCTTGGGTCTCCCAAATTTAAAATGGTATTATAATGCAAATCAATTAAGATATATTATAGATGGAATTATAGAGAAAGGGGAGTTAGATTGGCTAGAAATGGAAACAACAGAAATAGAGAAAAAAGTGGAAAATATATTTTTAAAGACTTTACCATGAAAGAAATGAAAGAAATAGAAAACCTCTTTCTGAAGAATATACTAGAGATCTGGAAAAAATATAAAGAAAAATTAATGCCAGCTATCTCACCATTAACACCAATTATAATTATAAAAAACTTTCCAATAAATTTAAAGATAGAATTAGGGAAAGAGTTAAGGAAACAAGAAATATATAGGATAAAAGAATGGATAAAGATAATGAAGGATAAAGGAAATATTGAGCTTCCTCTACACTTAATTGACAATCCTTAACCTGATTTAAAGTCAATAGGTTTTGTTTAAAATAAAATAACAAGGGGTTTTAAATATCTATCTATCTATCTATCTATCTATCTATCTATAAACTTTGTAAAAAGTTTGATGTTTATAGTTAACAATAATAGACTAGACATTGTGTTTGCAATAGGAGTTTTAATAAGAAAATAAATTGTTTTAAGGTAAAAGATTAAACAGCAATAAAACATTTGGTAAGATTTTTTTTTTTTTTTTTAAGGAGAAAGGGGCTTGTGATTTATAACCACCACATTGTGTAGAATGTTTTATAGATAGTTCATTTGCTTCAAAATTGCATGACAGAAAGTCAGGTTAAAGATTGTTAATTAAGTGTGGAAAAAGCTCAATAGGAAAGATAAAGGAGAAATTACAAAGTTTAAAATTAACCTGGTTCAGTTGTATTCAACTGGAACAACGGACAAAAAATTGGAATGAGAAAACTATAGAATTTAGAAAATACATGAAATTTGAACAAATGATTATGCAAATAGATGGTATGGAGGTAAATGCAACTTTGAAAGCAGTTACAAATGAAATATACAAACTACTATTAAAATATAATGAGAAAGAAGAATATCTTAGTACAATATGGGAGGAGGATTTAGCACAAATAATAAATGTTCAAGAATGGGGGAAAATTTGGAATCCACGCCATTTGAAAAATTCATCCATACAGATAAAGGAGAATTATTAGAAATTAATATGGAAATGTTATTTAACACCAGTAAGGTTAAAAAATATAAATAAAAATTATTCAAGGCTATGTTGGAGGGGATACGAAGAAATCGGTACACATATTCATATGTGGTAGAGCTGTATATCCATAAAGAAATTTTGGCAATTAGTATTTAAAGAGATAAAAGAAATAACAGAAATTGATCTAGAATTTTCTCCAAAGATAGCATTATTGTCTATATTTGATAAGATCAATAGTACTCAAGCTAGAAAGGATTTAATTACGAATTTATTAATAGCAGCAAGATTAATCATAGTGAAAAAGTGGAAAGATCAGGGAGATCTACAAATACAAGAATGGTATAGATATGGCAAATAGCAATTAATGATAAGTTAACTTGTGGAATTAAGGGAAAAAAGGAATAATGAAAAGAAATGATTTTGAAGCAATTTGGAAAATATTTCTACAAAAGGCTTTAGTAAAGGAGGGAGGTGTTTTACCTATACAGAAAGAGTTACAATTTTGGAGGGTAGAGTAATATGAAGATACTAGGCTCAGGTGATGGGGAGCACTTGGGGAAGGGGGAAAAATAATAAAGAGAAGAGAGGGGGGGAAAGAAAAGAAAAGAAAAGGGGGGAAATGAATTAGTGATAAACTAACAGTATTATATCTATGTGGAACTAGTAAGAAGAATGAAGATATTAACAACAATTTTATGTGTTTTCTTAATTTATGGGTTTAATTAATATTAAATGGTTTAATACGAATTAGATTTAGATAAAGTAGTAAAGAATGAATAATTAATGTGATATACCATATATATGTGGAATATTATGTAAAAGTTTTTCAAATATTATTGTATGTAGGTTATAATACTAATAAAGAATTTTATACCCCCTCCCCCCAAAAAGAGATCTAATAAACATTTTTAAAATATAGTAGGGACTATCCCCCTCTGCAGACCAGGGCGTCAGCCTCCACACCGCGGCGCTCCTCCGGCGACTCTAAAAGGAGCACCAAATTGGCGCTCCTTTTAGATGTCAGGGAAAGTGCGCCCTAAAAGCGGCGGGTGCACTTTCCCTGACTCAAACGCCACAGCGTGTCCGGTCGCCACGGCATGAGGTCATCCCCGGAGCGCCGGCCGTGCAGAGGGCCGGCGACTCCGAGGGCGACCTCAGGAAGAGGAAGGGGTGCCGCTCGTGCGGCTGCCCCTCCTCTTCCGGGCCCGAAAGACGGCTCAATTAGCCATCTGCCGAGGCCCTACGATGAACAGAAAGACAGCAGGGAGCTGTGAAGACCAGAAGACAGCTGACCAATCCTGAGACAGTTGTAACCAGCCAATGAGGGAGCAGCTGGAAGGAGATAAATAGCTCAGGCGGTGAGGAATATAGTCAGTTAGGAACTGTGGAACAGAAGGCTTGGAACCTTCGAGAGTGTCAGTTGGATCTGACTTATACAGAGGTACAGTAAGGCAGAACCTTAAGCCAGAGGCTGTGGATTGTTCCTGAGGGAACTAAGTAGAATAAAGATAAGAGTCAAAAGAAGAAAAAAGAACTCTTTGTGGTTCAACAGAGCTCTAGTGCAGAGAGGGTCTGTGTGGTTAGGTTGTAATCCTAGAAGCAGCTGAAGGATTGTATTTGAAATAGCTACACTACACTTGAAACTGTAACCAAGTTATATTATTACCAAGTTTGAAAACCAAGAAACATGGCCTGTAAGTTTGAAACACAAAATCATCTTATATTTTATAAAAAACTATTTTGGCCTCTGTGTGAGAATTTTGAACAAACGCTACCAGTGTGTTATTAATAGTTCTGGGACCAGTATCTGATGAGGGCTATGAAGCCAGTCACATAAAATTGTAAGAGAGAATTAGTGAAGGTGGCAGGAGTGGTTCGTCACAGGGACAACATAGCCATCTGCTCATCAAGTTATTACAAATCTTGACTTTAACATTGGCCCCGTCCCTGAGCCCCGGTTTCAATTACTTGGGAGCTCCTTGAGGCCTAACATCTCCAGACCACCACCACCCCATCACCCAAATGTTTGGAAGACACTATTTAAGCTTAGCTCATCCTTCAGAGTCCTTCAAGCAACTGTTTTGGAAGGCTTAAAAGGAGGCATGGATGTGTTCCTAATCAATCTAAAACAGGCCATGTGCCAGTTTCCTCTTATTGGTCTTCCATTTTTTTATTTTTTATTTTTATTTTTTTGCACTTGATGTCAAACACTTGACTTCTGGGCTGCTATTTAGTTAAGATATGGCTTCCCCCCAAAAAAGAGCTGGCTCTGCTGGTCATACAGTTGGAGTGTGCATAATTGATGTGAATCATTTCTTTCTTGATTAGTGCTATTGCATTCTGGCAGAGATATCAAGTTGTCAGTACACTTCCAGTGTCACTATTTGATGCCAGGTGTAATGGCTTCATGGAGAATTATAGCTCCCATTTCTTTGCCTGAAGCATCCACATTCATGTAATCTGCTTTGTTTTTATTGTGCAGTCAAGCAAAATAAACAAACAAGATGAGTGGGATCTTCTGTTCTTACTGGTGACTTGTTCTAGACACTCAAATCTAGGGTGAGCTCCCATTTATAACAGATAGTCAAAATATTTTTTCATTAGCTAGAGTCCTAGTGTTGGTAGTTGTCCCTGCATTACAACTGGAGATAACACTGGAAAGTTATGAGTCTGTTATCCCTTATCTGGACTCCAAGCTGAGTGAAAAGTTATCATTTCTTTTCAGTTTCATGTCTGGTTGAGGAATGGGAACAATTACACGGAGCTGTGCTATTACTTGTTATTGTCTCATTCTAATTTTCTTCCAGGAATTCCCCAGCAGAAGGTGTTCACCAGAAACATACAACTACCCAGACCCACAGGTGCCAAAGGGTGAATCACCAAATCTCTCATGCCACATTCACACAAACTACAACTTCTGTTTAATTATTGTTTGCTGTGATTTGTCTACCTTTCTGATTGAGAGGTACGTTTAGCTCCCTGATTGAGAGTTCACTAGAAGTGTAAAGATGGTATTGCTCATCAAATAAAAAGTGATGTACTTTCACTGATATTCTAAGACTCTTAGCACACAAGGACATTAACACCAGTTAAAATCTACACATTAATGGAAGTCTTAAACAAACAGATTTATACCTATACAAGTACTTCAGATAAGTGGGCTGAGATCTGGCATTGGGCTAGCCTTCCCCTACCCCAACTTGAGAGTAATGTAACAACCAGTTCCATATTTCTGGAGAGGATGCATCCAGGTATTTTTCCTGCAGCTGGGTGCATTGTGACAGGCATCAGTTGAGGACTCTGGGGATCTCTAGGAATTCCCTGGAGATGATGTCCTTGCAGTATGTCCAGCTACAGAAAAACAGCTGGGTGCCTCCCTGTTAATCCCCTCACTCTCTGACAATATGGAAATGGCCATGTTTAAGGAGCCCTGGTGGTGCAGTGGTTAAATGCCTGCACTGCAGCCATAAGGTTGTAAATTCAATCCTAAGGGAGGGCTCCAAGGTCCACTCAGCCTTTCAGCCTTTTGTAGGTCGATAAAATGAGTACCCAGCTTGCTGGAGGTAATTGGCTTACACATTGTAAACTGCTTAGGGAGTGCTAGTTCACTGATAACTGACATGGAAATGTACTTGCTATTGCTATGTTTGGGGAGCTGCTGCTGATTATAAGGTGGATTTGGAGAGTATTTTAGTCATTGCATAGTTGGAACAGAATTCCAACCTCCACAACAATGAAAAAAGTGAGTTGTGCTACCATAAGTCTGACTTACATTACCATAATTCACCAACAGAATGCCAGCATATAGTTTTTTGGGGGGAGAAGTGTCTTCCAAAAGTTTCAGGAATTCTTACAATCCAATATCTGGGTGTAAATGAACAGTTATGCAAGAGCTTGTCAGTGAAAAATCAGCATCTTCAGATGTTAATCTATGAAGAGCTGATATAGGCATGTCATAGAGATTTTCAAATATGTATTATGCAGATCCATAAAAAGAGTTATTACCAGATTTTCATACTGAGCTTGGAAAAGACAGCTTTGACGGTATACTTTTATTCACTGTTTCCACATAAGACATTCTAAGAAGGCAATTATTAATAGGCTTAGCATATATATAACTACAGTCACAATGCTCTGCAATGTGCAGATCCAAGTCATGAACCTCCTAATGGGTACTATTGCACAAACTACTATTTCAGCATAGTTCTTTAGAAAGCATTCCCATTATCATTTTACAACATGAGGCATTTGCCTCAGGCAGCAACTTTGGGTTTCATGAATGAACAGCAAATGATACCTTGTTGCTGTTGTTGCTTTATTGTCAGTGATGAGAATATGATCTTGTGAATTTATCTGCCTCAGGTGTCTGAATAACAAGCTTTGCTTTGGTACTGTGCACTTTAACTTGGGGAGGGGGCATTTGTTGTTCTGCTTCTTGGATCAGTCCTGGTTTTCTTAATTATTATGTTGTGTCACAACATACACAAAATCAAGGTGTCTCCTCAAAAAGATTTTACAATCTAACAAGGAATCTAACAAGGAACATTGCACAAGAATGTTCCTTGTTAGATTTTACAATCTAACAAGGAACATTGCACAAGAATGGAGAAGATAATCATGGATTGTGTTGATGTAAGTCACCAAAAGGACTGTATAATCATCTTTGGTGACAAATGTCATATTCATTACGGATTTCACAGAATCATAGAGTTGGAAGGAATCCTAAGGGGCAGCTATTGCAATCCCTGCCATAGAGCAATACACAAGTGAAACACTCCCCAAAGATGGCCACCCAGCCTCTAGAAACCTCAAAAGAGGAAGAGATCACCACCTTGTGAGACAGTCTATTTCTACTGTCAAATAGCTGTTACTGTCAAGAAGTTCTTTTTAATGTTTAGGTGGAATCTATTTTCTTGTAATTTGCATCAACTGGTTTGTATTCTAGACTTTGAGACAGCAGAAAATAAGTTTGCTCTGTCTTCTATACTACTTCCCTTGCAGCTTTTAAATATAGCTATAATCTTCTCACAGTGGTCTCTTTTCCATGTTACATACCCACCATCCTAAACCATTCTTTACAAGGCTAGGTTTCCAGACTTTTCCCCATCTTGGTCATATTCTTCCTCCTCCTTTTTAATATTCAATCTTTATTTAATAAATAGAATGCAAGGCAGGAGCAGGACAAGGTCATGTGATAAATACCAGTCAAAGAAACTTTTATTCTATTAAAATTCTGTTAAAATCCCACTTTCTTAGCCTCAGTGTAGAGGGAATAAGATATTACTGCTGGTGCTGTGAATTGACAGAAGATAGTTTGGAACAACTGAAATGTTTGTGTCCATGTGTATGTGAGTCTGTTTATACATTTAAAAAAACTATAGCAACTTCCTGACACATTTGCCATTTTACCTTGGAAGAGCCTGACAGGACCACTTCCAGGGGGAGGAAATGAAGATTGGAACATACATGCCCTATCCAAAAGAAGCATTTCTTTCTCCATTTATATGTCTTTTCTCTCTAAAAGAATAGAAAAGAAAAGAACTTTTGTCCATGTGGCACACACAGGAAATCGGACTCTATCCATGCTTCACCATTGGGCATTTATAGTTCCATTTCACTGGGTTAAAAATTACTAAACTCCAAGGATAGATTTTTGAACAGCTGCTCTCAAGCATATTTTTAGAAGGAAGAAATAAGAAATGTGTGAAAGATTCACAGAGGGATGAGGTATTGGAAACATCTTGTGCAACTGTATATGTTGGTATTTCAGTGAAGGATATGAATTGAAGATCTGAGTCTTGCCTATGAAGAAGTCCTTCCCCATTCAAAGAAGCACTGCCTGATGTAATGCTTCTTAAATCCTGTAATGCTATCTGAACACAGCAGTAGAGATAAAGCAGCTGAACTTTTCCCAATTTAGTAATAATAAGCCTTTTTAAAAAGGTTAGCAGCCTCTGTTAAAAGCAAATAAATAAGCAAAGCAGCAAATCTTTGTGGACAAAAACCCATACTTTGCAAATTTTGGCATATTTGAGTTGTTGTTTCCAAAAGGCTAATTTTGGCCATATTCCTTCAGGGAGGATTTCATTTTAAGCTGCAAACATGCTTATCTGGTTTTGCCTCCAGGGCTAGCCCTACTACTGGGGTGGGCAATTTTCCAGATAGCTTCTAACCCATCAGAAGCTATACCACCAAATTTCATAGAATCATAGATTCTTAAAGTTGGAAGAGGCCATAAGGGCTGTTTAGTCCAACTGCCTGCCATGAAGGTATACATTTGTTACTGTGCAATCACACAAGAGCTATACAATGACCCACTGGGAGCTATAGCACCACATATATCACTGTGTTATCACATTTCAAACACACACACAACACTTTTCCCTTTGAAAGCAGTACTTACAAGGATTGGGCATTTTGCTTTAAAACTGAATCATATTTTTGGGATGACTCTGGATGTAACTCATGCTTTTTTAAAATAAAGTGCATTCTTCTCACTTGTGCACCTTGTTTTCAAAGAAAACTGGAACTTTTTTGTTGGTATAAATTTAACAGTCCAGGTGAATACAAGGAACTGTATGCAGCCCACACATTAGCTATCCCTGTATTAAGCAAAGTGAGTGAGTCCCATTGGGCAGCTGAGGCTGGGAGTCACAAACAAGGTGCAGAAGGAGAGAGCAATGTGTCATAGCCAGCCTGTTACTTTAAGAACATAGGGTTATTGAAGAAAGATCCAACTGCCAGTCAGTTTTTATATATGGAATCTGACCAAGCACCATCTTGTCCTTTACTATAGGCAATAAAAAGCATTGGGCCAGACTGGTTTGCTCTTCTTGGTTTCCTTTCTTGTATTTTCTTTTTCAGGCTTTAGTCATGTTGTTCCCTTGACTGGAAAAGTGCCACATTGTCTCCTCTTTACAAACCCTTTTCATCCTCCATACTGCCACATAGCTCTTAACAACCTCAGACCTCTTTGTATAATTCTTACATATTTACTTTGGACTTCCCCCAGGATTGTGTACCTGGTTGTTGTCTCCCAGCCAATTGATCCTTACAACAAAGTGGCAGAACATCCTGAGAGACAGTAACAGGCCCAAGTCACACAATGTGGGATTTGCTTTGCTCACCATTCATTCATGTGTGGATACTGTCATTCATTTAGCTGACCAAGTATGGATTCATTCATTCATTATTAAGTGGTCATTCAGCATTCTAAGGACAATATCACAGTACACAGTTATAGCACTATTAAAGGTAAGTAAAAGTATTCCCCGTTGACAAGGTTGTTGAGTCATGTCCGACCATAGGGAGTGGTGTTCATCTCCATTACTAAGCTGAAGAGCCAGCATTGTCAGAGACTACTCTGTGATCATGTGGCCAGCATGATTGCACAGAACGCTGTTTACCTTCCCACCGAAGTGGTACCTATTTATCTACTTGCATTTGCATGCTTTTGAATTGCTAGGTTGGCAGAAGCTGGGACTAGTGATAGGAGCTCACCCCATCATGCAGCACCCAGGACTTGAACTGCCAACCTGCTGATTATGCAGTCAAAGAGTCAGTGTCTGGACCACTGCATCCCTCTTATTCCATTTTAATTATTCCACTTAATTGCTATTGGAGTCCTGGGATTTGCAATTTAGAATTCTCAGCCAGAGAGCTCTTAGGCCTTTCTAAACTTTCTACCCCAAAGTCCACAGGAGACAGCCATGGCAATTAAAGTGGAATAACAGAGCTATACCAACACACCACTTTTATAATGTCCTATACTGGTGTAAAAGTCTCTTGACATAGTCCAACGCTTTCTAAATAGTACTCCAGAGGGTCTCATTTATGTTTTGTATTCCCATGTTATTTCCTGTCTTCTTCATCAAATACCAAGACTTGTTCAGATCATTAGCTTATGGCCAGGGACTCAAGATGGGCACGTCTCTTGAAATTTATGATTTTGATGAAATACTGGAATGAGCCACCATTTGTCAGGCTTGTTTTTTTCTATGAATCTTTATTCAATGCATTTGGGCAAATTCTGATAAAAAACAAAATAGAATTCTTGCTCATTCTCATGTGCACTATGTGCATTATGTACACAAACATTATGGAGCGCAGTACAATCTATGGACTACCTAATGTGTCCCACTTAAGCAAAATAACAATGGTCACAAATTAAGGAAGACAGAGTATGTTTCACTGTAATTTTCAGAGCTATGAAGGGGGAAAGGCGAATTGAGGGCATGAATTTTTCCTTCAGTCCACAAATTCCTAGAATAGAAATAACTTAAAACTTTAATTGAGCATTTAGAAATATAATTTGGGAATCTAAAACAAGGGAACAGACAAATTTAACAAAGGAATGTAAATGTAGCAAATATAAGAGTTCTAGGTGTGAATTATTTTAAATGTCTGCCTTTCTGCAATGCTAGGAAGATCTTTGCATTCGCTTTTCCCCTCCTTAGATAGATAGGGGTTCCTGCTTGGAAACTCCTCCCTTCTCTCTCTCATATTCAAATCAACCTTGTGACTTAGTTCACTCCCTCTTTGAGATTAACAGTATTTTCTCTCAGGATTCTCAGTTGAGCTGTTCCCCTCTTCCTGCTCTCTTAAAGATGGTGAAATTTTCTCTCTTTACCCGAACCACCATTAGGTAGATTAGGATTTACGGGTTTTTTTAATGTAAATACAGATTAAAGCCATCATTGTTTGTTAAATTACAAGCTATGTGTTTGTTGGTTTTTGAGTCAGTCTTAGTTCTTTAGGAAACTTAGAGACATTGCAGGCTGGCCTAAAGGGTCAGCCTGGGGGTTGAGTTGGGGTGGGACAGCTGCATGCCGCCCACTCCAACTCCATCCCGATGCCGTGAGCCCTTTTGCACAGCGTGCGGCATCAGGACACCCTCCAGGCACAGCTTGTACACACTCTTTTGGGGTGACAAAAGGGAGGATTGGGGCCATGGCGTGGGGTTGCCATGGCCCCACTCCGCCACTAACAGGGTGGCCCAGAGCCACCCCAAACGGGCCATCTGTAGAGGCCCATAGTTAGGCAAAGTCACATTTCTGCTATTCTGCTAATGAAAGCCAGACTCTAACAGGTTTACCTTTCATATTTGTATATTTTTGTATCCTTTAAAAAAAGGTTGAAGCCCTGGGAAACTTAAATTACCCCACAGATTCTTATTTTGAAAGCAGTGTCCTTATTTTGCCCCACTGCAACTACACCCAGGTGTGATGGAAACTGCAGATCAGCAGTATCTGGAGGATAACAATTTCCCATTTACAAACCAAAGTCTCTTTTCTATTTCTTTACAGCAAACAATCTTTAATTTTATAACGTTTATGTCTGATTCAGCTGATGAGAGTAATATCCTTCAATATCTATAGGACCACAGAGTTCTCCACCCCTAGTAAAACCCAGAGATGGAAAAAGACTTAGGGCTGATGCAGATAGCTCATTTGGGGCTGCTCTTGGCTGCCCCTGGGAGGCGCAGATTGGGGCCGCGGCAACCACACACCGTGGCCCCAATCCTCCTTTTTACCACCCCAAAAAGAGTGGCAAAATGCACCACTGCTCCCCAAACATTTGCCTTTTGGCAGAAACAACTGTGTTCACTTGCATCACTTTAAAACACTGGAGATACTGTGTGAGTGGGAAAGGCTCAGAGCAAAGAGAAAGGAGAGGCCTCCGTTTTAAAGTTGTCTTTTTTTTAATGGTGCTTGTTGCCTCCTTCAACTATTCTTATAAAACTGACCAAAATTTAAATTAAAAAGGAAACTCATGCACCGGGAGAGAACAATGTAGAATTACATCAATTATCCAGTTAGATAGTACTGTCCACTGAAAAAAATCAGAAATAACCATAGAGGTCTTTTAAAAATCTTATTATCAGATTTGATATGAGATTAATGATAGAATAATAGTTCTCTTTCAATATGTGTAAGTGCAGGATATGGTTACTTAGTTGTTCAAAAAATAGCATTCTTTAAGAATTGCAGAGAATCTGAACCAGAGAATTTTAAGATTAACCAAGTAGGAGTACTAATTTATATAATTTATTAGGGAAATTGGAAGGCATAATTCAGAATAAGTATGAATCTTGACTTTAGACAGTTGGAAATAGTTTTGGGAATATGTATCTTCAATACATTGTGCCACAACTTTAGAGGAAGATTTTACAAATTACATCGTTGATAGTATCTGATTCTATGAAGGCTGGGTACAGCGTCTGCCAGAGTTCTGGATAATTGCTGAAGACATGGAACAGCAGATGCACATATTTATCTTTTGGTCATTTTATTGTTGTTTGCCTTCAAATCATTTCAGATTTATGGTGAAACTATGGAGCTTATTGCACCGCTAAAAAAAAAAAAGCATTTTACCTTTCCCAAATTCAATTCTAATTTGGGCTGCATCAAATACTATTGCAGGGACCTTGCCACCTCCTCCTGAATACAGCCTGGGTCCAGCTCAGGTCCCAGGGGTGCTCAGCAGGCCTCTTTTCGATATCGGGAGTTTTCCAACAATAAAATGGCCGCCAGAGTGGTCCTGGGACCCGGACTGGACCAAGGCTGTATTCAGGTGGCAGATTTGATGACAAAATCCCTATGATAGTATTCAGATCCAAATTAGAATTGAATTCATGAGAGGTAAGACACTTTTTTTTAGCGGTGTGATAAGCTCCTAGGCAAACCTATCACAGGATTTGCTTGGTGAGATTTATTCAGTGGGTTTATTCTTGCCTTCTGAGGATGAGAAAGTGTGACTTGCCAAGGTCACCCAGTAGGTTTTCATGGCTGAATGGGGATTTGTACCCAGGTCCCCCAATGTCCTAGTCCAGCACCTAAACTACTACACAGCATTGGCTCTTATTGATTGAGATAATTTTAGCTTTCTGTTTTGGAAGACATTAAAAATGTGACAGGCTACATTTTGCCACTAAATTTATTAATCATATTATTTTGCTATGCATAAGAGATAGTAGCATCAAGATGTAGAATTAATGCACTTATTAAAAGGTGCACCAATGTGAATTTCTATTAAGCAGAGGAAAATCTGTTTCCTCAATAAAGGGGTTACACTCCCCTGAAGGAGCAGATGTATAGGCTGGGACTACTCCTAGGGCGTTTTCACACTAAGGTCCCTAAAGCCGCCTGGAGCCTTTCTGGAACAGCTCGTGCCGCTCATTCCGGAATGACTCCGGCGGCGGCAGCCTAATTCCTTTTGAAAATCGGAATTACCTTTCCGCCGCTGATGCCGGAGTTAGCGCTGTTTCGGCCGGAGTGAGGCCGGACTTACTGCTCCGTGCGTTTGAACACACGGAGCAAGGAGCCGGACGGACACAGGGATGGCACCGGAAGGGGCGGGGTTTGCTGCGGCGTGCGTGTGAACAAGCTGGAAATGGAGCCGGAGTGGGGCCAGACAGAGGTAGGATTGCGTCCTCCTAAAGCCCCGTGTGAAAACGTCCCGAGATCCATCTTTGTCATTGGAAACCCAAGCAGATTCCAAGGGAAGGAATGCTTAGCACCAGCTTACACTGATGCAGTAGCTATGGCCTTTCCTGGCAGGGAAAACATTGCCATGGTACTCCTTGCACTAGTAACTAGTAAGTCCCTATATGGGGAGAAAGGGGGGATATAAGAAAATAACAATAACAACAGCAACAGCAACAACAACAACTTCCCCAGTTAGACTATTGCAATGCACTCTATGTTGGGCTGCCCTTGAAAATGACTTGGAAGGTTCAGCTAGTGCAAAATACAATGGCAAGATTGTTGACTGGAATACCATATACACAGCATATAACACTAGTTTTAAAGGAGCTGCACTGACTACCAATTTGCTTCTGGTCTGAATTCAAGGTGCTCATGATGACACTTAAAGGCCTAATTGACTTCGGACTGCAATATTTGAAGGAGTACCTCTCCCTATATGTATCTGCCTGGCACGCCCATGTCTTTGAGTGCATTCCATAGCTTTTCATGATCTATACAATCAAATGCTTTGCTGTAGTCTATGAAACACATGCCAATTATTTTTTGGAATTCCTTGGTGCGCTCCATTAGCTATTGTATGTTTGAATGTGGTCCCTAGTGCCCCTTCCTTTTCTGAATCCTGCTTGCACCTCTGGAATTTCTCTCTCCATGTATGGTTGAAGTCTATGCTGCAGAATTTTGAGCATTATTTTGCTTGCATGTGAGATTAGTGCTATTGTCCTATAGTTTCTGTAGTATTTTGTATCTCCTTTCTTGTGGATTGGTATGTACATCGAGCATTTCCAGTCTCTTGGCCTCTTCTTTGTTTTCCATATTTGTTGGCATATTTCAGTTAGCAATAAAGTTGCATCTGTCTTTAGGCACTGTAGCAGTTCAATTGGGATATCATCTGTTCCTGGTGATTTATTTTTTCCCATTTCCTTTATTGCAGATTCCACTTCACTTCTTAGAATTTGGGGTTCATCTTCATATGGCTCCTTATCCCAAATGTCATTTGTTCCCTCAACTCTTTTGTATAAATCTTCTGTGTATTGCCTCCAGCATCTTTTTATTTCTTCTTGTTCCTGTACAAATTCTATACAAGTCTATTAAAAGCATGTTCATTGAATTCAGCAGGGCTTACTTTCAGGCAAGTGTGGAAAAGATTTCAACTTGAAGAAAGTTTATGTTATATATCCACCACAAATCATTTTGCTGTACTTGTACCAGTCTTGAGTTACTCTGCCAGAGCATCATACACAATATTATTCCTTTTCTTTCTTGCATAAAAGCAAAATAAATGTAATAGTAGATATTATCTCTTCTTTATAACTAGACAATGTTCCCAACCCTTTATCGAATGCATTAGTTCACCCTAGTTTCAAGCAGCATTAAAGAGACCAAATATGTTATTTTGGAGCAAAGCCTTCATGAAATTGCTGTACTTGAATCCACTTTACTGTTTTTCTTTTGCTTTCTTGTCATGCATATTTCGTCTTAAAATGCCAGTTCAAGTAAACAAGTTTTACGGAGATTATCGCAGCACTAATAAATCTGGCTTACCTGAGCTGGCTTAAAATTTAAAATGGGCAGCATCCTGATCTTATCACAAGGATTTAGCTGCCAAAACCACTGCCCAGGTCCAGCCTGGGTTCAGCCCCACTCTCAGGAGTGCTCAGTGCACCTCTTTTTGAAGCTGGAGTTTTCTGACTTAAGGAAATGGCCACCAGAGCAGTCCTGGGAGCAGGGATGGACCCGGGGTGGACCCAATTGGTGATTTCAGCAGTTAAAACCTTGTGATAAGATCAGGATATTGCCCATTTTAAATTTTAAGCTGGTTCAGGTAAGCCGGTTTTATTAGTGCTGTGTTAATTTACTAAAACAATACTATAATGTGATCCAGATATTCATTACAAAGTGGATCCATGTCCCTATTATTTTACCACAAGTGCTGTTTTTTGTCACCTCTCTCCATTAGGTCATAATTAAACTTTAATGTTTTGAGGTTAGGTTGCAGTGAAATTTGACTGTTGTGGAGTCATATTTTCCTTTCTACCTTGGCTTAGTTAGGTGATGACAGAATGTGATGACAAAGTTTAATTCATACACTGATGAATTAATTGAATTGAATCAAGGGCATGAAAATCTATGGCTCTGAATATCTGTGGCTTCTTTCAACATGACAAATCCTACACTTATTCCACAGAATATGCAACAACCACTACTAGTCATTTTCTAGACATTTGCCAACGTGCTGGTTATGGTGTATATAGCCCTAGGTAACTTAAAACCAGGCTACCTGGTTGATAGTATTATCTCATATAAGCCTGCCTGAGTTTAAGAGCTTAAGAAGAGACCTTACTTTCTCTCTCACCAACATTTGAAGAGAGTTTTGGCAAGAACTTGAGAAAGGACCTTCTTGGCAGTTGCTTCTGGGCTCTGATTCTCTTGCCAAAGGAGGTCTGTCTTGACCTTCTCCGGTGACTTTCTGCCAGCAGACAAATGTGCTTTTATTTAGACAGGTCTTTGGCCTCATAAACCCAACTCTCACCATTTGGCAGGAAAAGCCTTGTTTATTCCTCTTTTCCAGCTGCTTTTAGAATGTCCCAGTTTCTCTCTCCTCCACCACTCTTTCTCCTTTGTCCTTGGCTTACTTCAGTTGTTGCAAACTGGGTCCAAATTGCAGAAGTAATCTCTAGTCAATTAACTTAATTAAACATTTAAGTCAGTTAACTCAATTAAATAATAATAATAATAATAATAATAATAATAATAATTTTTATTTGATATCCCGTCCCTCTGAGGTCAATCAGGGCGGCAATTAATTAACTCAATTAATAAGTGTATACTCAAGCAAAAGCAAACTGCTTTCTTCATTAATACCTTTTGTCATCTTAGCCACTCTGGTATTGCTTGACCACATGTCCCAGTTGTCGTCTGTAAAATGTAGGAAGCTGATTATTACAGCTACTGTAAAGTTGCAGATTGGTTATCTGACTGCTGTCTTTATGGGTATTACATATCAGCTTACCTCTCCATTTTATGTGTTTTTGCTATTTTGTGTCTGATTTTATAGTTATGCATTTATTTATTTTATTAGCCACCTACTGGGATACAGATTTTACAGATACAAGGCCAGGAACTATTGGCCTACTGAATTCTGTTTACCAAATCCAGAAACTTCTGCAGCTGTTGTAACTAGTTCCAAATAGCGGTGACAGTTGTACAGCAGTTGAACCATGTATTAGCTTGTAATCTTATGACATTTGACTTTCCTCATGGACACACAAGTGCGCTATCATTTTTATAGCATGCTTTCTGTGTATACATGACTGCACTCAAAGAGGGATCTGGATATTCCTGGTTAAGTGGCTTATTATTTATCATACTACATGAAAATGACACACTCATACCATGAACTGTTTTTTTTCCCCCTAATTCTCTCCAGAACTCTACATGTCAAAGAAGGGATTTTTTTTTTAAGATGAGGCCAGGACTAAAGCTAGGGGAAAGATCCATGTTACCAATAACTGCTGAATATCAAAGCAATACTGGGTTTCTTATAAATTGACTTTGAATTACATGTTATTCACTGGGCTATCTGCTATAGGAAAAATTTAGAGATTTGCACTACATTTGCATTTAAGATTTTCACTACATTTGTATTTTGAAAACAGTTTGCAGCAACTGAAGTAAACTGAGGGATGAGGGATGAATAGAAAGAAAAGAGAAAAACTGGAACATTTTAGAAGCACCTGAAAAAATGGGATGACAGATTAACTGGGACTGTACCTCCCAAAACAGATCAATTGGAGGATATGGGAGATGAGTCTGAGTCAATAGAATTTACATAAGTGTTGATTTACAACTTTCCTATGGATTCACTAGGGGCCAATGCAGACCAGCAGTTTAGGCTGGCCTGGGGGCGGAGTTGGGGCGGGGCAACTGCACGCTGGCTTCCCTGACTCTGCCCCAATGCCGTGTACCCATCTGCATGGCACACGACGTCTGGGCACCCTCTTGGCACAGCATGTGCACACTCTGTGCCAAAAGGGCACAAAAGAGCTGCAGTGGGAGCTCTAAGGGCGGCCTTTTGTCTCCCCCAAAAGAAGTGGCATTTTGCTGCTCTTTTGGGGATGGCAAAAAGGAGGATTGGGGCTGCAGCGTGTGGTTGACGCCACCCTGATCCACTGCTCCCAGGGATGGCCGAGAGCTGCCACGGACAGGCCATCTGCACCGGCCCTAGGTTTATTTTAATTGAGACTAAAGAAACAACAACCACAGAGCATACAATGGAATCCACAGAAGAACGTGGAGACTGGTATCAAGTTGCACAAAAGATTATATATATAAAAAGCTCAACACATTTTAACCTGTGTTTTCTCTTACAACATTCTTCAGGGGCTATACAAAGCCAATATTATTCACCTTCTGAACTTACTGATGGAAAGATTCTGTTTAAAACAATTACATTAAATTAATTACATTAAATTAATTAAAATCTTTGTTCCCTAGAGCAAACAAAGTATCTAGACATCCTTCCAGTCTTGTAAATTCAATTCAACATTGAGCATGGCAACATCTTTAAAACTTACCTTGTGTGAATAGTTCCTCTGAACCCTCAGCTGGCTGCACATGCAGATGGGGTACCATGCTGGGTTCCTGATGAGAAGCCCCTCCCAACAGTATCACAATCTCCATTGCAGAAGTTACCCGTTTCGCCTCAACACTGGTATCATGGGCAAAGATCTCCTTCAGCCCATGAAAAAAGGGCATTGTTATTGGTCCACTCCCGCTCCTGTTTGCTTTTTGGTTAGCCTTCTTAAATTTTTGCTTCATTGCCTTCTACACTCTGGTCCTGTCCTATCATCCTCTCTCCAACTTGGCTGGGATTTTTTCATAAATATCTATATTATGGTGGCTATGGTTGAGTTGCATCTGCACTGCCTCCTTGCCCCAAATAGCTATCAAATATTTAGTGTCATCAATCTTCCAAGATATCCCCCTCCCACCTTTTATTGAGGTATCAGCTGTGGCTAAGGGGAAAAAGCCGGCAAATTTGGCAAATTAAAAATGAGGTCCTTTCCACGATGCAAATGAGCCGGTCAGCGAGGAAGGTTTTTAAAAATGGCACTGTGCCAGGAATTTAGGGGTGGGCACAGAAGTTCACAAAGGTAGGAGGGCACATGTAACTGGGCATCAGAAACTCTTATCCAGCTGGGTATGCCCTCTCTTCCTGTATTACTCATGTCAGGGATGACCAAATGGTTGAACAAATGGCACCTATGGAACTGCTCATCCCCCCATCATGCCACCCTCAAACCTAAAGAAATCTTCTCTCAATGGGGAATGGAACAGCCATGCCAAGAAACCTCCCGCCATGGAGGAAATGGCAAACAAAAAAGAATCAATGCAAATATGATGGATTGGATATACTGTCATGGTATATATATAAAAGGATGATATCAAGAGCCCAAAGGTCACTCACTCCCACCCTCCCAACATCAAGTGGAGGCACCTATGGTTAATATACACCAGAAGAGTGAGGAATCCCCTGTCAGTATAGCCCTTGTAGAAGTTCTATAGAACAACCATCGATCACATAGTCTATCGTATAATAATTTTGTAAAAAAGATTCCCCCTCCTAAAGAAAAGCACACATTGGAGAAATAATCAAGACTAGAATCACAGGAATCGATCAGAATAAAACTGAAAATTAAAGCCTCCACATGCGCACAGGTAGACAAAAGGCAGCGTAGAAAAAAATGGCAGATTTCAAGCAACCAGAGGCTGGATGGGTGACATCCCTCAGCCAGCCCTTCTGCCATTGTCCCTCCCCTTCAGTAAGATGTGATTCAGATCCAAACGTTGCTCCCACTTGCTGGACATGCTTCAGAATAGCTTCTTTTCAAAAGAACCACCAAAAAAATAGTGTCAGGAATATCTGGGTTTTATGTGTTTGCTTCGCTTCATTTCAACTAAAACTGATCACAGTAGGATCAGAACCGGCTTCAAGTGGGAGGGACGAAGATAAAATCTTATCTCCAATTTGCTTTAAATCATAGGGGGAACAAGCCCTCAGTTTTCTAACAGTCCATTTCCCTTTAGCCCAGATAAACCTATGTGTCCATGAATGTTATCCTTTTCCCCCCTGCCCTCAGCTTATAAAATATTTTTAAAAGGCTTCAACCCTTGCTCCCATGTTTTCATCAGTTGTCCATTAAATGATCTGAGAGTTTCTGGTCCAGAAATTTCTGAAGTTTGGAATGTACCAGCTATAGGCAATGTATCAATGATTTATGATATTATGGAATATGATATGTATTCACATTTTGTCTTTTTATGATTTCATAGCCTCTGAAGAAGTCTTAAGAGTACACACAGGCAGAAATGCATTGGATGCTTTTACTAGTAAAACTATAATTTAAAACTTTTTACTAGTAAGATGATAATGTCTGGAGTGTTTCCAAATAAGGCTCTTATTGTGCCTCCTTCACCAAATTTTACAGGGGAATTTACATTTTGCTGCAGTAAAACTGCTGATTGCAGCTGGTTATAGGGAGCTTATAAAACAAGTAAAATTAGTAAAATCTTTTGAACATCTTGAGACTTGGGTAGTTGGGACTAAGAATTGGTTTTAGGGATCATGCAGCTCTCCATATGTTGGTCTGCAGCTCCCAATAACTTGGCCACCAAAGTCAGTGGTAGAAATGTTAGTAATTGCATTTTGGTAATATGTGGAGGGCTGCACCATTCCCACCCCCAAGTTTAGCTATTATGGAATACATTTTTGTGGCCAAGGGTCTGCTTCATTAGGTGTTTTTTGTTTGTTTGTTTGTTTTGCTTTTGTTTATAATGTCTGGAATGTTTCTAGATAAAGCTCTTATTGTGCCTCCTTCACCAAATTTTACAGGGGAATTTACATTTTGAGGCAGCAAGACTGCTGACTGTGACTGGTTATAGGGAACATATAAGCTTCCTTGTTTAAACAGCTTCACTGACTACTGATTTGGTTCTGGGCACAATTCAAAGTGTGGATTATTACATATAAAGTCAGATGCAGCTTCAGTCTAGATTATCTGAAAACCTGTATCTCTTCATATGAGCTTGTCCAAATCTTTCAATCTTTGAAGGACAATTTCCTCTTTATCTTACCATCCTCATAGGTTTGTCTGGTGAGAACATAGGAGAGATCCTTCTTCATAGCTGCTCCTAGGGCTGCATCTGCACTATAGAAATTATCCATTATGACACTACTTTAATAGTTCAATGCCATTGAATTTTGGAAATTGTAGTTTGTTGTGCCAGCAGAGCTCTCTGACAGAGAAGGATCAATGTTTCACAAAACTGCAAATCCCAGAATTCCATAGCACTGAGCAATGACAGTTAAATTGGTGTCAAACTAGACTATTTCTGCAGTGCAGATACAGTCTAGGTTATGGAATTCCTTCCCAAGTTAGGCTCAGTTGCCTCCTTCTTTGCTCTCTTTTTGCCAGCAGACAAAGCTCTTATTCAAGAAGGTCCTCATCTTTAACTGAGTGAGGTAGAAGGATGTCTAGTGGCTGTGTTCTTTTTTTATATATATGTACCATATTTTCCAGCGTATAAGACAACTTTTTAACCCTGGAAAAGGGTCTCAAAGGTTGGGGGTCATCTTATTTGGCAGGTAGAGAAGGAGGAGTATGAGGACGAAGACAGAAAGAGAAGGAAGCCAGGGGAGAGAAGGAGGAATATGAGGATGAGGGGAGAAAGAGAAGGGAGACAGGAGAGAGGAGGAGGAGAACAAGGGGAGAAAGAGAAGAGAGCCAGGAGAGAGGAGGAAGAGGAGGATGAGAATGAGAATGAGGGGAGAAAGAGAAGAGAGCCAGGAGAGAGGAGAGAGGAGGAAGAGGAGGAAGAGAATGAGGGGAGAAAGAGAAGAGAGCCAGGAGAGAGGAGGAGGATGAGAACAAAGAGAGAAAGAGAAGAGAGCCAGAAGAAAGGAAGAGGAGGAGGAGGAGGAGGTTGTGGGGAGAAAGAGAAGAGAGCCAGGAGAGAGGAAGAGGAGGATGAGAATGAAGGGAGAAAAAGAAGAAAGACAGGAGAGAGGAGGAGGATGAGAACAAAGGGAGAAAGAGAAGAGAGCCAGGAGAAAGGAGGAGGAGGAGGTGGATTACATGAAAACAACACAGAGAACACAGCCAAGGTCATTTTTTCTGGGAACACAGAAGGCAAGAGGAAAAACAAATTAGATCATCTAGTTTTGTGAGAACTAATGGTCACATGACACAAGACACAGGAAAAAGGCTGGGTTTAGAGGCTGTTTAGCAAATGTCTATAAATGTATCAACCTGGGGGTGGAGTTATTGGCTTGGCTTGGTTTAGAGTTTTTTGGTCCTGTTCATGCTCTGCCTGCATGATGGATGTTCTAAATGTAAATAGTTATTTTGTTCATTTCTGAAACTTGAGAATAAAATCCTTCTTTTGAAGAGAATCTAATCTCTGGTCTGGTTCATGGAAAGCTAAAAGCTGCAGGCTGCATTCCTGAGTAATTGAGCAAGAGATCCAGAGAGGATGGAGCTGGTGAATGGAGGTCCTGCACACACTCTGCTACTCTGCTCAATTCAACTAACAATAACAAGAGAAGAGAGCCAGGAGAGAGGAGGAGGAAGATGAGAAAGAGGGGAGAAAGAAGAGAGCCAGGAGAGAGGAGGAGGAGGAGGGGAGAAAGAGAAGGGAACCAGGAGAGGAGGAGGAGAATGAAGGGAGAAAGAGAAGGGAGCCAGGAGAGAGGACAAAGAGGATGAGAACAAAGGGAGAAAGAGAAGGGAGCCAGGAGAGGAGAGGAGGAGGAGGGGGGGAAGGGGGGGGAGAAAGAGAAGGGAGCCAGGAGAGAGAAGGAGGATGAGAACGAGGGGAGAATGAAAAGAGATCCAGGAGAGAGGAGGAGATGGAGGAGGACGAGGGGAGAAAGAGGAGGAAGCCAGGAGAGAGGAGCAGGAGGAGGAGAACGAGGGGAGAAGGAGAAGGAAGCCAGTTCTACAGTGTGGATGCAGCCTGAATCTGCACTGCAGAAATAATGCAGTTTGACACCACTTTAACTGCAACGGCTCCATCCTATGGTCTCCTAGGATCTGCAGTTTGCTTTGTGGTACCAGAGCTTTCTGATAGAAAAGGCTAAATATCTCACAAAACTGCAAATCCTAGAATTCCATAGCCTTGAGCCAGGGCAGTTAAAACAGTATCAAACTGCTTTAATAAATTTCTGCAATGCAGACTCAGCCAAAGTTGATGTGTTGCTTGGCATGGCTTCTTTAACAAATAATTCTGCACAATGAGAGAGAGAGAGAGAGTGTGTACCTTTGAAGATTTAGCTAAAGAAGAACCAAGTTCCTTAACTTGGAGATTATATGTGTATGTTGTGTGCTTTCAAATTGTTCCTGAGTTATGGTGATCATGAAGTTTTCTTGGCAAGATTCGCTCAGAGGAGGTTTGCTATTGCCTTCCCCTGAGGCTGAGAGTGTGTGACTTGTCCAAGTTCACCCAGTGGGTTTCATGGCAGAGTGGGGAATCAAACCCAGGTCTCCAGAATAGTAGTCCAACACTCAAACCACTACACCATGCTGGCTCCTATTCCCATGTACTACCTATGAATCAATTGCAGACTTTTTTTGTTGTTCTTGTGTGTCTTCAAGTCCTTTCCGAGTAATGGCAACCCTAGGGCAACCTTATTATGGGGCTTTCTTGGCATGTTTCTTCAAATGGGGGTTGCCATTACCATCCTCTGAGGCTGAGAGTGTGTGACATGGTCAGGGTCACTTACTTAGCTGCAAATTGTACATATCCCAGAATGCATCAACTAGTATATTGGCAGTCTTTCCCCCCAGCACTTTCTCATTTCCCCCCAACCATCTCATAGCTGGGAGAAGGAAATAATTTTTAAAGCAGCATTTAAATCTGGACTATTTTTTAAAAAGTAAGGTCCAAAACACACTGTAGAAATAATAAGGTCCGAAACACACTGCAGAAATAAATGCTAGGAAACATGGGAGCTGTAGTTTGTTGTGTTTATAAGTGACAGTTTTCCTGCTAAGTACCTGCATGTCATAAGCATTTGAATTAAAATTACCATATTGAAATCAAATCTGATTTTTTTAAATTTTTATTTGGTGTGCGTTGGAAGAGGGGTAGTCTTATACGACAAGTATATCCCAAACGCTATATTTTAACTGGAAAAGTTGGGGGTTGTCTTATACTCCCAGTCGTCTTATACGCTGGAAAATACAGTAACATGTATTTTAAATTAATACTTTAGTTGGATTGATTTTTCCATGCTTTTTAATATATATATATATATATATCTTTACCATATACTGTTTTTGCTATTTTGTTTTAACTTTTTACAATGTAAGCTGCTTTGGGTTCCATATGGGAAAAAGGCTGGATGTAAATCAAATAATATAAATAATCATCTGAAACTTCACTTGTAACCCATTTGTGTTTTCCACCAGTTCCTCAATCTTCCTCTGCTCTTTTAAGAAGGGAATAGTAGAATATCTGCTGCTGCTATTGCTGCTGCTTCATCATCATCTTCTTCTTTTTGTTGATATTGTTTCAGCCATCATTCTGGAAACATCTCTGTTGAAAAATTTCTAACGCTGCAACTAACAAATAAACTGGAGCCTGATAAAACACGAATCCAGTCTTGGTGTTACGAGTAGCGTGGTCATACATCCAGTACCCCTTGTTAGACAAAATGGCATTGTTGGGAGCCAAAGGCAAAAATCTCTTCATGTAGCCATGGGAATCCTTTAAGCAGTTCCTACTCTGTAGATCCAGTTAATGTGTGAAACTAACACAAAAAATTGGGACTTCTTCCTGCTTAATATTCGCTGCCTTATTTCTCTAACTGTGGCTTATGAAAATATCATAATTTTATATTAAAACCCAGCTGAAATATTAATGAGAACAGCCAAAAACTGTTCTCCAGTGGCATTGAAGATTTGATTGCATTAATATTTTCAGTACACACTGAGCATTTCTATTATGAAGTGCCAAACTAATTTGATATTAGACAGTATTGCAATGGAAGTATAATCTCCTGCCTTTGTTGTTCTTGTTGTTTTCAATAATGATTTGGGACCCATTAACAATATTTGTGATTTTGTTTAGATTGAACAAATAATCTGCTGCTCTGTTAACATGCAATATTCATTCTATAAAACAGAATACCAAGAAACTCTCCTTGGGAATAAGGGGAAAAAACTGGAGAAGTAAAATTGTTGACATAGCTTTAAAAATATCCATCTTTTGTGAGGGAGAGTCTGCTTGCATATGCATATTCCTTTTGCACATTGTTCTTCTTTATCCTTCTCACCACAGTTATAGGGAGTAGAAGAATATACTCTTAAGTTCAGCTAAGAAGCAAATAATTTTTATACAGCTGCCCAGAAGGACTGTAAAATACACTCATTATAAAATAGAAGGAAATAGAAAATAGACCTGATTCTAGTGATAGAAATCAGGGTGATATGCAATAGAGTAGCATATATTCTTTTACTCACAGCTTTTTCACAATATTGTAGTGGGAATGATCTGCTCCCAGTACTGCTGAAATTAAGAAAGTTTGGGGTACTCAGGAATAGATCCTGTGTAGAAAGACTTTGAACTGTATTCAGATCTGGTACTAAAAGTAAAGTCCTAAGATCAGAATTTTTTTAATTCTAAGTGTATGTATGACTTCTGCATTTGGATCCTGAAGTGCTAATCAAAACACAGATCTCTGAAGCCTGATGTCTGCCATCAGTATTTTAAAGGGTACTTGGAGTGAATATATCTTAATATGCATACTCGTTGTCCATTTGTTTTGTTTTTGTTGAGTCAAAATTACAGAAATTTCTTCCCAATCTTTTGTTCAATTGTTGAGTGACCATTTCCCCATGTGCTTGTTTTCTAGATGAATTTATTTCAAACAAATAATTGCCTCCTGTGCCATAACTTTCTTGCAGGTTCTCAAGTTTACTGTTCCTGGCACTGTTGACTTTGGACTCTATCACAGGCTGATCATTATAGTTCTAAGGCACCACAGGTAGTTGGTCACCATTATAGTTCACTCAAAAACCCAACTCTTTACTTTCTCATATCTCAGTTGTAACTGAGATAGAGGGGATGCAGATGGGCTGCAGACGCATCGGCCCTGATCTTCCCTTTTGCCGCCTGGGAAAGGAGCACCCAAACGCTGCTCCTTTCACAGGCAGTAAAAAGGTTGCCCAAAGAGCCGTTGCATGGCTCTTTTGTGCCTCTTCCATTAAGACGCTGTGCTGTGATGACGTCCTGGCGGTACGCGCCATGTAAAACAGCACGCGCCATGATTACGTCTTCTGCGTGGGGTTGGGGCACCTGGCGTATGGCACCCTCCCCTTCCCTGCTTTTATGCAAATTATACAGTTGAGTTTCTTTTAGGGCCTTTACAGACTACTAGAAATAATGCAGCTTGAGTCCACTTTAACTGCCCTGGCTCAGTGTTAGGGAACATGGGAACCGTAGTTTTTTCTGAGACAATGAGCCTTCTCTGTCAGAGAGTTCTGGTGACACAATAAACTACAGTTCCCATGATTCCCTAGCACTGAGCCAGGGCAGTTAAAGTGGACTCAAGCTGCATTATTTCTGGCAGTCTGTAAAGGCCCTTAGTTACTTTTTAAAAACATCTTAATGCTACAAGATGTTGATCAATGCCTTGTCCTCTTGGCAGTTATGACATCTGGTCACCCTGAGTGAGAGGCATGAAGGCCAGAACAGTAGCCATCCTTCCTGCCCTAGAAAAGAGGAGAAGGAAACTTTGGAGGTAGGTGCTTGAAAGCTACAGCCCTGCCTTCCCCATCCATCTTCAACCTACTGCTTCTGTCCTACATAGGAAGTGTGTAATGTTGCAGCCTGCAGAAGGTTGACTTGTTACAAATTGTGGGGGAAGCATCTGTAGTTTTCCATTCACCTTGATTTTCCTATACCTGGCAGTATAAAATGGTAATCACTGTTGTGATTATGTTGAAGTTTCTTTTTCTGTAAACCACATGCATTTATTTTCAGGTTTTATTTCTTTTCTGGATGTGCAAATCCTCTGGAATTAAAGAGATTATTTTTATGTTAAGCATACTAAGCATTGTTTGCATCTCAGAAAAAGCTTTTCCCAGCAGGTCTTTATATTTGAGCCATATTCCATCTCTATAAATTGATTTCATCCAAACTGCTTCTGCTGGTGAAGCCCACTCCGGTATATTAATACACCACTTTTTTTTATACTTTAACCAAATTTTCAAACAAACTTTATGGATATGATGATCTTTAAACCTAGAATCCCCTTTAAATTTATCATAAAATAAATATGAGTGAAAGCCGTATTGTAAATCAGCGCCTTCAAGGTCCAATATTCTTTAATCATTCAGATGAAACCAGTCCTGCAACCACTCTAGCACACACGCCTCATAGTACCATTGAATATTTGAAACTGCTAAGCCACCTCTTTCCACTGTATCTAACATATCTGTCATTTTTACCCTATGCTTTTTATTTTTCCAAATAAAATTTGATATATCAGTTTTCCAAATTCTAAAAATATTTTCGTTTTCAATTATGGGGATATTTTGAAAAAGATACATTAATTTAGGTAGGATTAACATTTTGAATAACCCTAGACCCAGACAGTCTTAATATAAAGTTTAAAACGTATGAAGAATTAAAAGAAGAGGGATGAATATAAATTGGTTTACTTATTGGCAATTAAGTGAGCAATTTAAATTGGATAATAAATTAGGCAGATTAGGTCCCATCGAAAAAGGATTTGAAAATTTAGTTAAAGGTGAGTCAAGGAAATTAATATCCAAATACTATAGATTGATTAGAAATTGGGAAATGGAAGAAAATACGGTGAAGAAATATATGATTGATTGGGCGAGGGATTTAAAACAAAATATTAATTTGGAAGACTGGTCCAAAAGCTGGAAAAAAATTAAGTGTTATGCTTTAAATATGGACATAAAGGAGAATGCTTATAAGGTGATGTATAGATGGTACCTTACCCCATTTAGATTGTCCAAAATTTATAAAGGGTATCGACCAACTTGCTGGAAGTGTCAAGAGGAGACCGGATATTATTTACATTTATGGTGGAACTGTAAATCTTCACAAAAATTATGAACAGATTATGGGATTACAAATTAAATTAGATCCTAAAATATATTTATTAAATATAACAACAGATGAGATAGAAAAAAAAAGGTGGAAAATTATTCTTCCTTTTAACTACGACGGCAAGAATTTTATTTGCTAAATTTTGGAGAAATCCAGATATCCCCACAATTGAGGAATGGAGAGTTAAAATGAATGATATATATGAACTAGAAAAGTTGACATGTTTAGTGCGAAACAAGTCGTTAAGTATTTTTCACAAAGATTGGGAACCATGGTATACGTATATAAAGAAAACCTTTAGTGATACTCTACAGTTGATCACTGTATTAGATTGATTTGAATTTATATATTAATAGTCTAAAGATAAAGACTATAAATTATAGGTTATATTAGAATATTAGAATAACTTAAGCCAGATATTAGTCACTATTAAAATATTAGAACTAATGAAATGAAATGAATTATTCTTCTGAAGGTGTATAATGTATAATGAATCTGCACCTGGTATTATTACTTATTTGTTATTATTATTATTATTATTATTATTATTATTTTCCTTCCTTTTCATTTGAGTGATTAGTTCTTATTGAAATGCTTCTATTATATTAGATACATTATGTTGCTTGATGTTAATAGTGATAGAATATAAGGTCAGGATAGATTATGAATAGAATATAAACCAATGCAGGGCAGAGGAAGCAGATGTTTTGTAGTTTTATAGTTGTGTTGTTTTGTTGTAACATGTCTTATGTGTTTGTTTTGTTATGTAACTTTTGTATATAACTTATTGTATTGTACTGTTTTTGTATGTTTTTTTTGTTTTTAAATATTTCTAATAAAAAATTTTAAAAAAAGAAAAGAAAAAGCTTTTCCAATACAGCAAATTCTATAAAACCCTGTTAAGTTGTTGTTATCTTTCACATTATTTAAAATTATTCAGTGAATAATGTGCTGCATTGGTAAAACAAAGCCAGGTCTGTTATAAAACAGTAGTACAAATAAATATATGCACAACTATACTTTTGTGTGGTGGTTTTTGGGCTGTATGGCCATGTTCTAGAAGAGTTTCTTTCTGACATTTCACCAACATCTGTGGCTGGCATTTTCAGAGAATACTGGAATAGAGGAGAGTGGGTATATATATATACTGTGAGACCCTGGGTAGGGAGGAATGATTCCCATGTAAACTGTGTATTGTTCTGTTGTTAATAGCATGGCTTCAGGGTGGGAGGATATGCAAACAAGGATTAGTGTCTGCTAATTGATGATCATTGTCTGCTGGGAATGCCCTTGACCATGGGTGGTTTCCCATTCGCATTTTCTGAGTGCTGATTTTTCTATTTTGTGGGACCGGTAACCAAACTTTGTTTACTTTAAGGGTTTCTTCTTTCCTATTGAAGTTGTCCAAGTGTTAGTAGATTTTGATGGCTTCCCTGTGCATTCTGACCTGATAGTTGTTGGCATGGTCCAGAATTTCAGTTTTTTCAAACAGCATTTTATGCCCAGGATGGTTTATAATCTGCTACTGCTGATTTTTCTGGCTGACCCAGTCTGCAGTATCTCTCATGTTCCTTGACTCGTGTTTGGACACTGCATTTGGTGGTCCCTATGTAGACTTGTCCACAGCTGCATGATATGTGATAAACTCCTGCAGCTGTTAGAGGGTCTCTTTTGTCCTTCGCTGGGTGCAGCATTTGTTGGATTTTCTTGGTCAGTTTGTAAACCATTTGGAGGTTGTTTTTCCTGACCACTTTCCCTATTCTGTCTGTGACTCCTTTGATGTATGGTAAAAAATACTTTCCCTTTGGGTGATTGCTTGTCTTCACTCCTCTGGGTTTTTCTGGGTCTAGCAGCCCTTCTGATGTCTGAGCTGGAGTAACTATTCACCTGTAGAGCCCGGTCTAGGTGCTTCAATTCCTCTTCCAAGAAGTGGGGTTCACAGATGCATTTTGCCCGGTCTATCAGTGTTTTTATTGTGCTTCTTTTTAGTCCTGGGTGATGGTTGGAGTTCTTGTGCAGGCATCTGTCTGTCCGTGTCAGTTTTCTGTACACTGTGTGACCCAGACATTGGTTTGGTTTGCGGATGACTAGGACATCCAGGAATGGCAGTGTTCCTTCCTTTTCTTTTTCCATAGTGAATTGGATGTTAGGGTGGATGTTGTTCAAGTGGTTCAGGAACCCAGCCAGATCTTCTTCTCCATGGTTCCAAATGGTGAAAGTGTCATCCATGTATCAGAACCAAGTTGTGGGCTTTTTCGGTGCTGTTTCTTTGAAAAGCAAGCCCTGGAAAAACTATGGATGCTGGCCATGAAAGCCTTTGACTTCACATATGCACAACTATTTAAAACACATGCAGAATAAACATCACTTCCCTCCTCCTTCAATACAATTTATTTGTCTATTACATTTTTATAATCTTCCCTAATGACACCCCCCAAGGAACCTCACAGACTTGTTGTAAATCAGGCTGAGTGACAGTGACTGGACCAGCAGACTAAGATCAACCTGTGACTTTCATAAGTCAGTGAAGGGCTACAACCTTATTTCCTGAGTCTTAGTCCAAGGCTAGGCAACTGTGTGGGGACCAGGGCCAACTTCCTTTATAGATTCCTCATAGACCACACACCCCACATACACACATCAAACCCAAATACCTCCATTTTCCTTGGCAGTCCCTCTCAAATGTTGTCAGGAAGTGACATTGCCCTTCCAAAGCATTTTGAAATCATGAGGTGACTTGTGGGGGCTTCAGGGGCTACAAAACTTGTGTCTAGTGGCAACATATATTTGACAGGTTGCAATACGCCCAGCATGCTAACGACTACATCAGTGTTTTCCAACCTTGGTCCTCCATTTGTTTTTGACTCCAGATCTCCAAACCCCAGTCAATGTGGCCAACAGTGGCCAAGAAATATGGAAGCTGAAGAAAACATCTGGATGACCAAAGATTGGGAACCTCTGCACTATACCATACAGCATAGGAAGGCAAATAGTGACCCTCCAGATGTTTGGATCAATAACCTTAGCCAGCATATCCAATGATGAAAGATGCTGGGAGCTGAGGTCCAACAACATCTATACTGTGCCACGATTCTCACCTCTGTCATTCCGATTTTATTATCTTAAAAATATATCACTTTTGAAAGACCTCTTACATTCTTTTTTCTTCTTCTTATGCTGCTTCCCAAAGAGAGGAATTGTTATAGCATAATAAATCATGCTAGTCAAAATGCAAATCAGGTCTCAGGTCACAACAGCAGTTGTGGAAGAAGTCTATTCTGCCTCTACACCAGCTTCAAAACAATACCAAAAATCCTGCTCACACATAACTAATATTACATAATCTGGGCTTTTCACTTTTGATAATCAAACAGTTCCTCTTTCTCTCTTTCTCAATCTAAAATTCATGACCCAAAAACCACAGACCTACAGAATAGCGTAGTAGAAGCGCTAACCATTGATACCATCTTGAAGGGGTGGTGATTGCTGGATAAGATTTTGGTTTCTTTCACTCAGCAGGCAGATTGGGGCTGCCCTGGAGCCACTCGCCCTGGTGCCATGGAAACCACATGCCGCAGCTCCAATCTGCCCCAATGCTGGCCCAAAGAGGAGCAGAAAAGATCCTATCCTATTTGGGCCAATAAAGGGCTGCCTTAGATGGCTTGCCGCAACCCCAGTGTGGCTTCAAGCCACTTGGGGCATGTGGCATCAAAACAGCATGCCCTTGGAGTGGCTTGAAGCTGTCCCCATCTGAATGGCTAGGTGGCTTCCAGGCAGCTTCAGGGCATGAGGCATCAAAATGCCATGCCCCCAAGCCTCCTGGAAGCCAGCTTTTCTGGGCCATCTGTTTGGCCCCTCAGTGATTTTATTCACAACATTAGCACAAATATTCTTTCTGGCATGTTTGGTAGATTATCAGCTCAACCTACTTTCTTATGCTGAGAACAGAATTTATTTTGCTTGGTGCTGAGTGACTAATCAACAGGCCTTGAACAGTCACAGGCACATATGTATAGCTTGTAAATGTCTACTGGCTGACATGCATTCAGCCACTTAAACAATCACCCACAGGGGATCTTCTTACTTGGAAACACTAAACACAACTGAAAATAGATACTTTCATATATGTAGCAAAGTGGAAGCTGGATACAAAGGTGGTGAAAGAGTAATACGAACTGTGGTTGTGAATTAAACAGTGCACAAAGCATTAAAATAAGAACCACATTTATAAAGTACTGTGACCACTAAGAATTATATCAAGCATTAACTAATGGAAAATATAAAAAAAATGTTAAGAGTAGTGCACTGGCTTGGGGGCAAAGTCCAAAGGGCTCCTCCAGGTACTAACTCTTTGCAGGATATTACAGGCTAGGTTTTAAAAATGGACAATTAACCAGAATAGCACCCCCACCCCCCAAAAGAAAATGAGGTTAAGGACAAGCAGAAACAATTATGTCTTAATAAAGTCTGACAGAACAAGCTGTTCAATACAAGCTGTTTCCCAACAGAAAAGAAGGGAAAGCTCACATGGGTGCAAGAACCCTCCTCCTGATCTATCTAAGGGGGGGGGGTATAGGGGTGTAGCTAAGCTTAAGGGACTACAGACATATAACTCATACACAGATTTTCTCACCCTCTGATGTAAAAAAGAGTCTAGATAAGCTGGATGGCTGGAGATCAAAAGCAAAATGATGACGAAGGTGGCCAGCTGTTCAAAATGAAAGACACTCTCTGGAGACTCTTTCTTTCTTTCCCTGTCTCATGTTTCCCTGTGTGTCTCCCTCTCTGTGTGAGTATGTCTCTGTGTCTCTTGCATTGCATCTTTATTTATATTTAACCTTTTCCCTAACGTTGGGGCTGTCACCTTGAATGAAAGGAATGCCTCTCAGTGGAGCAAAACATGGCATCAACCATGTGCTTAAAGTAATGAGTGCACTGACAATGACTCTTAGATAAGCTGGGAGGTTGAGAACAATGGAGTTGCATACATTAAACAAAGCCAATTAAGTATATTTACCCCCTTTCAAATCCAGATAGAATTGCCCAACATCTCTGGAAACACAGTCCCTTACAATGTACCAGTCTGAGCCAGTCTGGTAGGATCTCCATTCAATGCAGGTAAACAAGACAGTTAAACCTTGATTGCTCTCTTGAACACTGAGACCATTTCCTCATCAGGAGGAGGAAAAGAAATTCCGGATGTATACTTTAGAATGAAGCTTGACTTTTCTCAGAGGGACAGGGATCCAGGCCCTCTTGCTCTACCCTCCCAGCATACCTTCTTACAATGCATGCAGACTCTGGCAAAAGGCAGCTCCTCACTTATCACACCAAAGTCTAACAATTTATATTTATCAAACACAACTCCTAACAACATGTACTGCCTAATTTACTAATGAATGTTTATGTCTATTAAGGAGGAGGAGGAGGAAAAGAATAATGAAATCATAGAATCTTAGAATGTGAAGGGATAACAAGGGCCAACTTGATTGCACAGAACACTGTTTACCTTTGTCTATATTTGCAGAGGGCCAGGATATTATTATTATTATTATTATTATTATTATTATTATTACCTTCCCACCAAAGTGGTACCTATTTATCTACTTACATTTGCATGCTTTCAAACTGCTAGGTTGGCAGAAGTTGGAACTAGTGACAGGAGCTCACCCCATCATGCAGTACCCAGGCTTTGAACTGCCAACCTGCTGGTCTTGCAATCAACAGAGTCAGCATCTTAACCACTTGAGCCACTGCTTTAAAAAGGTTTTAAAAAATGCCACCCAGAGAAAATATACTTGTAATTCCCACAATCCTGGTGTTGATGGGTGGGAAAGCTTTGCATGAATCCTTAAACAAACAACAGCATGAGCTAGATGTCTCAAAGTACTGGCAGATGCTTTAGGTCTCTTTCAGATTTTAACAAGGGAAAAGACATGGGAAGAGAAGGATTTAGGAGACTGCAATCCCTTACATCCACTTATCTGGAGCCAATGGGCAACTGATGGCATCCATAGCAATGGGGTGATGAATCTGCTCTGAGTTTAAGTATGACCTGAATCTATCTGGAGGATAGGATAGGATATCACCTTGAATAGCTTTGACATTGTAATTAAAGCATGGTGCAGATTCGCCACCTCACTGACTTGAAAGCCACCAGCTGGCAATATCTTGTTAACCTTAAGGGACTTACCTCTTCAGAGAGAGGTATAGGGTTGCCCTGTAAAGAAAGGACACAATCAACAACAGGCTTAACCATGAGTGATGCAAGGGTTCGCACCAATAAGAAACCAGAGACAGACATGCAGCTCTTGAACCTCTGAAACACAGTATTTTATTTCCATCTTTTTGAGACTGGATAGAGCCTCATTTCAGTGCAACTCTGAAGGCAGGATCCTGTTGATTCACTAAGCTAATACTTCACTTTTCTCCCAAGGTCACACAGCAGCGTCTAGGAAAGGAAGACAAAAATCTACCAGCTCTGAGCAGCCTGTTTCTCCAGTGCTTTACTTTCTTCATGGTCACCATGCCTGCAGTCTTTTTCTTTCTGATGCTACCTGAGGACTGGCATAATTATGTTGGCACAAAGCAGCAATAGAACTTTGGCCTTACAGTTTATGTCTGCATTGAGAAGGCACTGCTTCCAGTTATTACATGAAACCAGACTGGAATCAGACCAATATGTGTGTGTGAGAGAGAGAGAGAGGGAGAGGGGGAGAGAGAGAGAGAGAGAGAGAGAGAGTAACTAACATTCTCTTTCTATTCCCAAACCTTGAGACAACATTCACCACCAAATATTTTTAAGTCATGCAAGGTAAACCCAAGTCTGCTGAAAATAAATTTGCAACGTATTGCTAAGCAATCTGTCTCATCTGCTTTTCTAGGCAATTGAGTCCTCAGGGAGGCTTTCTCTCATCAGAGACAATTTTGATAGTCTTGAAAAGATAAATTAGGTTTTCTAGAAAGTAGATTTCCCCCCTACCATTTGTTATGAATTAATCATTCAGGTGCTATAAAATAAAATAAAAAAAGCCTCTGTTCCACTCAAAGCATTTAAATCCCCCAAATCAGAATAATATTAACTACATGGAAGAAGTTGGAGAATTTTAAACATTTATTTTATCATGAGCAAAAATAAGAAACTTCAGAAGGTTAAAGTAATTGAAAGTAGTCATTCCCTAATTCCTTTTTATATCAAATTATTAGTAGGTTGTTATTAGCTAGCATCACTGCTGAATGCTCAAAAAATGGATTTTCCTCACAGTTCTAAACTGATTCACAATATTTTGTTTATGCACTTTTTCACATGCACCAGTCACAAGATTTGGTTTGGTATGGACTTGAATTTGTCAATTCAGAAAAGGGTTCAGTTTATAATAATAATAATAATAATAATAATAATAATAATAATAATTTTTATTTATATCCCGCCTCTCTGCCAGGCAATCGGGGCGGCGTACATCATTATAAAATTTCAAAACAATAAATCACAATGAAATCCAATCTCCATCTCCCACCCACCCATCCCCCCAAATCTCAGAGGGATTCAAATGATGCCTGATTCAGCTGAACAAGCACTTAGTGTCATTATCTCCAAATGCCCCCCACACTCTTCCAAAACTCTTTCAATATACAGTTGCCCCTCTGTTTTCATGGGGGATTCGTTCTGGAACACACACACACACCTGCAAAAATGGGAAAACACCAATATGCAAGCCCCATTGGCTTGAATGGTGGCATGCACCCCATTTTAATCCCCTCTGTTTGCCCTCCACAAATGGGTGAGGGACACAGACTCGAAGTCCACAAAGATGGAAGGGCAACTGTACCTGGTTTGGAGAGAGAGAGTTACCAAAGAACTGTCCCATGAAACAATATCCTTCATAGTTCATCTACACTAATCAATTATAGCAGTCTGATACCACTTAACTGCTGTGGTTCCCTCCTATAGAATCTTGGGTTTTGTGTTTGATGAGGTAGTTTTAGAAGTCCTTGCTGTAGAGCTCTGATAGTGATGTAGCTCAAGGTACTGTACTAGAGCTCTCTAGCAGAGAATTCAAAGTACTTTATCAAAGTCTCAGATTCCCTAGGATAGAGTCATGAAAATTAATGGGGTATCAAGCTGGTATAACTGTGCAGCATTGATACACTTCTAGACAGCTGTATTCTGAATCCTTCGGCATTGTTATTTTGCCCCAAAGAGAAGAGAAACAAAGATTACCAGGATCCTGTGCTAATCCAAACAGTCCAGGTCCCTCATCTAGAAGTAAAGACAGGGAAGTTTTAAAAAACACTCCACTGGCCACCTACTGAGGCTTTCTCCCCAATAACAATAATGCAGCAAGCCACCATATTTGACTACAAAAGAAATACAGTGGATCCTTCACAACCATGGGGGTTCAGTTCCACCCCACCGCATGGATGGCAAAAAGTATGGATGGTCTTACCCCATATTGTTCAATGACAGTGACATGCACACAGACA
This sequence comes from Phrynosoma blainvillii, assembly GCA_026167975.1. Taxonomy (NCBI): domain Eukaryota; kingdom Metazoa; phylum Chordata; class Lepidosauria; order Squamata; family Phrynosomatidae; genus Phrynosoma; species Phrynosoma blainvillii. The sequence goes on along the minus strand of JANUYF010000003.1, from coordinate 91,321,504 downwards.
TGTTAGAATGTCCACACACCTGTGCTGCCATTGGATAATATTGGGCATGGCAATCCATGGGCAGTCAAATCTGCAAGTAACCAGCCTGCAGATACAAAGGGTGCACTACAGTGCAACAAAGCAATTCTTTGTGTCAGGATACATGCAACACAAATGAATTATTTTTAAATAGTAGGGGTCCCAGATCTACTTATATGTGTCCAATTCTGTTTTGATATGACACACTTGAGCCCAACTAGAAATGGCATATGAAAACCAAATTAAACACCCACGTCTTTGTTTTAATCCATGGCTTGACTTCAGCAGCAATTCCTATACAGGGTTTCCAGTGTTATTTTTACTTGGCATAAACACAATGAAACCAATGGGAATTAAATTAATTATAACTAGCAAGTCCCGTTAATTCTAATGGGTCTACTTTATGTAGGACTATTTTTGGATTTATAATAATAATAATAATAATAATAATAATTTATATCCTGCCTCTCTGTAAAAACAACTGAGGTGGCTTACAAGATAAAACAGACAATCCCTTTCCTCAATAGCCCACCCCCCTTAAAATGCAATTAAACAGACAAATATAAAAACATAGTTACAAATAACAAATAAGAAATAATTTAAAATGGCTACAGAAAAAATCAGAGATATGCTTAACTATTTTCCATGGCCAGTTACCTTCTCAGGAAAGGCCTGCTGGAAGAGATCCATCTTAACAACTTTTTAAAAGCTGTTTTGGGTGATCAAATGACGGATCTCATCCAGCAGACCATTCCAAAATCTGGGAGCGATAGCTGCAAAGATCCTCTGGGCAGTTGCAGATAATCTAGTTTTTATAGGTTGCAATAAATTCTTCCCAGAGGACCTTAGTGTGCAGGGTGGATTATATGGAAGGAGGCAGTCCTGAAGATAGGTTGGACCCAAGCCATATAGGGTTTTAAAGGTAATAACCAACACCTTGTATTGCGCCTGAAAAGTAATAGGCAGCCAGTGAAGTGATCTTAGGATAGGTGTTATATGGTCTCTCCTGGTTTTACCAGAGACCAGCCTGGCTGCCATGTTCTGTACCAACTGAAGTTTCTGAACTAGGCACAAGGTAGCCCTTTGTAGAGTGCATTGCAGAAATCAAGATGAGAGGTGGGTTGTGAGATCCCTAACCTCCAGGAAAGGGCGCAGTTGGTGTATCAGCCGAAGCTGATAACAGGCGCTCCTGACCACCGCATTCACCTGATTTATCATCTGAAGCAACAGATCTAGGAGCACCCCCAGACTGCGAACACAGTCCTTTGAGGAGAGTGTGACCCCCATCTAGGACTGGGGATTGTATCCCAATACCTGGGTTCAGGGCCGTTACCGTTAGTACCTCCATTTCGTCTGGATTTAGTTTTATTCTTTTCCCCCTCATTCAGTCCATTACCACTTTAAGACATTCATTGAGAGGGGAGACACCATCTGAAGTCAAAGCTGTAGACTGAGACATGGAGAAATATATCTGGGTGTCGTCAGCATACTGATAACACCCCGCCCTATGTCTCTGGATGATCTCCCCCAGCGGCTTCATATATATGTTGAATAGCCTCAGGGACAGGATGGTGCCCTGAGGGATGCCACAGTTAAGATCCTTTTTTGCTGAGCAACTGTCGCCGAGCATCATCCTCTGGAATCTGCCTGAGAGAAAGGAACAGAACCATTGCAATGCAATGCCTCCGATTCCTAATTCTCTCAGGTGTTCCAAGAGGATGTCATGATCTATTACAGGGGTAGGCAACCTAAGGCCGGGGGGCTGGATGTGGCCCCCTGAGGCCTTTGGATCAGCCCTAGGCCGGTCCTGCCGCCGCCACAGCTGCCGCCCCCCGCCGCTGCCGCCGCCCGCCATGATGATATTGATTATTGTTGTTATTTCTTGTTTTTGGGGTTTTCTTGGCGAAATCTCCACAGGGGTTTTGCCATGGCTTTTCTGGGGCTGAGAGAGTGTGCATGCATATTTATTTATTTATTTATTTATTAAAAATATTTTTATTTATTTATTTATTTATTTATTTATTTTTGGTGTTTCAGCCCCCCAATTGTTTGAGGGACAGCAACCCGGGCCCCGGCTCAAAAAGGTTGCCTATTCCTGATCTATTATGTCAAAGGACACTGAGAGGTCTAGTAGTACCAACAGGGTCACACTACCCCTGTCGATGCCCAGACGAAGGTCATCAGCTAAGGCAACCATGGCAGTCTCCACTCCATATCCTGTCCTAAAGCCAGTTTGAAATGGATCCAGATAATCGGTTTCCTCCAAGACAGCTTGGAGCTGAAGAGCAACAGCCCTCTCAATCACCTTGCTCAGAAAAGGTAGCAAAGAGACTGGCCTATAGCTGTTCATGTCCAGAGGGGCAAGAGAAGGTTTTTTCAGAAACGACCTAACCACCGCTTCCTTCAAGGAAGATAGAACATGATTTTCCCCAAAGGATGCATTGATGATTTTCCTCAGGAACATCCTCAAGACATCTCCCCCCAGCGTCCAAATCGGCTCTTATCTGAGAGATTTTATCTGCAGATAAGTTGTTAACACATCACAGTAAGCCACTGTTGGGGATAAGTAAGGGGTTCTGCACAGGTGGAACCTAAGTCACTTCCCTTACCACCCTAAACAGCTCTGCTGGATGGGACTCTGTAGATGCAATATGTGCAGAGAGGAAAGATTTCCTCGCTGCATGTATAGCCTCTCTATAGGAGCAAAGAAATTTCCTATGACAAGTTCTGTCAGATAAGAGTCAAGTTTTCCACCAGATGCATTCTAGTTGTTGTCCAACCCACTTCATCTTCCTGAGTTCTTCTGTATACCATGGTTGACAATTAGAAGCGGGTTGGAAAGGACACTTGGAAGCAATCGTGTCAATAGCCTTGGCAAGATCGGTGTTCCAAGTATTAACCAAAGCTGAGACAGAATTGCCAGCATTACCAACCATTAAACCCTCTAAGGTTTTCTGGAATCTAATTGGTTCCATTAGCCTTTGAGGGCGGACCATTCTAATGGGTCCTCCACCCCTGATGGAATGGGCAGTGGTTCTGAGCTCAACCTTGACCAGGAAATGATCCATCCATGACAATGCCAAGGTTTTTATGTGGAGACCAGTTATGTCAGCTTGGTTAGGGAGTCTGTTAGACAACGGGGTAGATGGTATACTAGCAGAATCCCCAAACTATCCTTGGTCCTCAGGCTCAGGTACATACACTCAAAGTGGACTGTTTTCCGGACAGGTATCCTGGTAAAGGTAAGGTTATTCTTATGAACCAAAGCCACTCTGCCCCCTCACCCACTTCCCCTTACCTGCTCACTGACAGAGTATCCGGCTGGGAGGGCCTGTGCCCAAGTTAAAGCACTGCCTTCTCCCAGCCAGGTCTCTGTAAGGCAAGCCAAGGCAGCATCTTCATCCAGAAGAAGATCATAAATGATCTGAGGTTTGTTTTTTACTGACCTGGCATTGCAAAGGGGCAAGGTGAGGTTCTGTGGAATGGTTGGTGTGCTCTCCAATTCATTCCGAGAAACAGAGTGAATTGTAGGCAGGATAGCTTTCAGACATCGATCCTGATTTCCTTCATCTTGTTACTGCCATACCTTCCTTTCCCATGCACAACCTGGATTTTCATCCCCAGATCGCAACTGGCCACACATGATTGTCCCTTATTCATAGAGCCCTCCAAGTCCCCTCAAATTACTGCTGGGCAGCAAAGCCTCCAGAAACCTAAGAGGGGCCTTGGGAGCCAGCTATTTAACCATTAGCTCAGAAGATCTTGAGCTGCTTCCATGTCCTCCAGCTGGCTGGCTGGTGTTCCTGGGGGTGGGATGGAAGATTGACTTTTAAAGCCAGCCACTCCTGGCCACACCCTCTTTCCCTGCTGCCTGGCTCAGCAGCTTTTGGCCCCAGTGGGGGAAGGAAGAATGTTGCAGAGTCCTCCAGTGTCCTCTGGCTGGCTGGTTGGCTGACTGGTTGGTGTTTCACAATAATATTGTGACAACAGCCTGCGGGTTCATATGGATGTAATGTTCAATTTGCCCACTTCAGTCCAAAATCTAGGCCCATCCTTGAAGAATTGAATGTGTCTAGATTCAGATCAGAATGGTGGTCCACAAAGCAAGGTACACATTTCTTACTGAAAGATCTTCACAGTTATTTTTGAGCTGGCTAGATGTGCCTTAGGCTAGCATCTTCACCTATTCTCTCACTAAAGATTAGTAAGGAAACTTCCCATACTAAATTGCTTCTTTCACATTATCTGTTACTGCATACAGTTCATATTATGTCAAAGATCCATTTTCCTTTTCACTGAGTTTACCTTTTGGGGCTTGTAGAAGCTGCAGCATTGCTCAATTAACATAAGCTAGGTTAAGAGACCTGGGATTAATTCGAAGATAAGAATGACAGAGAGCTTGACATATTTAGGAAAAAAAATAATACAAAAAGAAGTCTGCAAAGTTATCAGTTTCAAAAGATTAATGGAGCTTTGTTTAATAATGACTAACCTACCATGCAGAAATTTCATGCCTGGCATACCTGAGTGCTAAATGATACATCTTTAATCAAGGTGGCTGAGATTTCCATTTGTACTCATTCATTTGGATTATTTTAAAAGCTCGGTTCTCTTCCTGTTTTCATTATTTGTCAACCTGTCCCCATACAAATATTTGTCTGATAGTGGTCATACTTGTCTGCAGCCTGAGGCTGTGGACAAGTGGGTCAAAAGAAGCAAAGCTGAGAAAGGTAGGAAGATGGACTATAGCAGTACTACTCACATTGGTGGCCATCAGCTACTGGTCCCTGCCAAGTTTCCAGGAAATAAAGAAACAATTGTAGCCAATGGGCACTAACATGGTGCCAGTCCCTGAGAACATTAGGGAGAATATTGCTGGTCCTCACATCAGAAAAGCAGTGGCATCACTCAGGTGTGCAGGGGGTATGGATGACACTGAGTGATACCCCAAAAGAGGGGTGGCACCTAGTCAAGCTCCCTTCCTCATGCCATCCCATCCTTCTCCTCATGAGGAGAGGGACAGGGTAGCCCCGAGGCAGGCCAAGTGTGCTCTCCCCACCATGCTGTCCTGTCCTAACATGCAGCCATTCTGTTCACTTTATGGTCTGTTCCTTTTCTTCATTCATTCCAAGCAGCTACTTCAGATGTCAGTTACTAGGAGACTTCAGAAAAGCTTTCTTAACCAGAAGAGGGGTGGCACCCAGTTGGGCCTCCTCCTCCATGCCATCCTGTCCTTCTCCACATGGGGACAGGGATGGGGTGGCCTGAGGGAGGCCAAATGTGCTCCCCCCCGATGCCATCCCATCCTTCTCCTCATGAAGAAAAGGACAGGACAGCAAGGTGTGGGAGGCCTGACCAGGTGCCACCCCTCTTGTGGCTAAGGAAGCTGCTTTGAAGTCTTTGAAGCTGTCCTGTCCTTCTCCTCCTCCCCCCCCCCTTTGTCTTTAGCACAGGCCAGCAACATATAGAACTCATGCAGATGACTCCTTTAAAATCTCTTAACTGGGTTCCTATAAATGAATAAAACTGTTTTATGATGAAAAATACCATTGGTCCACCATGCCAAGTATTTCCTATTTCATCTACCAGCTGATCTTCCAGATCTGAAGCAGAGGTCCTTTCAGACCTTGCAACCTGAGAACCTATAAAATAAGCTTGGAACTGAACAATACCACTGGACTAGCAAGGCCCCTTGGGTTCTTGTATCTCACTATAGGAACTACTATCAGTGACTTGATGTGGACATGAGCTCAATTCAAAGAGAAAATATCTGAAAATTTTTGAGAGTGGCCTATTCACATGGCTCAGAAAGCTGCTTTGAAGTCTCCTGGTAACTGACATCTGAGGTAGCTGTTAGGAATGAATGAAGAAAAGGAACAGACCATATAGTGAACAGAGTAGCAGCATGTGATTTATGCAATAATATTCTAGTTTTTTAGGAAACATTTGAAGACCGTATTCCCAAACTGTCTTATTATACAGCAACTCCACTTATCAAACCTGTTTTCAAACATTAACTAGTACTAATGTTTTAACAGAAGCAGGTGGGAAGCAGAAGAAATGTTCTTGTAAGATAATTCATAAACCTAACCTCTTCCAACTTAAACACATTCTTGTTGCTCCTTCTCTTTTTCTTATGGAAGTTGTTTTAAAAATTGTCCTTCACTGTTATGCTCTCATCATTATTCGGAGGACTTTCTTTTGTAGAAAATGTTAATCCTTTTCCCCCTCCTTTATGTTCCTAGGAACTCTGGGGCAATGAAACAACAAACAGTTACCAGTTTTTTGTTGGTTTTTCAGGATATGTGGCCATGTTCTGGAAGAGTTTATTCCTGGTGTTTCGCCAGCATCTGGCATCTTCAGAGAATGCTGGCATGGACATGAGTGGGGTATATATGTACTGTGTGACCCTTGGTTGAGAGAAAATGATTTATATGTTAATCTGTGTGTTGTTCGGTTGTTGAATGGCAAGGCCTCAGAGTGGGAGGATATGCAAGGAGGATTTGTCTCTATTTTATTAGTGATCCATTATCTTCTGGGAAAACCTTTGACCCTAGGTGGTTTCATTTGCATTTTGTTGGGTCTTGATTTTGATGTCTTTCAGGACTGGTAAGGGTAAAGTAAATAAAATTTGGATACCTCCTTGCATATCCTCCTACCCTTAAATTTAGTTCCCAAGCCAGGCTGCTCAAAAGGGAAATGGTGTACTTTTGAGCAGCCTGCTAAAGTCACCCTGCTCTAACCCCATCCTCACCATTTTGCCACTTGCATCACCAGTGATGTATAGATGATTGACATGCATTTTGAAACGGCACAAACTAGTGGAAATAACAATCATGCCAAAAAAGAAGTAATTACAAGGGAATAATGAAAAGATCCACTTTCATAGTAGGAATGACACACTGACATGGAGCGATGGCGAATCTCAAACTGTAAACTCTTAAATGTAAGTGGGAATGAGGCCCAAAACTCCCACATCTCTCCTGGGAGAAATGAAAACTCTCTTGTCAGTTTTAACATGAAAGTATTACAGACCTGACACTCAACTCCATAGTATTTCAATATAACTTCTGGAATTGCCCTTGGTAAATGGCTGTGTTGAGAAAAGTGATTGAGCACTGAAAATGGATCGGTATGAGGCTACTTTGATCAGAAAATGGAATCTTTACACCTGTTTGCTGGATATCATTCAAACAAAAATAAAGTACCTCTTGCCATTAAAGCAAAACATCATTATTCAGAGGACATGGTTACAAATGCTTTTTATGTATCTCTTTCTCTGGCTTACATTTCTCTGGTCATTTGATTGAGTCACTCTACTGTAAAGCAACTTTATACTCCAAGCCTGTTGTTTCCTTTTTTATTTCTGTCACTTGCCACTCAGCATTTATCTTTATGGAAGCTTATTTCCAGTTTTACTGGCATTCCTTGTTTATGAGGAAGGAAAATGTAATTTGAATATCTCATAAACCTCCTTTTCCCAGGTTCCCCCCCCCCCCCCACACACACTTTTCTCTTGTAAAAATTACAAGATCATAGAGACACTGTAGCAAAACAAAATTTGCACTCTTTTTTTGTTCTTTGCTGTTTCCAAAGAAGATGTGAAACATGGGGTGGACTATTGGGGGACAGGATTGTTTGTTTTATCATGTAAGCCGCCCCGGTTGTATTTTACAAAGAGGCGGGGTACAATAATAATAATAATAATAATAATAATAATAATTTCTCAACTTGTACTCTTTATATGCTGTATTGCACAATAGCAATGATGCACCATCAGAAAGTCATTATTCTGTGGGCATTCTGTTTTCTTAAAATAATCTTCTGACCTCTATGATTATAAACAATTCTCTTTATATATCCAACATAATCAGCATAAAATCATATGGAGAGCTGGGCTGAATCAGATCAAAGGCCTGTCCAATCCAAGCTGACCAAGTGCATGAGGCCAGAATGAGGTGACCAGGGCCATGGAGCAGCGTGCACTGCATTTCTCAGAAATACCATGTAAGCTTTAAAAATGCACAAGGGCTCAAAGTAAGCCACCACCACCCCTTTTCTCACAGGCTTTAGATATGCTACTTCTGCTTAGATTGTCTCATTGAACAAAATTTCTTTCCATCCCTAGTGGGGTGTTCTTTTTATATGTGCTTGTGAGGGGAATGTGTCCTGAAAGACAGAGAGCAAGTGTTGGAATGAATATATGTTTTAATTTATTTACTCAATCATGAGACTGCTTTTCAGAGAGTAAACCCTCACAAAACCGATGACCTCCGCCTGAGCATCGACAGGGGTAGTGTGACCCTGCTGGTGCTCTTGGACCTCTCAGCGGCCTTTGATACTATAGATCATGCCATTCTCTTGGATCGGCTGAGGGAGTTAGGAATTGGAGGCACTGCTTTGCAGTGGTTTCGTTCCTTCCTCTCTGGCAGATCCCAGAGAGTGAGGCTCGGGGACAGTTGCTCTTCTAAAATAGAGCTTAATTGTGGCGTCCCTCAGGGCGCCATCCTGTCCCCGATGTTATTTAACATTTATATGAAGCCGCTGGGGGAGATCATTCGGAGGCATGGAGCACAGTGTCTTCAGTATGCTGACGACACCCAGATTTACTTCTCCATGACCAAATCATCGATTCAGACTTCTGATGGCGCCTCTCCTCTCAATGACTGTCTTAGAGCGGTAATGGATTGGATGAGGAAAAACAAATTGAAGTTGAATCCAGACAAAACGGAGGTGCTCACGGTTTCAGGTCCAAATCCGGGGTCGGGATTACAGCCCCCAGTCCTGGATGGGGTCACACTCTCCTCCAAGGACCATGTGCACTGTCTGGGGGTACTCCTTGACTCGTCGCTTCACATGACTAATCAGGTGAATGCGGCAGTCAGGAGTGCTTGTTATCAGCTTTGGCTGATACGCCAGCTGTGCCCATACCTGGACAGGAAAGACCTGGAAACTGTGGTGCACGCGCTGGTAACCTCATGTCTAGATTACTGCAATGCACTCTACATGGGGCTACCCTTGTGCCTAACCCGGAAACTTCAGTTAGTGCAAAATATGGCAGCCAGATTAATCACCGGAACATCCAGGAGGGAGCACATATCTCCTGTGCTTAAATCCCTCCACTGGCTGCCAATTAGTTTCCGGGCGCAGTACAAGGTGTTGGTTTTGACCTATAAAGCCCTACATGGCTTGGGTCCATCCTATCTCAGGGACCGCCTCTTCCCATATGAGCCCCCTCGTGCCCTCCGTTCAACGGGGAAGAATCTGCTTATCAGCCAAAGGTAAAGTTCAGGCAGACTTCCCAGAGGGCATTTTCCGTTACTGCCCCTAAACTGTGGAATGGCCTGCCGGAGCAGATCCGTCTTAGTACATCCTTGACGGCCTTTAAGAAAGCAGTCAAGACGGATCTCTTCCGGCAGGCCTTCCCAGATTAACATCCTTGCAGGGTCAGCATAGTGTATTTGGATCTGTTTTGCCCTACGTCCCTCCCTTGTGTGGCCAAATTGCTACATACACTGGCCACTGTTGTTATTCTATTTTAGTTATGTGTTGATTTTAAAAATTTATTAGTCTAATTCTATTTTAAGGGGAGTGGGTTGTGGGTGGGGGGGGGGGGGGTTGTAGGAATCTGGAATGTTCTAACTGTTGTATTTTAAATTGTTGTAAGCCGCCCCGATTGCTTTGCAGAGGGGCGGGGTATAAATAAAATTTTATTATTTATTATTATTATTAAAACAGATCCTTTCAGCAAGCAAGAAATTTATATTTATACAGAGAGAGAGAGAGAGAGAGAGATGGCCCTTGGTATCCACTAGGGTTTGGTTCCAGGACCCTCCATGGATACTCAAATCCCATTAAATACAATATCATAGTAAAGTGGTGTTCATTATATAAAATGGTGAAATCAAGGCATACTTTTGGGATTTATATTTGTTTTTAATATTTTCAAGCTATGAATGGTTGAATCTGTGGATAAAATGTCCATGGATACAGAGGGCCAATTCTCTCTCTGTGTGTGTGTGTGTGTAGGAAATGGAGAAATATAAAGATGGCTCAAGGAAGAAAGAGCCTTGAAGAAATTTGACAGTCAGTTTAGGCCTAAAAGGCTGCAACACTTTGCTTTTGCTTGAGTTGACTAGGAACAGCAAGATTCTGCATGCTTCTCTACTCTACTCCTGCTGGGAACAAACTATTTTTACATTTTGATCACAAAATGTGTATATTGGGAGAAAGTGGGAAGAGGTAGGAGAAAATTGAATATTTTGTAAAGCAGCAGAAAAAGTGGACTGGCAAACATTAATTGGGACTGTCCCTAGCCAAATCAAGCCAGTTGGAGGGTGTGTTATTCTATCTATTACAATGGCAATGAGGCAGGCAGCAGGAGAAAGTGTTGAGATCCAGAAGTAGGGTTGCCATATTCCAATCCCATGTATCCAGGCATCTAATTTGCATATTATGCAAATCATTATAACTATGAATATTATTAATTTTTATATTATATTATGCAAATTCAGCACATTAATTATTGCACTTTTTCTACTATTATGTTTCAACTTCAGTACCACTACCAAGCTAAGAGCTCTCTCCCCTCCCTTAGGTGGTGCAAAGAGAAGGAGGCTTCCATTTAGCCCCAGAATAAAGAGCAGGGGTAGGCAACCTAAGGCCCGGGGGCCGGATGCGGCCCCCTGAGGCCTTTGGACCGGCCCCAGGCCAGTCCTGCCATTGCCGCCACCGCCACCTCCTACCACCCCCTGCCGCCGCCGCCGCCCGCCATGATGATATTTATTATTGTTGATATTACTTGTTCTTGGGGTTTTCTTGGCAAAATCTCCACAGGGGTTTTGCCATGGCTTTTCTGGGGCTGAGAAAGTGTGCATGCATATTTTATTTTATTTATTTATTTATTTATTTTTGGTGCTTCGGCCCCCCAATTGTCTGAGGGACAGCAACCCGGCCCCCGGCTCAAAAAGGTTTCCTACCCCTGATAAAGAGTCTCCATTTATTATCTTAAGGCTGTTTGAAAACGAAGTTCCTCCATACTGCTTAGTGCCAGGCTCAAGCCACTGAGACAATCACCACACAACACAAGGACTTTCCCACCTTCTGGGCCTGTCATGGAAAGAGGTGAGGGAATGGAAGAATAAGATGGCAATGATATGCTTGTGCAGTAGCAACCAGAGCCTGTAGGTGGGATGAGGTCCCTGCCCGTGTCAGTCTTCTTGCACAATTTCCTGCTTCATCATCACTGCCACATTTTAACCTACACATTAGTCTGAAACAAAAGAGAAATCCAGGATTTACTGCTTCAACTGGCCCAGCCAACTGGGACTTTTTTAGTCCGTTCAATCCAGGATTTTCCAGGTTTTCTGGGATAAATGGCAACCCTATACAAGAGAAGAACAGCTACGGTACATTGTATTTCTTTAGTCAAAAAGTCTGGGCCCAATCAGAAATGGTTTCTTAGGTGACCCATCACACAAAAAGCTTTAAAACCACACAAGCTATAGACCATACTGAAATTATGAATGCATAACCTAGAGTTACAGATCTGAAACTACTCTGTATTCAGTAAAACTATGTAAATGCAGTCCCAGACCACTTTATCAGCCAGAAACCACCTTGAGCAAAGGAGCTTTGTTCAGGTGCCAATTGGGAGGCAAGAAGGAGGATGTTTCCACCCCATCCCACCAATGAGCAAGACTGTGACAATCAGACGCAAGACTTCATTGCAATCCCTGTTGTAGCCTCACTTTCTGGTGGGAGGGGGCTGGAAACACTATCTTCCTTGAACCTCATCAGCTACTAAAGAGAACTCCTTCAACTGATGGGGCTTGTGGCTGTTAAGGTAGGCTGGGGAAAGTCAGGCCAGGAGATATTACATATGTCACTAAGTACCAATGTGGAATATCAATGCATAATTATGCATCCACATGCATCTGAGGAAGTAGACTCAAGTCTATGAAAGTTCATGCTACCAACCTCTTTCAGTTAGTCTCAAAAGTGCTACAAGATCCCTTTGCATTCTGATCTTCCAGACTATCATGGCTATGTCTTTCAATTGTAATTATATTCTGGATCTGCCTGTTCCTCAGTATTGCATAACAGAGAGTCATCTGTAGAAAAAGTTGGCAAATGAAGTAATAATATCCCAAGATCAGAACTACTGTATGTGTAGTGTATTCTAGCAATAAGTGCATCTTTTGCATCAGATAACTGGAATATAGCTCATTCACTTGTAGAAATGGAATTGCCAAGTGCTTTGGTGATGAATGAGAAAGCCAATAAACATGGTAATGATAAAAAAAGACCTAAAACAGTTTTGCTAAAGAGTAGGAATGCTTTCCAGCTGTTATTATCCCCTGGGAACTATAATTTTCAGATAAGTAACTTTGCCCACTATTACAGAAACTGAGTAAGAAAATAGGATAAGAGGGGTGTCTCTTCAATAATGGGTAAAGCTAGAGGAAAACTAAAGGTGAGAGAATGATAATAATAATTGCAAGGTTTAATAACTCAGAAGGATGTAAAATTCAGGTCATCAGAAGTTCTGATCTGGGACCTATGCTATTTAAACATCATTAATCAAGGCAATGTAACAGAAGAGTCTTAACATCTTTTTAAAAAAATAATTCCTGGAAGCTTGGAGACTGATGCTTTATTGTAAATCTGTAAAGTGCTCCTTTTTATTTCTGAATATTCTAATGATGCATCTCTGATATTGACTGCAAGTTTTTTGGTTTAAACTGTTGCATTTAAATTGCAAATAGGACTAATTGCTAATAGCACGTACTAGGAAATAAATGTGTTTCCATTAAATCATTGTTAAGAGGTTTGGAGCTTGCTAATATTAGATAGAAAGGTGGTCTAATTCAGTAAAGGAGACACAGAAAAGACAAAGGAAATATATATCAATACTTGAGGAAAAGTTTCTCTCTAGGGACACAGATCTGCTAGAGCCCTACCAGTGAGTAATATGCTGGGAGAATGTGGAAGAAGGAATTCTTTGCTATGTCACTATGGGTGTGGAATATCTTCCTCAGTAAATCCCAGTTTTCCCCAGTGCTGGTTTCATTCTGACATCCAGTTAAAACATGTCCTTCAAAGCTTTTAACTGAAATCTCTACATATGCATGGTTTTTAATTGTCTTAAACTGTTCCATTTGGTTTTAAATGTCTTGCTTTTAACTTTTTAGATTGTTTAATATGCTTTTAGTCTTTCTTTTAATCTTTATTATTTGAAATTGGTTAAACTGTTTTTATTGTACACCACCCAGACACCCTATCATATAGGGCAGGATATAAATATTTTAAAAAAGAAAAGAATGAAAAACATCAGTTCTGTGTATTGTGTGTATATATATTACAGGTTAAGAACTATGTGAGAAAGAAGAAAAAATGAAAAAAGTGCTGTCCTTTACAATTTAGAAGCCCCAGTTAGTCTTGTTAAGGTTTACCATGTTTGGATAGTACAATAACACCCCAAATAGGCAAAACAGTGATATTTTATTTTCCCAACCAAAATGCACAAAATAATGATGCAAGTTTTCAAAGCTCCACTGGCAAAATCAGACAAAAGTGTTAAGAATCATACAGGAGGAAAAAAAATCATAAAATGGCAATGTCAGTCATAGGCTTGCATTTTCTTAAGGTGTTGTTGTTGTTTTGTTCTTTAGGGGTATATCTATGCAAGCCTGTCCCTCCTCCTTCTGGTCATGTGGCACTGGGAACAAAGCATTCCAAAATCCACAAAAAGAGATTAAATTTGAATTCCATTAGCAGTGCAAAAAGGTACTTCTGAGATCCCAGAAGTGTCCATTCTTTGTTAGGATGGGAGATGTTTCTTCTTTGTTTCTGCCTCCAACAAAAAATAAATAAATTAAAAAAAAGCAAAATGGGACTACCTTTGGCATGTTTTACCAAAACAGCACCTAAATATTTTCTATTGCAAAATCATGAAGGCTTCTCTTGAAAGTTTCAATGTTCTTCACACAACAAAGGGGGCTGTAACCTCACAAAAATAGCTTCTAGTATATTTTTGTGTTGTTAGTGGAATTTAAATTTTATATCTTGGAGTACTCACATGGTTAGAAGGAGGAGGGACCTCCTTGCATGAATATCCCTGCATACTACCTGAACAGAAAGCAGCTACAACATCTTGACAAAATCAGGCTTGTGACTAACACTGTCATAATTTTTTTTTCTCCTGCATGATTTTAATACCTTTGCCTGATGAAGAAGCTAGTGGAGCTTCAAAAGCTTGCAACATTTATTTTGTGCATTTTTGTTGTTCCAATAAAGGTATTGCTGTTTGGTGGATTTTAGGTGTTATTGTGTTTTGCTACATGTCCAACACAGTTACCCCTGGATATATCATCTCTCATAGTGGGAATTAGTTTGCTGCTAGTGTATTTTCCATGTCTTGAAATAAACACTTTGTAGGCAGGAGACATGCCTGGCATCTTTAAGACCTTGTGAACACCTTTCTTTCTTTTTTAAAAAATAATTCCTTCCAAAACTTAGTGGTGCTCATCTATCACTGGTGATCACAGGACATTGCAGACATATAGTTACCATAATGAGGTGTCCAGAGCAAAGAAACAATAAATGTGACAGTTTAAAAGTGATTCATTCATCAATGTCTTCCTCAGAAACTGTCCAGAGAGTTGATTAAGGAAACAAATCTGGTAACCTAGACCTTGGAATCATTTTATAAACAGATGGAAATCAATGCAATGTTGTTGTTGTTTTGGTCTTCATGATAATTAGGTGATTTAAAAATAAAGGTTTTTTAATTACCACTATATTACATATCAAACTGCAGACATGAATTGAAGAAAAGCTGATCATGAATCTTTCACTACAAAATGATTCCTGAGTTCCTGCCTCATGTTCTCCATTCCAGGAATAAGCTGAGTCCTAGACTTTTGCAATGAAATCTTATTAGCTTTTTCTGGAAACATGATGGAGAAATAAATGATCTTAGTTGGACTGAAAGATGGGCAGTGTCTCCCAGACTTGCCCCAGATTAACTCAGGAAATTATTCAAGCACTTTCCAGTCCAACAAACCTGTTAAATTTTTGACTGCTCAATGACCAAAATTCCTACCACACAAACACTTTCTTCTCATTTCCTGGATGGTGTGGTGGTTTGTATTCAGCAGACAAGCATCCTACTATTTTCATATTGTTGGACTCCAAGCAAGGGCATCATCTTCAGGGACTTAGGAAAGTCCCTGATGCTGCGTATCACTGTGTGTCCAGCTATAGGAAAATAGTTAGATGTTTGTCTGATTTCCTCCCCCAGTACTCCAACTAGCAGGAAATGGCTGGGTTCAGGAGGCTACATGCTGAGAAAATATGGATTGGGAGTGTTGGGTCATCATAGCTACATCTCATAGCTACATCTCCTAAGGCAAGATCTTGGCTAATATTTTACATTAATAAAAAGGCTTTAAATAGCAGCCTGTGATATTAATATTCTCATTACTGTATAACAAGATGGAAACATTTGCATTGTTTCCTCCACAGATGTGCACTCAAACAAGAATTAAGGATTTGGAGAAACTGACATTTGAGGGTAAATGAAAAATAAATAGCTATCGTATGAGGAAATGAAAATTGTAACTGCATAACTGAGCTGAGGAAAGCATTATATTTGCAGGTCGTGATAAGGTGCCAAAAGAATTTACTTAATGTTAGTATCTGGCAATGTGAATGCAAATAACTACCTGAAAAAGTAGAGAGATAAATGTCTGAGGGATTTCAAAAGTCAATTTTGACTAGGTTAGTCACTCACAGAGAGTCACACAAACATCATGTCAAATGTACAGTATTCATGTGCTCCCATCTATGGACGTTTTCACACACAAACGTCCCATCCGCCTGGAGCCATTCCGGAATGGAGCCTTCCACTCACTCCAGAATGGCTCCGGCGGCAGCGACCTAATTCCTTTTAAAAAAAGGAATTACAACTCCGGGGCTTATGCCGGTGGGCGTCTGGAGTTAGAGCTAAAGGGGGCGGGGCTTGCTGCGACGTCATGTGAACAAGCGCAGCAAGCCCCGGAATGATGCGGACTGACGCCGGCTAGCGCCGGGGATGGCACCGGAAGGGGCGGGGCTTGCTGCGACGTCGTGTGAAAAATTTGACATTTTGCCGGAGTGGGGCCGGACGGAGGCCGGCTAGCATCCTCCAAAAGCCCCGTGTGAAAACGTCCTATACTTTAATTGAAAATCTTATGAAGACAAGGCCTGTGTGCCAGACAAATTCCTATCTGCAAATCATGATTCTCCTTATAGGATGGTTGTGGAAGAGGAATCCCCACATTTAGCTTTGGCACCTGAGTACCCTTAGTTCTGGTTGCAAACTAGGGAACCACAAATATGCCAGTCGGCCATGTTCCTCTGCTTTTGCTTATAAACCCTTCTCCCCCACATCAGCTTCACCTCTAGGCTAAGGGAGATGCTATCTCCCTCCCTGTATGCAAAACTGCTCTCATCAGAGTGAGCAGGCAGACTCCAGAAAAAATGCTGCTGAAAAGCCACATGGAAGCCAGTAACAAGTGCTTTTGTAATTCATGTCCTGAGTACAGAAAATTCTCTTTAGGCATCTGTAAACAGATCTCTAAGTAAAGGCCATTGGAACTAGATATTGTGCCAAGGTCATGAGGCCTTTCACACTACAGAACATACCGTATTTTTCACCCTATAACACGCACTTTTTCTTCCCCTAAATGTGCTTGGGGAAGTGAGTGCACCCTATAGGGCGAAGGGCTGAGGCCGCGGGGAGAAGGAGCCCTCCTTCCCCCCACGACCTCAGTCTTTGAATGGACTGGTGCTGGGATCGAAGCGATCCCGGCGCCAGCCCATTGAAAGACTGAGGCCGCGGGGAGAAGGAGGGCTCCTTCTCCCCGCGGCCTCAGTCTTGGAATCGGCTGGTGCCGGGATCGAAGCGATCCCGGCGCCAGCCGATTGAAAGACTGAGGCCATGGGGAGAAGGAGGGCTCCTTCCCCCCGCGGCCTCAGTCTTGGAATCGGCTGGTGCCGGGATCAAAGCGATCCCGGCGCCAGCCGATTGAAAGACTGAGGCCGGGGGAGAGAAGGAGCCCTCCTCCCCCCCCGGCCTCAGTCTTGGAATCGGCTGGTGCCGGGATCGAAGCGATCCCGGCGCCAGCCGATTGAAAGACTGAGGCCGGGGGGAGAAGGAGCCCTCCTTCCCCCCCCCGGCCTCAGTCTTGGAATCGGCTGGTGCCGGGATTGAAGCGATCCCGACGCCAGCCGATTGAAAGACTGAGGCCGGGGGGAGAAGGAGCCCTCCTTCCCCCCCCCCTCAGTCTTGGAATCGGCTGGTGCCGGGATCGAAGCGATCCCGGTGCCAGCCGATTGAAAGACTGAGGCCGGGGGGAGAAGGAACCCTTCGCTTCGATCCCGGCACCAGCCCATTCCAAGACTGAGGCCGGGGGGGGGAAGGAGGGCTCCTTCTCCCCCCGGCCTCAGTCTTTCAATGGGCTGGTGCCGGGATCGCTTCGATCCCGGCACCAGCCCATTCCAAGACTGAGGCCGGGGGGGAAGGAGGGCTCCTTCTCCCCCCGGCCTCAGTCTTTCAATGGGCTGGTGCCGGGATCGCTTTGATCCCGGCACCAGCCCATTCCAAGACTGAGGCCGGGGGGGGGGGGAAGGAGGGCTCCTTCTCCCCCCGGCCTCAGTCTTTCAATGAGCTGGTGCCGGGATCGCTGGTGCCGGGAGCCCTCCTTCCCCCCCCCGGCCTCAGTCTTGGAATGGGCTGGTGCCGGGATCGAAGCGATCCCGGCACCAGCCCATTGAAAGACTGAGGCCGGGGGGAGAAGGAGCCCAGCACCAGCCCATTGAACAACCGGCCTCCGGCTAAAGGGAGGAATCCTTTTTTCTTGGATTTTCCTCCTTTAAAATTGGGTGCGCCTAATATGCCGGAGCGCCTTATATGGCGAAAAATACGGTAGTACTATGATTCCACTGTAAAGGCCAGCCTGTGAAATCCTGGCATTGGCTGCTTAGGGAGGGACATTTAAAAACTTTAGCCAGAGAGCTTTAGTACCTCACCAAACTACGAATTCCAGGATTACATAGGAAAGAACAATGCAGTTGAACTGGAATTGTAGTGCTATATTTGTGTAGTGTGAAAGGGCCCAATATTTGGTATAGAACTAAAATATTGTCCTATTGAAATCTCCAGTTACAGATACTGAAAAGAATTTGCTCTTACCAAAATCCTATGGGAAGTGTTCTACTGCTCATATTTTGGAGAATCCATGGGTCACAACTTAAAACTCAAAGTTTCTCACTTGTTTACAGTATTAGTATGAATTTGCATTTATATTTAAATCAGAGCTTGGCAAGTGGCTTTTAAAAAGATTGAATATAAGGACATGCTGAAGCTGTCTGCACCTGATCATCTTTGTATCCATTTCGTTATGGATTGCTTCAGTCTAACATTATAGTCATTCTTCTTAAAAGCAATTTACCAAGCTCTGGTTTCAATACAGATTTAAACATGGTTTTGAGAGGAAAATTTACATACCTCATTTGATACAAAATGCAGCTTTTTGGAGAAAATACATACTTAAATACAACAGGCATTTAAATGCATATTTTCAGATGGTTTTTAAAACTGAGTATTAATGTGGAATCAGATTTAAAGACATATTTAACATCTGTATTATGAGTAAAAGGGTAGATTTAAATACAGGAAATATGCAATTAAGTACAATTAAAATATATTTAAATGTGTGTGTAGGCAATTTGAGAAGCTGAACAGAAATGAGCAAACAGAACTATAAGTAATACCATGCGAAAGTGACACAGAGTGGAAAAGGACAAATCAATCTGTCTCTTGCTGGATGAACTGCTAGTGCATGAAATGAGATTTCCTGGGAACAACCACAGCACCTTCACTTAGCAATCCTGGGTATTCCTGTCTTAAAAAGATCATTTTAACCTTATTTGATCAATATGCACTAGCACATTAGAAACCAAACTGGGTATTGAATTCACTTCAACTGCTTTTAGGAACTATTTGGGACACAACTTTATATTTAAATTATGATCAAGCTGCTTAATATCCCAGATCCTTCATCAGTAACTGAAGACTGATTGCACTCTGTAGTTTCTAAGCATTTCAACCAACATGCCACAAAAATAGCACACACCTTTTCTCAATTAACCATGGAAACAGTAATATTATAAGTGCTGCTTAATTAAGCTTCATAGAGCAGCATCCACCTATGAAATGATACATGATTATCTCCAATGATCAGTTGAGCTTCAGCTTAATGCTATGTTTAATTTCCCATTGGAATAATTTTTACTATCTCTGAAAAATCTTATACCTCAGTGCCTCACCTACACCCTGAATATTGGTTCTAAACGAACAAATCATCTCCACCTTTTGAAAGTGAATATTTGATGACATTTGAGTACATTGTGGACCACATTGTTGCCATATGAGTTACTTTTAGAAACTGCCTACCCCAGATTTGCCATTGACAATCTAGTCGTTGATGGCATAAGGCACTCCTAGCCACTGAGGTCATCTGTACCCCCATAGATAGGGTCCTGGCACATAACACTATCTAAAAGCTGTGTGGTCTTCACAACAAAAATTATTTCCATCCTATCTGGGTTCATTTTGCTATCCTCATTTATTCTAAAACCGCCTTCCAACACTTGTTAAAAATTCTACTTCCTTTCTAGGATCACTGGATGGAAATGATAGGTGGACCTATGTGTCAGAGGTATACTGATTACACCTCAGTCCAAAGTCCTGTAAACTACCAAGTTTCCCCCCACTTCATGTTGATATTCAAAACCATGAGTTACTGGCTGGCACCCTGAGTCTCACTAGAAGCCACAGGGGCAAACAATGGTCTCCCAAAAGCAATGGAAAACTTTTATAACATCTTGAGTTACAAATCCGCAACTGTTCCATATTCATTAACATTGCATGGTCACAATCATGGCTTTGTTGTCACAGTTTAAAATGCCCTCCCAAACTACTTTACCAGGCAGCAGCCAAGAGATCAAGGTGTGATAGATAGAGACTGGGGCACAGGAGGATGGCATTTCCAACACCACCCCATCTTGCTAGTGAATGAGGTTGCAACAAGGACCTGTGTTGGGGTCCTGCTCTTGGTTGCCACAGCTTTGCTCACTAGTGGGAGTGGGGTGGAAATGTCATCTTGCTGTTGCCAGCTGAACAGACCTCCATATCTTGGTAGTGACTGCTGCTGGTGTTTTTTTTTTTTTTTTTGTGGTTTTTTTTTGGGGGGGGGGTTATCCAAGAGAAATTATTTGGTTGTACGTTTGTAACACAGTAGGCTGTGTAGAATATGGGTCCTTGTCTCTCAGTCCCACTTTGATAAAACAAATCCATGATGATACGATAATCACCAGTACTGAATGCTACTGGGAGATCCAGGAGTGCCAGTAAGATTGCACTCTCATTCAATCATCTCCTCATAAACTTCATCCACCAGGGTGACCAAGGGAGTTTCCATTCTATCTCCAGAGAATGAAGCTTTTCTAATTATTTCACTTCTGTAGATTTCTACATTATTAAATGCAATTCTTCATGAAATGTGATTATGCCACAATATGTGGTGGTGGTGATGGTTCTAGCTTCTAGATGGTTCTAGATGTGGGATAGTTTTTTGCACGGCTATTCGTAATTACAGAAAAAGTAACCTCTATGGAAACAAGACTAGACAAACCTTTGATCTGATATAGCAAGACTCTTTTTATAGTGTAATGTTGCTTATTGGCTTAAAGGATTTATAGCATCAAGAAAGCTAAGATATAATATGTTATAACCATATTAAAAAGAGAAGATGCCAGTCACACAAGTCAGCATTTCAAAAGATTAAGGTTTTTTGTTTTTTGTTTTTTTGGCAAGACTTTAGTCATTAAGAAATGTATTCTCAGGACTATGGGAAACTGAACTGTACATTCTCCATGTTCTCAGAGTATTGGAACTTGTCCAAGTCCCCCCTCCCCTCAGGCTGTTTCTGAAAAAATCACTTTTGCAAACTCCTCCTGAACAGCTGGATAATTTTAGGTGCAATTGTGGATTCAATTTTAAAATTGTTTTATATATTGTTTTAATGTGGCTGAGGAAAGCAGTGTCGTGGACTGTACACCCTCTCCATCTACCATCTTTGTTATTGCCTCTTCTGATCCATTATTGTAGTTTAATTTAGCAGTCAACTGGAATGTATTACAAAAGAATCCCATCTCCACCTCCCAAGAGTTCTGCCATATGCTAAATAATGTTAAGTTAAAATCTCCTACTAGTGGCAGCTAGTGGTTTGCATGTCAGTGAGGTGCCAAATCCATTCTGAGTTTCATTCTGAATTTTAAAGAGTCAGACAAGATGCTGAACCCTATCTTCAGAGAAGGTTAAGTACCTTGGATAGCTACTTTAAAATGCCAGCTAAAATCTAAAGTGGATTCACCACTCCACTGGCATGGAAACCACTAGCTGCCACTGCCTTCCATTTCTCTTCCTACCCCCTCCCCCAACCTAGCCAATTTCACTCCTCAGAAATAGCATGGGAGATTGGAGAAAGCTGACTGCAGTCATCCAGCCCTATTCCAGATTTTATTCTTTCCCATGTAAGTGCCTCTAACAAGAAAGGATTTTCAGTAGCAAACACTGACTGTGATTAATGTGTAAAATGTAAATCAGCCCTTGTTCCCTTGCGTAACAGGAGTAGGACAATAGTAAAGAGGAAGGTGTGAGAGAGATTTGCTTCCTTGGATTCCTTGGGCTATAAGCAGAGAGATGCTTCTGCTGAAGAGCAAGTTAACATTAGCATGCTAGGCAGTTGCTCTCTCACTGTGTCCCTTCATAAGTTTCAGGCATTTCAAGGTAACTAATTTCCCCAGAAACCCAAGTATGATGCAATGGTAAAACTTGCCAGGTTCCAGCATTGTTTTATTAAAAATGGAGAAGAGGAACATTTTCTTGTCACAACATTTGCTGTCCATTTTCCTGATGAGAATTCCCTTTGTTTCTCAGTCTTTGCTGAACATAAAAACCAAAGACAGAAAAAAGATGCACACATTCGGTTTGTCCTTTTCTTGTGGCATATATCTAGCTGAGAATCAGATTAATTCTCTGTAGGGAGGGGAATGTTGATACTAGAATTATTCTCTTTTGTAAACAGATGCTTAATTCAGTTTCTTCACAATGTCTGAAGTTATCCTGATGTTTTTATCAACAATGAAAAGAGCAACAAAACCACTTATAATTTAAATGTAAGAAATAGTTTGTAGACATCTGATTTGAGATAAAGCTCAGTATTCTATTCCTCTTAGGTACTAAGCTGACTTTGATTATGTTTGTTTTTTTCTAAGGCATTCACCTGCTCCTTTTCTATCAATTCTTCATTGGGCATCTCAACCTGGTTTGATATGTTCAGACATTTCTGGAACTGTTATGAGCTTGAAATCCAAAAAATAAATTTGAGGACAGGAAGAAATGTCCACAGGCTAAGATGTGAAGCTTTCATGCAACTGTATGTCATAGGAGATTATCACACAAGGGCTATTACAGTTTAAAAACTGTTATACTAACATTATTAAGCAAAAATGATACAATGGCAATATTAAAACACTTTCACACTGGTTGCAAAAATGGGGACTTCCAGTGGCATGGTGCCGCGTTAATCCCCCTGATCCTTGCCAGAGAAAGGGAGATGGCTTTCTGCGAGCTCAAGATCCCCCAGACGCCAATGTCGGGGGTTTAAAATATCTCCTCTGATAGAGGAGACTCAGAGGGGCTCATCTGTGTCCTGAAAAACCTCCTAGAACCTCTTTTTTTTTTTGAACTACTGAAGCTGACAAATATGGAGCGGAATTCAAAGAAGATCAAAGTAATGGAGGTCTGAAGGCTGAGTTGGCCACGACCGCAGACAGCAGCTGCAGTTTCTGCAGACCTAGTGCTGCCGCCACTAACAAGCGAACTGAGTAAGCTAACACCTGATTTTTCTTTTCCCAGCTGGAGATCTACCTCCTACTGTAACTCCATTTGTGACAAAAATCCAGTCTATACTAACTTTCAAAGTATTTTGCTTGGAATGTGCTCTTTTTAACCTCTGTGATTTCCTGGACTGGAGCTAGTACTAAACTATTTTGGATAAACAGAAGTGCTTAAAACTAGAATTGTTTTTGAACTTAAACTGGAAGCGACCTAATTACTTGATTATTCAACAACAAAGCGTGGATTACCCTGAGGGAGTGGAAAAAAAAGAAAAGAAACTTTGCCGGATCGTAACACCTCCCCCCCTCTTACAGCTTAGCTTTCTCCTGTTGAATTAACAGCGATTAAACCCTGAAAAATCTCCATTTGACATTAAATGTTAAAGCTTTTTGCTTGTTTATAAGCACGAAGGAGAGATTGACTTGATATTGACTTGGTGCAAAATAGATCTACACCTTTTTCATTTTCAACAAACAACATTGTAGCAACCCGACAAGAGGAAGCAAAGGGAAAGTGAAGCAGCCATTACAGAAGTGAAAGTGAGGACTGTAATTGAAACAAAGTGAATTATTGAACAACAGCAAAGACTTGGTTTGTAACTTTGTGACTCACAAAAACCTTATTAATTAATACTTCAAAGAGAGACAAGAGACTATTTTCAAATTATTTATATTGTGGTGGATTAAAGTGGATTGTAGGCTCCCTCGGAATTCAAGCCTGTCTGCCTCCTGTTGAGAAAGGGAGAAGCAAGCATCGAGCCGCGTGGGAACTGACTCTAAAGATAGACACCTCAAATAATTTTATGTTGTGTGGTAGATATAGATAGATAGATAGATAGATAGATAGATATGTATATGTATAATTTTAAATAGAAGATGATTAATAATATATATAGATAAGTAGATATATATATATATATATATATATATATATATATTGGATTTAAGGATTTAAGTGGTGTAATCTACTGTGATTATAATACTTGTTTTTTTCCTTCCTCTTCCTCTTTTTTTCTTTTTTTCTTTATTTCTATTTTTTGTCTTTTTTATTAATGTAAATTAGCCCTTCTTATTACATCCATTTATATTATTTTTTATACTACTTAAAACCACTATTATATTTAGGATTACATACATATAGGGGTTACTAGATTTGAATTTGTAATTGTATGTTTGTTTGTCTTTGAATAAGATTGGTATAGGACTGTTTTGTATTGCTTATATTGAGATACTTACAAATACAGCTGAAGCTCTTATAAAGTATTATCCATATTAATATAGATATATATAATATAAGTATAGGAGGACAACTAAGCAAATATAGGTAGCTAATTTAATGTTCAACTGGGGAAAAAAGTGGAAAAAGTGGGATATTTAGATACGATTGACAATCTTATATTGAAGAATCTAATATATAGAATTGTCTACAGTGATTTAAAACTGCAATTAGAGATAGTTTAGTGGAAATAGTTTAGATAGTTCAGAGATACAAATAGTTTTGTATGTATTGTATGCTCTCTGCTACTGACATTTCTTTTTTCTCTTTCCTTCGTATTACATAGATAAGACTAGAGCTTTTAATAAGCTTGACAGAAATTGATTTCAAGTAGAGGTGACAAAATATTAGATAAAGATAATTATTAGATCCTCTCCTATTGAACTAGGCTATTAGATACCCAATTGATGATTTAATTAAAATATCAGCTATCATAATTATTTAGTGTGTATTTAGTGTGTAGAAACAAAAATATATATTTATATTTGTAATGAAAGTAATAATAAGAATATTAAAAATCTCTTAACTATATTTTTTAATAATGCAGAAATTGCAAATTAAATCAGTGCAGAAGATACAAGACAGAAAATATACAAATAAACATATAAACAAATAGATAAGCAAATATTTAAATTAAAACACATAAAACACATAAGAGGAAGATTCTAAGGTTAAAACATAATAATGCAATACAAATTACAATAAAAATTTAATTTAAAGCAAAATAGTAGTTAATAGTAAAATTTGAAACCGAGAAGGGCTGTCTAAAGATTATTAGGGATTTACTGGTAATGATGTCTAGGAGAGAAAAAGAGAGACAGGCACAAGCAAGCCAAAGATATCCTTGGATATGGACACGAAGGGAAGTGACCCAAGCGCTAATTTTTTTTTAGATGAGATTAAGAAATTACATCAAGAACTAAGAAATGAGATCAGAGAATCCAAGGAAGAAACAAGGAAAGAAATATGAGAAGCCAGAGAAGAGACCAAGAGAAATATGAAATACGAGGCGAAATTAATAAGGCAAGGTTTGGATAAGATTAATAAAGATATGGAGAAAATAACGTCAAAAATGGAAGAATTAGAACATAAAACAAAACGAGTCAAAATAAAAACAGAAGAAATCATAAAGCAACAACAGGAAGACCATGAGACTTCTTTAAAACTCGAACTAAAACTTAGAGAAAAATGTTTGAAATTTAGAGGTTTGCCAGAGCAACCTAATGAAAATCTTTATGAGTTCCTGACACCCTACATAGCCAAGTACCTAAGCAGACCAGTACAGGAAATGCAAAATGAAATTGATAGGATGTACAGGATTAACTCTAAACTGGCTAAAAACAAGAAGCTCCCGTGAGATATTGTTATTTATTGGACAAAGAAAAGAACTAGAGACAAATTTCTACACAAAAAAATTTCAGAACAAGATTTGTAATCAAAGGCAACGAAATTCAGGTCTTCAAGGACATACCGGCCCAAATTTTGACGCTATGGAAGGAATATCAATTCTTAACAGAACAACTCAAATCATATCGAATCCCATTTAGATGGGAGGAAATCGAAGGACTTTCTCTGACCTGGAACCAAAAGAGATTCAAAATAAACTCATTAGAAAAAGCCTGTGCTCTTTGGAAAGAATATAGAAAGGAAATAGAGAAACACTCGAAAGACAACAGAAGACCAAGCAGAGAGAGTGGCAATAAACAAAAAAATGAAGTACCAAATGGTATTGATGATTTGGATTTAGAAAACGACAATACGAAAGATACAAAAAACACAAAATTAAACATATCGGAAGATGAAGAGGAAACAGACAACAAAGAAGAGGGGAGCAAAGATAACATAGTGAGAGGAGGAGGACATGAGAGCTCAGATGACGAAGAAAGAAGTGTAGAATAAAACAATTTTAACAATACAGACCAACTCAACAGACAAGAAATGGTATAAGGGACAAACTAGCTAGATGAAAATTTTAACATTAAATATAAAAGGGTTAAATTCAAAAGTAAAGAGAAAGCGAACTTTTAACTTTCTTGAAAACCAAAAATGTAATATCTTGTGTCTCCAGGAAACACATATAAAAAAAACAGAGGAAAGTTTGTTACAGAATAAAAAACTAGGTAAATCTTTTATCTCAGCAAACAAAAAGAAAAAGAATGGGGTGGTAATATATGTCTCTTAAAAAATTCCATCGAAAGTAATAATTAATGACCTTAAAGGTCAGTATATAGGGGTAGAAATAATATGGGATGGAGAAGAGATCTTACTAATGATATTATTATTATTATTATTATTATTATTATTATGGGAGTATATAGTGCATTATCTGGTAAAGGGAGCTTTTATCAAAGAATCCATAGAGAGATTAGTGAAAAGGATTACAATAAAATTATCTTATTAGGCGACTTTAACGGAGTGATTGATCCAAAAAATGACAGAAAGGCAAGAGATAATAAAACAACCTCACAAGGGAAACTTCCTGCTACCTTTTTAAATCTGGTCGATGACTACACGTTAAGTGATGCATGGAGACACCTCTACAAATACAAAGATGGATATACATTCTATTCCAACAGTCATTGCTCACTATCTCGAATTGACATGTTCTGGGTATCTAAGGTAATGTTAGGTCAAATACAAAATGTACAAATTTTACCACGTGATCTCTCTGACCATAATGCACTAGTATTAGAGATGAAGGATAGGACAAAATGATACAACTGGAGATTAGATGATGATTTACTCAAGAACAAAGAGATAATAGAAAAAGCAAAAAATATGATTAAAAATTATTTTGAAGATAATGATACTGGTGACATTAGAAAAACGACAATCTGGGAAGCTGGAAAAGTGGTTATAAGAGGGTTCTTTATAAACCAAGAGGCATATTTGCGAAGGTGCAAAAAAGAAAAAAAAATAATGAAATACGCAAATTGATTATACAAAAAGAAAAGGAATTGGAACATAATTTGGGAGATGAAACAATACTAGAGCAAATAAAAATTTTAAAGAAACAAGAAGCTAAGAAAAATTTAGTAGAAATTGGGAAGAAATTAAAAATGACCAAGCAAAAACAATTTGAATTCGCTGACAAAACAGGAAAATTTCTAGCAGCTAAATTAAGGAATCAACATGAGAAAAAAATTATAACTCAGATTGTGAAAGATGGACAAATTGTAAGACAACAAGAAGAGATAGAAGAAACATTTATAAATTTCTACTCAGACCTATATGAGGTCAAAGGAATTGATCAAACAAAACTTTGTAGTTATTTAGATAATCAAATATTTCAAATCCCAATGCAGGACCAATTAATAGAATTAAACAAACACATAACAACTACGGAAGTGAAAGATGCAATAAATAGATGCAAAGATGGTAAAGCCCCTGGCCCCAATGGGTTTACTACTGCTTACTATAAAATTTTTGTCAACGAATTATGTTATCCACTATCAGAAGTTATGAATTCAATTTTGGTTGAGGGAATTCCCAATTCTTGGAAAGAGGCTGAAATTATACTTATTCCAAAGGAAGGTAACTCAGAAACTGATGTGAGAAACTATAGACCTATTTCCCTTCTTAATGTGGATTATAAAATATTTGCCAATATCCTAGCAACTAGACTTAAAAATTACCTTTCAAATTGGATAGATACAAACCAACGTGGCTTTTTGCCTAACAGAGAAATGAGAGACAACTCAAGGGTAGTATTGAATATCTTAGAATACTATGAGAGACATAGTGACAAAAGTTTGGGTATGTTGTTTATCAATTTGGAAAAAGCTTTTGATTCAGTTAATTGGCAGACAATTTTTAAAATTATGGAAAAAATGGAATTGGGTGCTAAATTTATTAACTGGATAAAGGAAATATACAAAGAACAAAAAGCAAAAATCAATATTAATGGGCAAAGAACAAGGCATATAAAAATCGCAAATGGAACGCGACAAGGATATCCCCTCTCGCCACTTCTATTTATAATTGTAATAGAGAGGCTGATCAAAGATATTATTAATGAGACAGTAATTCAGGGAGTGAAAATTAAGAGACATAGGTTTAAGGTAAGAGCCTTTGCTGATGACTTGGTTATATTTCTAGAAAATCCTAATATGAGTGCACCCAAATTAATGGAGATTATAGAGAAATTTGGAGAAGTATCAGGTTGTAAAATGAATAGAGAGAAATCAGTAATTGTAACTAAAAATATGGATAAAGACGACATACAGAAACTAGAGGAAACAACAGGGATGAAACATAAAAAAGAAGTTAAATACCTAGGTATAACACTTACAAACAAAACATCAGATCTTTTCAATAACAATTATAATAAAATATGGAAAGGAATAAAAAGAAAGTTAAATTATTGGAACAACAAGCAATTGTCCTTGATGGGCAGAATCGCTGTGATAAAAATGTCAATCTTGCCTAAACTTTTGTTCCTATTTCAGATGATCCTCATAATTACTAGTAAGAATTGTTTCAAATTGTGGCAAAGAGACATAAACAGATTTATGTGGCAAAATAAAAGACCCAGAATTCGGCTAAAATATTTACAAGAGGTAAAAGAAAGAGGAGGATTAGGCTTACCCAACCTAAACTTATATTTTGAAGCATGTTGCCTCACTTGGATCAAGGACTGGATTCTATTGGAAAATGAAGGAATTCTAGAATTAGAGGGAGATGGCATGTGCTATGGGTGGCATGCGTATTTAGGCTACGAGAAAATAAAAGTTAACAAAGATTTTAATAATCACTGTATTAGAAGACCACTCCTACAAATTTGGAACAAATATAAATTAAGAATCCTCCCTAAATTCCCAATGTGGTTTTCACCACATGAGGCCATTCACCGGCGAGAGATGAGCCACACAAATAATTGGATAACATACGGGAATTTATTGAAATTAGATACCACCGATAAAATATTTTATAGTAGTTTTCCTTCATACTTTGCGAGGCAAATATAAAATAAAAACACAAATGGAATTAAAAGAAGGGTATACCATAGACTGGTTTAAACATAGGCAACTAAACGAACGATTTAACCAGGATCTAAAAACTTTAGGATTCGATCCAAAGTATAATGAAATAGATAAAATTTGGATAGGAGAGAACAAAAAATGGATAGGGAAATTCTACAAACTCCTTTTAAAATGGGATCTAGAAGAAGAGATTATAAAAGATAATATGATAATGTGGGCTAGAAATGTGGGACATACGATTAATCTGGACCAATGGGAATTCGCTTGGACTAAATCATTAAAATATATGGCCTCGCAAAGTATGAAGGAAAACTACTATAAAATATTTTATCAGTGGTATCTAACTCCAGTAAGGATAGCCAAGATATACAAAACAAAAAACAATATGTGTTGGAAATGTCAAAATGACCCTGGTACATTATATCATTGTTTATGGACTTGTTCAGTAGTCCAGAAATATTGGAAGGCAGTTAGTAAGGTCATAAATAGAATTTTTGGGAAAAAGGTTCCACTGTGCCCAGAAATATATCTATTAAACATTTGGAATAAAGAATTAGATAAGGAAGTAGGTAAACTTTTATTTTATTTAGTAACTACCGCGCAAATAGTATTACTTCAAAAATGGAAAAAAAGAGAGATTCCGAATTTAAAGGAATGGATATTTAAACTACCTTATTTTCCTGTGTATAAGACTACTTTTTTACCTGCAAAATCTGTGGCTAAAGTGGGGGGGGGGTCGTCTTATACTCCGGATGTAAGGATAGTGAGGGTGGAAGTGCTAAAGCTCTATATTTTGACTGGAAAAATGGGGGGTCGTCTTATACGCGGGTCATCTTATACGCCGGAAAATACGGTATATGATATATTGGAGATGGATATGCTAACACATTATTTAAGAGGGAAAACTTTAGATAACTTATATAACGAATGGTCCCCAATTTTGAACTATTTGGAAAGCCAATGGGGGATTGTAGCAGTGGTTGGATATCAAGGAAATTTATAACAGGTGTAATAACCTAAAGATGAGGGCTAGATAGTATTTGGTAGAGAAACGAAGTTCCAGAGAAAGTCTTAGGCAATGAGAGAACTAACATTACCAATTGATTAAGGTAAAGGTATAGAGACAAATACATATTTTGCAAATAAAAATAATGAAATACTAAAATAGGCTTACATATGAATAATAAGCTTACAAATAAGTATATACACATATGGAGCGCTTAAGCCTGAGCGGCAGTTTAATTATTTAAAAATCACTTCGAGATTAACACAGATATAACGGGAATATAAAACTATGTTTGTTGTTAAGGAGATAAGGAGGTAAGATTAATTACATGTATCAATCCAGTTTGGAAAAGAAGGAAGTTTAATTTTGCAAGGAAAGGATGAATTTGAGAGTGTAGGTGTGGAAGGAAGGAAGATAGAAAGGTATTGGCAAGTCGAAGAAGGTATGAGTATGTAGGAAGAAGGAGAGAGAGTGTGTGAAAGGAAAGATAAGGAGCGGGAAGGTGGATAGGAATTGTGGATGAAGAGAGTATAGATTCGGAGAGGAGGAAAGAGAAGGGTATGGATGATGTAGGTTTAGGTATAGCAGTGGGCTAATGAAGATATGAATGTGGGATTGTAGGGGAGAATTGCGAATGACGAAATTTGTTCTTAACAAGTAGA